>CM056049.1:499552342-500244842 GCA_029574335.1 Rana kukunoris | reverse complement strand
GCAGGACCCAGGTCCCCAAACACTTTTTATTACAATAACTTGCATATTAGCCTTTAAATTTAGCACTTTAGATTTCAAACGTTCGAGTCCCATAGACTTTAACAAGGTTCTAATGTTCACACGAACTTTCCGCGAACACACCAAATAGTTCGCTGTTCGGCGAACAGGCAATGTTTGAGTCGAACATGAGTTCTACTCAAACTCGTAGCTCATCCCTACTCAGCAGCCCCCCGCTCCTCAACTAGAGAAAACTAAACTCAGCAGTAAGCAGTATACCCCTGCGCCCGCCCCCCCCGCTTCTCAGCTTGAAAACAAATTGTGGTGTGTGTGGTCCTGGTCTCAGCCGTGCTATGGCGCCGGTCAGCGGGGTCCGCGTTTGAGGATTTTTCTACCTCCCTCCTCTGAGAGCCACAAGCCGTGTGAGTAGTCCCGGGCAGCGTGGTTTTCATCTGAGGATTCGGTCATCTCCTTCTCCACCACCGATCACATACAGCCAGCCCCAAGGTACTGTTTGGTTTTCTCCCATCCGAGGAGCTGCTCTCCAGAAACCTTAACCCTTTGTGCTCCAGGGTAGCAACTTGCTGATTATACATTGTAGTTAATTTCATATGTACCTCATCTACACACATGGACTATTTATGTCATTTTTATATTGCTCTATGTTTGGATTGGATTCATCAATAAATGGACCTACTTTCCACACTTTTTGGGTACATAGTGAATGTTTGAGAGCCATGAGCGTTGATTTTAGTGTGTTTTTTGTTCCATTGGTACTTCCGGGTACTATTTTTTTCTTGCAGCTCTGGACTCTCCCACAAACACCCTCCAAGGAGAGACTAGTAACCTCCTGAAGTTTTAATGATTCTTATTAATTATACTATCTTTGTCTAGCGCCAGTGTATTTTGTTGTCTTTCCGCTTGAAAACAAATGTCATTGTCTATTTTGCTTGGGGCCCCCAAATTCCTTCAAACGGCCCTGTACTTGTGTGTTCCATCATGCATTTTCAAAGATGACCAGGTTCAGTCAGTCATCGTACTCATAAAGAATAACTTCAAGTGGGCCCTATTAAGATTGTAGCTTGTTCTACTTATATGTGGGCTCAGAAAATGTAACAGGAAGTGCTTTTTGTTATGTGAGTACATTTAAAAAATCATATAAATTCTTACATTCTAGTTAAACTTTGCACATCTGCTATGCTGGCATTGCAGATAGCTTAACCACTTCCTGCCTGGTCAATAGTATATTGACGTCTGGGAAGTGGTTGTGTTATCCTGACTGGACATCTATTGACGTCCAGCAGGATAACATGCCGGCGTGTGCCTGTGGGGGCGTGCGGGGCAGCGATCGGTGATGCAGGGTGTCAGTCTGACACCCTGCATCTCCGATCTTGGTAAAGAGCCTCCGGCGGAGGTTCTTTACCACGTGATCAGCCGTGTTCAATCACGGCTGATCACGATGTAAACAGGAAGAGCCACCGATCGGCTCTTCCTCACTCGCGTCTGACAGACACGAGTAGAGAAGAACCGATCAGTGGCTCTCCTGACAGGGGGGGGGGTTTGCACTGATTGTTTATCAGCCCCCCTTTGGATGCCCACACTGGACCACCAGGAAAGGGGGCAACCATAACAAAACACCAGGGAAGAGGGCAACCATATAAAAAAACAATAAAAAAATTAGCACAATAGATGCCAATCAGTGCAAACAAATGGGCACTGACTGGCAACACGAGCACTGACTGGCACAAATTGGTAAATAAACAAGTAATGCCCAGCAATGCCATCAGTGCCACCCCTCAGTGTCCATCAGTGCTACTTCTCAGTGCCCATACATGCCCAGGGCCCATCTGTGCCACCCATAAGTACCCATCAGTGCCACCCATAAGTGCCGCCCATGAGTGCCCATCAGTGCTGCATACCAGCGCCGCCTATCAGTGCCCATCAGTGCCGCCTCATTGGTGCCCATCAGTGCCACCATATCAGTGCCCATAATTGAAGAAGAAAACGTACTTATTTACAAAAAAAAATACAGAAAAAAATCAAATCTTTTTTTTTTTTTTTAATCTGTATTTTTTTAGTTGTTGCGCAAAAAATTTAAATCGCAGAGGTGATCAAATACCACCAAAAGAAAGCTCTATTTGTGGGAACAAAATTATAAAAAAATTGTTTGGGTACAGTGTAGCATGACTGTGCAATTGTCATTCAAAATGCGACAGCGCTGAAAGCTGAAAATTGGCTTGGGCAGGAAGGTGCGTAAGTGCCTGGTATAAAAGTGGTTAAATAATAAATTGTAAATAAAAACTTTTTTTTCTGTTTTAAATGTAGTGATAAAGGCCTAGACTAGAGCAACGTTGGTATTTTACTGGTGTTTGTTTAACTTTTTGAGAGATTGCACCTCACATTCTGTCTTGGTAACAGATGGTCACTGTGACAGGAAGTGATTGAAAACCTCCTTATGTTTTTCCTTCACTTCCAGTTTTTGTAGATAAAAGAAAGTAATGGTGGTGATTGGCGGCACATATAGCAATAACAACCTAACAAAGGTTCTAACTCTTTACCTACGCCATATGAAGCTAAAGAAATGCCACTTTGCAAACCACTGAGACCATTGTGCCTGCTTTGGTTTAATGAATACATGAAGCAAATATTCCATGTGTGTTTTTTTTTTTTTTAACATGATCCTATACCATTAACAGAAACATTAAAAAATGAAATGTTAAGTACTTACTGGATAGGAGAGAACAGAGCCAAGCATAGATAAAACCAATGCCAGTTTCTCCATCTTTCAGAGCAGGAACTGTTTAAGAAAATTAATGTTTCTAATTATGTTTAAATATTTTAAGAATCTCCAATGTGACATCACAAATGTTTATGGTAAACAAACTGACACTGTGCTGATATTATTCAGTAAATTTCTGTATCAAAGTCTAAGCTAAAAATAGGATACTGCTATATAATTTCTAAAAGATGAGCTATTACTGTTAATATTAGAAATCCTTACAAGGTTTTGTCAGAATAACAAATTTGCATGAACTATGCATGTGGAAATGTAAATCAAAACCTACCTTGTAGACCTCTCTGACTTCTTCAATAGCAGAGGTCTGTTTAATGGTAATCAAACATTATCCAAACTCTTTTTTGACTACAATTTAAACCACATTTAAATAGAAAACAGCCAATCAGGTGAAAGAAAAAGAATGTATCCCTGGTGTAATTAGTTGAGGGATTTTTATTGTCTACAAAGCATTTCACACAACCTTATTACACTTAATTGCACAGTAAATATTCAGGCTGGCTTAATATCCCTATAATCTGTATTTTCACAACAAACACTACAAGAAGGTGAACAGCCTCCTGAAATAAGAGTTGTGTGGATCTTGTAATTAAGGAAGCCAAATGTGCTTGGATTCCCCAGACAGTAATGTTAGTGAGTGTGCACACAAATGTAATACTTCAGTTCTCATAAAAAGCCAGGGCCAAGCTGTGGTTAAACACATGGGGGCAGATTCACACAGAAATGGATTATCGTAGCGTATCAGAAATACACTACGCCGCCGTTTTTTACCTGGCTCTACGTGGAATTCAGGTAGATTTTGTCCAGTAAACGACAGCGGCGTAGTGTATTTCTCCCGTTGCAATCCATATAGACGAGTAGGGGGCGTGAATCATTTAAAATAGGCGCGCTCCCGCGGCGATCGATCTGCGCATGCTCCGTTCGCAAATTTCCCGCCGTGCATTGCACGAAATCACGTCGTGACGTCATTCGTTGTTTAGGTAGCGTCGTTTACGGGCGATCCTAGTCCCGAACGAGTTACGTAAACAAAAAAAAAAATTAAATAAATTCGAAGCGGGAACGACGGCCATACTTAACATGGGCTACGTAACGTTAGAGCAGCAAAAAGCTGCTCTAACATTACGTACAAAAAAATAGACGAAAGTGATTGCGACGACCACTCGTATCTTCGGGAATCGCCGTAAAAAAACATTTGCATATCCCGACGCATCAAAAAGACGCCAACTCCTCCCAGCGGCCGCAAATAGATGGCAGCGTAGATCCGAAGGCTTACGAAGACGTAAGCCTCTCGGATCGAAGCCCGAAGCCGCCGTATCATGGTTTGAGGATTCAAACTAGTGATACGGCGCGCGAAATTTGAAATTACTCCTGTCTAACACCAGTTAGACAGGCGTAATTGCTCTATGAATCTGGCCCATGGATTTCTACGACTACTGCAGGTGCTGTGGAAATGAGGCTATGCCACCATGGCGCTAGAAAAAATGCTGTAAAAGAATAAATATCTCCATAGTCAGACTGCAGAAAGATGTGCTAGGGGACATGTACTGCATTTGTTATTCTTATCCCTTGTGCGAAACAAATTCTTGTCACAGAACCTCAAAATATACAGGGCATATCTAAATTTTGGTAAGGTTTCTCAATTTTCTTCATGTTTTGACCATTTTTATTTTGTAGTACTGTAGGCCATGGTAATTATACTAGAAATAAAACTACAATCCCAACATACCCATCAGCCATGTAGACAAGTTTCACAGATATTTCAAGAGTTATAATACTCATTCTGTTCTCTCTACATTATATACAGCAGTGGTTCTCAACCTTTCTAGTGCTGTGACCCCTTGATAACATTTCCCAAGTTGTGGGGAACCCTAACGGTAAAATTATTTTCCTATCGTGGGTTGTCAGCACAAGTAATTTGCGCCCCTAACCCATGAACATTTAGCACTCCCTGAGTCCCTTCCACTTGTACAATAAAAAAAAAAACCTTTATAGTACATTTTAGGATTTGTTCTCTTTGTTCTCCTTTCTTTCCCTTTTATCTCTCTCTATCCTCATTTCTTGTTTGTTTTCACCATCCCTCTCTAGCAGTCCATCTTGTTCTTTCTCTTATTCTTTCTCTCACTTTTTTTTGTTCTCCCCCCTCTTTTCCTCTCCCTTTCATGCATTCTCTATTTTTATTCCTTCTCTTACTCCCTAGTGGGCAATATGGGATCAGTGGCAGTGCTGGCAGGGAGTTGGGATCAGTGGCAGTACTGGCAGAGAGTTGGGATCAGTGGCAGTGCTGGTGGGGAGTTGGGATCAGCCAACTTAGGTGCTCATGATCAAGGTCATCTGCTGATCTGAGAACTGTAGTGGGGGCTTTTAAAGGCAACTCTAATCACAGGTAGTGTTACTCACTGTGTCTCTGACTTTGTGGTTTCTCGTAGTAGTGACACCTATGCTGAAATCAGCAGATAGGGTCTCCTCCAGCCCCTCCCACTTCACATTCCTCACCAGTCAGCTGACCTCTAGTCCCTGCCCCCCAGCTATGCCGTGAACTGAATGGGTGGCTGTGTAGAGGTTGAGTGGGCAGCCGCAGGCTTTAGGAACAGCCCAGGTTTTGGTGACCCTTGTCAAATCCTCATTTGACCCCCAAGGGGGTCCCGACCCCCAGGTTGAGAACCACTGATATACAGCAACATTGCCTTAGTGTTACCTATAATGTATCCCTAAAGCATTATTATTTGTAGCAGAAATAAAAACACTAGTTGTAACCTCATTCAGATCAGCTCTGGAGCTGAAGCAGCCCAATATCTAATGGCCCTTCCACATTCTTACATTCACACTCATACACATTAGGGCCAGTTTGATCAGCCACTATTTAAAGCCAAACTCCATGCAAAAATCAAATTTCAACAGTGCTTTGTGCATGAATTACTGCATCTTACTCCTCAGTCCTGATTCCAAGCATCTTCCCATAAACCATCCTGTAGTGTAATGATTCAAAGTCAGTTTCCTCTGAGCCATGTTAATTTCCTGCCCTGGGGACCAGACATTTCTCCTTACTAGTTATTTTTTTTGACAGTGGTCATCTAACCACTCCTGTTAGTTTTCCTGCCCATGGAGCCTATGAGAGAGGACCTAGCCGCTGGAAATGTTGCCTTAACCAATATAAGGTGTACACTTCATGTAGACAGTGATGTGAACACCCAAAGAAGGACCCCTATGAGGTAAAACAGAATAAAAGACTCTATTGGATTCAGGTCTGGACTTTGACTTGGCCATTCTAACACCTGGATATGTTTATTTGTGAACCATTCTATTGTAGTTTTTGCTTTATGTTTTGGATCATTGTCTTGTTGGAAGACAAATCTCTGTCCCAGTCTCAGGTCTTTTGCAGATTCCATCAGGTTTTCTTCCAGAATGGTCCTGTATTTGGCTCCATCCACCTTCCCATCAATTTTAACCATCTTGCCTGTCCCTGCAAATGAAAATAAGGCCCAAACCATGATGCTGCCACCACCATGTTTACAGTGGGGATCAGGGTGTGTTCAGGGTGATGAGCTGTGTTGCTTTTACGCCAAACATAACGTTTTGCATGTTCGATTTTTTTTTGTCGTTTTTCAGAAACTGAAAAATTATGTGAAGCCCACACACGATCATTTGAAATTACATTTTTGAAAAACTACGTTTTTTTTCATGCCGGAAAATGATTGTGTGTACGCGGCATAACATCAGGGCATTGGGCGTCTAATATGTCATGGGTGGCAGCTGAACCGTTTTGGCTGGAATTATTTCCCAAAGAAGACGCCATTTCCACTCGAATTGTGGATTTTTTGATCCCTCAATTTGGGCTCTGTTCCCATACGAGTTGTATGGGATGCTTTAAAGGCCTATCTTTGGGGAATGTTAATCCAGAATATAAGTATTATTAAAAGTGCCTCTCCCGTAGATAGCTTGAGCTTGTAAAGGCTGATACCTCTGCAGCGGAAGCCCTGTACATTCAGAATCTCTCTCTGGATATCCAACAGGAATGGCTTTCATCACAACATAGGCTGAATGAACTGCTGGAATCTAGAGCCTGGAATTAACTCTTCTTCCAGAAGAGACTTAGATGGGCTGATGGAGAGGCAAATGGTAGACTATTGGCTCAGATAGTAAGGTCTCAACCCCACCCTACACATGTCTCAGCTCTAATGAATTTAGAGGGGAAGGTTTTTAATCAGACTAGCCCTATTATATTAATTTTTAAGTCCTATTATCAGGACTTGTATACTTCTAGGCCTGACTATACCCCAGCAGAGCTATATAGTTATTTTGCCAGTATTAATCTTCTAGTTATCCCACAAAAAGAGAGAGAAATTCTTAATGCTCCACTCACCTTACTGGAAATGGAAAGTGCGGTGGCTAGCTTCCCTAACTCCAAGGCCCCAGGGATTGATGGTCTTCCTTTAGAGATCTATAAAAAATATAGGAAAGAGATGCTTCCCACCCTTACATTAAATTAGGCTTTTCATCTGGACCAGCTTCCAGACACTATGGGTCAATTTGTAATTGTAGTCATACCTAAAAAGGATAAAAACTTGCTACGTCCTGAATCTTACAGATCAATCTCTCTACTATCCACATATATTAAAATTCTTGCTAAAATACTTGCTACCAGATTAAATAAGGTTATTAAATATATTATCCATTCAGATCAGGTAGGCTTCATGCCCAATAAGTCAACCGCATTCAATATTGGATTGGATTAAATACTTATAGAGCGCCAAATGCAAGTTGTGATACTCGCGTCTAAGCGCTTACCAACAAGCTAGGGGTATCCAGTTCTCAGGAGCAAAAAGAAGAGACTAGGACATCTAAGTAAAAGAGGGGAACAGACAAAAAAAAAAAAAAACAGAAATATAAAAAGAAGGGGGGGGGGCAGGGCACAGCAAGCCTATCCCTACTCCCTGACAATGGACCGCAGCCTAGGATTAAGGCAGCGTCCTGCTAAGGGCTTGGAAGGGCAGGTCTCTATCTATAGGCTTGTGAAAAAAATATCAGACGTGCATATTTAAATATGCAGGTTCCATGCTCTGGGCAACTCAAATCGTGCCTTTTTGGCGTTAGACACAATCAAGGCCTTTGATAGTGTCGAATAGCCATACCTATGGGCCATTCTCAAAACATTTGGACTTGGCTCTGGCTTCTGCCAGTGGGTGCAGTTGTTATACTCCATTCCGATGGCATCGGTTAGGGTCAATGGCCATCAATATTCCAGTTTTAGACTCTTCCGCGGCACTAGGCAAGGGTGTCCATGGTTCCCCCTGCTTTTTTCCCTGGCTATAGAGCCTTTGGCATGTCTTATGCGGGCCTCTTCCGATGTTACCGGTTTGATTAAGGGAGATATGGAGGAAAATATATCATTATATGCAGATGACCTATTTTTTTTTGACCAATATCTGTTCATCCCTGCCGGCGGTAATGAAATATATTAAGGGGTTTGTCAGCTTTTTAGGCATAGACTGGGAGAAATCCATGCTAATGCCTCTGGATCCCCTTCCAGATTCATTGTGATCTACACTTTCTCATCTTAAGGTTGTTTCTTCTATAAAATATTTGGGTATAGTTATGTCTGATTCCCCACAGTCATATATTGTGGATAATATACTTCCATTACTTTCTAGATTCCAAAATCAAAGTAAACCTTATCGTTAATAGGCCATATTAATCTAATTAAGATGATATGGATGCCTCAGCTTCTTTATTTTTTACACAATGAGCCGATCTTGATACCCATATGGATCTTTATTAAGATTAATACTATATTTAGGCGATTAATATGGCGGAACAAAACCCCTTGCATTAAGTTGAAGACTCTACAACACCCCAAAAATCCAGGGTTATACTTTTTTGCATCCCAACTACAGCACATTGTTGGATGGGAGTCTGAGCAGACACTTTTTCCTGCACAATTATTTTCTTATGCATTTAAGGGTCGGTTACCACTCTTTGTCATAGATGGTCCAAGAAGGGGGTCTCACTTGCCAATATGTCTACTTGCCCGTTAATATGTGAAATATGGGATACAGTTAAAAAAAATACTGGGTGTCTCTTATCCTACTAGATACACTCCCATATGGGAAATTATAGACTTCCTCAAATTTTGGCCCTTAGAGGCTTTCAGTGATGGGGGAAATTAGGAATAACAACTCTAGCTCAGTTATACAAAAACTGTATACTTTTTAAGATCTAAGGGGAGAGTTCTCTTTACAATCAAATTGGTTCTATCAATTTCTCCAACTAAGGGCCCATTCACACCTTGGCGTTTTGTCGCCTGTAGCGCGACGCTTACAAACGCCAGAGGGATGAAAATACATTAAAGGCAATGGGGATGGTTCACATCTGAACGCTGTCGCGCATATCGCCCGTCGCCTGTAGTCAAAAAAAGTTCCGGACCCTTTTTTGTCGCGCAAATCGCGCGATTTGCGCGTATTTGAGCGTTTTTTTTTCCCATTGAAATACATGTAAATCGCCCGATACGCGTGTATTGCGCGACAACAAGCGTTTGAACGAGCGTTTTGACGCCACTGTTGCTCAAATTATACAGGAAATGTGAAATAAAATATACATATCTCAAACAGGAAGTCCAAAAACCACCATTTTCCATAGCAGTATTTTCACAGCAGCATGGATATGGATGCAGAGATGAGTGAAACCCTCTCCCTCCTAGACCCAGAAAAATTTATTAGTATGATCAAGGAGCACCCCTGCCTCTATGATATTAAAGACCCAGCATACAGTCTGCGTACAGTTCGAAAGAGGGCATGGAACCAAATTGCCTCTCAGATTTTTCTGAACTGGAGTGACATCACAGAAAAGGATAAAAAAGGTAAACTCCTGCAAGCAGTTAAAAAATTCCATGATTGTAAACCCATGTTTTTTTACTTTTATCTACAGAAGACTATTTTGTTATTATATTCTCAAGACTGTGACATATGGTGAACACATCGTACACTTCTGACACAAATTTTAACGCCTTTCGCATTTTTTGCTCTAATGTGACTAGCAGGGAAATGCTAGGGGGTTTGAGGAAGGGAATGTGTAATCAATATAGTGTTTTTAAAAGTGGCGGAAGGGTGTAGACTGGGGGAGGTGACAGAACTGTGTCACTATTTGCAAGAGACACAGATCGGTCTCCTCTCTCCCTCACATGATGCTGTCATTTTGTTAGCCGCCAATGAGAAATGATCTCATCTGTGTACATATGAGATCATCTCTAATGGGCCGCACAGATTTTCTATCAAACGGTCACTGAAATGTGTCTTTCACAGTGTTCTGTAATTTGATGTGTCCAATGTCCATGGCCAGCACAGAAGTTCCCCACTGGGCGCTCTGGAGCGCGTGAAGGTTCAGCCTTTTACAAATACGGACCACAACAGAAGTAGAAACACCCTGTGGCCGTATATGTGCTGACGGCCGTCTTGAAGTGGTTAAATAAAATATCTATTGCCACCACCGTTGGAAAGCACCTATGCTGCTGCACGAGCACAGATTTGGCCGTTTGCTAGCCTTTTATCCGGCCCTAGACACAACACCTTCCACAGTTCATGACACACTATCCCCCACCTTGACAACAACAATGGGGCACTGTACTGTAGTATTCACTGATAACAATAATGGTATACTATTCCACCTAGGAGGATTAGTATACCATCATTGTTATCAGTGAATAATACAGTACAGGGCCCCATTGAGGGGGTACTCCCCTTCCTAGTAGGCAGGACCCGGGACCAAGTAGGCAGGAATGAGGCGGGACCTAGTAGGCAGGACTGAGGCAGGACCCGTGAGTTGTTCTTCCCATCCTGACACTCTGACCCCAATTTGATAGCATAGGGATAATGCACCAAAAGTAAAAAAAATCTCAAAATAAAATAAACATGAGACTTCTTAATACATCAATGAAATATTTTTATTGTATCACAACAGCATATGATTTATTGTACAAAAAAAGTACAGCAAGCATTATAGTTTCCCCAAAAAAATATAATGTTAATAATTAAATACTATCCAGCTGCCATGGTACCTGTCCTGCAGGAGACATGAAATATGCGGCATACTGATCGCGGACATATGAACCCTGCCTGTTCCCACGGACACCAGTCCACTGAGCTCTTTCCATAGTCTCAGAAACAGGCTCTTCAAAATCAAAGCCATCGCGCTGCCTCACAAAGTTGTGCAAGGCACACGCAGCTTTGACAGCAGTGACGGCATTCTGCATGTTTAGCACTATCGGAGTGTGCAGGAGCCGCCACTTATTGGCAAGTATACCAAAAGCGCATTCAACTACTCGCCGTTCTCTGGTTAGGCGGTAGTTGAACACGCTCCTCTCCTCTGTTAAACTATGACCCGAATAAGGCCGTAGGAGATTTGTCCCCAAAGAAAAGGCCTCATCACCCACAAATACACTGGGTAGGGGAGGGCCATTTGTGCCTGGGAGTGGACTGCATTCTGGTAGGTCAAGATCATTTGTTCGCAGCATTTGACCAAAAGAAGAGTTCCCAAAGATAGTTGAGTCCGCGCTGCTGCCATATGACGCAATGTCTATATATGTAAAACAATAGTTTGCATCAGACACAGCCATCAATACAAATGAGAAATATTTCTTATAGTTAAAGAATTCGCTTCCACTTGTCATGGGCTTCACAATCCTGATGTGCTTCCCATCTATTGCTCCGACACAATTGGGAAAGTTGCAGCGTTGCCAGAATACCTCCGCAATCTGTGCCCATTCCTGTGCAGTAGGTTTCTTGAAAACTACCTCCTGGAGAACCTCCCATATAGCAGAGCAGGTGTCACGTATGATGTAACTCGCTGTAGACTTGCCTATACGGAAGGCATAATGTAGACTTCCTAGAGACTGTCCAGTCGATAAATACCTACAAAGAAAATAATATATATTATTTTATTTTGTTTTTGACAGTTAAACAGATAAAGGAAAAATGGAAGCATATACGTGACGCCTACATACGCTACCTGAGACAGATAAAAAAGAATACCAGGAGTGGAGCGTCGGCATGTGCCACGAAGGAGTACATACATGCAAAGGAATTGGAATTCCTTCGACCTTCAATGACTTTGGCGAGGTAAACTATTATCTGTACTAAGGACAGTAAACGAAATGGGTATACGTATATAATATATAATATGGGTATATAATAACTCATTTATATTTTCAGGACTGAAAATAGCTGGGAGGAAGTAGCTCCAACCGCCCCTGTCGGGATGGATACAGGCAGCAGAAACTCCAGCGATCAGCCACTGGAGGGTCTGGAGCCGGAAAGCCAGTTGGCCAGTTGTTCGCAATCGACGACGCCAACACCTCTGGGAGAGGAGGAGTCAAGACCAAGGCCGTTACCGCGTGTAGCTGCGAGGGGGACCAAAAGAAAGCCTCCGGATCCAGACCCAAATTTAAAACTAATGCTGGAGATAATGGCAGAAATGAAAGACAAAATGGGTAGTAATCAACTTTCATATGGAAACAAGTCTACCCAATGTCTAGCAGAACTAATCGACAGGGTTCCTAAAAGCCTACAGGCAGAAATGTTGGCTGGGACAATACGTTACATTGCCACCTTTATTCCACCAGAAGAACCCTTCCAAACCCCAGAACCACCAGCCTATGGTCCCTATGCTAGACACACCCCGCAACATCAATCAGCACCAGCACTTCCTCATTTCACAGCACCACCTTTTCCCAGCCACCTACCTCAACCAACACCACCTAACCCGACTCAGACGACAACAGTTTCTACCCACCCTCATCTACCAACACCACCTTCTGCATACACTTCCACAACACTTCCTGCTGTCACGCACCTGCATACGCAAACTTCAAAACTTTCAACTTACACACACCCACAGACGACACCTTCTGCCTACCATCCTTCGACTTCCCAAACACTTCATCTGCCGACACAACCTCCTTACCCTTCTCGGACGACATTGACGTATTCTGATTTCCCACACCAGCCTACACTCCCACCTTACAATCACCAACCTACACCAACACCACCACCACCACCAGCAACACCACCTTCCCGTTGGCAGTATTCTACTCAATCCACTTCCGATTGGTCAGGTTTTGGCCAAGCCATACATTCTGGCATGTCAGTGGATGACACAGGGGAATCCCCTAGAAGTTTTCAGAATATTTAAACTGTTCTTTTCTATGAGCAACGTTTGCTTCAGTTCGTTTTTTCAAAAAAAATAAAAAAAAAGTTATATTATTTGTTGAATAAAGTTTATGATATTCTTTCTAAAAAAATAAAAAAATTTGGACCTTCGAAAACGTGTGTTTTTTAATATTACATGCATATACAAATATATTATTATTGGGTAGTGTATGCAATAGTGTTTCGTGTGTTAGGTTTCCGCCTATCACGGAGGCCCTCTCGTCATCGGACGAGGGGGCCTCCGTGATGGACGAACACTGAACATATAGGATGCTGAATGTTACGCCTATCATGGAACAGAAGATGTAGGAGGCACGGCTTTTGAAGAAACGTACGGCCAAAATTCTCAAAGGTAAGTGCACAGTCTGTCATGTAATGGGGCACAGTCTGTCATGTAATGGGGCACAGTCTGTCATGTAATGGGGCACAGTCTGTCATGTAATGGGGCACAGTCTGTCATGTAATGGGGCACAGTCTGTCATGTAATGGTGGCACCGTGAGGCGTGTCATGAATAGTAGGAAGGGGGTAGTCTTTTATATGGTGAGTATATCACAAAACAAACTTTTTGGATGTAAAAATAGGGGGTCGTCTTGCACACAGTGGTCTTATACCACTGCAAATACGGTAGCTTTCTTTTGTGTTTTCTACAATTTTGATTTAGATTTATTTTATGGGCACTAGAGCATCATTTTGTAAAAAAAAAAAAAAAGTATATCAGCACAAATTTGGCAAAGATTTTTTAACTTACCTCAGTGTGATGATAAGTCGCTCCACAGGTGGTATGCTATTGCGGAAAAAGGTGTCCATCTTCTGTAATCGACCGCTGAGTAGTTCAAGCAACTCATCGAAGCTGTTGTAATAAAAATAAATGGGGTTTTTAGCGGACAAAGAAAGGTACAATGTCAAAAACAATGAATAGAGTTACTTTTTACTAACCTTTTCATTGACATTCTAGTGTAGTCCAGAAATTTATCCTCATGCTCTCGGAGATCTTTAAAAAGGACCCAAAACTGGCCTGTCTCTTCCCGACCGGCAATAACAGGGTGGATCCAATATCTCCGTGCCCTCTTCCTTCTCCTCTGTCCCTGGTATAGCATATATGTGGTGGCAGTGGCTGCTGCCAGCAAACATGCCATCTCATCATTGCTCATTTTCAGTGTGGAGTCGAAAGCACAATGATGACCCGGAAGAGGTATATTCACACAGGAAGGGGAAAAAAAATTTCCTAGGATAGCAACAAGTGATGTCAGGAATGATATTTTTTCCTATTGGATTATGTGAAAAAGGACCATGTACCAAAACGTCGGAAGACGCGGTATGCAAACGCGCGCAAACGCGCGCAAACGCGCATATACGCGCGACAAAACGCCAAAAAAAACGCCGGAAAAAACGCCGGAAAAACGCCGCTATTGTCTACGTCTAGGTGTGAATGCAGCCTAAGACATGCTTTGCCCCCCCTTTTTTTTCTTGGGTTGTGTTTTGTTTAATGGGATTTTGTTTTGTATAATTTGTCTGTATTGTCTTAATTTTTGCATATAAAAATAAAAAAAGGATCTGATTAAAAAAATTTATATATTTTCTATTATTATTTTCAGCAGTTAAAAAAATCCAAACCTTATCTTGAAACGAATATGTGATGGAACTCAGATACCCTGGCTGGGCACCTCCACCAGACCTGTGTTTCCTGTTCTCCAAACGCACCCACAGCCAGCAGACTCGCCATAACCAGCCCTTAACCCCCCAATCACGAGTCAAGGGTTAAACATGCAGAGCATAAAACTGTTAGGTACAAAACATACACTTTTAAACACACTTGGGGATAGTCCCCTTACCCTTGTCATTGAGGGGGTAGGGGACAAGGAAGAACCAATGGAAACTCGACACTTGTATATTCAAACAACTACTGTTGAAACACACCAAGGGATTATGATAAGCAGTCAGCCCCTCCTTACACATCCCCTGCTGGGATGTGTCTCCACATCCTTTGTCTACATGCCATGACCCAACACAATTAAACACAGCAACAAGAGGGGGAGAAGGGATGTAGCATTACATTACATTACATTATCTCAATGCTATTTTGTCCCCAAGTCTCTCATTCTCTGCTGGGCCATAGTCTTTGGGTAGGAGGCCAGCCTACAGCTCTCTCCAAAACACACAGTGACAGTGGGTTCTGTCACAATATACAATGCAAAACAAAAAAGGAAGAATATAAAAAGAGGAAGAAAATGTAAATATAGAACTGTCAGGACTAGGCCTTGCCCCATGCTCCCACATAGCGTTATCTGACAGTCCTTGGCTCGAGCTGTTTTAGCAAAAACAATGATAGCAGAAAGTGAGGGGAGAGAAGAGCTACAGATCTGCCCAGCCCTGGATCGAATGAAGGCTCAGGTTAGTAAAAGGGAGGGTGAGGGGAGATAATAATGCCTAAATATTTTTTACCTTAATTGCTATTTGTTATATGTATTTTTTTATCGACCCTTTGCTTGCTTGCCCTGAAGAAGGGGGAATCCTAAGCATAAAGGATATTTCTTACCTTTAGTGAGCTATTTCCCTAGTGCTGCTTTGCCTTCATTTAGCAGAAATCTTCATCCTTGGTCCCTTCTTCACCCCCCTCTGCCATAATCTTCCAGTGCAGGGGGCTAAATATGCTAAGGCCCCTTTCACACTTGTGCGACTTGTCCTGCAAATTGGGACAGCAAAGTCGCATGACAAGTCGTACCCCATGATTTCCAATGAGTACCATTCGTATCTGTGCAACTTCAAGTCAAACCGACTTCGAAGTAGTTTCTGTACTACTTTGGTCCGACTTTGATGTGAGTTGAGATCCAAAGACCTCAAGTTTACACAGGCATTCCCTGAAGTTTGCAGCAAAACCGTGTCACAATGGCGGCTGCAAAATTGTGCGACTTTTTAAGTCACTGCAGTGTGAAAGGGGCCTAAGGCAGCTTTTACAGGCTTTTATTAAGAGTGCCTGACTATGACTGTCCTTTCCATCCAGCGTCTCCATTCCATATAGGCCATTACTATAGCTTCTATGAATGAAACACAATTTATGAATAAAGGGAATGGACCCTTCAATCTTCCACCCATCTTCCATTCATAGATCACGTTTCATTCATAGAACTGATAGTTCGGCTTCTATGAATGAAGGAGCTGGGTGGAAAGGGCAGGCATAGTTGAGCACTCTTGATAAGAGCACGTGACAGCTCCCTTAGTTTAAATAACCCACGGTGCACCAGAATAATATGATGGGGTGGGGAGGTTTATCGGAGAAGAGAGATTATTGCTAAATGAGGACACACTAGCTTATTCTATTATTTTTAAACTAAACATCTTTATTGAAAGGTTACAAATGTTACATTCTATTCATTTTGATGCACAGCAGCATGTTCTAATGTGGTGTAGTGTGTCACAACATCCTGGGCTGTCTAAAAATTCCCTATTTCCAGTGCCCACCAACTTAGTGCATTGATGTGAACTGCAATGTTAGGATAAAAGGCAATTTGCCAAGTCAATAAGTTGGGACTGTGTTCCGCAACACTGCCCAATGCATATAGTATTAATGCAAGATAGAGTTTTTGTGCTCCTTTACATTACATACAAACATACTGTATGTTTAATTGATATTAGTGAGTGTTATTTTATCCCTATTGGCTCTTTATGTGTAATTATGGTCGGAACATATGATAGTTTTTCTCTTGCCTAGACGCTGTTGGAAACAACTTATTTATACTGAGTTCATGCAATCTTTGTCAAGTTAACTTGTATATTATGATAATGTAACTTTTTGCAATGTAATTACCGGGCAACCGTTAGGAAAATTGCAAAGGAGACGTAGACTGTGCTGAATTGTGTAATGACAAGCTTTGTGGTTGGTTTAAATTTCAGCTCCTACTCAGCAATACTGGTCTAGACTGTATGTTGTAGCAATTGTCTGCAAAAACCTCCCAGTTACTTCTTGTTTTATCTTTAGTTGTTAGTAATCATTGGCCAGGAACCTGGTTGTATTATATTCATGTCCTTGGAGATTCATATTGGAAAAATGGAAAAATCATGGACTTTAAAGGCACATATGTATAAAAATAACACATTTTTTTTATCTGAATTAAAATGTTTTGTATACAATATAACAAGTAATTCACTTGTTCTATTTAAAATAATGTTGTCACAGAAGTGTCAATCCCCTCTAAAGAACAGTATAGCATTTGTTTGTGTATTTTAAAATGTATTTGAACCATCGACATGGACAGGCATTCACAAGACTCTTTTACCTCCAACACAGACCTACAGGAACCAATACATAGCTATAACAGAAGAATAAAGAAGTGACCATATTTACAATGTTTCCCCCTACTGGATGGAGAGCAGTATAACACACTAATACATAACACTGTTTCCCCCTAGACCTCAAAGTCGTCTTTGAGAAAACCAGGAGGGTGAATATTTTTCCTTGGACGCCTAAGGACCACTGTTTGAGATAGTTCCCTGGGACCCTCAGTTGGGTGCAATTCTTCTTCTTGTGCTGTGTCTGAGGGACTGAGAGAAACTGGCTTTGCAACAACATTTCCCGGAGGAATAGAACCTGAATGAACCAATGGTTCACCGTCATCTGAAATAACTGGAATCCCAGTACAACTAGAACCAGCAGCAGGTACAATTTCATTACTTCTTTCTCAGGTGTGATCAACTTGCCCCAGTAATTTTTACTTTGTATGACAAAGGTCCTGTAGCTAGACATGTGCAAAAGGAAAACATTTGTTTAGTTTTGTTTCGTTTTAATTCGTTATTTAATTAATTTCGTTAAGTTAGATTCGTTAAATTTGTTAAATTCGTTTTTGGAATATGATCGTTTTCGACCAAATTCGAAAAAAAAAAAACGATTGAATTAGATCGTTTTCGACCGAATTCGAAAAAACGGTCGAATTCGATCAGTTTCGACCGAATTAGAAAAAACCTGGTCGAATTCGAAAACATTTCTACCGGATTCCATAATATTTCTACCGGATTCGAATTCGATCATATTTTGATCGGATTCAAAAATATTTAAACAGAATTCAATAATATTTCATCCGCTATCGTTAATATTTCAACCAAATTCGATGATATTTCAACCAAATTGGAAATGATTTTAACCGGATTTGAAATGATTTCAACCGGATTTGAAATTATTTCAACCGGATTGGAAATTATTTCAACCGGATTGGAAATTATTTCTACCAGATTGGAAATGATTTCAACTGAATTTTAAATGATTTCAACCAAATTTTAAATGATTTCAACCGGATTTGATTGTATGTATTTGTATTGTATTATTGTATTTGATTACATTCTATTAAATTCTATTCTGTTCTTTACTATTCTTTGATTTTCATTCTACTGTTTTATTATTTTATATTCTATTTTATTGTATTCTTTTTTAGAAATCGATTTCTATTTTTTAGATTTTGATTCAAATTCGCTTTCAATTTTCATTCGAATTTGTTTTCGATTCGAATTGTTTTCGAATTCGATTCGCGTTTTTCGAATTTGTTTAAATTCGTTAATTTTGTAATTTTGAAATTCGGATGCATCCGAATTTTCAAATAATAAAAAATGTGTCCGAATTCGAATTCATAACGAAACGAAATGCACATGTCTACCTGTAGCCACAAGCACCTTTGCCAGTATCCAACAAGGCCCAAAAGCATAGTTTCTGACATAGACAGCACTGTTAGGCTCAAGCACTCTCACAGAAACATTAGTATCCTTTTTAAAATGCAATTCTTGCTTTTCTTGTAACTTCGATGTCAGATCAGGGTATAAATGATCCAAACATGTTTTTAGACAACGATTCATTAGGAGCTCTGTTGGGCTACAACCAGTGCTTGAGCATGGTGTCACATGTTGCAGAAGGAAATTTGCAAGTCTGTGATTCCAATCTCCTTGAACAATTATCTTCAATGAGTCTATGGTGGTCTGAACCATACGTTCAGCTTGACCGTTTGATGACGGGTGAAATGGTGCAATCGTAACATGTCGAATAAATTGCTTGCCATAAAAGTTTTAAATACTGAGGAAGTAAATTGCGTTCCATTATCAGACACGGTTGTATCTGGCAACCCATGTGTAGTAAACAGCCTCCTTAACTCTCTTATGACAGTGGCTGATGTGGGGGATGTAACTGATAAAACTTCCAGGTATTTTGAGTCGACAACTAAAAAAAAACTAAACCCTAACCATCTAACCCTAACCCCCTAACCCTAACTCCTAAACCCTAACCACCTAACCCTAACTCTAACCCTAACTGCTAACCCTAATTCCAAACCCTAACCCTTAACCCTAATTCTAACCCTAGCACCCAACCTTAACCCTAACCCTAT
Source organism: Rana kukunoris (assembly GCA_029574335.1). Taxonomy (NCBI): domain Eukaryota; kingdom Metazoa; phylum Chordata; class Amphibia; order Anura; family Ranidae; genus Rana; species Rana kukunoris. The sequence continues at coordinate 500,225,492 of CM056049.1, read as the reverse complement.
CCCTAACTCTTAACCCCTAACCCTTCTACCCTAACCACTTAACCCTAACCCTATAATCCTAACACCCTGACCCTAACCCTAACTGCTAACTCTAAGCCCAAACCCTTAACCCTTACCCCTAACCCCTAACCTCCAACCCTAACCCTAAACCCTTACCCTCCAACCCTAACCCTAACACCCTAACCCCTAATATCTAACCCTCTAATCCTAATCCTCTAACCCTTACACCCTAACCCTAAGAATTTCCCAACTTTTAATTTCGATTGTTCAAGTTTTCGAATTTAGAATTTTCGAATTAACGCTTTGCGAAATTTCCGATTTTAGAATACATTTTTTTTTTCGAATTTCCTAATGTCAAATTTTCAAATTTCTGAACTTGGAATTTTCGCATTTTGCAATTTGCATATTTGGTCGACCATGGTGAGGCCTGTTCTGAGTGAACAATAAGAGGGGGGACTATCAAGCAAAGGGTCTCCAAGAGTGGAGGGGATCTCTGATAATAAAAGAAGCTACTGTAGGTAACAATGGGCCATACTCAATACTACATAAAAAATATATATAAATGTATTTAAAGATACATAAGAACCTCCCCCAATCTAATAAAGGGTGGTTGATAACAGTTAATGACCAATTGGTCTCTTTATTAACAAACAGAGGGGTACCAGTGAACAGAGGGCCAGATTTTCTAAGAATTCCGGCGGCGTAGCGTAAGCCAGTTTCACTACGCCGCCGCATCGTACTAGAGCAAGTGCTTTAATCTCAAAGCACTTGCTCCGTAGGTTTCGCCTGCGTCGCGTAAATCGTGCAGCGTAAACCCACGCAATTCAAATGGGGCGGCTTGTATTTAAATTAAGCGCGCCCCCGCGTCGAATGAACTGCGCATGCGCCGGCCGGGGAAAAAGCCCAGTGCGCATGCTCCAGCTCACGTCGGAAAGCGTTGTTGAAACCGACGTCAAAACGACGTGAGCGTCATTTACGCAACTCCCTATTCGCGAACGAGTTAGTAAAACGACGTAAGCGACGGAAAAAGCCGACGCTGACCCGACGCCATACTTAACATGGCATCCGATGGGACCCGACGGCATCCGACGGTACTTCGTAAGGTTACTCCACATAGAAGCTGGGGTAACCTTACGTGAACGAAAACGACGTACGCGACGACGGGGCGGCGTAAAAGCGATCAGGAATCGGCGTACTACCTCATTTGCATATGCAAATGCGAAAACAACGTAAAGGCCACCTAGTGGCCGGAGTTGTCATTACAACTACGATCCGCAAGTGTAATGGTTTTACACTTGTCGGATGTAGAAGCGTATCTATGCAAAAGTGATGCTAAGCATCACGCGCATAGATACGAGACAAAAAAAACGGCGATACGACGGGGTATCTGAGATACTCCGTCGTAACGCCGCTGAGAATCTGGCCCAGACAGTCCACTGTATGTGTATTGGTGTCCAACACACAAAGACAAATACAAACATAAAACAACAGTAAAACCAGGTGTCCGGACGTAGGTGTACGCACTGATTGGAGTTCCCAGCGGTAATACACCGCAATGAATTAACAATCAAATATGAAATAATTGGGACCAGGGTCCAATCAGTGCGTCCCCGCGGGGAATAGAAATAGCGGAGGCTGGTACAAAAAGATCTTGAAGAGATTACATGGAAGACCAAGAATCAGGATAATCTCTCCCAAAAAGAACTTCAAGCCATGAAAGAATTAAAGGAAGCAAATAATCTCATTATTAAAAGAAGCGATAAAGGAGGCAATGTTGTACTCATGGATGAGACTGATTATGAAGAGGAAGTGAAACGACTCCTCGGGGACACAAATACATATCGCAGACTAGAAGGGGATCCCTTCCCTAATGTGGTAAGGCAACTTAATAGTAAACTTGATGACGCCGCCGAGGCGGGGCTACTAAAGAAACGTGACTTTGAGCACCTAAAAGTGAAAGACTACAACATTACAATCTTTTACTGTATCCCCAAAATCCACAAACAACTTACTAAACCACCTGGGAGACCGATCGTGTCCGCGATTCACGGCCCATTAGATAGAGTGGGGACTTCTCCTCAAAGACCTGGTCTACGAATTAAAATCATATGTGCAAGACACACGCGATGTTCTTTCGAAAATAGCAACTATTGAGATTGAAGATGAAGCATGGCTTGTTGGCATAGATGTTGAATCTCTATATACATCCATCCCACATGACTGTGGGATTAGAGCAGTCAAGACATTCTTAGACAAACATTACCCCTTGTTAGGTCGTCAGAATGAATTTCTATGTGATCTCCTAGAATTTGCCCTTGTGAACAACTTCTTTCAATTCGCGTCTCACTACTACCAACAAATTAAGGGCACATCGATGGGCGCAGCCTGGGCCCCGGCATATGCCTGCCTACACCTTGGCCTCTGGGAGGAAGAGGTGTATTACAACTCCCCAGAATACCTCAGCCATGCCCATACATGGCTGAGGTACATTGATGATGTATTTGTGATTTGGACGGGGAGTCTTGAAGCCCTCCATGACTACATCACTGAACTCAACACCAATTATCGCAATATAAGACTGACATACATTTGTGATAAAACACAAATCTCTTTTCTTGACCTGAAAATTGGCAAAAACAATGGGAAAATAACCACAAGCACTTTCCGTAAAGAAACGGCTGCCAATACTTTGCCACAATGGCAAAAGAACGGGATCCCTACCGGACAATTTAAGCGCAATTGCTCTGAACCTTCAACCTACTATGCGGAAAGTAAAGAACTATATCAAAGGTTTCGAGAAAGGGGTTACTCCCATAAACAGATCAAAATGGCCAAGTTGAAAGCGGCACAGAGAAGTAAAAGCAGTCTACTTTCAACCGATAAAAAGGAACCGACAATGAATGAAAAATCAGAACCAGTGAGGATGATCACCACATATGGCCCACAATGGGGCAATGTGAGGAAAATACTAGAGAAACATTGGAATGTCTTGACAGGTAATAGGACTCTGGCAAAAATTGTTGGTGAAGCACCTAAGATGGTGGCACGAAGAACAAAAAACCTAGGAGATATTCTCATTCAATCTGAATTCATCAAGCAACAAAATCCCTCATGGCTATCAGACTACCCACGGAGTACGGGAATGTTTGCATGCTCTAGGTGTCAAATATGTCCATTTGTAGAGCGAACAGGAACATTCAAAGATGCCCTAGAACAGGAGTCTCCAAACTATGGCCCTCCAGGTGTTCAGGAACTAAAATTCCCATCATGCCTAGTCATGTCTACGAATGTCAGAGTTTTACAATGCCTCATGGGAAGTGTAGTTCCACAGCAGCTGGAGGGCCGTAGTTTGGAGATCCCTGCCCTAGAACAAAAAGAGTATGGGCCAGATTCTCATAGAATCACGCTGGCGTAGCGTAAGGCATTTACACTACGCCGCCGCAATGTAACAGAGCAAGTGCCGTATTCTCTAAGCACTTGCTCCGTAGTTTGCGGAGGCATCAAATAAATCGGCCAGCGTAAGCCCGCGTAATTCAAAGGGGGCGGCTTGTATTTAAATTAAGCGCACCCCCGCGTCGAACGAACTGCGCAAGCGCCGGCCGGGGAAAAAGCCCAGTGCGCATGCTCCAGCTCACGTCGGAAAGCGTCGTGGAAACCGACGTCAAAACGACGTGATCGTCACTACGCAATGCCCTATTCGCGAACGAGTTAGTAAAACGACGTAAGCGACGGAAAAAGCCGACGCTGACCCAACGCTATACTTAACATGGCATTCGACGGCATCCGACGGTAGTTCGTAAGGTTACTCCTCATAGAAGCAGGGGTAACCTTACGAGCTTGTAAACGACGTACGTGTCGACGGGGCGGCATAAAAGCGATCGGGAATCGGCATAGTAGCCTCATTTGCATAGGCAAATGAGAAAACAACGTAAAGGCCACCTAGTGGCCGGAGTTGTCATTACAACTACGATCCGCAAGTGTAATGGTATTACACTTGTCGGATGTTGAAGCGTATCTATGCCAAAGTGATGCTAAGCATCACTCGCATAGATACGAGCCAAAAAAAACGGCGATACGACGGGGTATCTGAGATACTCCGTCGTAGCGCCCGCTGAGAATCTGGCCCTATGTAATTAAAGATTTGATCAATTGCTCCACGGAGAGGGTGATCTATATGTTGACCTGTCCCTGCCACAAAATCTACATTGGGAAGACGAAGAGACAATTGAGGGTGAGAATCGGGGAACACCTGCGGGACATAAAAAAAAGAAAAAGGAAAGAACCCCGAAAAAACATATGAAAGCCCGGTAGTCAAACACTTTGCAGAACACCATGGAGGGAAACCCGATGGGTTAAAAGTAAAGGGAATCTATGTACTCAAACTGTCAGCCAGAAGAGGCGACTTCGATAAAATTCTATTACAGAAAGAAAAATGGTGGATCTTTACCCTTAAATCTCTGGCCCCCATAGGAATGAATGTGGAAATTAATCTACAGTCCTTCCTTTGAAAAACTAGGTCCATCTCCGTTGCCATCTCCCTGCTACTAGGATTGCACTGTACTGTATAATATGAATGTAAGCTTAATCTCTTAATTACAACTGTTGCTTCTACATTCACATTCATACTTGTATATTTGTGCTTCCTCTGCTTTTCTCACCTGTCCCTTCTTTTCTCACCCTGCAATTTCTCATTCATCATCATCTTTTCATTGGTCCATGTTTCTATTTTTCAATCCCCTAGTTCTTATACCACTTTACAATTTTTTTTTCTCTATTTTCCACGTATCTAACTGACTCTCTCCTTGTATCTATGGTCATCAATTGACCCCTTTAAGTAATTGCCATTTTCATAATTAGAACAATCCAGGAAGTTAAAGATCGTTGGTTAAATTATATTTAAATAAGTATGATTGTCTGCAGAAAACTCTGATTCATATTTATGCATATAATCCCTTGATATAATGATGTTCTTTTTCTTCCCCCTCCCTTCCATTTCCCCCAGCTTCTTAAACTTAGCAAATTATTGCCTTCTCTTTGTTATGTTGCATTACTCTGCCAGTGTATGTATGTTACCTATTCACTTGAAATAGCGGTGGCGTCTTTTAAAACCAGCAACACATACCAGGCCGGCCTCTCCCCCCCCCCCCCCACTCGGTCATATAAGTCTGTTTGCGGGAATAAAAGATAAGGAGGGACGCCTATGGACATAAGATAATATTACCAACACACGGGGACGGAACCCGTTAACCTAACTCCGTAATCAAAGAACAAGAAAAAAATTCATCGAGGAGGGGGCGCGCATCGGCGGAGCATATACTGTAGGAGCGATGCACGTCATCCCCTTTATCGTTCAGAAGAAGCTACGCGATCACGTCCAGCGAAATGCGTTGACGTCATGGGTCCCGGACGGCAGTGTGTCTGATCCCTGGAGCATCTTGGAATAGGAGACGCAATACGGAGATACCCGCAGCTGGCAGCCGCTTGTGTACGAGACACCCCCTCCAGGGGGACGCGCGGTGCAACATTTATCTCAACATATCTTTGGTTGCAACCACGGAACCGGAGTCTCTCTCTCCCTGTGATACAAATCCATTCAGCCACCACCGTGAATAACGAAACTTCAAGTGCTACCTCACCCACACAACGATAGACACGGTAAGGTGATATACACCTGGCTCATGCAGGGATTTTTGCATGGCTCGCATTAGAGCCTTATCACAGTATCTATAGAAGGGATATCCCCAATAAGGAAATTAATAGCAAACACGAACTGCCCTTTGTCTCTGCCTAATTGGTGCCTGCTTAAAAACTTTAAGTTACACAGACACCTTTGTGGCCCATCTATCTCCAGGTTTTGAACTATTGTCTGATTCAGTGGCGGCTGGTGCTCAAAATTTTTGGGGGGGCGCAAACGGAAAAAAAAATATTGCAGCCTCACTGTGCCCATCACATGCAGCCACTGTGCCATGCCACCAAATGTAGCCACTGTGCCATGCCACCAAATGCAGCCACTGTGCCATCAATTGTCACCACTGTGCCATGCCATCAAATGCAGCCACTGTGCCATCAATTGTCACCACTGTGCCATGCCATCAAATGCAGCCACTGTGCCATCAATTGTCACCACTGTGCCATGCCATCAAATGCAGCTACTGTGCCCATCAATTGTCACCAATGTGCCATGCCATCATATGCAGTCACTGTGCCATCAATTGTCACCAATGTGCTATGCCATCATTTGCAGTCACTGTGCCATCAATTGTCACCACTTGTGTCACTAATTGTGCCATGCCATCAAACGCCACCACTGTGCCATCAATTGTCACCAATGTGCCATGCCATCAAAAGCAGCTACTGTGCCCATCAATTGTCACCACTGTGCCATGCCATCAAATGCAGTCACTGTGCAATCAATTGTCACCACTGTGCCATGCCATCAAACGCCACCACTGTGCCATCAATTGTCACCACTGTGCCATGCCATCAAACGCAGTCACTGTGCCATCAATTGTCACCTCTCTGCCATGCCATCAAATGCAGTCACTGTGCCATCAATTGTCACCTCTCTGCCATGCCATCATATTCAGTCACTGTGCCATCAATTGTCACCACTGTGCCCGGCCTGTGCTCATTGTTGCCTCTGTGCCCCATGATGCCACTGTGCCCCATGCTGCCACTGTGCCCCATGCTGCCACTGTGCCCCATGCTGCCACTGTGCCCCATGCTGCCCCTTTCCCTGTAAAAAAATCACTTACCTGACGCTTCCATGTCCTCCCTCGATGTCTTCTGCCGCCCTGGAGAAGCTTCAGCCAATCAGGTTCCTGAAAACCAGAATCCGGGAACCTGATTGGCTGAAACGGCTGTCAGTCTAATGCAAGGACCGCAGATTGTCTGCGCTCCGAGCATAGACTTCCGAGAGCCGGAGGGCGGGACTGGAAAAGCCTATCAGAGCCACTGGCTTTGATAGGCAGTTCCCCTCAGCCAACCAGCTGTCGCTATTCGGGTAACCGGCGTCCCATGTCCGGTTATACGAATAGACCAGGCAGCTGGCAACAGTAACACACGTCCAATGCATAGCATTGAACGTGTGTTACTTGCGAGAGGGGGTGGCGCTGCAGCGCCCTCTATAGACGGCCGCCAGAACTTCGGCTAAAATGTCAAAATGACATTTTAGCCAAATAAAAGTTCTTAAAGGGCCCGTTTTTTTTTTTTTATTCTTTTTTTTTTTTGTGACTGCGGGAGGGGGGGCGGCGCCCGTGCGCCCATATGGGCGGGCCGCCACTGGTCTGATTGATTTTTATGGAATCTACTGAAAACGGGATTTCACCACTTTTTCACCTGATTTACCAGCTACGTATAATCATTCATTACATCTGAGACTTCATTACCACTAGCATCTACATGTTTTTGATGATGCTGGCCTTATAGCTACAGGGTTGCTGCTTTATGTTCCACCTGACACCAGCCTCCGCTATTTCTATTCCCCGCGGGGACGCACTGATTGGACCCTGGTCCCAATTATTTCATATTTGATTGTTAATTCATTGCGGTGTATTACCGCTGGGAACTCGAATCAGTGCGTACACCTACGTCCGGACACCTGTTTTTACTGTTGTTTTATGTTTGTATTTGTCTTTGTGTGTTGGACACCAATACACATACAGTGGACTGTCTGTTCACTGGTACCCCTCTGTTTGTTAATAAAGAGACCAATTGGTCATTAACTGTTATCAACCACCCTTTATTAGATTGGGGGAGGTTCTTATGTATCTTTAAATAAATGTATATATATTTTTTATGTAGTATTGAGTATGGCCCATTATTACCTACAGTAGCTTGTTTTATCATCAGAGATCCCCTCCACTCTTGGAGACCCTTTGCTTGATAGTCCCCCCTCTTATTGTCTACTTGTGTTGGCTACGGTAATCACACCACACTGTGGGTGTGGCCTCTCCCCTATATATGAACCTCTTTTTTGCTTATACTCTACAGCAATTATATGCCCCCTGTCATATTCATTGTTTGTTTATATGCATCTGTTCTGAGTGAAACCTGTCCAGTTAAACCGCTGTATGGTCTTGGCCACTGTACTGCAGCTCAGTTTCAGGGTCTTGGAAAAAGATAAGCCATCTTTATGTAGAGTACCAATTATTTTTTTCAGATCCTCAGAGTTCTTTGCCATGTAGCAGTGTCATTTCCTCAGTGTTGTCGCCATGAAAGTATATGATAAAATATTAACAAAAATGTGAGGGGTGTACTTACTTTTGTGAGATACTGTACATTATGAACTCCCAATGAAATTCTAAAGGGTTCAAACCACTCTCTACCCAGCAAACTTGCTTTTTGTTCCTATGGTAATTATTAAGCGTAAGCATCCTCTGAAATTTCCATATTTCACTGGTTCAAAGCAAGCACCCTTAACTTCCACAACTTGTTTGCTGTAGTCTAACAACTGGATATCACAGGGTGCTATTAAAGGAGCATTGTGAGGCCATAATGAGGTAAACGTTTCCTCTGAAATCAAGCAATAAGCCCATCCTGAATCTACTTCCATTTTGCATGGAACATCTTGTAACACAATCTCAGTGTAAATCTTCAGTCTTGATGAAGAGTTTTCCACTTTATACACATAGGCCCGGATCCACGTAGGGCGGCGTATCTTTAGAGTGGCGTTGCGTATCTTTTTTACGCTACGCCGCCGCAACTTAGAGAGGCAAGTGCTGTATTCTCAAAGCACTTGCGTCCTGAGTTACGGCGGCGTCGCGTATATGGGCCGGCGTAAGCCCGCGTAATTCAAAGTAGGCAGGTAGGGGGTGTGTTGTATGCTAATGAAGCATGACCCCATATAGATGGATGGCCGAACGAACGTCGCATGCGCCATCCGTGAACGTATCCCTGTGCGCATGCTCCAAATTATGCCGGCTAGAATTCCTAAGATAAGTCGGACACTGCATACGACGTGAGCGTAACTTATGCCCAGGCGCATTCATGTACGCCTTACGTAAACTACGTAAAATTTGACGGTTGTTCCGATGTCCATACCTTAACATGGGCTGCGCCTCATATAGCAGGGGTAACTTTACACCGGACGTACACCTTACGTAAACGGTGTATCTTACAGCGATGGGCGCATCTACGTTCGTGAATCCGCGTATCTTGCTCATTTGCATATTTTTAATAGGAAGCCATGTTTTTCGACGTATCTTGCTTTGTGGATCGGCGTAAAGATGCAACGGCGCACATTTGAAATTACGGCAGCGTATCTGGAGATACGCCGGCTTAAAGCCTTTGTGGATCCGGGCCATAGTCATCTGTATAAACACCTGTAGAGGTTTCATCATTTGGAATAACAATTGGCACATTAATGGAGTGTGCTGCCGTTGATATGGTATTCACATTCGTAGACTGATCTTTAGTCTGACAGACTGTACGTGACCTCTACGTTTGCACGTGTCACAAACTGCATTTCTAAAATGACGTATTACGTCTGTGTAATACTTCCCTGTAGATGGAACTGCAACATCAGTGTGTGGTGGAAAGTCCTTTGATTCAACATTTAATTTTGCCACTCGCTTTATGTCTAGTGAATTATCTTTGCTGGAGGAAGATTGTACTTCTTTCGATTGAAGGCATGCAGCCTCATATGCAAGCGCTTCCTCTTGTGCAGTAATACAAATTAAGTTCTGTTTGGCTAGCAGTCTCCTCTGCAGTGCTTTATCTTATACTCCACACACTAGCCTGTCCCTTAGCAAGGATTCTAAACTGGCACCAAAATTGAAATTTTCAGATAGCTTGCGCAGTTCTGCAATATATGCTGCAATGTTTTCACCTGGTTATTGGTTTCGTCTATTGAATTGGAAACACAACACTGTTTCAGATGCAGTGGATGAAAAAAGATTTCCTGATGCCAGACATGGCAGCATACCTATGATATAGCCCCGCCCCTATATCCGCCCACAGGACACGTGATAACTCTCTATAAAACTCTGACTGAGAGCTAGCTCCCCCATTCTCCTTTTTTGTCCTTGATATCAGCCTACAGACAGTTTCATTCAGGATAATCCCTTACCTGCCGACTATTGTCGAAGTTCCGGCTGGGTTCAGCCTCTCCCAGTTCGAGGTCCCACATCTTAGGCACGCTAAATGCACCAACAAGGTGGGGAACCCCTTCTGGTGGTCTTCTGGGGTTGAGGTGTTCTCTAATCAGAGACGACAGCTGGCATTGCCGGCGATGGAGTCTGATTTTAGCAAGCTGGGACTGCATGATGCCTTCTTTCCTATGGAAGCCCTTTTCCAGGTCTGTCAGTTTTCCTTCTTGTTCTCATGTCTTTAAAGGCCCCATACACACTGCAACTTTTGTTGTCTGATTTCCTTTAGAATTGCCAGGACCATGTGGTGCCTGCCTGATTGCATACAGGTTGAGGCTTTAGGGTTTGGCCTCATGTTGTGTGGTTTTGATAAATCTGAAGGGTAAAATCTGCAGAAGATTGTATGGTGTGTAGCCAGCTTAAGGTGTCCTTTTGTGTGGATGGGTGTTGGCCTTCCTAATTGTATCAGAGTAGAGGAAAGAGAGGACTGAGTTTCAGGTGATTCAATTGCAGGGAGCAGTTAAACAGCTAATGAATGCCTTTGCTTTTAAGCATCTCCTTCTGAGGTAAGTCTTATCTATCCTAGTAATGGGGATATATGTGGGGAGAGAGGAGTAAGGAGCAATGTTTTACTAGGGGGATGGGGGTTCTGCCAGATTATTTTTACTATTTGTAAAAAAAAAAAAAATGCTGAGATATATGTATATATTTTTCTCTTTCACTTCCCTTATTTCTGTGGTCCTGCAGTTCCCCATGCACCTTTCAGTAACTCCCATCAGCATGAGCCTACTGCCACATAGCAAAAACCACCCCACTATCAGGTAGAGGGCCAACTTTTGGTAAGTAAGAAGACGCGGGAGAAAAGAGTGCATTGAGCCCTGACGAGCGTGCCTTCTTATCTGTTGCAACCCCGGCCGCTCACACCCGCTCAAGGAGGTTCAGAGGCCCTCTCTGGATCATCAGGATTTTTCAGGGCGGAAGATGTCTCCTCCAGTCCTGGCAGACCCCAGTACAAAGGGTGCAAATGTACGCTTAAGAGAACGCACACAGCTTCTCCTCTGAGGGCTCGGCGCCCGAAAGGCGAGTGTTGGTCATGTGGAGATGACCCTATGCCTGGAATGCTACTTTGCAGCGACTGCTTCAGGCAGCTTGCCAGAGAGGAGTTTGGGAGTCAGCAGGTGTCACCTTGCTCAGCAAAATAGTCCCCAACCCCCTGGCTGAATTTTCCAGTCATCTCAGTCATTTTCCAGTCATCTCAGGCAGCCAGGGACAGAAGTGGATGGACAGTATGGGCACTACACCAGGTCTAAACCAAGCCATTCAACCCTCTCTAACTGGAGGGGTACCAGGCACTTCGGGGGTGACTCCAGCCCAGCAGATTAAGCAGGCTAGTTCCCCAAACCCAGTATTATAGCCAACCTTTCAGGCAGAGGGAGATGATATTGCCTCCTCCTCCTCATCAGAGGATCCTGAAGGTTGAGGCTTTGTTTTATGCTAATATCCTCATTTGTTATGGCAGTAAAGCTGCACTGTAATGGGTGGATCCGGAACCTCCTCCAAAGGAGAAACCAGTCATTACACACAGTACAATCTGATTTAAAATTGTGTGACAATCGCTGTACAATATGCATTAGGTACCGTTATTCTTTCAGGGCACCCCAAATGCCATGTGATTCTGCTGTTATAAGTCACATTGGAGAACGCACCTTTCAAAACATTGCGCAAAGTTGGTCGCCCTCAAATAGGAGCAGGGGCTTCTATTTGCGCACATAGGGCAACCAAGTGGATGGGCCGCACCCATGCGATTTGCAACATTGTGTACAAATCGCTCTTTGAAAATCGCATTGCATATACAGTACATTGGTCTACTCTAAGTGACAAATTCAAATACCTCTGAAAGGTGACCTAAGCACAGATTGCCTTTTAGGGCAATGGCAGATCATGCTGCAAGTGTGAGCAAGCCTTTGGGTTCCATAGGAGGAATCTAAAGAAGCAGGTAAGCTACTTTTTTTTCTCTTATGACAGAAATAGGAAGCCTGTTTTCAGGAGGAATGAGAAAAGGGAGAGAGAAAATCCTCCTCAACCAATAGGTTGCAGAAGTTGTTTCCACTAATGGGGAAGGATGCGACTCCTTTATCTACTCTCCAACGGTGGATGCGGCAGTCGCCAGACTGACCAAGAATGTGACACTTCCGATGGAAGGCCCTTCCTCCTTTCACAAGATCCTTGTGAGACGCATTGCTTTAACATCCATAGCAAGTGCTATGTGAGTATGTGGGCGCAGAACTTGGAGTATGCGATTAAACCCAGCTGCCAAAGAGAAGAGTCATTTGTACTCTGCGTAATGGCACAGCGCCAAATGACATTATCCCCACTAAACTGCTGAAGGAATGCGCCGACATTCTGGCTCCTCCCATCACGCAGCTTATCAACCAGTCTTTCTTGGAGGGCATAGTGCCCTCACAGTTGAAAGAGGGTATAATCCAACCCATCATGAAGAAACCCTCCCTGGACCCCAAGGATCCACTCCACCGCCGTCCCATAACAAGCCTCAACGTACTCTCAAAGATAATGGAAAAAGTAGTGGTACAACAGCTGCAACAGCATCTAGATACCTACAAGCTACTTGACCCATTGCAATCAGGCTTCCGTCCCGGACACGGGACGGAAACAGCATTGCTGAAAGTATGGGACGATGTTCTCAAGGCCGCAGACGAAGGAGAATCTTGTCTTCTAGTTCTGTTGGACCTAAGTGCAGCTTTCGACACTGTAGACCACAATCTGTTACTGATTCGGCTTGCTGAAGTAGCCAGAGTCGCAGAAGGCGATTTATCTTGGTTCTCCTCTTTTCTGGAAAACCGATCGCAAACAGTGAAGTTAGGACCTTTTACGTCTGAAAAACGCACAGTAACATGCGGAGTCCCTCAAGGATCGCCCCTGTCACCAGTGCTGTTTAACATATATCTTCGTCCTTTCTTTGAGATTATTAGCAGCCAAAAACTGCTTTATCACTCATATGCAGATGATACGCAACTGTATTTCCGCATCTGCAACAGACAGGATCACCGCCTCAATCTAGAGACATGTCTCTCTTTGATAGAGGACTGGATGACAAAGAGTTATCTTAAACTCAATGGAGCAAAAACAGAATTTCTCCTGTTTCATGCCAAGCGCAGGAATCAACTTTCAACAGCGTGGACCCCCCCGCCCATTTTGGGCAAAATCATCACCCCTAGCGCCAACGTCAAAAGCCTAGGGGTCATTTTTGACTCCTATATGACAATGGACGCACAAATAGGGTCAGTAGTCAGTGGATCTCACCATCTACTGCGCCTACTACGCAGACTCACTCCGTTTATCCCTAAAGAAGATTTAGCGGTCGTGGTGGGAGCAATTGTAAACTCCAGGCTGGATTATGCAAATGCCCTTTACCTCGGCCTCCCCAAGTACCAAATCGCCCGTCTACAAGTCGTTCAGAATACGGCCGCCAGACTTGTGACTGGGAAAAAACCCTGGGAATCCATCTCACCATCACTGAGGGCACTTCATTGGCTGCCAGTCAAAGACAGAATTGCTTTTAAAGCTCTCTGTCTTACGCATAGATGTGTCCATGGGAATGCCCCACTTTATTTATGCGAAATAATAAAAGCGCATAATCCCAATCGCGTTTTGCGATCCACGAATCGGAACCTACTCCAGGTTCCGAAAGCCAGCTTCAAGTCCAAAGGAGAAAGGAGATTCGCGATCCAAGGCCCCAGACTATGGAACGCTTTACCAACTAGCATTCGGTTGGAGGAGAACCACCTAGCATTTAGAAAAAAGGTCAAGACTTTTCTCTTTTGATATCAATGGAGACAGGAACAACAAGCGCCCAGAGGCGATTCAGTTCGCATGTGTCGCGCTATACAAGTTTTCATTCATTCATTCATTCATTCATTCAAGAGTCATCAAGGCTCTTGACGAGATAACTTTCAGCGGACTCTACAGGTGAGGCAGCTATAGACATCATTCGATGGTCATTCAGAGCCATCCTTGGCTCAGTCGCAGTCAAAGGTGCACTGGGGCAAAATCCTGGGTGGCTGGCTCATCCTCAAAGCTGAATTGCTGTAAGCTGCCTTTTGATGGGAAGGCGCTGTTTTGTCAAAATACTGGAAACTATCTTCTCCAGGGTTATAGGAGGAAGATCAGATCTTCTGCCCCAGGATCGAAGAGCCAGAGGAGGCAACCATTCAAAGGAGCACCAAACAGGTACTGCGATTTTGGAGGCTTTCGCCCATCCAAGGGCGTCAGAAGGCGTTAACGGGGTACACATTCAACCTTCATAAGATCGTAGGAGGCCAAGACCCATGCGGCTCCCCAAGATACTCAGAAGCCCTTTTAACGCCAGGCCTGCTCAGGAGGCAGTTGGAGCCAAGTGGCTCAAAGTGACCCAGTTCCGGTAAGACTACTACCGAAGAATGGCGGTTTCAGCCCTCAGTGGTGCAAGGCCATGTAAGAGAAGAAATGGCTGCGCATCCAGGAATTTCAATATTCCTTTTATTGTCTAAAGTGAATTTCAATATTCCTTTTATTGTCTAAAGTGATGACCCCAAAGACACCAACACAAGGTCACATAGACGCTTTTCACACATTCATTTTGTGCAATGGCAAGGCCGTTATTGGTTATTTAATCGGCAGCCTCCAGAACTACCTCAAGAGGCTGAATCAATTTATACGGATAGACTCAAGATGGAGTCTCTCCATACCATAAATCCAGGTCATTCAACAAGGTTACTGGAGGATTTCAGTGGACCTGCAGTATACCTATCAGCATGTCCTGATCCTTCAGTCATACCAACCGTTTTGAGTCGATGGCAAGCATTGCCAAAACTAGTTGGCGCCTATGCGGAATATGCTCTACCTAGGGGCCTGGTTTAGTACTCAGGCAGCCTCAGTTTCTTTGCCACCTCAAACTCCCCAAAGTCAGGGAGATGTTCCAACAGGCGTTGGCTGCACCAGTGATGTCAGCATCCCAGTGCATGAGTCCTCTCGGGACAATGGCTTTTGTATTCCGATGATCCTCCGGGCTCACTGGAAACTCAGTTTTCCAACAAGGCTTCCTGACGCAATGGAAGCGTTTTGTCTCGCCAGAGGCACCAGAGTTCTGGTGATTAAAAAAAGAAAAACTGCTAAATGGCTTAGTCTACGTATTAGGGCTGCAGCCATGGAACATTATTGCTACAGATACCAGCACAGCAGAGTGGGACACCACCTGCGAGCATCTCAGGATTCAGGGCAGGTGGGAATTTCCCACTCAGGGCCTAGTTTCCATATTCTGGAACTCCTACCAGCATTGACATTGAACACTTTACTGCCACACACATAGGGTCTGCCAGTCCTACTCTGTCTGGACCACATGGCAGCAGTCCCATATACAGCGACAAGGTGACATGCACAGCCAGTCCCTCCTGGGAGAGGTGGAACCAATCCTGGCTTTGGCCCAGCAATATCTCCCAGATTTGAGGGCCATATATCTGCCATATATCTTCCAGCCTATCAGAATTTGGAAGCGGATTGTCTATCCGGGCAATTCAAGGATCCCAACGAATGGTCCCTTCACCCTACAGTGTTCCAAGGGATCATCCACGAGTGGAGGTTCGCACAACTGGATCTGTTTTGCCTCATCGGCCTGCTACAAGGGGAACCGGTTCCTCTCACGCTACCCTCATCCATTAGTGGAGGGGACAGATGCCTTTACCAAGCCTTGGGTTGGGCAACTGACCTATACCTTCCCTCCAGGAATTTTAGGATTAAAGAAATTGTTGAGCTTTGACAGTCATCACAGGTTTTTCTTACTGGCCTCACAGACCATGGGTCTCTCTGGCAATGGGTATCAGCGTGTGCACACCGATAATTCTGCCTGTGACTCCTCATCTCCTTTTTATCTGAGGGAGATGCACTACATCGGCAACCATCATGTCTAAATTTAGCAGCCTGGAAATTGTAAGGCAGAGGTTACAAGAGTTTTCCAGATGTTTTCCAGAGGGGATTAGAACTCTGCAGAGTTCTTTGAAGGGATCAATCGATGCTATCTACTCCAGAGTATGGATTAGGCCCACAAGCTTTGCAGCTGGGCATCAGTTTGACTCTTGTGACCCAAATTTATCTCAAATCCTGTCTTTTCTACAATCTGAATTGGATTTGGAGCTCAGTTTGCTTAAGGTGAAAATTTCTGCCACCTTGGCTTTTTTCCCCAAAAAAAAAATGGGCAGCAAACCTGCTGATGGATCACTTCATGAGAGGTACTTGGACTATGCCTTCCCAAGAGAAATAGGTTTTCCTTTAATGGAACCTGGCAGTGGTCCTCAATTTTCTAGCAAACCCTCATTGTACTCTTGACAGAAGACTGCTCTTTATGGGAGATCTCCTTTAAAAAATCTGCTTTTTATTAGCCTTGATTTCGGGGGAGAGTGCGTCCAAAATTTGGGGCGACAGAGCCTCATTCCATGTTCTTCCGAGACAGGGTTGGGCTGAAGTCTTTTTGTTCCAAAGCGTGACATCCATGTTTTTTCAGTGAATGGGTGCTTCCAGCCTTCCCAGTGCAATCAGATGCCGATCTGCTCAAGTTAGGCTTTGAGGACTTTGGAATATCCATCTCAGGCTACTTCTACATTCAGAATGATTAAGATTTAAAGAGTAAGTGGCTTCGGCCCGAAAGATCTCGGCCTGAATCGTGAAAATACTCACTGGGCATGTGGAGGCGGTAAGGATCCTCCAGAGATGGTTAGAGCTCATCGCTCAACCAAGGTGATGTCATCTTCTTGGATAGCACAGGCAGGGTTGTCTCTGTAGACAGTCTGCAAAGAGGCTAGCTGGTCATCACATTATATGTTCTTAATACACCACAGGGTGGATCTAGCAGCTCTTACTACGGTAGAGTTTGGGAGGAAGTTTATCCAAGCTTCTTTGTCTTAAGTTACAGCATTAAACCCTCCCTCTAGAAAGCTCTTCATGTATCATAGGTATGCTGCCATGTCTGGCATCAGGAAAATGGAAAATTGTATCAAATACTTACCGTAATTTTCCTTTCCTGATGCCAAGACATGGCAGCATACGAACCCTCCCTCTGATCTTTTGTACTTTATACGGAGAATGGGGGAGCTAGCTCTCAGTCAGAGTTTTATAGAGAGTTATCACGTGTCCTGTGGGCGGATATAGGGGCGGGGCTATATCATAGGTATGCTGCCATGTCTTGGCATCAGGAAAGGAAAATTACGGTAAGTATTTGATACAATTTTCCATTTTTTTAGCCATGCAAGTATTTCATCATTTGGTCAGTCTTTTGGTTTAGCTGGAGATATCAGTGAGCCGACAATATCAAAAGTCTTATGCCCAGTATAAACGATCTGAGTTTCCGTCGGAACAAACTCAGATGGGTTTTTCAGACGGAATTCCCCTCAAGCTGTCTTGCATACACATGGACACACCAAATTCCGACAGTCAAAAACAAGGTGATGTACAACACTACGACGAGCCTAGAAAAATTAAGTTCAATGCTTCCGAGCATGCGTCAAATTTTTTACGAGCATGCGTGGGTTTTTCTCCATAGGAGATCCATACAGACAAATGGAATTTCCGATAGAAATTTTTCTCTTTCTAACTCTGTCTGAATTTCCGACGGAAAAACTCTGATGAGGCATACACGCAGTCAGAATATTAGATGAAAAAATACCTTCTGACTTTTTCCATCGGAAAATCCGATCGTGTGTACGAGGCATATGATTCAATAACACTCAGTAACACAGCTCTTTTCTGCACAGCATCGACCACCTTATTAGCTTCCAGAAAAAACTCTAACTTGTCAGCATACGAGTCCCATGAGGAAGGATTAGCCACATCAAATTCCTCCATGTGTACCAGAGAAGCCATGCTGGCGATATTTATAGATAACACAAAGGGGTCAATTCACAAAGAGAAACGTTATTGGTTTTCTTCAGTTGTTAAATTACCACTCCTTATTTAACGCTAGCAAACATGGTATTCACGAAAGCTATAATCGTTATTCAACATAGTCGTTATGGTTTTCAACTGACTCTTTATCCAATCGTTATGCTAACTACTCAAGAGTTATTTTAACATCCCAAATCGTAATAATAACGTCTAAGATCGTTAAATAATGCTGGAGAGATGCATTCTGGGAGCAGAAGGGGAGGAGAACAGCTGCATGTGGAAAAGAGCAGTTGCAGAGAGAGAGAGAGAGACACAAGCAAGACACATGTGAAGATTGAGCATGTGATGTGCAAAACTTCTAGTGTGTGTTTTTCTAAAGCCATGTGTATTTCCTCATATAGAGAATAAATCATGGGAGATGATAATCAGAATTTAGCTATCACCTGGGTTTCAGAAAAGTCATCCAAGATAGTATGTGAACGGAATAAATCTGAACAACATTCTAACGTGTTCTTCTTCCCCTCTGGATAATTTTAAGTTCAAATAGAGCATGGTTCCATCTTGCCCAACACTACTAAAAACTTTACTACACTACAAAAATCGACAAAAGCTTCCTCTAACAACAAAATATCGCCTGGGAAATGTCATAACGACACCCTGAGGTAGGTGTTAAATTAACGATCGATAACTGTCAAAAAAATCTTTGTGAATTGCACTTCTGTACATATTTAACGATTTGACTCTTTAAAATAATGATTTGACTCTTTAAAATAACGATCGAATCGTTAAATAATGATCCACACCTTAAAATATCGGTTCTGTGTAGTGAAACGTTATTTGATGATTTTTAAAAGCGTTAAATCGTTTAGTGAATTGAACTAGCTTCAATAACGTGCAAAATCGTTAAAATAACACCCGCAATCTGAAAATAAAGCTTTGTGAATTGACCCCAAATTATGATTCTTCACTCAAGCTGATTCTATGTGTTTCTGCAGTGTCCATTTACTGAAATCCCACCCTCGTCAGCAGTTTTGTGTATTTTAAAACATATTTCAACCATTGACATGGACAGGACTCTTTTACCTAATCTCTTTACTCTTTACTCAATCCAACACAGACATACAGGAACCATAGATGCTCAATAATACATAGCTCTACCAGCTCTTTACTTCCCGCCTCACCCTACACGTTACGTCACATCACATGACATAGAGTGACTTCATCACCCTGATAAAGTCACATGACGTAACGCGAAGGGCAGACCGGAAGTGATGAAAAGGCACCTGGAACGCCATTGTTGCACTTTACATGCGCTTTTAAAGAAAATTCTATGTAAGATTCCATTTGACTTTTAAATAAATCTTTGGTTATTTAAGCGTTTTACACTATGGAAGGCATTTATTTTATTCTAACATGACACCCTGGATCTTTGAGTTACCTGGTAATTGTGAGTTTGGAAGTGGAAGTCCGCCACCACCATAGATACCTATGAGGTTGATTCACCATGACACAAAGGACACCATGGATCTTTGAGTGACCTGGGAATCAGGAGTCTGGAATTGGAAGCCCGCCATCACCATAGATACCATTACATATAGGTGAGGCGGCGTACACACGACCGAGGTTCTCGCTGGAAACCAGCGAGAACCTCGCTGGAAGCTGCATTCCAGCGAGGACCTCGGCCGTGTGTACGCTCTCGGCGAGCATCCCGTCGGGAAGCCCGTCGAGCAGAAATAGAGAGCACGCTCTCTATTTGCTCGACGGCCCGCCTGGATGAATGGCTGGTTGCCATTCCCGACGGGAGGGTCGCCGATTTCGACGGCCGGCAGAGAACCTCGACGGGCGGAACGATGTGTTCTGCCCGTCGAGGTTCTCTGCCGTGTGTACACGGCCTCAGAGTTCTGTGAGCACTAAGCAATTGTGTGAAGTCACAGGAACATTGTTTGCTTGCACGGAAATATATAATATTTGGACTTTAATCATTTTTGCACTATATTGTGTGTAACATTAAGTACATTACTATTATTTAATATTTGTATGTTTTTCATTATTATTGATGTTTATGATTAAGAAATTGCGCTGATCACTTTATATTTACATTCATCTATATGCACTGTGTACACTATAGGTCTAGCAGCAGATTTATTTATCATTTTTTTGTTTTAGTCACTTGGTAGCACGAGGGACTACACTTCATATGAAGTAGCTGGTGTCTAATTGTCAATATTAGAGGCAAACGTTGAGGTCCTTCTGTGAGATGGTGAAAATGAAGTTATCCCTTTAATATGGTGGATGGCTGATGAGCTGCTAAGTAATGAGTAATATCTATTTACATCTATTTACATTTACTGGCCCAGATTCACGTACATCTGCGCATTATTGGACCGGCGTAGCGCACCGCCTTTACGTTAGACTTGCGCAATGTAGCCGCGTAATCACCCTATTCTCGTAGCTTTTGCGCAGGAAAGTGCGCAAGCGTAACGTTTTTTCCGAGGCGTAAGGAGGAGTAATACAAATTGGGAAGGACGTGGGCATGTTACATTGAAATGAGCCGTGACCCCATGCAAATGAAGGGCCGGCTGGCTCGCGCATGCGCTCGTGAAGGAGACCATGTCAGCTCCGCTGTGCGCATGCTCACAACTCGGGAGCGGCGCAATCAGTGAAATTGGAAATGGACTAGGGCAACGCTGTGAACTACGCAGACAGCATAAATAGACACACACAAACGCACTTGCATTGCAAAAGTACATCCCTTTGTCCCTTCCCATTTAACCAAGTGCTTTTGTTCCTGTTGTTCGTTGCAGTGTGTCTTGTAGTTGTCAGATTAGTGTTCTGTGTGATCAAGTGCTTGTTGGTATATTTGTGAAAGTGTTTTTTGATAAGTGTTTGAGAGACTGTTTGTTTGATTAATATATTTTTGTTCGTTTTTTTTCTTGCAGTTTTTTTGGTTTATATTGTTTTGTGACAGTTTCTTGCTGAGTAGTTTTCTGTGTGTGTTCTTGCTTGATTGTTTGTGCTTGTTTGTGTGATTGAATTTTGTTGACTGGGACTGATTGTTTTTGGAAGTATGACTGAGAGAAAAAGAAAGCTCAATTTTACTGTGGGGGAAAAAAGAATTCTTGCCCGGGCCATTAGCGAGTATGGGCGTTTTCTCCACGGCCCGCAGAGTGCCAACACCACCCCGGCCAGGAGGAGGGAGATTTTGGATCTGATCACTGAGCAGGTCAATTCATCGGGGGAGGGGGAGACACGGACCAGGTCTGGGATTGACAAAAAAATCAACGACCTCCGGCGTCTGGTCAAAAAGAAACTGGCCGCAATGCATGCCCATGCCAGGGGCACAGGAGGGGGCCCACCATGCCGTATTAGTCTGACAGCGATGGAGCGTGCGGTGGCCCTGACCTTTCACCGGCATGAAGTGGAGGGCCTGCCAGGCTTTGACACAAGTCCGGTCCCCGTGGTGCCAGGTAAGGTTTTTTTTACAATCAGGTGTGTAGCATGTGTGGGGGAGGGGGTGAAAGGGAATATGTGGCAAGTGTGTGGATCCGTCAACCTGTGAATGTTTTGTGTCATCCACAGATGTGCAGGAGGGTGCAGGGCCATCTGGGCTGACCGCACCAACCCCAGGACAGCAGCCTAATGAGGCCCCCCAACAAGGCCGGAGTCCGCGGAGGAGGTTCAACAGGAGGAGGGGAATCATGAGGAGGAGGATAATCATGAGGAGGAGGGGAATCATGAGGAGGAGGGGAATCATGAGGAGGAGGAGTCAGGCACTGGACGATTGGGTTTTGCGGACTCTTCCCCTCTGGCTGGCAGAAGCCTGCCCTCCCTAAGGGGCAGCCCCCCCCCTCCTCCCCCAACATGGCTCCCCTCACAAGGGCCTCCCCTTCTCCCCGGCCACAACCATCAGCTGGAGGCAGGATTTCATCCCAGAGCACCAGGGGGGCGCCCAATCTCCTGCCCGCCAGTCTGAGAAGGGACCAGGCCCTCCAGACCCGCCATATGGGACAGCTCAGCCAGACTTTGGGGCGAATGGAGGAGAGCCTGTCCTCCATCAAGGATACGCTGGGTAACCTGGACTCCCACTCCCGGGCTTTCACAACCTGCCTAAACGAACTGCAGACGACATCAGCAGGCGTTGGGCAGGATGTGAGGGCCCTTACCCAGGCTATCCAGGCCAACACGGCAACACTTGGTGCTGCCCTGGACAGAATTGCCGTGGCCTTGGAGGGCAGGCCGCCAGGTGGGCAGAGATCGGGGGCTGCTCCTCCTTCCCCGGGTTTGCCCCTCCCCCATGAGTCTCCCCTGAGGGGCCGTGGCCGGGGGCGCCCCAGGCGTGGCTCACACAGAGGGCAATAATTTATTTTTCCCCCTTTTTTTTTTTTTGGCTGACATTTTTTGCTTTTTGTTTTTTGTTTTTTTGATGACATTTTTATTTTATTTTGGGTTGTGCATGCTGTTTGAATGTGGGGGTGACATTCCTGCTGGAAAATGGGTGTCATCCTCAATTGTGGTGGACAAGGGAGAAGTGATCCTCAGGTCCGTGTGATTGGTGTATGAATGTTCAGTGACATAATTGGAGCCTTGACGTGGCGTTACTGCTCACCAGTCCTGCATGGTGGACTGGTGCCAATCCAATTTGATGTGGATGTGGGGTGTGTGTGCTAGGGACCACAGTGGTGTGCATGCATGCATTCTCATTGTGCCATGATTAATGTGTGTGTTTAACGTGCAAAGATGCCCAATATGAGCTGCCTCCTGGCTGCTCTTCCCTCAGAAGACGGGGTATCCTCGGTTAGGGGTTGATTGTCTGGTTGGGGGGTCAGGTCATCACGTAGCTCAACCTGCAGGCCCTTCCTCACTGCGAAATTGTGCAGCATGCAACATGCAGCGATGATATGGCACACGAAGTTTGGGGAATACAACAGTGTACCCCCAGACTTATCCAGGCATCGGAAACGTGACTTCAGGAGGCCAAAGGTGCGCTCCACCACTGCACGGGTTTTGATGTGTGCTTGATTGTATCTTTCCTCTCCTGGGGTTTGAGGGTTTCGGATTGGAGTCATGAGATGGGGTCCCAGTGGATATGCAGAGTCACCTGTAAGGGAAAAGACAGAAGCATGTTAGTCATGCATGTGCCACTTGTGAGGTGTGCATCACGGGAGGGGATAGTCATGCCTGACTCCCATGTCACTCACCAACTAGCCAGGTGTTCCCATACACGTTCTGATCGAATTCCGTTCGGATGTGGCATTGATTGTATATGTAGCTGTCATGGCTGGATCCGGGGTGTTTGGCACGGACGTGCCATATGAGGCCTTGGGCATCAACTATCACCTGTACGTTGATGGAGTGCCAATGCTTCCGATTGCGGTACATGTGCTCTGTCTCCAGGGGGGCTGGAGTGCCACATGTGTGCAATCAATGGCCCCGATGGTGCGTGGGAACCTGGCAAATCTGTAGAAATCTGTCATTGCCTTCAGTCGCAGCTCCTCAGTGGTGGGTTTAATGATTTGGTTGGCCATGCGTCTGAGGATTGCAGGGACAACCTGGTGCACACATCTGCTCATGGAGGATTGTGACATCCCAGCCACCACTCCACTTGTTCGCTGAAAAGAGCCACTGGCAAGGACATGGAGTGTTGCCAGTACCTTGACCAGTGGCTGCACTGCATGTGAGCGGTGTGTTGGGCTGGTGAGGTCCTCCTGCAGGGTTGTGGTTAATTCCAGGATGGCATGAGGGGTGAATCTGAAGATGCGAAACACCTCAGAATCACTCATGCCAAACAGGTCTATGCGGGTGCGGTATATCCTCTCCCGTGCCATCCTCCGTGCCCTCCTGCTTCTTTGCTCATCTAAAGTCAGTAGTGAAGCTATGAGCGACGATGCCCCTGGCATGTTGGCAGTCAAATTGTAGTGCAACACGTGTGTGTGGTCTGCTCCTCACTAACGGTGTTGCTTTCTGTGAGATGTAGACGTTTTTTCAAATTTTAGACCACCTTTTATGTGCTCTAATTTTAGACAGAAGATTTTGCTGTTGCGCACACCGCGTAGCCTGCGCAGCAACAACGTTTTTTTGTGGATCCCCGCAACTCCCTCATTAGCATATTTGACTAGCAAATCAATGGTGTGTCTATCGCACTTTTGCGCGGAAGGATGCGCCAGTCTAACGAAATTACGCGGGACAAAAAAAAGTAAATTTTTTGCGTATCTCGTTCTGGGGATGCCGCGCAATGAAACGCACGCGCACATTTAGACTTACGCACGCGCATCTCCTGTTGCGCAGGCGTAATCGCTCTGTGAATCTGGGCCACTGTGTGCAGCAAGGGATTAAGCTAGGTAGTTCTGCTCACCACTCCTGGCTCACAACAGGTTTGGTCCAGATCACTTGGTGGTCTGCTGTCCCAAAAGTGATTAGGTCCTCACTAGGGAACAATTTGGGGTGTTCATGGCAAATTCGAAAAGTGGAACACCCTTTAAAACTCTAGGGGAGAAATCAAAGTGCTAATTTTAAAGTGTTTGGGGACCACTTGATTTTAATAATGCTTATAGTGAAACAATAAAAGTGAAATATTCATACCTTGTGGGGGGTGTATAGTATGCCTGTAAAGTAGCGCATGTTTCCTGTGTTTAGAACTGTCACTGCACAAAATGTCATTTCTAAAGGAAAAAAAGTAATTTAAAACTACTCACGGCTATTCACGAATACAGATCAAAGTCATAAAAAAAATGGCAACTTCCATATCAAGCCCTTCAGGTCTGGTATGGATATTAAGGGGAACCCTGCACCATTTTTTTTTAAATGGCGTGGGTTTCCCCCAAAAATCTATACTAGACAATTCAGGTCCTAGCAGGATGCAGGAAAAGAGGGGGGGACCAGAGAGCGCCCCCCCTGAACCGTACCAGGCCACATGCCCTCAACATGGGGAGGATGTCCCCATGTTAATGGAGACAAGGGCCTCATCCCATTAACCCTTGCCCAGTGTTTGTGGGGGTCTGTGGGCGGGAAGCTTATCGGAATCTGGAAGCCCCCTTTAACAAAGGGGACCCCCAGATTGTGCCCCCCCATGTGAAATAATTACGTGGTACATTGTACATTGTAACCCCCCTCGCCTTTCTCTGGCAAGCAGGGGGTACCCAATGATGTGGGTGGGTGACCCAGCTCCGTGACATCACGGGATGGGGTCACTGCCCACGTCATTGGGTAACCCGCGGCTTTCTCTGGCAAGCAGGGGTAATCCAATGATGTGGGTGGGTGACCCCGCTCCGTGATTACATCGCTGGATTTTTTTTTTTTTTTAATAAAGGACTTATCCCAACTGTGTCTGTGTGGTTTTTAAAAATGTTGACACTTTCTTTTGTGAAATGGTAGGGGTACAATGTACCCGTTACCAATTCACATAGCGAAGGGGCCAGAATGTGGGGATGGGGCTCTTGTCCCCATCAACATGGGGACATCCTCCCTATGTTGAGGGCATGTGGCCTGGTACAGTTCAGGAGGGGGGTACTCCCTCATCCCCCCTCCTTTCCTGCGGTCTTTAGGTTGTGTGCTCGGATAAGGGTCTGGATTTTTGGGGGGCGCCACGCCATTTTTTTTTATTTGGTGCAGGGTTTCCCTTAAAATCAATACCAGACCTGAAGGGTCTGGTATGGATTTTTGGGGGGAACCCCACACCATTTTTTTAAAATAGCACGGGGTTCCCCTTAATATCCATACCAGACCTGAAGGCCTGATATGAAATTTGGGGGGACCCCCACGCTTAATTTTTGGTTTTCCCCTTAATTTTCATACCAGACCGAAAGGGCCTGGTAATGGACTTGGGGGGAACCCCTGCTGTTTTTTTTTCAATGACTTTGATCTGTATTGCCCTGACCCGACAATTCATGAATAGCCACGAGTAGTTTTAAATTACTTTTTTTCCTTTAGAAATCACATTTTGTGCAGGGACAGTTCTAAACACGGGAAACATGTGCTACTTTATAAACATACTATACACACCCCCCAGGTACAAAATTTAAAGGAATATTTCACTTTTATTTTTTTCACTTTAAGCATTATTAAAATCACTGCTCCCAAAAAAACGCCCAGTTTTTAAACCTTTTTTTGCATTGATAGATGTCCTCTGGGGCAGAACCCAGGTCCCCGAACACTTTTTATGACAATAACTTGCATATTAACCTTTAAAATGATCACTTTAGTTTTTTCATGTTCGCGTCCCAGAGACTTTAATGGTGTTCGCGTGTTCGAACACATTTTTTGCTTGTTCGCATGTTCTGGTGCGAACCGAACCGAAGGGGTTTTTGGCTTATCCCTAGTCCTCACCAATCAGGTCCTGAACTGATGGAGGCACACACAGCAATGGGTCACCCTGGTTCAGGTCCAAAGACACAGTGGCTCTCTGTGGTTCAGTCTCTCACTGTGGTCCTCATCAGGTCTGTCCTCTGGCTCTAAGGACACAGCAAGGATACCCAGCTTTGGGTCTCATACATCAAGCTCTGCTCTCTTTATAGGCATGCACAGGTCCGCACACACTTGCTTCTCCACACTGTCCCGATTTTCACAGATTTACTCGGTAATGCTCTCCCCTCGGAATGCAGGGAATCCTTGGTATTAAAGTTCAAATCCTATCTGCCTCCATAGCGCAGTGCCTCCATAAGACTTGAGTTTTCAGGATCCAGTGCGCTTGCATCACCCAGATGGGAGGGGGAAATGTTGAGTGGCTACATCATCGGTTACTTTCTGCTAATTGATGCTGTCAGGAGAGGGGAGAAGAGGCGGGGAATAGGACAGCAGTGGGATCATATACAGCTCGCTCTGTAGATGGCAGAGTACTTTCACAACAAAATATTAAAGTTACGAGCCTCTATATCTCCTTTAGTTGCCCCTAGTGTAAGCCATCCAGCCCTAGAACTGAGTGGGGATCACACTATTATTCCCTTACAGGAATTTACCCCACTCAGGGAAGTCTCGGTTAGAGAGATTATTCGGGCCTTAAAAGCCTCCTCCTCCCCTTTGGATCCCTGTCCTCCTAAGTTGATGAGGTCCTGCGCGGAGGCCCTGGCCCCGTTTATACAGGACATCATTAATAGCTCCTTTGCCTCTGGTTGGGTGTCGAGTTCTCTTAAGCAGGCGGTGGTGACTCCCCTGCTTAAGAAACCATCACTCGCCCCGACTGAGATGAGCAACCTGAGACCAATTTCTGGCCTTCCGTTCGTGGCGAAGATAGCCGAAAAAGCTGTGGTAGGTCAACTTCAGAGTCACCTAGAGTCCAACAACATTCTGGATGACTACCAGTCGGGATTCCGGCCTGGGCGAGGCACAGAGTCAGCTCTTGTCAACGTCCAGGACGATCTTCTGACGGCTTTAGACCAGGATCACTCGGTGGTTCTAGTGTTACTGGACCTGTCTTCTGCATTAGACACCATTGACCATCAGGTGCTTCTGGATCGATTGGTAACGATTGCCAGATTAGAAGGTCAAGCCTGAGCTGTGGTGGCTCAACGTGATTGGCAATGCGCTGACAAGCCGTTCACCTCTGCAGCCAAGGGTTCGGATCCCGGTCTCGGCTACATGTGAATTGAGTTTAGTGGTCTCAGCCCGGCTCCAGGTGGGTGTGCTATGCAAGGTACGCCTGTGCTTAGTACGCCCCCCCCCCCCCCCCCACAAAAACCACCACACTTGCACGCACACAAAATTGGTTTAAAAACACACGCACTTTGGCCAATTGGTCTCCTAAAATAAAGAGAGGCGAAGGACCTACGGGGCTGGCTGGGTGGGCTAGGCCCCCTCACTCCCTCATAGGGGGAGTCCCTCTGCCCCATTGGGGTACCGTTGGGCCCCAGTTGGGCTCCCAAGAGGAGCAGGAAGGGTGGGGTGAGTGGGAGGCCCCCCCTCACACCCGCCATTGCCACCAGGGGATGGCGGTTGCCTCCGGGGGGAGGGTCTGCCTACTCCCAACTCCTGCAGTCCGGCTCCTCTCTCTCGAGTTCACGCACAAAAATACACTTTAAAAGAAAGAAAAAAAAAAAAGAAGGTCAAGCCTTGGTATGGATGGCCTCCTTTCTCCAGGAGAGGACGCAGCGAGTACAGCTGGGGTTTTTTCAATCAGCTGACCTCCCCCTCTCCTGTGGAGTTCCACAGGGCTCGGCTTTATCTCCAGTCCTGTTCAACATCTATGTGAGGCCACTGGCTGACCTCATCAGGCATCACAATCTCCAGTTTCATGTCTATGCCGATGACACGCAGCTTTACTTTAAATTCAAACATGGTGAAGTTGCTCCCGAATCCCTGGCCGTTTGCCTTCGGGAGATCGATCAGTGGATGTGTGCCAACTCTCTGTAGTTAAACAATAGTAAGACCGATTGTATTACCTTCAGTGACTTGAGTCTGGCCCCTACACTGCCCCAATGACCCTCGGAGTTTGGCAGCGTTCCCGAGAGAGCCACCCAGGTCAGGGACTTGGGAGTCATCCTGGACTCCCGGTTGACTCTGATCCCCCAGACAAGCAAGGTGGTAAGCACCTGCCACTTCCATCTTAAACTTCTGAGGGTGTTATCTTGATTCATTGACCACCCCAGCAAAAAAAACCGTTGTCTCTGCTACGATCGCTAGTCGCCTGGACTATTGTAATGCCCTGTATCTAGGACTCCCTAATAACAACCTGCATAGACTCCAGCTTGTCCAAAATGCAGCTGCGCGGCTACTCAAGGGTGCTTCCCGTAGAGAGCATATCACCCCCTCTCTTGTCGCCCTGCATTGGCTTCCTATTTCAAAACGGATATTGTTCAAGACTGGTTGTATTATGCACAGGGTATTCTATGGTTCGGGTCCAGGCTACCTCCGTGCAAGATTCATCAAATACGTTCCCTCCCGCCCCCTCCGTTCCAGTACCTCCCTGGATTTTACGGTGCCTCGCTTTAGGAATGCTCGTCGAGGAGGTCGCTCTTTTTCTGTCCAGGGGGCGAAATTTTGGAACAGCATCCCCCTGCCCATTAGACAGGTTAGCAATCTCCTGGCTTTCCGTCGCAAACTTAAAACTCACCTGTTTACCCAAGCCTATGGCTGAACCAGTAGAGGGGTGTTTTGAGTCCTTCTCATGTTATATTAGGTTTCTCCCTTCTTAGTACCCCTTTTAATTGCTGCGGTGCCGATTTTTGTTCTCTGCTATGGGTGATGTGTACTTTTGCGTTTAGCGCTTCGAGGCCCTATGGGTAAGACGGGCGCGATATTAAACACTTTTTAATAATAATAATAATAATAATAAGTAGCACAGCAGCCGGCCAGTGGGGAGAAGTAAAGCTGTGTGTCACCTGTCACCATCCAGCGGTGTGGAGATAGAGTAGGAGGAGAGTGGGCACTGAGCACTCAGTACAATCTTTCTGCTGACTATACAGTGGCGGGGTGGTGATAAATAGTGTTGAGCGGAATACGCCATATTCGATTTCGCGATATTTCGCGAATATATAGAAGAATATTCGCGAATATTCGTTAATATCGAATATTCGTGATATTTTATCAAAAAAAATAAAAAATTGATTGAGAAATTCTCGTCAACACGCGAAAACGGAGATCATTTCCTGGATTACTAAACTAATATGCACTAAACACTAACTCTACAGAGAACGTATTCGCGAATATTCGTTAATATCGAATATTCGTGATATTTTATAAAAAAAAAAAATAGCGAAATTTCGCTAATGCGAAATTTCGCTAATGCGAAAGCGAAATTGATTGCGAAATTTCGCAATTTTTTTTTTTGATAAAATATCACAAATATTCGATATTAACGAATATTCGCGATATTTTATCAAAAAAAAAAATAGCGAAATTTCGCTAATGCGAAAGCGAAATTGATTGCGAAATTCTCGTCAACACGCGAAAACGGAGATCATTTCCTGGATTACTAAACTAATAGGCACTAAACACTAACTCTACTTACACAAACTTATATGACTAAAACTAAAGCTAATTTTTATTTTATTTTTTTATACACAAAACACAGAAGGGCAGAGAACGTATTCGCGAATATTCGTAATACGAATATTCGCATTGCGAATATTCGGCAACATAAAAGGATCACCTCCGCTACTCGGCCCAGGGTCTCTAATCATACCATCAATGCTTTTAGACGTCGATGGAGATCAATAGCGAATATTCACCGCGATATTCGAGTTATTCGCGAATACTCGAATTCGCAATGCGAATATTCGTGAGCAACACTAGTGATAAACACCAGCACACAAACACACATATATAGTATATATAAACACACATATACAGTACAGTGTTCAGAGAGAATTTTTCCAGTACCAACTTTGTGGCTCTTGGATGTCATGAGAGCAAATGTTAGAGATATGTAGACTAAAGATATGCTATAACAAGTCATGTTCCTTTAGGAATGCCCACTTATCAATAAGTGAACCTGAAAGGGCCACTTAGTGGTATAAGCCCCTTAGGCAGCCCGTACATGAGTGAGTAGGTTGAATGAAAAAACTGACCCGCTTTCCTTATCCCCCCACTTAAAGCTGGGGTTCACCCAAAAAGAAAGTTTTTTCCATTAGCTCCCGGCCTTCAGCATACTGCTAACTTGTGCAGTATGCTGTTTTTTTTTTTTCCCCCGTACTTATCTTTTTATGACGTTTTGCTATCCGGCTCCGAGCGGGGGATTACTTCCGCATATAGGCGTTGCTAATTGCATTACGCCTTCCGAAAATACCCGAAGTGACGCTCGGGTGTTTACGGCGCCTGCGCAGTCACCTCTACACAGCAGGCGCCTGCGCTGTAAGCACCCGAGCGTCACTTTGGGTATTTCCGGAAGGCGTGATGCGCTTTAGCAGCCGTCAATCAACGCCTCTTCAATTAGCAATGCCTACTTCCCGCACGATTGCCCGCTCGGAGACAGATAACAAGGCCTCGTATAAAGATAAGTACCAGAAAAAAAAACAAAAAAAACAGCATACTGCAGATGTTAGCAGTATGCTGGACATAATGTCAGAAAATGGATTTTAGGGTGAACCTCCGCTTTAAGGTGGATGGGGGAATCCTCCCACCAGAGGCGGCTCTAGTCTTTGTGAGGCCTTGGGCAAAGCTTAGACATGAGGCCCCATTCTCGCCCATAATGATAAAAATAAATAAAGCAATTAAAATTAACTGTATAAATTGCATACTATGGGTATAGAAAATAATCACACCATTTTTGTTTTATCTTGCTGTACTTATATCTTTCAATTTGATGTTATAAATTGCACTAACACCAACATGTCAGAAAAAAATGCCACCTGTCTGAAAGAAATTTCTCTGTCACTGCAGAGGACACTGGGCAGTGGCATGCATAAGGCTGGGGTCACACTGGTGCAATGCGGGAAGCCTGGGAATCCAGTGCGGGTTCCCGCATCACACAGTGGTTCACACTGGGATCTACAAACCGCTGGGGATGTCAATTTAAAATTAACCACTTTAGCCCCGGACCATATTGCTGTCCAAAGACCAGAGCACTTTTTGTGATTCGGCACTGCGTCGCTTTAACTGACAATTGTGCGGTCGTGCGACGTGGCTCCCAAACAAAATTGGCGTCCTTTTTTTCCCACAAATAGAGCTTTCTTTTGGTGGTATTTGATCATCTCTGCGGTTTTTATTTTTTGCGCTATAAACAAAAATAGAGCGATCATTTTGAAAAAAATGCAATATTTTTTACATTTTGCTATAATAAATATCCCAAAAAAAGATATAAAAAAACATTTTTTTTCCTCAGTTTAGGCCGATACGTATTCTTCTACATATTTTTCGTTAAAAAAAAATCGCAATTAGCGTTTATTGATTGGTTTGCGCAAAATTTATAGCGTTTACAAAAAAGGGGGTCGTTTTATGGCATTTTTATTAATATTTTTTTTTTACTAGTAATGGCGGCGATCAGCGTTTTTTTTCGGTACTGCGATATTATGGCAGACACATCGGACACTTTTGACACATTTTTGGGACCATCGGCATTTTTATAGCGATCAATGCTATAAAAATGCATTGGATTACTATAAAAATGCCATTGGCAGTGAAGGGGTTAACACTAGGGGGCAGGGAAGGGGTCAAGTGTGTTCCTATTTGTGTTCTAACTGTATGGGGGGGGTGGACTCACTAGGGGGAATCACTGATCTTCCGTTCATACATTGTACGAGCGCGCGTGCCCGGCAGCGATCGCGCCCGCCGGGCACGCACGCGGGACTCGGGGGCGAGCGGGGGGCGCGCGCGTGGACCGCCGACGGCGCGCACGCGCCCCCCTAGTGGCCGCGAATGTCCCGACATAGAGCTACGGGCTCTCGCCCAGGAGAGCCGACCTGCCGCTGTAGAACCACGGCGGCTGGTCGGCTAGTGGTTAATGACACCCCAAAATCGGATCGCAGATCGCACTGTAAACTGTGAAATGGTGCAGGAATCGGATCGCATATGCGTGAACACTCATGCAATCAGATTCCAGTGCGGACCAAAAAAAGAGTCCATTTTGGTGTGAATGCGATGCAATTTTAGCCATACAGTTTGTACATTGCATGTGATCTGAACAGCAATGCAGGGCAAATCACATGTGATGTCTGTCATCGCACTCGTGTGAACTAAAACAGGCTTCAGATTAAGCTGGCTCTGACCACAAGCCCCCCTTCCCCGTACCCTTTAACCTCCCTGCCACTTTATTACCTTTTCTTGAGCCCCTGCACACAAACTCATGACAATCATGCCAACTTATCTCCCCTCCTGTAGCCTGCATCCCTTCCAACGAGATCTCTGAGGGAATACATTTTCTTGATATGACTCTATTTTGCGAACATACAATATAGCTTGTTTTAGAGACTGCCTCCCAGTATGTCCAACTGCTGAGATTTTGGGGGCCTCAACTGCAGACCCTGGCACGCCAAAGGGTTGTGCCTATTATTCAGAGTTACAAATACTACAGGAGATGGTCAGTGAGTTTCTTTTTTAATAAAATAATTTTTCATGGATGTTGCACAATGTGGTGTCCTTTCCTTTTTCCATGTGGTATGCTTTATGTACTGAACAGAGGAGTGAATACATGGTGCTGGCTTGAGGAGATGTGGTGAGTGCTTGGATTTGCCAAGAAGTGTCATTCTATGCCTGAGGGGGTTTAAAGGCTTTTTCTGACCTGCAAGGGTCAGATTCTCTGGTAAGAGGCGAATCCTCTATTGTTTGCAGCAGTGGCTGCCAAACTATTAGAGGTGCAGGGATGCTGTCCCCCTAATTCATGTGTCTGGCCCCTAATCTACATGTAGGGAGCCAGACGCATGCATTTAATTTTTTTTTTTAAGCATGTAATTTTTGGGGGGCGTCATTTTTGGTTTAAGGGGTCATATGAGATATGTACTCCTGAACCATGCACACTGTATGTAGCGCACCCCTAAACCCTGCATTCTTTATGCAGAGCATCTCTGAACCCTGCACTCTGTACATAGTGCACCCCTAAACTTTGTACGTATTGCAGCCTTACACCCTGCACTCTGTAAATTGTGCACCCCTGAACCCTGCATTCTTTATGTAACATACACCTAAAGCTTGCATTATTTACGCAGAGCGCCTCTGAACCCCACACTCTGTATATAGCACACCCCTGAACCTCGCACTCTGTACGTAGCACACACCAGAACCCTGCACTCTGTACAGAAAGCAAACCTGAACTCTGCACTATTTATGTAACGCACCTCTGAACCCTGCACTTTGAAAGTAGCACACTGCTGCGGAAAGCTATGTGTGTCACATACTGCTCTCCTTGGGGCACCCAAAGGGGTCCCAGGTCTTTTACAATCCTATAGTGTTCCTATAATTTCAAGCTTCACCTGTACAGCAGATTAGAAAACCCATAGCTGGAAAGGAAGAAGAGCACACAGAAGCAAGCCTTGGCTGACTTATTTTTTCAGTGGCGCCCCTCCTAATCTGCTTTGGGAATGAAGCTTGAAAATGCTCAAACCTCACCTACGTGATAAAAGCGTAGACCTTCTCTCTCTCCAGTGGGAGTGGGGGTGCCAAACTGAGTTTTTCCTCCGGATGAAAGAATGTCCAGCTTCGCCACAGTTTCCCACCAAAAATGGAACTTCATCAGGGGTAATATAACATAATTAAATAAAAATATCAACCAATGTTTAATGCACTATGCAGAGGTATGTGTGGGACAATGGTCCCATTGACAGTTTGTCTGTTTCAGCTATTTGTGCATGGGACAACAGAGATCGTGTCTGTAACAAATGAAAGCCATCATAATTGTTCACCTTTAATAAAATATTTCAAACCAGTGATTTCAAAAAGTGATTTTTTTTTTTAGCTTGCTTTAACTTGGGATTTACACACTTTTACCACACTACATAAACAGGGATAGTATTGTATTGCTTCCTAGTTCCACTGGCAATGATGCTGATTTATAGTTCAGGTCAGCATCTTTAGAAAGGTGGCATAGTAAGCTGCATTGTTGGACCAGGAAATACATGTGTTTTCTGCTTATTTGGCACAGAGGGGCATGTCAAAATACTATCTAGACAGAAATGCTCATGTTTTAGCAGGTAAAAAATAGTAAACATATGTGTAAATGAAGCTTAGCTTATATATATATACAGTAGTTTTATTTTCATTGTATAAAATGAACAGATCTAGGCAACAGCTTCATCATTTTGGTTTTCGTTAAACAGGTTTGGAATAAGGAAATATTCTGGTGCATTAATAGGAACATGGTCATCTCCTCTTGTCAGACCTTGATATCCTTCATGATCAGGCATGTACGAGTTACATAAAATCCAGTCTTCAGTTACTGTACTTGGATTCTCCGGCATATCTCCTCTAATGATTTCTGAGGGCACAGTGGGTTCAGGATATGATGTAGTCTGCCGAAGGCCAATAGGAGGTGAATATGCCGGCTTTATAATTCCAGCTCCAGGGGAATCATCTCTACCCCATTCTGGCTGCACAACGCTTGGCAGATCACTGGCTACTAATACTGTTTCATTTTCCTGAATAGTGATGTTTATTCCTTGCTGGCCAATAGGATTCAATGCTGGTTGAATGGCTACACTGCCACTATCAGTGCCACTAATGCTGACTCCAGCTTGGTGTATAGCAATTACATTTCCTTGGAGTCCGGGGGGGTCAACAGGCATAATGAGGACTCCTGCCACAAGCTGCAAAAAAAAGTCCCATTAATTACCATCAGGAAAACTATAGTTCTAACTGTTAGCAACTTTTTTTGGTTTTGCAAATGTTTTGCTACTGCTTCTGTCCCCTGATTAGAATGTCCAAAGTATGGGAGGATAATTTTGTGCAGCATACCACCGTATGACTGCTTTTGCAGCTTGGGGGGGGGGGGGGGTAAATATGCAACGCAACCACCTGTGACTTATGCCGCGTACACACGGTCGTTTTTTGCGATGAAAAAAAACGTCGTTTTTTAAAACGTCATTTAAATTGATCGTGTGTGGGCAAAACGTCGTTTTTTGCCTTAAAAAAAACGACCAAAAAAAAATTCCAACATGCTTGAATTTTTTGTGTCGTTTTTCAAAACGTCGTTTTTTGTTTCACAAAAAGTCACCGTGTGTAGCAAAAACGTCTTTTAAAACAACGTTTTTCAACCCGCGCATGCCCAGAAGCTAGTTATGAAGCGAGCTTCAATGGAAAAGTGTGGTGAACGTAACCTCGTTTTTTGTGAAAAAACGATGGTGTGTATGCAACATCGTCTTTGAAAGTGACGTTTCAAAAACGTTGTTTTTTACTTCACAAAAAACGTTGTTTTTTACTTCACAAAAAACGTTGTTTTTTACTTCACAAAAAACGTCGTTTTTTTTTCATCGCAAAAAACGACCGTGTGTACGCGGCATTAGGGCTTGCTCATGCCATCATACTATCATGTTGAACTTCATTACATAGTTACATAAATCAAATGGAAAGAAGAGGAGGGATTTTGACAGTGCATGTTATATACGGTATAACGAGGAGAAAAGATTGTGTATCAGATAAAATACATTATTTTATTAAATATAAAATTAAAAGGCGTAAACAAAGACAATATTGTCCAAGAATATACAGTGGTTCATACAGTAGGTGGTCAAACAGGCAGATATTTATCGAAAGATTTTCCCACTTGGTATAGTATAAGAATTTAAAAACTTTTGATAAATATCTGCCTGTTTGACCACATACTAAATGAACCACTGTATATTCTTGGACAATATTGTCTCTGTTTACGCTTTTTAATTTTATATTTAATAAAATAATTTATTTTATCTGATACACAATCTTTTCTCATCATTTTATATAATATGCACCATCAAAATCCCCCCTCTTCTTCCCATTTGATTTTTTTTTTCTGGGATGAGGCGCCAATCCCATTGGGTGTTCAAAAACTAATCAGACAAAATCAATATGATTTACATAGTTACATAGTTGGTAAGGTTGAATAAAGGCAATCGTCCATCCAGTTAAACCAGTGTAGGTGTACTTGTGTCAATGTCTATAATTATTTCCCAAATACCTGTGTTGTGTTCTTTAAGATGCACATCCAAGAATCTCTTAAAAATATCCAGACTGCCCACTGCCAATTGTGGAAGAGCATTCCACATCCTTATTGTCCTGACAGTGAAAAACCGCTTGCGCAATTTAAAGGTTAAACCGCTTCTCCTCCGACCTCATTGTGTGACCCAGTGTCCTCTTACACTCCTTGAGACTGATTTTTTTTTTCTTATGCTGGGATCATCATTGAGGTATTTGTAAATCGCTATCATATCTCCTCTCAAGCGTCGTTTATCCAGTGAGAATAAATTTAGTGCTTGCAGTCATTCCTCGTAATTGTGGTCCTACAGTCCCCTTATTCATTTCGTTGCCCTTCTTTGGACTCTCTCCAGTTCCAGCATATCCCTTCTGAGGACTGGTGACCAGAACTGGACAGAGTACTCCAGATGTGGTCTAACCAGAGTTTTATAAAGTGGTAGGATTATTGTTTTATCTCTGGAGTATATCCCTTTTTTTCTGCATGCTAATATTCTTTGGTAGCTGCTTTGCTAGCTGCAGCTTGACATTGAATGCTATTGCTCAATCTGTCATCTACTAGAACCCCCAGATCTCTCTGCATCCTTGATTCCCCCAGAGGTTCTCCCTCTAGTGAGTAGGTTGCTTCTATATTTTTTCCCCCAAGTGCATTATTTTAAATTTTTCCACATTAAACCTCATGTGCCACATATTAGCCCACTTCATTATTTTGTTCAGGTGTTTCTGTAAAATTTCTATATCCTGATATGTAGTTATTGCCCTGCTTAATTTTGTGTCTGCAAAAACTGAGATTGAGCGATTTATCCCATCCTCTATATCATTTATGAATAGATTGAATAGAATTGGTCCCAAGACAGAACCTTGGGGTACCCCACTTACGACTCCAGACCAGTCTGAGTACACGTTATTTATCACCACCCTTTGGGCCCGCCCCTGTAACAATTTTTTTACCCAAGAACAAACCTTATGGTCCATGCCTGCAGACCTCAACTTGTAAATTAAACGCTTATGGGCAACTGCATAAAATGCTTTTGCAAAATCCAGATCAACATAGGCTTAATGAGGGCGCATAGAAAACAATTGTTTTTTATATGACCTATTTACACTACAATGCTGCGTTGAGTTCGGTTACAGTGTGTTGTGTAATAAAGCAGACATGCTGCATTTTTTACAACACACCTCATTTTTTGTCACCACTTGGTACTACATTGCAGTGGAGTGAGGATGCATAGTCTTTAATGAAATATAATTTTGTGAACACTTTAATAAAGTTGAAAAAATCATCTTCCCTACACAATGAACACCAGCCTGCAGACCTTTTAGGATGCAAGCCGATGTGAACCAGCCCTTGATGCAGTACATAACTCTGAAAACATCCTTGTCAGTATATACTGTATCTATTGGCTACAGTTACATATAAACTGGGTGTATATTATCAAAGCTGGAGCACACAGAAATGAGAGCAGCTGTGCATGGTAGCCAATCAGTTTCTATCTTCAGCTTGTTCTGTTATAGTTTTTTAACGAAAGATAGAAGCTGATTGGTTACTATGTACCACTGGTCCAGATTTCTCCCGTTTTGATAAATTCCCCTCATTGTGTTCATGTACAGTATGTATCACATACTGATAATAGACAGAAGCAGAGTTGTAACTACCCCAATTCGGATCAGTGGTTAACCACTTCCTTACTAGGCACTTATACCCCTTCCTGACCAGGTGAAATTTCAGCTTCTGGCACTGCGTCGCTTTAACTGACAATTGCGCGGTCGTGCGACGTGGCTCCCAAACAAAATTGGCGTCCTTTTTTCCCCTCAAATAGAGCTTTCTTTTGGTGGTATTTGATCATCTCTGCGGTTTTTATTTTTTGCGCTATAAACAAAAAAATAGTGACAATTTTGAAAAAAAGTCAATATTTTTTACTTGTTACTATAATAAATAGCCCATTTTTTTTTTTTCAGTTTAGGCCTATACGTATTATTCTACATATTTTTGGTAATAAGCGACTGGTTTGCGCAAAAGTTATAGCGCATACAAAATAGGGGACAGAATTATTATTCATTTTTATATATATTTTTTTTTACTAGTAATGGTGGCGATCTGCGATTTTTATTGGGACTGCGACGTTATGGTGGACACATCGGACACTTTTGACACATTTTTGGCGCCATTCACATTTATACTGCGATCAGTGCTATAAAAATGCACCGATTACTGTATAAATGTGACTGGCAGTGAAGGGGTTAACACTAGGGGGCATGGAAGGGGTTAAATGTATTCTGGGTGTGTTCCAACTGTGTGGGGGGAGGGGGGTGACTGGGGGAGGTGACCGATGCTGTGTCCCTATGTACAAGAGACACAAATCGGCCTCCTCTCTCCCCTGACAGGACATCGCGGCCGACAGGCACGCGCATCGGTATCTCAGGAATGCAGCGGGCACGCGCGCGCCGCCAGCGGCGCTTGCACGCCCTCTAGTGGTCATTAAGAGCACAGGACGCCTATATGCGTCCTGTCAGGGATTCAGGACCGCCCGATGGCCGCATATATTCGTACGGCCGTCGGGAAGTGGTTAAGAACTGGCCATTGGAAAAAGTTTTGTAAACTTCATCTGTTTTCTTTCTTTGAAAAAATTTGACTGAATTGATTAAACAAATGGTCCGCATTGTGTAAAAGGGGCCTAAAACTTGTCAGCGGGATAGGTGTGCCAATTGAAAGATTTCCCCCTACCCACCGACTAAAAAGATCTAGAGAGGTTTGTGTAATACAATCTTAAAGTCTACTGTTTGTAGGACATTATAATTCCAGATACCATCAACTACATTATTAAAAACACATGAAAGATACTTACACCCTCTTCAGAATCTGAACCTGACAGCAACCCCTGATCAAATAATGAAAAACAATGTTAGTATTATAGCCTTAATAACTGAGATATTACATTTTTAGATTGTGTAAGTTATTTTAAAATACTGAAATACATTGGGCTGAGGAAAGAACAGGGGGCAATAAATCTCTGGCAAATGTGACATGAAAAACTGTTCCATTATAACAGGAAATAGGACCATTGAAATCAGATTTCCATTCCATGGCCTTAGCACTTTATGAAAAATAATAGAAACATATATAGAAAGGTAACTGAGTTCCTCCATGTTTTCCATGTTGTGATTGACTAAAAAAAAAAAGCGTATATAAACGTACATGTAGGAGTATAGAGGATTCTGCTACCCCCACCCAGAGTTTCCCTATACTTTCCAATCTATACCCTTAACTTCCTTTGTCTTCAGTCCATGCCTTACCACTGGATATTCCCCATTCTACATTCCTTCGCCCTCAAACCTACAATAATATCTCGCCTCAAAATACCAGAAACCCCTAACACCTCCCCCCAGTGGTTTACAAACCTACAACAACCCACCCTCATAGTACAGTCTTCAAAATAAGAAACACCCAGAGCTTCCATAGCAAACTTTGGTACTTCACATTGTACACTCCCTCTGAATTTATTTCTTTTGGAAGACCTGGTAGGGGGAAGCACTGGTGGACTAAGCCCTAACCCAGGGATAAGCAATTAGCGGACCTCCAGCTGTTGCAAAACTTCAAGTCCCATCATGCCTCTGCCTCTGGGTGTCATGCTTGTGGCTGTCAGAGTCTTGCTATGCCTCATGAGATTTGTAGTTCTGCAACAGCTGGAGGTCTACTAATTGCATATCCCTGCCTAACCCTTCTGATATAGACATACTTCACCAATCTGAAACCCCAATACAATTGGACTTGTCGTGAATCCAGTGCCACCAGCAGCAGAAGAATTCAGAGACACTGGTTTGCGGTGTATCAAGCTAAAGGAAGAGCACTGACAGACCAGATGCACAGAATTGTGGGACAGGCAGGGACTGTGTTTAAAAAGGGGACAAACAATTCTGCACTACTCACACACGATCATGCATTACATCCCCACTCTCTCAAACTACAGGCCTAAACATCTGCTTTGTCTTTTTGTGCAGGGAAAGTGCTAAGTGAAAAATAAGTGCAATAATAAAATAAAAAAACAAGTGCAACACATTTCAGGAATTTTTAAATCCGGGACATTTTTTTGGGGGGGGAAATGGTAAACTATTTTAAAAGCATATTTTCCTCAAATTATATATGCAGTGTATGTGGTATGTGTTTATGGAATGATTGTATGCAAATGTCTCCAGGCCCGCTGTGTTCAGTTGGAGTCGGGTCACAGTAAGTGGACTATTTCTTAATTTTTGGGTTTAGGCGGCTGCAGTGTATTCATATTGAAGAGGCCGGGCTTCAACTGTGTCGCGTGCTGTAGCGGATTAAACCGTCTAAACCCAAAAATTAAGAAATAGTCCTCTTACTGTCCCCCGGCCCCCACTGAGCACATGGGGCCCGGATACATTTGTTTTGTAAATAGCTGCACCAGGGGGGATGAGCTCATTGGTGGACAGGATTTTGGAGTACCCATCCGCTCTACCTCCTGGCCATCCCCTGCAAAGATAACAGATCTGAAGGCAGATCCAGGGACAGACGGGCTCCAGGGACAGTATCCTCAATCCGGGGACTCCCCGGGAACCGGGGACGTCTGGTCACCCTACCTAAGGAGGGATTGTATTAAAAGGGATGTACCCGTGACAGTGAAGTCCTAAAAAAATTATGAATTCTCTATGCTTGCACTACCAGGGAGTGCAAACATTTCTGCTACGCTATACCAGAAGACCCTGAGTCCCTCTGAATTCCACCTCATTTTAGGTGTATAAACCGCTCCACCTATCATGGTGGTTGCTCAGTTTTATCACCTTCCTGAAAGGAAATTTCTTATATCCCCTGTCATACCAGGCAGAATAAGACACGCATAAGAGCTGATACTACACTTAATCTTAGCCAAAAGACAGAGGAACCTCTAATATGTGTGTGCTGGAGGTGGGATCTCACTTAGAAAAGACCAATATGTGAGACAAAGGTAGGATAATATGTCTGGGGAAAGACCAATGTATGTGCTGAAAGTGGGGTCTAACTAAAGAAAGACAAATCTGTGTGCTAGAGGTACTGGATGTGTTACCAC
Source organism: Rana kukunoris (assembly GCA_029574335.1). Taxonomy (NCBI): domain Eukaryota; kingdom Metazoa; phylum Chordata; class Amphibia; order Anura; family Ranidae; genus Rana; species Rana kukunoris. Next base: position 500,183,887 of record CM056049.1, on the reverse strand, counting down.
TAGAGCATGTTCTGTGTAGCTAAATGCCAAAATGGAAAGTGGAATCCCCTGATAAAGTGAAAGTATAACGTACAATATAAATACAGTGTCTTGCAAAAGTATTCACCCCCTTGGCTTTTTACCTATTTTGTTACATTACAACCTTTAGTTGTTTTTGTTTTTAATCTAAATGAATCTAACTTAAATGTAATGGATCAGAACACAATAGTCTAAGTTGGTGAAGTAAAATTAGAAAAATATATACATAAAACTATTTTTCAGAAATAAAAACTGATAATTGGCATGTGCGTATGTATTCACCCTCTTTGTTATGAAGGTCATAAAAAGCTCTGGTGCAATCAATTACCTTCAGAAGTCACATAATTAGTAAAACGATGTGCACCTGTGTGCAATCTAAGTGTCACATGATCTGTCATTACATATACACACCTTTTTGAAAGGCCCCAGAGGCTGCAACACCTAAGCAAGAGGCACCACTAACCAAACACTGACATGAAGACCAAGGAACTCTCCAAACAAGTAAGGGACAATGTTGTGAGAAGTACAAGTCAGGGTTAGGTTATAAAACATATCCAAATCTTTGATGATCCCTAAGAGCACCATCAAATCTATCATAACCAAATGGAAAGAACATTGCACAGCAAACCTGCTAAGAGACAGCTGCACACCAAAACTCACAGACTGGGCAAGGAGGGCATTAATCAGAAAGGCCGCACAGAGACCCAAGGTAACCCTGGAGGAGCTGCAGAGTTCCACAGCAGAGACTGGAGTATCTGTACATAGGACAACAATAAGCCGTACACTCCATAGAGCTCGTCAGAAGAAAGCCTCTACTTTCAGCAAAAAACAAAATGGCGCATTTTGAGTTTGCGAAAAGGCATGTGGGAGACTCCCAAAATGTATGGAGGAAGGTGCTCTGGTCTGATGAAACTAAAATTGATCTTTTTGGACATCAAAGAAAGCGCTATGTCTGGCGCAAACCCAACACATCACATCCAAATAACACCATTTTTCAGCAGTCGGGACTGGGAAACTGATAAGAGTTAAGGGAAAGATGGATGGTGCTAAATACAGGGATATTCTTGAGCAAAACCTGCACCACTCTGTGTGTGATTTGAGGCAAGGACGAAGGTTCACCTTCCAGCAGAACAATGACCCCAAAGACACTGATAAAGCAACACTTCAGTGGTTTAAGGGGAAACATGTAAAAGTTCTGGAATGGCCTAGACAAAGCCCAGACCTCAATCCAATAGAAAATCTGTGGTCAAACTTAAATATTGCTGTTCACAAGCGCAAACCATCTAACTTAAAGGAGCTGGAGCAGATTTGCAAGGAGGAATAGGCAAAAATCCCAGTGGTTAGATGTGGCAAGCTCATAGAGACTTATCCAAAGCGACTTGGAGCTGTGATAACCGCAAATGGTTTCTCTACAACAGTGGTTCTTAACCCTCTAGTGCCGTGACACCCTGATAAAATTTTCCAAGTTGTGGGGATCCCTAACAGTAAAATTATTTTCGTAGCGTGGGTTGTCAGAATCCAAGGCAAGACAAGTAATTTTCAAACCCACGGACATTTTGCACTCCCTGAATCCCTTCCACTCGCACAATATTAAAACCCCTATGGTACATTTTAGGATGTACAACTCTTTCTCTTTGTTCTCCTTCCTTTAACTTTTGTCTCTCTTTATTAAAAAAAAAATTCCCCCATCTCTCTCCAGCCGTTTTTCTTGTTCTTTTTCTCACTTTTTCTTTCTTTCGTCCCACTGCTCTACAAAGTATTGACTTTAGGTGGGTGAATAGTTATGCACAGGGACTTTTTCTGTTAATTTGTCCTATTTGTTGTTTGCTTCACAATAAAAAAAATCTTCAAAGTTTCTGCAAATTAAATGATGAAAATCCTCAAACAATCCATGTTAATTCCAGGTTGTGAGGCAACAAAACACGAAAAATGCCGGGGGGGGGGGGGTGAATACTTTTTCAAGGCACTGTATATGTTGTGATGCACAGGCTGCCAGAACTGTGAACTTTGTATACAGTATGTGTCACCTTTATTATTTACATGTGGTGAGGGGCTCCAGGTTTTTTTTCACTCATATTGTCTTCTCAGAAATGTAAGTCCTATTCTGCATCCTGGAGGCTTTGTAGAGCTTCAGGTGTGATAAAGCTTCCACTCCTAGGTTCACAACTTACCTTGTAGCCAAACCTTGTTATTGGTCTCAGGGATGCACATGACTTTATACAGTGCCCTGAAAGTATTGATACTCCTTGTGATCAAATGCTACCAAAAGAAAGTTCTATTTGTGAGAAAAAAATATGGTAAAAATATAATTTGGGTACAGTGTTGTATGACCGTGCAATTGTCATTCAAAATGTGTCAGCGCTGAAAGCTGAAAATTGGTGTGGGCAGGAAGGGGGTTTAAGTGCCCAGTAAGGAATTTGTTAATGGCTGTGTGTTATTTCGAGGGGACAGCAAATTTACACTGTTATACAAGCTGTAATTTCTTCAATGTTGTCACATGAAAAGATATAATAAAATATTTACAAAAATGTGAAGGTGAACTCACTTTTGTGACATACTGTATGTACAGACACAAACACACACACACACACATCATTGGAAATAATTAAAATATTTGATCTTTTAATTCTTTGTAATGGGTATAAAAATCTAAATTCACATAACTACAAAGACAGCTATTGCAGCTATAATGTTAAAACGCAATCCTTAAAATAACAAACACAACTGCCATATGAAAGTATAAAAATCTTAATAAGAATGAAGAACTTAAAGGGTGCATCTACTGTCACTACAGTGCAATCAAAAGAAACAGACTTTTACAAATAATAACAATGGTATCTTACCTGCTTGCCTACTTGTGTAAATACAACAGGAAGCATCTACATTTCAGAAAAAAAGTAAAACTGCAATTAAATGTATATTTCTTGATTAGCAAAAATCTTATTTTCCACTAAATCTGCATCCTTCTTTGGAAATTTATTTCAAGTGAAGTTCCAGCCATAACTATTTTTTTTTTAAGTCAACAACTACAAAAACTGTAACTGCTGACTTTTAATAAGGACACTAACCTGTCCAGGGAGCCCGCGATGTCGGCCCCCCGAGGCTGATCCATCCACCGGATCATGTGCAGGCGCACAAGAGGACATGGCGTCCTGCACTGGGTGGAAAGGAAGTACACTTAGTCCTTCCAATAAGGTACTTTAGAAAAGGGACCGGACTCATGAATTTGGGGTTGCCAGGGGCCATGGCTAGATTCAATAAATGCATAAATCTATCTATTTTACATACAGGGGGTGGCTCGAGAGAGGGGGTGGTGCCCGTGCATCCTTATGGACGCAGTGCAACTGAATGGGTAAAAAGGCAATGAGGTCTAGTTGTTGAAGTATCAAAGACGAGAGGCTGATCGCGTCATCAGGCTTCATCTTTAGCTGAAATATTTTTGAGTGGACTGAACCTTTAATGCAGGGAAAATCTTTACATGCAGGTACATGCAGTTTATGTCCCCTTTATAGACCATAGCATGTTTAACTTACTTGTGTGTTGGGAGATCCAACTGTCAAAGGTAGTATATTTTCATATATTGAATATCCTGGTGAAAACTATAAAGAAAAAAGAAACAAATCTGAAACTATGAAATTGTTAGATTATCAGAATGAATCAGAATACCTGTTGCCAATCACCTAGACCAGATGTCCAGTGCATTCCCTCCCCTTTACATTAGATGTCAAGAGCCACCCCACCATCAAAAGTTGAGTCCCCCACTCTCTCTTACATCACAGTGCACCCCCTTTCCTTATGCTGCTGCTGGGAAGAAGCTGGATGCATTGTTTGAAAGCAAAAAGTAAGGGTCTTCAGTTGGACCAGAGAAGGGCTGGAGCTCTCCTGCAGCTGCAGGAGAGGTGCGAGGGCCACATGAAATGGCCTGGAGGGCCAGATTCGGCATGCGGGCCTTGTGTTGACACAAGGTCACTTCCTATAGTAGAGTATACAAATGATACGGCTGTTTACATAGGGCGGTGTGTGGCATACTGCTTAACTGAGTAAACAACCATATCATTAGAGTCTCCAAAGTCAGACTCCAAAACCCAATGCCAGATTTACCAATCCCAGAGAAAACTGAAACATTTCTGTTCAGAATGGACATTGTGGAGCCCCTCAACCTGCATCAGTGAGATGTGTGTCCTTTACGTCTTGAAAGACAGTGGCAGGGCACAGCACTGTCACATACACATATATGTGAAAACAAACATGTTTTGCGCTAGTCTATAGTTTTACCTGTCTCTGTGAAATTCTAGGCTGCATGAGTTGGTTCCCAAATACGAGGTAATTGGATAGGACCTATTCCAAATGCAAAATGAGATAAATTTAATGTGTTAAAATCTTTAAAAGGAGAACTCTGGTTTCATATAAAAATGGCAAAACATACAGTTTTGATGCTATTAAAAATCACCTTTATATTTCAGGCTGCAGACAGCTAACATTTTCTAGATCTAAACGTTTTCAAAACCACGGTAGCAATAATTAAATTGAAGGTGGGTTTCCCAGAATTGTAGCTCTCCTTTTCTTGTACTGTAATAGGGCTTACTGCTGTTCCTTAAAGCCTGATTAGAGTTTTGGGTCAAATTACAGGCATTCCCAGAAATTTCTTCCATAAGATACTTGTGTAGCCCTGGGGTTGGGTCGCTACTATGGTTATTATGTTAAATGGTTTATTGTTTCTTAGATAGGGGTTTGGCTCCCTCTAGTGACCGCTGAACTCCGTCAGGATTTTCCTTCCTTTTAAGAAGTGGATGCAGCCGCGCATTGTGGGATATATAGTCTGGATGAGGAAGTGACTCATGTTGATAAATCAATTTTGGAACTACAGGACCCACAATGCCAGAACAGCCTGCTGGGAGGAGAGATAAAGGGACAGGCGCAGCCTGCTTTCAGCCTCTCTGGACGCCATTCAACAGACATTGAACACTTGCAAGCAGGAGGTTTGTGTGTGTGACCAGGAGTGAGAGACTGCGGCCTACAGCGGAGAGCCGGATCATCTGCCCCAAAGGAATCTTTGGAGGACGGCCCTACTAATCGAGCAGGGGGATTGGTCTGCATTTCAGAGTACTGATCGGTCTGCCTTTCAAAGCATCTGCCTTCCAGCCCATCGGGAGTTGCAGCACGGCGTGGCAAAGCCATCTTCCCTAACAGAGACACCAGGAGGAGATTCTGACCAGAATCCAACATCCACTGGGATCCCTTGTGGTGAGAGGGCACCTGCCCATCTAATAGTGACTACAGTATAGCTGAGTGAATTCCTTTCTTACAGACTGCTGGTGAGGCTTGTAGTTCCACGGCTGTGGATCTGTTCTTTCCAGGCATCATACAGCTGGACTCTGGGGCCTTGCTGTTTTCCCTGTTGTAAGGTCAGTACTGTATTAGTCACATATACCAGAAGGAACCTATAAGTGGCAATAGTTTTACAGCTGTGCCAGCATTTGCATCTTGTTCTGTAGCCATTGCTTTTGTCCCTTTGGATTACAAATAAATACAACATCATCACTGCAGTATAATTTAAGGCTAGCTGAAGACATCTGAAAATCGAGGAACATTTACAACTTTCTTCTTCTACAAAGCTTACTGTACTACTTTGGAGTTCTGTTCAGAACTACAACATAGGGGGAGCCATTTAGTGAGAAATATCATTGTTTTTACTGTATTCTCTGTTTGTGCAATTGTGGTGCTGGCCTGTGTGCTGAGGCCTCAGTGGGGAGGTATTCAATACACGTGTTAAAAGTATTAAGGGTCTATTTCACTGTGCACCTGTTCACATATACCCCATCGGGTTACAAGTGTATTTTATATGTGCACTGAATAATTCCTTAGTCAATAATAACTTCTGTTCATTTATCTGTTATTCATAATCCTTTTCCTTGTTTTATTGTATACCACAGTAAACATTTCTGAGTGGTTCAGTAACATTGTGTGAGTTTCTCATTACTAACATGACTTTTCAGAATGGAACCCAAGATGTCAGGGGTAAGAGGGGATCTGCAGAGTCGGGGTAGCCAGTGGGGTATAGAGTCAATACGCAGCCCCCATGTGGGTACCGCTACACTTGCAATAAAGTACACTTATGAAGTAGGAACGTTGGGCAGTGCAGTATTTCTTATGACCACTGGGATGGATCAAGTGATTATAGCAGGCAGACTGTCTCGAATTGAATGTAAATGGTTGGATACCAGTGTTTACACTTTTGCAGTCAAATTGGAGAAAACCCCACTATATGTTTGTTATATAGCCAAATTCACGCTACATACATAAAAAAATATTTCCTACCTTTCAGACGTTTATCAAGAGGAGGCCTTGTGGTTGACTGGAAGCATTTCTAAATTATGTCTCAATAGAAAGGCTTAGGACCGGCTGAATCTCCTCTTATTAACATACATTGACAGAAGTCCAGCTTCTTAATTACGAACCCTTTGTTAGGACAGGAAGTGTTCAAACCGAGTTTGAAACTGATTATGAGATGAAAGAGATTTGCCTGCACAGCACCTCAGCTCATAAACAAAGAGGACTACACAGGATTTTTTAGTACAAAAGTTATCAGAAAAGGACATTTAACCGGCTCCGACTGGCTCATGTGTATTTCCCCAGGGCAGAATGGCTCCCCTGCATGAAAAACATGGGTACAGGGCTCCTTCAAGAGCCGCAAGAGGGCGCGATCGCAAGCACGAGTGCCAGAACAGAGATTTGTGTGTGTATACACACAAATCCCTGTGATTGTCAGTTTGTTGTTTGTTCCTAGTAAGTAGGAACAGCAATATGTCTCCTCTCCTACTCAGTCCTATCCCCATACAGTTAGAACACACTGAGGAACACACATTTAACTCCTTGATCACTCCCAGTGTTAACCCTTTCCCTGCCAGTGACATTTACACAGTAATCAGTACATTTTTATAGCACTGAGCCCTGTATATATGTCAATGGTCCCAAAAATGTGTCAAAAATTTCTGATCTGTCCGTCGCAATAACGCAAAAAATCACAGATCACCACCATTACTAGTAAAAAAATAATAAAAATAAAAATGCCATACATTTTTCCCATAGTTTATAGACGTTATAACTTTTGCGCAAACCAATCAATATACGCTTATTGCGATTTTTTTTACCAAAAATATGTAAGAATATATGGCCTAATTATAGCAAAAAGTAAAAACTATTGCGCCAGATCCACATACCTGCCCTGCCGGCGCGGCGTGTCCCATTTACTCTACGCCGCTGTAAGTTACAGCGGCGTATCCTTATCCACAAAGAAATGCCGCTGTAACTTACGGCGGCGTAGCGTAAATGGCCCGGCGTACGCGGGTGTAATTCAAATTTACTAGTGGGGGTGTGTTTTATTAGAATTATGGATGACCCGACGCAAACGATGCTTTTTTTTAACTGCGCATTCGCCGGCCATGGACGTATCCCAGTGCGCATGCGCAAAATCACGTCGCAAAACATTAATGAAGACGACGTGAACGTAACTTACGCAAATCCCTATTCGCGAACGGTTTACGCAACTGACGTGAACGACGGAAAAAACGACTCTGGCCCGACGTCCACACTTAACATTACGTACGCCTCTATACAGCAGGGGTAACTTTACGCCGGACCTACACTTACGCAAACGGCGTAAAAACACTGCGCCGGCCGTACGTACCTTCGTGGATCGGCGTATCTAGCTCATTTGCATATTTTACGCGGACAAACAACGTAAGTGCCCCTAGCGTCCAGCGTAAATATGCAACTTAAATACGATGGCGTAAGCCGTCGTATCTAAGCAAAAAAATGGCGTATCTTGTTTTGTGGATACAAAACAAAGATACGCCGGCGCAGATTTGAATTTATGGCGGCGTATCTGGAGATGCGCCGCCGTAAATGTCTGTGGATCTGGCCCATTGTTTTTTTTTTCAAAGTTGTTGCTCTTTTTCTGTATATAGTGCAAAAAATAAAAAGTGCAGAGGTGATCAAATAGCACCAAAAGAAAGCTCTATTTGTGGGAAAAAAGGATGCAAATTTTGTTTGGGTACAGCATTGCATGACCGCACAATTCCCAGTTAAATAGACGCAGTGCCAAATTGTAAAAAGTGCTCTGGTCAGAAGGGGGTAAAACCTTCTGGGGCTGAAGTGGTTAAAATACTAAACATCATTCTAAAAAAATGTTTTTAGGTAATGCTATTCGAATGAGAACGTTATGTCATCCCAATTTGGCTGAAAAAGTGGAAATACACTTTGGCCCAGATTCACAGAGCGATTACGCCTGCACAACAGGAGATGCGCGTGCGTAAGTCTAAATGTGCGCGTGCGTTTCGATGCACGGCATCCCCAAAGCGAGATACGCAAGAAATCTACTTTTTTTGGTCCGGCGTAATTTTGTTAGACAGGCGCATCCGTCCACGCAAAACTGCGCTAGACAGACCATTGATTTGCTAGTCAAATATGCTAATGAGGGACTTACGGGGATCCACAAAAGAACGTTGGGGCAGCGCAGGCTACGCAGTGTGCGCAACAGCAAAATGTCCTGTCTAAAATTAGACCATATAAAAGCTGGTCTAAAAAGAGAAAAAAAGTCTACTTGTTAGATAAAGCAACACTGTTAGTGAGGAGCTCAGCAGTCACACGTGTTGCACAACAATCTGTATGCCAACATGCCAGGGGCATCGTTGCGCATAGCTATACTACTGACTTTAGATGAACAAAGAAGGATGAGGGCACGGAGGATGGCACGGAGGATGGCACCCGCATAGACCTGTTTGGCATGAGTGATTCTGAGGTGTATCGCATCTTCAGATTCACCCCTCATGTCATCCTGGAATTAACCACAACCATGCAGGAGGACATCACCAGCCCAAAACACCGCTCACATGCAGTGCAGCCACTGGTCAAGGTCATGCCAACACTCCATTTCCTTGCCAGTGGCTCTTTTCAGCGTACAAGTGGAGTGGTGGCTGGGATGTCACAATCCTCCATGAGCAGATGTGTGCACCAGGTTGTCCCTGCAATCCTCAGATGCATGGCCAACCAAATCATCAAACCCACCACTGAGGAGCTGCAGCTGAAGGCAATGACAGATTTCTACAGAATTGCCAGATTCCCACGCACCATGGGGGCCATTGATTGCACACATGTGGCACTCCAGCCCCCCCAGGAGACAGAGCACATGTACCGCAATCGGAAGCATTGGCATTCCATCAACGTACAGGTGATAGTCGATACCCAAGGCCTCATATGGCATGTCCGTGCCAAACACCCAGGGTCCAGCCATGACAGCTACATATACAATCAATGCCACATCCGAATGGAATTCGATCAGAACGTGTATGGGGACACCTGGCTGGTTGGTGAGTGACATGGGTGGCAGGCATGACTATCCCCTCCCATGATGCACACATCACAAGGGCCACATGCATGACTAACATCCTCCTGTCTTTTCCCTTACAGGTGACTCTGCATATCCACTGGGACCCCATCTCATGACTCCTATCCGGAACCCCCAAACCCCAGGAGAGGAAAGATACAATCAAGCACATGCCCAAACACGAGCAGTGGTGGAGCGCACCTTTGGCCTCCTGAAGTCACGTTTCCGATGCTTGGATAAGTCTGGGGGTACCCTCTTGTATTCCCCAAACTTCGTGTGCCAGATCATCGGTGCATGTTGCATGCTGCACAACTTCGCAGTAAGAAAGGGCCTGCAGATTGACCTACGTTATGACCTGACCCCTGAACCAGACAATCCCCCCCTAACCGAGGATACCCCATCTTCTGAGGGAAGAGCAGCCAGGAGACAACTCACATTGGGCATCTTTGCACGTTAAACACACACATTAATCATGGCACAATGAGAATGCATGCATGCACACCACTGTGGTCCCTAGCACACACACCCCACATCCACATAAAATTGGATTGGCACCAGTCCACCATGCAGGACTTGTGAGCAGCAACGCCACGCCAAGGCTCCAATTATGTCACTGTACATTCATACACCATTCACACGGACCTGGGGATCATTTCGCCCTGGTCCTGGGGAACCCTTCTCCACCAAAATTGAGGGTGACACCCCTTTTCCGGCAGGAATGTCACCCCCACATTCAAACAGCATTCACAACCCAAAAAAAAAAAAAATGACCAGCAAAATCAAAAATGTTCCAGCAAAAAAAAAAATCAAAAAAGGGGAAAAAAAAATTATTGCCCTTTACGTGAGCCACGCCTGGGGTGCCCCCGGCCACGGCCCCGGCTCCTCAGGGGAGACTCATGGGGAGGGGGAAAACCGGGGAAGGAGGAGCAGCCCCTGATCTCTGCCCACCTGGCGGCCTGTCCTCCAAGGCCACGGCTATTCTGTCCAGGGCAGCACCAAGTGTTGCCGTGTTGGCCTGGATAGCCTGGGTAAGGGCCCTCACATCCTGCCCAACGCCTGCTGATGTCGTCTGGCGGGTCTGGAGGAACTGGTCCCTTCTCAGAGTGGCGGGCAGGAGATCGGCCACCCCCCTGGTGTTCTGGGATGACTTCCTGCCTCCAGCTGATGCTTGTGGCCGGGAAGAAGGGGAGGCCCTTGGGAGGGGAGCCATGTTGGGGGAGGAGGGGGGGCTCCCCCTTAGGGAGGGCTGCCTGCTGCCAGCCAGAGGGGAAGAGTCCTCAAAAACCAAAAGTCCTGTGCCTGACATGGACTCCTCTTCCTCATGATTCTCCTCCTCCTCAACCTCCTCCTCCTCCTCTTGAACCTCCTCCGCGGACTCCGGCCTTGTTGGGGGGGCCTCATTAGGCTGCTGTCCTGGGGATGGTGCGGTCAGGCCAGATGGCCCTGCACCCTCCTGCACATCTGTGGATGACACAAAACATTCACAGGTTGGAGGATCCACACACTTGCCACATATTCCCTTTCACCCCCTCCCCCACACATGCTACACACCTGATATTAAAAAAAATACTTACCTGGCACCACAGGCTCCGGACTTGAGTCAAAGCCGGGCAGGCCCTCCACTTCATGCCGATGAAAGGTCAGGGCCACCGCACGCTCCTCCGCTGTCAGCCTAATACGGCATGGTGGGCCCCCTCCTGTGCCCCTGGCATGGGCAAGCATTTTGGACAGCTTCTGTTTGACCAGACGCCGGAGGTCATTAATTTTTTTGTCAATCCCAGACCGGGTCCGTGTCTCCCCCTCCCCCGCTGAATTGACCTGCTCAGTGATGAGGTCCAAAATCTCCCTCCTCCTGGCCGGGGTGGTGTTGGCACTGTCCGGGCCGTGGAGGAAACGCCCATAATCGCTAATGGCCCAGTCAAGAATTCTTTTTTCCCCCAAAGTAAAATTTAGCTTTCGCTTTCTCTCTGTCATACTTCCAAAAAAACTCACTCCCAGTCAACAAAAATCAGTCACAAAAACAAGCACAACCAATCAAGCAAGAACACACACAAAGAGAAAACTAACACCCAAAAAATCACACAAGCACTCAGCAAAAAACAGTCACAAAAACAAACAGCAAAAATTCAGCAAGAAAACAAACGAACAGAAATATATCAAACAAACAGTCTCTCAAACACTTATCAAAAAACACTTTCAAAGATCTACTAACAAACACTTGATCACACAGAACACTAATCTGACAACTACAAAACACAACACAACGAACAACAGGACAAAAGCACTTGGTTAAATGGGAAGGGACAAAGGGATGTACTTTTGCAATGCAAGTGCGTTTGTGTCTGTCTATTTATGCTGTTTGCGTAGTTCACTAAGTTGCCCTAGTCCATTTCCAATTTCACTGATTGCGCCGCTCCCGAGTTGTGAGCATGCGCACAGCGGAGCTGACCATGGTCTCCTTCAAGCGCGCATGCGCGAGACGGCCGGCCCTTCATTTGCATGGGGTCACGGCTCATTTCAATGTAACACGCCCACGTCCTTCCCAATTTGTATTACTCCGCCTTACGCCTCTGAAATAACATTACGCATGCGCAATTTTCTGCGCAAAAGCTACAAGAATAGGGTGATTACGCGGCTACATTGCTCAAGTCTAACGTAAAGGCGGTGCGCTACGCCGGTCCAATAATGCGCAGATGTACGTGAATCTGGGCCTTTAATTCTTGCCTTATTACATAGAGGATAATAGCAGATACAAATAAATTGCTCTAAGAAATGTTTTTTTTTTTTTTTTTTACATACCATTTTGATTTTAAAGATTTTTTTTTTAATAGTCAGAATGGGGGGTAAAAGGGGGGAAGCCTATGTAGGCCCCCCTTACCTCATGGGGCCACGGTGGTGGCTACATTTTTAATTTAACAAGGTTTTTAAATGGGACTTTTTCTAATAGGGTTTAGGTCACATGATAGGGACATTTCTAGAAGGTTAAAGGGTTGACTGGGGATTGGCTAGTTAGGGTCAGGTGACCATAGAACCTTCTAAAGGGTTTGTTAGTCTTTTTAAGTGGCCCCCGGCAGGATTTTTTGCCAGTCGCCAGAGAGGAGTCATTGCAGAGAGCTTCAGGAAAAGGGCTATAATACCACCAGCTCTAAGAGGCTATCTCTGGCGGCATGAAGACTCTGGTGAGACAGCTGCTGGAAAGGGCTGAGACGACAGGAGGAGAGGAATGGATTCAGCAGTGTCTAGCCATTCCTTCGGGTCAAGATACTGATGAAGCAGCTGGTGGGAGCAGCGAAGGGATGGAGCTGTCCATGCGGGACGGAGTAGCTGAGTTGCAACATTGTCCAGACAGGATGGAAGAATCTGAAGATCAGGTGGAAGAGGTTCTGGATGTTGTAAGGCAGGAATTTGTCATCCAGCAAGAGGAAGAGAAAGGTTGGAGGGCCAGCAAGAGGCGGTGTCAACAGCGGAGGAGCTACAGCCCAGCCATGCCTGCTGTTCTAGTCAGGTGGAGGCAGTCTTCGGGGGCAGGAAGATAGTGCTTGGGAGCGGAGGCCTCTGAAGGAAGAAAAGGGTCGGAGCCAGACTGCCTCATCATCAGGCAGAGGATCTCCATGGCAGTGAGGAGCGTCTGGATTACAGCCGGGGCTGCGGGCATCTGAAGAAGAAGCAGCAGCCCTAGGGGCAGAGATTAGAGCCGCAACAGCAGGGGCAGAGCAAGCCAGCAGTTCAATTTCTTTAGCAAGAAAATATGACCTTAAATAATGGTGAGTGTGTGACATTAGACAAGCTCTCTTCACTATCTTCATCTTTAGAACAACTAATTCAGGTCTTAAATTAGGTCTGGTTTAGGAGATAGTGGCGGAGTGGCAGCGGGGGTTTGGTCAGCTTTGATTTTGATAAGAGGTTCTTCCTCCGGCAAGGGACTTTTCTCAGAGATATGACAAAAAAAGAGGATAAGTTGGATGAGGAAAAGTGTAAACCAGTGTTAAAATAATTTTATACCTGGTTACAAGCATTCTGCATATACGCAGGCGTGATTTGTGAGAAATGCCCACAGAAGAGTTCAGCCCTATTTCAGCATAATCCTTGAGGCATATAGGAGCGTTAGTGTTTTTTCATGGCTAGCATATGATGAAGCTTTTCGTCAGAAATTGGCAGTTCAACCTTCACTTCAGTGGGGTGCGAAAGACGTTAGTATCTGGCTGAATTTATTTCTACCACAGAAGCTACCTTTTATCTGCCAAACCAACACAGCTTCTGGGCTTGCAAACAAAAAAGGGCTATGTTTTGCATTTAATGACAGTCATTGTAAATGGTTATTTGCATGTAAATATAGGCATGAGTGTGCCTTTTGTTCAGACGCCCACCCTGTTTCTAGGTGTTTTCGGAAATTACAGTCAGGTCAAAAGGACCATTTTCAAAAAAGCGGATTCACCGGTGATTATTCGATGAGTGCTCCCTTGGCTTCAACTTTACCCAAACCAGCAGACAGCTTCAATGTTAACTGAAGTTTTTATGGTAGTTTTTTTTACCATCCTTTGAAGGAGAAGGTTGTACTATTGTTAGGAATTTTAAATCAGTTAGTGAATTTACTCTTGTGGTTAGGCAAAAAATGCTTAACCACTTAAGACCCAGACCAAAATGCAGGTAAAGGACCCCCTTTTTGCGATTCGGCACTGCGTCGCTTTAACTGACAATTGTGCGGTCGTGCGACGTGGCTCCCAAACAAAATTTGCGTCCTTTTCTTCCCACAAATAGAGCTTTCTTTTGGTGGTATTTGATCGCCTCTGCGATTTTTATTTTTTGCGCTATATACAAAAATAGAGTGACATTTTTGAAAACAAATCAATATTTTTTACTTTTTGTTATAAGAAAAATCAATAAACTCAATTTTAGTCAAACATTTAGGCCAACATTTATTTAGCCACATGTCTTTAGTAAAAAAAAATCGCAATAAAAAAAAAATTAGCTACCTAGCGGGAACAGCGACACTAATACAGCGATCAGAAAAATGATCGCTTAGTGATGCTGGCAATAGGGAGTGAAAGGGTTAACTAGGGTGGTGATCAAGGGGTTAAAACTTTATTAGGGGGGGTACGGGGGCTACCCTGGACCTAACACTAAATTGAATAGCCGCCCCCTCTTTTCGGATCGCTCCTGCAGCCGCTCGGACCGCCGCATGTACGGGGGGGATCCCCCCCAAGGCACCAACGTATATATACGTTGATGTGCCTGTCGGTGCCATTCTGCCGACGTAAATGTACATGCGGCGGTCCTTAAGTGGTTAAAGAAGTGACAGCTGGTAGAATGGTAGGTCCATTTGATTTTCCTACGTTTGAGAACTTTCGGGTGTCTCCTTTGAAAGTAGTCCCTGAGAAAGAACCAAATGAGTTTCGTATTATTCACATCTGTCTTTTGCATTTTGCAATTCTTTAAATGATCAGATAGATCCAAACTTAATCTCAGTGTCCTATTCATCATTTGAGTCAGCTTTGCAAAAGCTGAAGGTATTAGGTAAGGAAGCTTTGTTGGCAAAGGCAGACAAAGTCAGATTTTAGGCTTCTCCCACTGAATCCGAAATGTTTTAACTCATTAGGTATTTGTTTTGAAAATAAATGTTATTTTGACAAATGTTTGCCAATGAGTTGTTCGGGGTCTTGTTTTTATTTAGAATCTTTTTCATATTTAATGGTATAAATATAGATAAATAGTAGGACTGTCACTGATTAAACTTTTTGTGTTCGATTAATCGTTTTTTTTTGATTAATCGACCAATTTCGATTAATTATAACGCACATACAGATCCAACTACTTTTAGCTGATCTCCTTGCAGGCTGATTTCCAGTGCAGCTACCAACCAGTGGAAAAATGAATAGCAGGATACAAAAAACACACAAAGGCAGCGCTCGATGGGAATAGCATTAAAAATGTTATAGTCTTCAAGTAGGTAACAAAATAAATATTGCACTGGAGATAAAATCGATGTAGCTACATAAACTGTAAAAATGGTGCGAGTAATACCAAACGGTAGCAAAAGCAGTCATAAAAACATGTAGCTAAGTATAATATTGGTATAAAAATGTGTACAACGATGCCACTGCTGAATCCAGATGAGGAGAGGTTAACATCAGTCCGTCGACATGTAGATGTCCCATGAAGGGAATTATCATAACTCCCAGTGAATGGTTGTAGAATCCCAGGTTGATAGAGGGAAGTGTAACAGCCATTGCGTGTGGCAGATAGTAAGGTCCCACCGGCATGCAGATATAAAGGCAGAGCAAAGAAGCCCTTCAGATGGACACGGCAAGCCCCGCCGGTGTCCGTGACGTCACCAGATCTCCAACGAAACTCCATGAAGGCCCAGAAGTCGGCAAAGAGGTGAATACCAATCAAAAGAAATTTGATTGATCAAAAAAATTTTGATCGATCAAAAAAATGTAAGATTAATCGATTAATTAAAAGTTAATTTCCACAGCCCTAATAAATAGTAAATGAGGTGGCTGATTCCCAATTTTTGATCCATTACTTGGATGATTTTTTGTTTATGGGTTCTGGTGGGTCAGATGAGTGTATTCATTTACTACATGCATTATTTTCAGTCTATACTGTATTTATTTTGGTATTCCTTTGGTGTTTTCCCAACTACCACAATATCATTTTTAGGTATCACAGTAGCAGGTGAATTTCGTCTCCCTAGCGATAAAATATATAAGCTTATGCAGTTAATGTTATCCTTCATAAGGAGGAAAAAAGGAACATTTAAAAGAAATTAAGTCGCTATTGGGCCAATTGGCTTTTGCAGCCTGGGTTCTTCCAATGAGTAGGGTATTTTCTAAAAGATTATACAGTAGTATCTCACGCTAAAAAATCCAGCAGCGCATATTAGATTGTCATCAGATATTAAAGAGGCCTGTTGGTTTGGGTAAAGTTTCTAGAGCATTTTAATGGAAAAGCTCTGTTGCAGCAGGGTTTTATTAGTGATAACAATTTCTGCTTAGCCACAGATGCAGCATGCTCAGTTGGGTTCGGGTTCATTCGGAGGAGACATTCGTGCGCATCCACTTGGTAAAACCGATGTATTGCAAATGGCTCTGTAAAAATATAGTTTTGCTAGAACTATTCCCTGTGGTTGTTTCATTAGAATTATGTGGTCTTAAGTTTTCCAATAGGAGAATATAAATCAGTTGTAATGACAAAGGTGTGTGTTCCATTGTCAATTGTCTGAGTCTCCAAAGGTGGTTTCCTTTTTGCGGTATTTGTTTTATTTTTTTTGCTTGAAGTGAAACATCTGGTTAAAGGCTCAATACATCCCAGGTAAGGTTAACATGATAGTTGACGCTCTCTCTCGCCTGCAGATGGACAGAGTTTTCTCCCTGATGCCAGAAGCAGACCTAGTCAGGGCTTCATGCCCGCCCCATTTGTGGGATCTGATTGAATTTTGGTGAACATTCAGCATTCTTTGGTGAATTCAACTTGGAAGAATTATTTCTCTGCATGGTTGTTGTGCTTGCCCTTTTTATCTTCATTACATACTGATATTTCTGGATATTCTGAAAAAATTGTGCTGTTATAGCTTCATTCGCTAATGAAATTAGTTTTTTATTCATAGTCTCACATTAATAAAATGTTATCTCACATTTCCCTGCTTGTCGAAGTTTATTTTCAGTAAAACAGGAGGAATTTAACTAAAGACACTAGATCGCCCATTACACTCGAGTTATTATCTAAATTTTGTAATATCACAAATTTAGTATGCTCATCCGAGTTTGAGGTAATTTTGTTTAATGCGTTTTTTTCAATAGCCTTTTATGCGGCTTTCAGAATTTTGGAATTATTATCTCCATCAAAGGCTGGGAGGTCAGGTATTTTGTTATTTAACTTGTTATTGTTTAATGACAGCTTAAGAATATATTTAAAATATTGTAAAACTGATTATTTGGGTCTCGGCTCTTCGATTCCATTATACGGGTGCTAGGACGAAAGTATCTGTCCTGTTAAAACATTGAAATCTTATATTAACATCAGGCCTGGGTTATCTGAGTTGTTGTTCTTTCATTGTGATGATTCACCTCTAAGGCTGCGTACACACGATCGGTTTGAACCGATAAAACTGGCCTTAAGGCGTTCTGACCCGATCGGATTTTGGACTGATGGTGTGTACGCACATCAGACAATCAAGCCACTTCAGCGGTGAACCGATGAAAACAGTCCGTCGGACCATTCTCATCGGGATGGCTCGATCGTGTGTACGCAGTCTTACAGTTTATCAATTTAAAAGTGTATTAAAGAGATGTTTGTCAGAGTTAAAAGCAAGTCATTTACATATTGCAACGCATTCATTTAGAATTGGAGCAGCGACAGAAGCTGCGCAGATAGGTCTAGAAGCTAAAAATATAAAAAAGATAGGACGATGGAGTTCAGACTCTTATAAATTGTACTCTCCCCTATTAATTTATTACTCTGTTTCATGTAACCATCATATGGTGTGGATATTGGGACATTCATTTAACTTCTGGGAGCAGAATAGAGCAGCTACTAGAGTTTACGTTTAATTTGGGTCTGGATCTAAATTCTTTTGTTAATAATTGACATGGTTTGGAGTCATTTTGTTTTTGAGTTAGGCAGACTTTATGCTATTTTTCCTTCTCCAGATATCCTTATAGTTCACCTGGGTAGGAACGATATTGGGAAAATTAAGACATTTGATCTAATTTCCAACATGAAGGATATGTTTAATTTCCTTAAATTAGTTTCTCCAAATACAGTTTTGATATTTTTAGAAATAATACCAAGGTTAAGATGGTTGGAATCTTTGGAGACGTTTCTTGTTCCAGATTTAGGAATTTCTTTTCGACATATTGACCTTGAAGGTGGAATTCAAGGTATGTATGGTTTCGATGGTGTACACTTATCAGACGTAGGAATGGACATCTTTAATCTTAACCTGCAAACATGCATTGAGGCGGCCGTGGTTTGGGGTGATGGTGAGAGGAGGGTTGTTTTTTCAAGCCCTCCTGATTGGGATATGTGAGAATATGTTTAAAAAAGAGATGATAATCAGCCTGAGTCTTAGTGGCTGGGTTGAGCTTTGGTGAATTCTGGATGATTTTGGTTTATAAAATTATTTAAGTAAATAAAGTTTATGGTATTTATTAGTACAGATTTAAACCAATAAACCAGGCCACAGCCTATTTTGTTCCAAATATTTGGTGTGGGGTGTTTTTCTTGATGGAGTCATGCATGTTTGCAGGTTTTTTGGTATGGCATCTGTGGTCCCATGGCAGGTTAAAAGGGTGTAGCCTATTTAACCCTGCTTTACCTCATGGGGCCGCAGCGTCAGCTAAATTATTTGTTTAATGGGGCTTATTCTAATAGGTGGGATTAGGTCACATGATAAGGAAATTTCCAGAAGGTTAAAGGGTTGACTGGGGATTGGCTAGTTAGGGTCAGATGACCTTAGAACCTTCTAAATAGTTTGTGGGGAGTCTATTTAAGGCCCCCCCGACAGGATTTTTGCCAGTTGCCCTAGAGGAGTCATCACACAGAGCTTCCCTCCCACCCCCCCCTGTCACGAAATGAAAGGAGATATGTGAGAATATGTTTAAAAAAGAGATGATGGTCAGCCCGAGTCTTAGTGGCTGGGTTGAGCTTTGGTGAATTCTGGATGAGTTTGGTCTATAAAATTATTTAACCACTTCCCGACGGCAGTACGAATATATGCGGCCGTCGGGCGCGTGCCCGCTGCATTCCTGAGATACCGATGCGCGTGCCTGGCGGCCGCGCTGTCCCCCAGGCACTCGCAATCGGCGGTTACAGGGACAAGACATGGATCTCTGTGTGTAAACACAGAGATCCATGTCCTGTCAGGGAGAGAGGAGACCGATCTGTGTCTCTTGTACATAGGGACACAGCATCGGTCACCTCCCCCAGTCACCCCCCTCCCCCCACACAGTTAGAACACACCCAGGATACATATTTAACCCCTTCCCCACCCCCTAGTGTTAACCCCTTCCCTGCCAGTCACATTTATACAGTAATCGGTGCATTTTTATAGCACTGATCGCAGTATAAATGTGAATGGCGCCAAAAATGTGTCAAAAGTGTCCGATGTGTCCACCATAACGTCGCAGTCCCAATAAAAATCGCAGATCGCCGCCATTACTAGTAAAAAAAAATAATTATAAAAATGAATAATAATTCTGTCCCCTATTTTGTATTCGCTATAACTTTTGCGCAAACCAGTCGCTTATTGCGATTTTTTTTTTTAATACCAAAAATATGTAGAAAAATACGTATCGGCCTAAACTGAAAAAAAATATGTTTTTTTTTTTTTTTTTAAATGGGCTATTTATTATAGTAACAAGTAAAAAATATTGACTTTTTTTCAAAATTGCCGCTCTTTTTTTGTTTAAAGCGCAAAAAATAAAAACCGCAGAGATGATCAAATACCACCAAAAGAAAGCTCTATTTGTGGGGGAAAAAAGGACGCCAATTTTGTTTGGGAGCCACGCCGCACGACCGCGCAATTGTCATTTAAAGCGACGCAGTGCCAGAAGCTGAAATTTCACCTGGTCAGGAAGGGGTATAAGTGCCCAGTAAGGAAGTGGTTAAGTAAAAAAGTTTATGGTATTATAAATAATACTAATTTAAACCAATAAACCAGGCCACGGCCTATTTTGTTCCAAATATTTGGTGTGGAGGGTTTTTCTTGACGAGTCATGCATGTTTGCAGGTTTTTTGGCCTGGTGTCTGCGATCCCATAGCTTTTAAAACATGAAAGTGAATTCTCTGAGCCTGATACTGTTATTAAATCTAGTAAATAAATCAATACATTTGTTGGAGCATACATGTAAAATTTGCAATATGGTTACTAATAGTTACTTTAATTACCTGGTATGGCGGTAGTCCTACCAGCTGAGATAACTGATTTTGCAAAAGTTGAGTTGGCGTCATAACAAACTGATTCATCTGCTTAAAAGATATATTTTAATTTAACATGAACACGATACAACAGTTCAAGTGTCTCGGTACTAACCACTTGTTTGACTTGCTATCAGGATACTAGTTTAGATACCTCAGCTACCTTCCATGGAATGCAAATAGCATTTGTTCGGAAGATTCAACCTAGACCCCACCCTCTTCAGACTCGTACAGGCTTTGAGTCAGTGAGTGCGATGGGCAACCCCAATAAATAAGATACTGCAAACAGGAGAACAAGTCTGGCCTATCCCTGGTGGAATTCTGTATTCTCTCTGGAAGGTAGACAAGGAGATGTTCATGCACCACTGTTTACCTGAACTTACATACGGATGCCTCTTATGGTGGCCATATAAGCTTTGATAAAGAACGTTTCCTTTTCCGATCAATAGTTGGAAAATATAATTGAAAGTTATCAGTTGCATATCTGTTTTCGTCATGCAATCTTATAATCTGATTGATAGAAATACAATTTAATTAATGACCAAAGCTTTCTCTGTGCTGCTAAATAATTTTCCACCCTGGCTGATCAACTAATTTTGATCAAATCTGATCTAAATTGAGTCTAAGGGCATGTTCACATGGGCAACCAGGGGTGCTAAGCCACGCTTTTCTTGACACCTGACCACCCACCTAGACTTTCAGCCACTCAGGGCTGTAGACATGCGTGGCAAAAATGAACCCCTCGTTGTGTTCAGGGGGCAGTACCAAGTGCAACCTATTGAAGCGAATGGGGCCATGCTGCAACTGCAATGGTGTAGCCTTTTCAGCAAGGGCTACCACACATCTGAAGGAGTCCTCAAAACACGAAGGAATGATAAGCCTAGGTGATTGTTTGCTTATTTGATCATTTTGATTGAATAGCACATCAATTAGATAATTAAAGAATGTATGCACACCAATATTCTAAAGGTGATGAGTTCCAAGTTGGGTTTTCTTTATATACTGTAAATAAAGTATGATTTACCTCAGAGTGCTGTGGAAGCCTTCCAAGAGAATTATACATCTGCATGAGAGGCAGCAACTGAAAAAAAGAATTATAAATCAGTCCTTTGTATTCCTTGTGCAATTATATTTGCCTAAAAATGTTTCCATTTTTTATTAATAAACATTTACCTAGTGCAACATAAAAGTTTTCTGTAAATGCAAGGTGTTATATTGGCAGTGCAACCATCCTTGCAATGGGGTTCAAAGGATGTGGGCCTTTGGCTAAATTTATTTTTACCTCAGAGACAGCCATTCTCACGTCCCGCCGCATTGGCCACGCATCCAAATTCAGCTACTAACTATAAAAACTACTAACTATAAAAAAATGGTTATGCTTTGCTTTTAAGGATTCACAGTGTAAATGGATGAATGCTTGTAAATATAGGCATGAATGTGCTTTTTGCTCTGGGAACCACCCGATTTCCAAATGTTTTCGCAAGCTTTAAGCACAACCAAGAGCAATTTTCCAAAGAGCAGCTACTCCAGTGATTCTTTCAAGAATGCTGCCGCTTTCATCTTTTTTTCATTCTTTGCATATTAACACTGCTGGTCCCACCAGTGGCTTTGTAGCCACTTCTTGTCTACATGAATGCACTCTAGAAACTGCTACAAATCATTTCTCAGGACATTGTTTCTGATGGCGACTGAAACATGTGCATTGTGTGTTGGCACTGCCGTTTGTAATTTTTGAAATGTTTCCAAAGTATAAAAAATAACTCATTTGTAAAAGGTTTCACACTATAATTTAATATTTACATTTTAATAACAAGTTTCTTATCGGAGTTAAAAGGTTAAAACATAGCGAACCCTGGCAAATGTTACCCTCTGCACTCATGCCCTCTAGTGGAGGAATGTTGTAGCTGAAAGTATAGCATATTTTTTGCAAACACGCTTTTGTTATGTTTCATAAAGTAGCTACAGAAAAATGGGTCATCCCTTGGCAGGTACTCTACATAACTGGAGAAATACTTTTACAGTAGGGTGCTTGTATGCTGAAACCTCCTGGGTAACTTCCTTGCTCTTGTATTTCTCTAAATGCATGTCATTTTAGTGACCTTGGAGTGATGAAAGTGGTTAACTGTTGTAGAAGATATGTATGAGTGTAAAAGCATGTTCTAAAATAGACACCATAGGGCCTGCAGGAGAACAGTTTCCACAGAGAGCTGAATGCATCATACTAGGAAATGTAAAAAAGGGCCATGAAGGTGATAAAACAATGACAGATTCTCGCTATTAGTCGGGTGCCGTCGGATGCCATGTTAAGTATGGCGTCGGGTCAGCGTCGGCTTTTTCCGTCGCTTACGTTGTTTTACTAACTCGTTCGCGAATAGGGAGTTGCGTAAATGACGCTCACGTCGTTTTGACGTCGGTTTCAACAACGCTTTCCGCCGTGAGCTGGAGCATGCGCACTGGGCTTTTTCCCCGGCCGGCGCATGCGCAGTTCGTTTGACGCGGGGGCGCGCTTCATTTAAATACAAGCCGTCTCATTTGAATTACGCGGGCTTACGCTGGGCCATTTTCGCTATGCCAACGCAAAAGACGGAGCAAATGCTTAGGGAATACGGCACTTGCTCTAGTACGATGCGGCGGCGTAGTGTAAATGGCTTACGCTACGCCGGCGAATTTCTTAGAGAATCTGGCCCATAGTATTTAGCCTTCAGCCTAAGTCAAATACAGTAGATATATAATTTAAGAGATATTTTGTACCCCACACCCTGCTGGCAAAAAAGTAGAAGTAATGGAGCAAAACAGCCAATGCAAAACCTGTTAATCTTCATTATAATGCTTAATTGAAGTGGATTGAAGTATATTAGCTTCACATTTCCACATGATACATTTGGGAGCAAATTCATACATTGCTTATATTGTTAACAGTGATCTTTCTGACATGATACTGACCAATGGCAGATCTAGATCAGCAGAGGCAAATATGTATGGCAAGCCTTATGCCTTGTACACACCATCGTTTTTCCTGACGTCCAAAAAGCCGTTTTTCCTGAGGTGATTCCTTTCCAGCCTGACTTGCATACACACGTTCATGCAAAAAAACGTCTGACCAAAGCGCAGTGACGTACAACACGTACGACAGGACTATAAATGAAAGTTCCTTTCAAATGGCGCCACCCTTTGGGCTGCTTTTGGGCTACATACTTGATTCTGAGCATACGCGTTTTTTTCCCCACGGAGAAGCATACACACGACCGTTTTTCCTGACGAGAAAAAGACTGACGGGAAACACGACGAGAAAAAAAAGAGAGCTGGTTTCAATTTTTTTGTGGGCAGTTTTTTTCGTCGAGAAAACTGCTATGGAGCATATACACGATCGGTTTTGACGACCAATATAAAAAATGCCAGTTTTCTCGTCGTGAAAACCGGTCGTGTGTACAAGGCATTAGGATGCATGCAGTAGTACTCTACACATGTTAGGTATCCTTACATAAACAAGCTATATGAGAGCCGGTTCACACTGGGGCCGCACGACTTTGGGGGCAACTCGGCAAGGCGTCCTGAAGACGATTTCAGAGGCAACTTGCAAAATGACTTCTGTATAGAAGTCAATACAGGTCTCCCCGAGTCGCCCCCAAAGTCATACAAGAACCTTTTTCTAAGTTGGAGCGGCTTGCGTCGCTCCTATTAGAAATGGTTTTATTGCATAGAATGGGACGCTACTTGTCAGTCGCCCCAGTGTGAACCGGCTCTAAAAGTCATTGTTTGGCTTTTATTTTAGTTTAACTTTAAACTGATAGGTAAAACATTTTTACATCATATAATTACAATTTTAGGTATCATAATGTTCTGCTCTTTCGGACATGTTTTTGCTTTAAAGAAAAGCTGAACCCGACATTTCTGGCAAATGAGCCCTTCTTCAGGGATTTTATTCAGACATGAATACTGTATGCTCTGTCTGCTCACATGTTTGTATTGTACATGATAACTTTTTTTGAATACTTGTACTTATGTATATATATGTTTCACTAGATGAGTGGCTCTACATGTCTGAATAAATACCCTGAAGAAGGGCTCATTTGGCAGAAATGTCAGGCTCAGCTGTGAGAGCTTTCTACACAGGCATCCTCATCCATCCATTCATCTAATGGATTTGTAATGATTTACCTGTCTGTTATCAACCATACATTTTAATCTTTATATGTGTATCAATAAATCTAAATATTTTTTTACTGTAATCTCATTGGTTTTCTCAGTCACTTTCACAGTCCCATTCTCCAAGGGGGTTGTTCTATTCTATCCAATAGGGATGTGGTCACTGTGAAACTATTTTCTGTGAAATTGGGAATTTCTTTCTATGTTTTTGTTTTAAAGCTTACATTTGATTGAAAACGTGGACGTTTTTGGAAATGTTAGCTTTCATTAAACTTATAAAAAATATTGCAAAAGAATACAAAGTTACATATTCAGTTATTTTTGATGATTCCTAATACTCTGGTGACTAAAACAGGTGTATCTCTATTCCAGAGAGAAGGTGTAACGAAACCACTATGCATCCAAAGAATATATTACATTATGATGAATAGAGTGCAGACATTAGTAAGTGTCTTAAGTATGTGTAAAGCTGAATACTTTGGTTACAATAGCATGTGCAGGTATTTGATCAATATTTTTGGATACATCTTGTGGTCTGAAAAGTAATTTTAAAGGTACATTTCAGCAAAGGTTGATAAGCCATTGGTGAGTCTAGTATGATATCAGTTTATTTGAACGAGCAACACAGTGAACCAAAATTAGCAATCAGAATTCAGATCTTAGGATGGCAACATGAAATATGTTTGATTTTTGAGAGCATAATTCACTTTTTACACTGTGCTTCCTTAATAACTAAGCCAAAATGTGCTAATATATAATTTTTCAATACAGTATATAAAAAATAGGCATTTTTCATAAAAAAAAAAAAAAAGCGAAGTATGAACCTATGGGCTATAAAGGATAAGAAATAAAAACCACACATATATTAGTATCTATCTATCTATCTATCTATCTATCTATCTATCTATATCTATCTATCTATCTATCTATCTATCTATCTATCTATCTACAGTGCAGAAAATAAGTATTTGAACACCCTGCTATTTTGCAAGTTCTCCCACTTGGAAATCATGGAGGGGTCTGAAATTGTCATCGTAGGTGCATGTCCACTGTGAGAGACATAATCCAAAAAAAAAATTCCAGAAATCACAATTTATGATTTTTTAACTATTTATTTGTATGATACAGCTGCAAAGAAGTATTTGAACACCTGTCTATCAGCTAGAATTCTGACCCTCAAAGACCTGTTAGTCTGCCTTTAAAATATCCACCTCCACTCCATTTATTATCCTAAATTAGATGCACCTGTTTGAGGTCATTAGCTGCATAAAGACACCTGTCCACCCCATACAATCAGTAAGAATCCAACTACTAACATGGCCAAGACCAAAGAGCTGTCCAAAGACACTAGAGACAAAATTGTACACCTCCACAAGGCTGGAAAGGGCTACGGGGAAATTGCCAAGCAGCTTGGTGAAAAAAGGTCCACTGTTGGAGCAATCATTAGAAAATGGAAGAAGCTAAACATGACTGTCAATCTCCCTCGGACTGGGGCTCCATGCAAAATCTCACCTCGTGGGGTCTCAATGATCCTAAGAAAGGTGAGAAATCAGCCCAGGACTACACGGGAGGAGCTGGTCAATGACCTGAAAAGAGCTGGGACCACTGGTTCCAAGGTTACTGTTGGTAATACACTAAGACGTCATGGTTTGAAATCATGCATGGCACAGAAGGTTCCCCTGCTTAAACCAGCACATGTCAAGGCCCGTCTTAAGTTTGCCAATGACCATTTGGATGATCCAGAGGAGTCATGGGAGAAAGTCATGTGGTCAGTTGAGACCAAAATAGAACTTTTTGGTCATAATTCCACTAACCGTGTTTGGAGGAAGAAGAATGATGAGTACCATCCCAAGAACACCATCCCTACTGTGAAGCATGGGGGTGGTAGCATCATGCTTTGGGGGTGTTTTTCTGCACATGGGACAGGGCGACTGCACTGTATTAAGGAGAGGATGACCGGGGCCATGTATTGCGAGATTTTGGGCAACAACCTCCTTCCCTCAGTTAGAGCTTTGAAGATGGGTCAAGGCTGGATCTTCCAACATGACAATGACCCGAAGCACACAGCCAGGATAACCAAGGAGTGGCTCTGTAAGAAGCATATCAAGGTTCTGGCGTGGCCTAGCCAGTCTCCAGACCTAAACCCAATAGAGAATCTTTGGAGGGAGCTCAAACTCTGTGTTTCTCAGCGACAGCCCAGAAACCTGACTGATCTAGAGAAGATCTGTGTGGAGGAGTGGGCCAAAATCCCTCCTCCAGTGTGTGCAAACCTGGTGAAAAACTACAAGAAACGTTTGACCTCTGTAATTGCAAACAAAGGCTACTGTACCAAATATTAACATTGATTTTCTCAGGTGTTCAAATACTTATTTGCAGCTGTATCATACAAATAAATAGTTAAAAAAATCATACATTGTGATTTCTGGATTTTTTTTTTTTGATTATGTCTCTCACAGTGGACATGCACCTACGATGACAATTTCAGACCCCTCCATGATTTCCAAGTGGGAGAACTTGCAAAATACTTATTTTCTGCACTCTATCTATCTATCTATCTATCTATCTATCTATCTATCTATCTATCTATCTATCTATCTATCTATCTATCTATCTATCAATCTATCTATCTATCTATCCACATTTCATATGCATATAGTTAATGGAACATATTACTTACTGGAAATCCAGAACTGGTTTTGACAAACCAGTGCAGCAAAGTTATTGTAATCATTATCATCCTGGTCCCGGTGTGAAAGCAATAACTGAACACTGCCATAGTCATTACAAGCCACTGCAAAACACAATAATATACAGAATAGTAGTAGCCATTATTATTTGGAATTATTTTAAAACTTTTAAATGTTCTTGTCTGAAACCTAAACGGCAATATAAACTAGCTTATCTTTTGATTATATTAAGTAATTTTATGATAAGCTTACCTTTGTGTGTTCTGTTTTTTTTTTTAAGTGCCGTCTATGAAGAACAGATTTTCTGATTGAGCAAAAGTTATGAAAACTCTTAAAATAAATTATAATATATTGCTCAAAATACTGGCAGCCAATCAGGGTTTAGCAGTAAATATGTTGTAATGTGGCTCCAAACTAGTCCAACATTTCATTAAGTTTCTTAATAGTCATCTTGATAGTTGCTTGTATCCATTAAATACAAGGTCATGTATAGCACAATGATGTCATTTAATTTCTTGGTATACAAGCTTACCTAACACCCTCATTTTTATATAATTACAGCAAAATCCGAGGAAACCACAAATAAGCAACTGCTAAAAGATTTCCAGAGAGCCATAAATTATTTCAGCATTGAATTGCAACTTGAAATTCTGTTTGTCCATTCTGCTGGAAGCGAAACAAATCTAATGCCGCGTACACACGATCGGTTAAACCGATGAGAATGGTCTGATGGACCATTTTCATTGGTCCAAACCGATCGTGTGTGGGCGCCATCGGTTATTTAACCATCTTGTTTTAAATTTAACCGATGGATTCCTAACTGATAGAAAAAAAAACGATTGTTAGTAGGCACGACCATCGGTTAAAAATCCACGCATGCTCAGAATCAAATCGACGCATGCTTGGAAGCATTGAACTTCATTTTTTTCTGCAGGTCGTTGTGTTTTACGTCACCGCGTTCTGACACATCGTTTTTTTAACCAATGGTGTGTAGGCGTGACGGACCATCAGTCAGCTTCATCGGTTAACAGGTCCATCAGACCGTTCTCATCGGATGGACCGATCGCGTGTACGCAGCATTATTCAATTCTTTTTTTTTTTTTTTTGGTTAATGGTAAAACCTAAAATATACAAACATCTAGTTTACCATGTATATACACTATATTACAAAAAGTATTGTGATGCCTGCCTTTACACGCACATGAACTTTAATGGCATCCCAGTGTTAGTCCGTAGGGGTTCAATATTGAGTTGGCCCACCCTTTGCAGCTATAACAGTTTCAACTCTTCTGGTAAGGCTGTCCACAAGGCTTAGGAGTGTGTCTATGGGAATGTTTGACCATTGTTCGACAATGGTAAACTGTTAGCAAACACAGGGATAATGCTTGACTCTGCAAACGCTGCAGTTACGTGTTTAGTGCTTTGTAGGTGACAGTGATCGATCGATCGATCCTGCACTTGGGTGGGCTGGGTGGAGGGGCAAAACGCAGGTGCTAGCAGGTATCTGGGATTATCCCACTGCTTTTTGGGACTGGGGACGCTGGTATAGATCTGACCAGATATTGATCCGTTCAGATACTATACCACTAAGGGAGGTGTATGCTGTGTGTGTGGGTGTTAGCGCTACTGGCACTAATCTGATGCTGCCTGGGGCGACACAGACCCTATCTGACCCTAAAACCTAATTGATATCACCCGCCAGGCGATCAGGGGGTTAAACCTTTATTGGGTAATAAACGGCGGGTGCCCTGACGCTCTAAAAAACAAACTAACCAGCAGCACCCGTAACACTTAGCCCTCATTCAGACGAGGCAGGTCCATCTCTACGGTGCCTGCCAGCTCCTGCCAGCTCAGTGGGAGATCTCTCTGCTGAGCCGGTGGATGACAGGTCCCTCTCTGCTCACTGAGCGGGGAGGAGCTTGTCCAGCGCCGCTGTCTCCTATGGAGAGATCGGACGAAAACTGACAGCATGTCTGTTTTCATCAGCTCTCACCCGATCCGTTTTGCCATCAGTCTGATTTTAAGGGATCTAATCGGATGTCAGTGGACATGTCACTGCTGATATCCGATGCTCTATAAAGATGCATGGAGCGGCCATTTAGGTCCACCAAAAAAACGGACAGGTGGACCTGAACGGTCCGACCGTGAGAAAGGGGAAGGCCTAAGAATGCAGTGATCACTGGTGAAAAGGTTAACTAGGGGGCAATCAGGGGGTTAAAAGTTTTATTTGGTAATATATGGGGGTACCTGACGCTATAAGCTGATGGTGAACCTAAATAACGAACTGGCTACCTAGCATCATCTGTGACACTAATACGGCAGGAAAAAGATTGCTTACTGACACTGGCGACAGGGGGTGAAAGGGTTACCTGGGGGGCAATCAAGGGATTAAACCTTTATTAGAGGGGGTTAGGGAAGTACCCTTGACCTAAAGGGGCCTACCACTAACTGCCCTAACACTTTTTACAGTCACAAATTACACCAAATGCAGTGATCAGTAAATAAATGAACACTGCAATCGTGACACTGTGACTGGGTGGTGCGGGGCCCTCCCATTACTTATGGGCAATCCAATCAAGAGTGAAAGACCACACTGGCCATACCAATTGGGTTGTCCTCTGCATGGACTAGATTATTTACCAATATAACCCCGATCTCCCTTCACGCGATAACCAGATAATTTTAACTACTTGCCGACCGCCCACCGCAGGTATACGGCGGGACGGAGGCACTGCTGGGCGAGAGCACGTAGCTCTACGTCCTACCTTTAGCGGCCGCTAGGGGGCGCGCGCATGCCGCCGGCGGCCTGTGCGCGCGCCCCCGCTCATCCCCCGAGCCCGTGCCCGTGCCCGGCGGGCGATATCGCCGCCGGGCACGCGCGCTCGTTCGTTACAGGGCGGGGAACGGGAGCTATGTGTGTAAGCTCTCGTTCCTGTCAGCGGGGAAAACGCTGATCTTCTGTTCATACAATGTATGAACAGAAGATCAGTGATTTCCCCTAGTGAGTCCACCCCCCCATACAGTTAGAACACAAGCAGGAACACACTTAACCCCTTCCCTGCCCCCTAGTGTTAACCCCTTCTCTGCCAATGGCATTTTTATAGTAATCCAATGCATTTTTATAGCATTGATCGCTATAAAAATGCCAATGGTCCCAAAAATGTGTCAAAAGTGTCCGATGTGTCCGCCATAATATCACAGTACCGAAAAAAAAACGCTGATCGCCGCCATTACTAGTAAAAAAAAAATATTAATAAAAATGCCATAAAACTACCCCCTTTTTTGTAAACGCTATAAATTTTGCGCAAACCAATCGATAAACGCTAATTGCGATTTTTTTTTACGAAAAATATGTAGAAGAATACGTATCGGCCTAAACTGAGGAAAAAAAATTTTTTTTTATATCTTTTTTGGGGATATTTATTATAGCAAAATGTAAAAAATATTGCATTTTTTTTTCAAAATAGTCGCTCTATTTTTGTTTATAGCGCAAAAAATAAAAACCGCAGAGATGATCAAATACCACCAAAAGAAAGCTCTATTTGTGGGAAAAAAAGGACGCCAATTTTGTTTGGGAGCCATATCGCACGACTGCGCAATTGTCAGTTAAAGTGACGCAGTGCCGAATCACAAAAAGTGCTCTGGTCTTTGACCAGCAATATGGTCCGGGGTTAAGTGGTTAATGAATAATATAAAAGAAATGAACCTAAAACAAAAACAAAACCAATCCTTATTATAAAGCAGGGTAAGTTTGATGGCAGAAGATGCAGAACTAGACTATAGCTCATTCCTAATTGTATATGGCTCATACCATCACTCCCCCTGCTAAACACAGATATTACCTGGTAAAGCAGTGGAGTGTCTATTGTAAAGAGGGAGAATGTATAAAATAAAATACTGGGCATAAATGACACTAGGACGGCCACAGATAGCCTGTAACACCCAGAGTAAAAGACTAGAGATGGAATAAATATGTGACTAAATAGCCCGCATATCATATATAGTGTTGCTCACGAATATTCGTATTGCGAATATTCGGCTCGAATATGGCATATTCGAGTATTCGCGATATATTCCGAATTTCGCGGTGAATATTCGCTATTTTGAATATTCTTATTTTTTCAATTTTTTTTTAGAACAGATCACATCCTAGAGATCCCCATCGACGTCTAAAAGCATTGCTGGTATGATTAGAGACCTTGGGCCGAGTAGCTGCAGCGATCATTTTATATTGCCGAAAAATCGCAATGCGATTATTCGGCAATAGCGATATCGCGCGATTATTTTCGAGAAATTCGCAATATTGTTTTTAGCTAAAATAACACATATATTCGATTTCAGAGTGTTACTGTCGAAATTCCGCAATCAATTTCTCATTCGCATTTTTGCGAAATTACGATAAAATATCAAGAATATTCTGAGCCAATCAGAGTGCTCCTTCCGCATTTGCCGAATATTCGCAATTATTTTGTATTGTAATATATCACGAATATTCTGAGCCAATCAGAGTGCTCCTTCCGCATTTGCCGAATATTCGCAATTATTTTGTATTGTAATATATCAAGAATATTCTGAGCCAATCAGAGTGCTCCTTCCGCATTTGCCGAATATTCGCAATTATTTTGTATTGTAATATATCAAGAATATTCTGAGCCAATCAGAGTGCTCCTTCCGCATTTGCCGAATATTCGCAATTATTTTGTATTGTAATATATCACGAATATTCTGAGCCAATCAGAGTGCTCCATTCCGCATTTCTCGAAATTTCGCAATTATTTGGTATTATAAAATATCACGAATATTCTGAGCCAATCAGAGTGCTCCATTCCGCATTTCTCGAAATTTCGCAATTATTTGGTATTATAAAATATCACGAATATTCTGAGCCAATCAGAGTGCTCCATTCCGCATTTCTCGAAATTTCGCATTCGCATTCGCATTCGCAATAGCGAAAATTCGCAATCATTTCCTTTCCAAAAAATATCACGAATATTCGTATTTAGCGAATATATCTCGAATATTCGACTATATATTCGAGATATATCGCGAAATCGAATATGGCATATTCTGCTCAACACTAATCATATATCCAACCCACATCCGTGTACCTAATATAGGAGAATAAATCAAATAGAACACTATGTTAAGGCATGGAAGCCTGTAAGGTTAAACCCATAAGGGCTAGGCAAAAGTAATACTACACGTTGGGTAGACACCCAGCGAAAATACAGAACCAGCCTATAACAGTAAGGAGTCCTCCCAAATTTTACTAAAGGTACCTTGTAATAAAAATAGATATGTAGCGTTCACCCCCGAAGGAGCCGCTGGTTGTTGTTTGGGATCAGCATATTAAGTTACCTTGTAGTGTGTCTAGGGGTAGTAGCAAATGGATTTTCAAATGCTTTATTCCAGGGCCCAACACAGCCAACATCAACAAGACATAGGAAAGGTTGATGAAGCAATAGAGAACAGTGCGGTATCAGGCCTGGATATGAAATAGAGCAGTCCTGCTCTCGGTAGTAGTAGATACAGTTCGTCGCCACTCTTGTCAGAGTGCGTGAAGTGCCTCCGGACAGACCCTTGTTTAAGCCAGGCAGCCGGAATGTCACTTTTAGGTTGCTGGGAGGAAAAGGTCTCTATTACAGACCTGGCTCGGGCCTCTACCACAGGCTTAGTACTTTAGTACTCAAGAGAACAATTCGGATTGAGCGAATCCTCACAGTAAATGCAATGAAAGGAGTCACCGGTTGACAGCTGACATGTACCTTTCAATTCCAGTAACCAGATCCCCGATGGTTCGTTCAAGCCCTTTTGGATAACCTGCCTCTGGATTCTCCTCAAGCCGATCCCCCACTGAACGGCACACAGCCTGGGATCTTCTCAGTAAGCTTGGGGAGCCAGTAAGTCACTGGGGCCCCCATCGACATCCAGATGGGTCTCCATGGAACAAGTAGTTCTGGCCAGGTGGGCCATGCGAGCGGGGTCCGTGGATGCGCGCACTCTGAAGGTGGATGCCGCACCTGGAACGTGGACCCCGCGCAAAGGAGAAGAACTGACCACCAACCCAGAACACGTGGCAGCTGCCTCAGATATACCCCTCCCCAGCATGCCCAGCGAGGGAAGAACTCCTCTAATTGGCTGCTGGGGAAAAGTGGCTCTGTCAGAACCCTCTAACGCCAACTGTCACCCAGGGGTATAATCACACCCCTGGGTCGCAGACTGACCTACAGGACAGTTCTGAAATAGCAGCAGCCTGCAATTTGACAAATTATGAATGGGAGCAAATAACTCTCCCATTCACCGCTAACTTTAGTGTAGTGCCCGTACCGAAAGTAAGGGGGCGCTACAGATAAATAAAGATAAAAATGAAAATAAAAGAGGAGTGCCCACTACCATAGTGAGCCTAATCCCTGCACTAGGGGAGGGTAATGAGTGGTGCCAAACATGCAAACATGACACTCATACACTGCTAGGCAGGATGTGTGCCATGCCCTACACCACCACTCCCTAAACCATAAGACCTAGATGGGTCCTCAGGTCAGTAATGTGTACTGAGGAGATGTCAGTGTAATACCTGATACATAAAAAGGATTAAATTAGGGTGCATAGACACCTAAGAAAAGCCTAGCATACCCACTATGTATAATAATGACTACCCTAGGGGTCATTTGGGCATAGAGATCACAGACAAAAAGGTAGTCGGGGGTAAACCACCCATATTGAAACCCAGTGGGAAGATCATGAGTTAGCTATAAAGCAATTGAGATCTATGTCTCGGTTTAACCCCTTCGGGACAAGGCTCCCCAATCTATAAATCCAGTTGGTTTCATTCTGCGATACTAAGGTTTGTTTATTCCCACCCCTCCAATTGTCCTTAATGAGGTCAATGCCATAAAATATAAGTCCTGATGGGTCTCTACAGTGAACATAATGGCGGGAAAGGTTATGCTGGGTAGTCCTCCCAACATACTGTAAATGGCACGGGCATTCAATGACATAAGTCACATGTATACTGTGACAGGTAATAAGCTCTTTAATTTCATATTCCTTGTAGTCGGTTCTTGATTTGAGGGTTTCTTTTTTTTTACGTGGTTGCTTCTTACTAACTCTGCAGGCCAAGCATCTTTGGCACCTAAAAAACCCTTTCATTTCTGAGACAATTTCAACTTGTTTAGGTAGATTGATGACATTATGTACTAAATGATTGCGAAGAGTTGGTGCTCGTCTGTATATAAACTTAGGTTTGTTTGACAATATTTTAGTTAGGACTCTTCTCTTAGGATCAGCCAATACTTTTTCAAGATATGCTCAAAGTCCTTGTACTGGGAATTAAATCCTGTGATAAAGGCCAGTTCCATGCGATTATATTGATACCGTAATTTCCAGCGTATAAGACGACTGGGTGTATAAGACGACCCCCTAATTTTCCAGCTGAAATGTTGGTTTTGGGATATACTCACTGTATAAGATGACCCCTCACTGTGCCATTATACATGCCTCACTGTGCCATCTATACATGCCTCACTGTGCCATTAGTAACATGCCTCACTGTGTCATCTATACATGCCTCACTGTGCCATTAGTAACATGCCTCACTGTGCCATTAGTAACATGCCTCACTGTGCCATCTATACATGCCTCACTGTGCCATCTATACATGCCTCACTGTGCCATTCCATTCCCTGCCTCAACAATCTCCCTACCTTCTCCTGTTTGCAGAGATGTCAGACGGCAGCCATCCATTATTCAAAAGCCGCGCCTCCTCCTCAGGCTGTTCCGTGATAGG
The DNA here is from genome assembly GCA_029574335.1 of Rana kukunoris. Classification (NCBI taxonomy): domain Eukaryota; kingdom Metazoa; phylum Chordata; class Amphibia; order Anura; family Ranidae; genus Rana; species Rana kukunoris. The sequence goes on along the minus strand of CM056049.1, from coordinate 500,148,945 downwards.
CGGAACAGTAATTTTCCCAGCAGAGCCTCTGTTCAGTGTTCCGCCTATCACAGATGTCCTCTCGTCCGAGGCCGAGGGTGAGGATGAGAAGGCATCCGTGATAGGCTGAACACTAAACAGAGGCTCTGCTGGGAAAATTTGTGTACCGCCTATCACGGAACAATCAGAGGAGGAGGCGCACTTTTTTAATAATGAATGGCCGACGTCTGACACAGGTACCCGGCGTATAAGACGACCCCCGACTTTTGGGGCACGATTTTAGATGCAAAAAGTCGTCTTATACGCCGGAAAATACGGTATATGTTAATACATGATTTAACGTTTAACTGGAAAAAAACACATGTATGGAGAGTTCGAGGGCCGCGCACCCCAAAGATTGCAAAAACAAAAATGGAAAGTTCCCCAAGGGGTTTTTTAGTGACATGGTGTGTTGGATTCAAAGAATGAATACAAATTTAATGAAAAACTTTCCCTTTTATTATAAAATAAATAAAAGACAATTGGATTGTTATAAAAGATAGAATCTGGTTACAATTTATGTTGGGACATGTATCAACAATAATGAAATGGTGAACAATACAGTACAGTACATTATGTTGCCATAGGTACATTGGCTTACATATGAGTACCCCAACGCATTTCGACCATCACAGTCTTCTTCAGGGGGATATTGTACTCTGGTAAAATATATCAGAAACAACAAAATATATTATAGTTCCGACAGAAATGTTAACATAGGTTACAAGTATTATAAAGATATTTACCGCTTGAAAAAGTGAACTTCGAAGCACAACATGTAACCTGGAGTAGGGAATGGGATAATAAATTTGTCCAAAAAGTCCTCATGTAGTGTCCCCCCTCCCTTCCCTCTCCCCGGGCGGGGACCAACCCAAAGAGAGGCTTGCAGGGGGTCACACAGGGGGGCAGGGACGAGCGACACTAATTGATTTAAAGTTTATACCATTTCCATTATGCACCTGTATGCTGGGTTTACACATTTATATTGTTCATGTTTATAATTGCACATTTGCACATGCTATTGTTTTACATTTATAATAAGGTTTATGTTAGTAGCCAGTAATTCTTCCATACAGTTATACATTTGCTTACTGCTATGACAACCTCGGTTTTAAAAGCTTCTCTTTTAATAATCTCCCAAGAGTTTTTCATAGTTGTCCATAAATAATTATTATTATTTTTTTTAGAAGGAAAAATTACATATTAAAATGATATGTTTGGGTATATTGGAGCTTTGCCAGATCCAAATGTTGTTTATCTGAAAATAAAAGTTCTTTAACTGCTATGCCTACAGGGAAAAAAAAGCAGTCTCACCACACACAATCCATTGAAAATCCCCATGTCTGAGAAGTGAAATTACACTGTCTAACTCATGTGTTGTAACATTTCCACACAGGCTAGCCATCAACCCACACACCTCATCAAGTACTTAAAATGTCTGACTTCACCTGATGTTTCATGCTGGTATAATCATAAACATTAAAGCGCACCCATGATTTGTTAATAAATATGCAGACAACACTTTAGAAAAACCGCTGTTAGCTGGAAAAAACAGAGTTCGGATCACCGCAGGGAAATATTCAAAACATGTTGCTTCTAAGCCTTGGATCACAAATGGGGCCCTGACAATGAAAATTTACGTTTTTTTTTTTAGTTTGAATCCACAAGTACTTAAAGCGGGGTTTCACCCTAAAAAATAAAAAAAAATCTAACATTACATGCACAGGCCCCAACTCCTACCAACCATCTCAGGTACACACATCTAATATGTACAGTATGTACCAAACCCCACCCAATTCTCAGGAACCCCGAACCAACGCCAACGTCCACCTGAAACACAAAAAGTATTAAAAACAAACACCCATACCAGACACTTCCCCAGGGAGGGAGGGAGGGAAAAACGGTCTGCGTGTTGCACCGTGGATGGCGCCCGGACCTTTTAAGGGGACCTGCCTCGAGGTCTGAAACCCCGCCCCCCGCGCAGCCGCGATTCCTGTTCCTGTCCCCCCGCTCAGTGTCCCCCTAGTCATGTGCCCCTGCGCCTAGGTTCCCCCGCTGCGGGGCTTTCTTGACTGGTGTACTACTAGTGGCTCGGGTGATAAACCAAAAACTCACCCCTAAGACCCTAAAACCTCCCATATTAAACACGCAACAACTTCTGGATTAAATGGCCACCAAAGGCTCCTTTTATTTAAATCCAAAAGGTAAATATAAAATAACTTTATAAAAATAACCAACTTTCAATATATATATCTTCTTTTTAACATTAAATATATATTTTATCAAATACGGAATAAATGAACCCAACAAAAACAATTAAGCACCAACTGCTGTAAACACGAGGTTCCTGAGAGAAAGGGAAAGAAAAGTGCAAGGTAATCGGCTGTACACCATAGAAAGTATTCTGGCCTCTAGCCGTGCTCCCATCAGCTCACGAGGCCATGACTTCCTCCTTCGTTCCACTCTTCAGCTCGATATACCAATAGCCCACCTAACCAGATAGGGAAAGTGCCCATCCCATGACAGGCCCCAACTCCTACAAACCATCTCAGGTACACACATATAATATGTATGTACCAAACCCCACCCAATTCTCAGGAACCCTGAATCAACGCCACAGACGCCCACGGTGACCCCTCATGCGTGGGCGGCCCGCCACAGCCCTAAGTCCCATTGTAAGCCGTCCTGGAGCCCCAGAACCCACATGTCAATAGCAACCTGGGTCAAGTGCACCCCATCACCCCTTAAATAAAGGCAAAAGTCACTCTCTAGCTTGCGATGGCGAACTACTAACCCACCATTCTGAATTACAAATTTGGACACTGCCTTATTAGCCGTAATCCGGGTCCTGTTGACCCTGTCCACGGAATGAGCACCCCTCCAAGCCAACCTCCCCACCATTTCCGACCACACCACCACAGTGTCTGGAAATGAGCTACGTAGGCGCATAAAGTCCCACTTAATGTCGCAAATCAAATCGCGAGCAGCCCTAAGGCAAAGATCGTTGCCCCCAACGTGCAGCAAAAGCACATCCGGGGGCCTATGCATCCTGGCGTAATGCTGTACCTCCGGCATCACTCTGGACCAAAGCATGCCGGGGATACCAATCCATCGGACCGTGGCGTTCTCCCTAGCAAAACCCAATTGCCTGCCCTCTCTCCTAACAAACGCCCTCTTGGCCCCCCAATGAACATAGGAGTGACCTAAAATCCAAATTAAGCAGACCGGGCCTGAAACGAAAAGAATGGGAACAACAACAAGAATTACATACAAGAGCCACCCAACCACACAGAAAACACCACACACTCAGAGAGAGAAGGGACACAACAACAGAGATCACCCCCCCCTCCCCCAAAGCCCCTGAAATCCCAACTGAATGTAACAAAAAACTTCGGGCCACTTGGAGCCTTACAACAACTGCGGGCGGACATATGACCTGAACCGGCGGGACTCCCAGCGACCTATCCGCTGCAGGATTTTGTCGCTTAAGCCCCAGCGCGAGGCTTCCGTTGCTGCCCCAATCCTAAATGAATGAGAAGAGTAGTCTGCGGCGTTGAAGCCACCCACCACCAAACATCGCTTAAAAAAATCGCCGAAAATTGGTACCTAGTCAGTGGAAGCCCGTTCTCATGGACCAACAGCGGACCGACGCCAGAAGGCCTAGAGCCAAGCCATGCCCGTACCTCCTCCATCGGGCAAACTCCAAGATCCGGAACCCTACCCAGAACCACCTCAGTGCCTCTCCCCGCCTGGTCTGTTTTCGACCTGCGGAGCAATATTGAGACTGAATCGGAAAGTACGGTAACATCAGAAACGTGCAGCCCCCCAGCCACCGCCTTAGAGGGGCTGACCAATTCACCAACCCTAAAGGCCCCCGAAAAAAGCCAAAATGAACGCCGTGCGAAACAACCCAGCCTCGAAAGATGACAAACACACCCGAGGCAACACGCCCACCAAAGTTTTTAACATATGCAGCGAAACCGGCCTCCTGGTATCAGGCCGAACGCGGCCCTTTCTGTACCCCCGCAAAGCCTTGCGGACCACGAACGCCTTGGTAACATCCTTAACCCCGTTAAGTTGAAAAAGGAAAGCCAAAGCTGCCATTTTGGTAGTCAAGGAAGCCACTGACACCCCTTCTTCACAACACCTACCCAAAAAATACAACAGCACATGCAACCGTTCCTCAGCCGAGGAACCAACTCCCAGATCACTTACTAGGCTCGCCACCTCCTCTGGACCATCCGAGTCCGTATGCGAAAGCTCGCTTTCCGACCGTGGGTCCCCTTGCCCGGCAAGGGACGCTGAGCTCGCCGACAAGGCCATGGAACTGCCGCCTGCGAAGATGCCACGAGCCCCAGTGTCAGGCCGCACCGTGTCCACCGCTCTCCCACGCTGAGCCCCCTGCGCATCAGAAGTAGCCGATACGCCGCCGTCTCCCCTCGCTGGACCTCCGCGACCAGCCGGAGCCGCCCTGGCTGACGAGCTCCCGGCCGTACCCACCGATCTCCCTCGTCGAGCAGTGCCACGCGGAGCGGATGGATCCGCCCGCGCCACCATTCCAGATAGACCCGCCATGGGCCTAACAGGTGACGGAGACGCCACCCGCTGACCCAGGCCTCGCTGCGGCCTAGCCTTTTTGCCAGCATCCCTGGGCGCATCCCCGCCAGCCTCTTCCTGGACCCCTGAGGGTCCGCAACCGGGCTTCCACCGCTCCGATCCCCAGCTGGAGCCCCCCTCCGGAGACCCACCCGGGCTGTACCTGACCGGGGGCTGCGAACGCCTGGACGGACGTGGAGAGGGGGGGGGGGACCTACCCTCCCCTGGATCGGAAAATAACATCAGCAGCTGCTCGGCATACCAATCCGCTCCATGGACCCTCGCAGCCGCCCGCAGACGCTCCACCACAGTCTCAAAACGAACCAAAGGTGAGGCAGCAGCACAGGAAAAACGGTCTGCGTGTTGCCTCACCGTGGATGGCGCCCGAATGCTGAGCCCCGCCCCCCGGACCTTTTAAGGGGACCTGCCTCAAGGTCCGAAAACCCCGCCTCCCTGTTAGGGTTGCCACCTGTACGGGATTCCCCCATACAGTACGGGTCTGGAATCATGTGCCCGGGTTTTGTACTGCCTGTGACCCGGGCACATGACTCAGCCCAGAACAGGGGCAGACCATCCAGACAGGTGGGTCCATCAGCACAACTTTCACTGTGAAACAGCGGCAGCATTGTAATTAATACACTGTGTGCCTTCTGTGTGTTCAGGATTCAAAGCTCCTTTCTGTCCCCCCCCTCCCCTTCCTCCAGTCCCGTGCTGTGCGGGGTCCCTGTTATCTCTCACTCCCCCCCCTCCAATCAGCAGTGCAGTGTGCTGTGAGACCTGGGAGGCGGAGCTCACTGTAGCTCCTGTCGGGCGTGCCAGAGGAAGGGAGGAGGTGAGTGAGATGAACTTTGCTGGGAGAAGTTTCCTACTCTAGGGTGGATAGTAGTAGTAGGAACTTTCATGGAGATTTTTTCTTAGGAGAAGAATCAGAGGAGATAGTGAGTTTAAATGTGGGGGAGGGGGGGTGAGGTCTGGTGAGGTGTGCAGCAGCCCCATCGCATGTGACAGATCACTTCTAAGCATGAACAGTCTGTGCAAACATCATCCAATCCAATTGTTCAGACTAGATAATGTGGGGTCATTTATAGCCATTCGTGTAACCTGTGTGTGTATGTGGTGAGTTCACACTTCTAATTGCACAGACTCAGAGCCTGTATACATGTACAATTAGAAGTGTGAACTCACCACATACACACACAGGTTAAATGAATGGCTATAAATGACCCCACATTATCTAGTCTGAACAATTGGATTGGATGCAGAGTGCTAGAAGCTGGATTACATAGATCTGTACTTATATCTAGTATAAGGTGACCAGATTTTTAAAATGAAATCCAGGGACATATTTTTTCTTTACTAGTAATGGCGGCAATCAGTGACTCTCTGCCCGTCGCCGCCCGCCTCACAGCCTCTCTAGTCTTACTCTCCGGGCCCCGGCTACTACTGGATGGGGAGCAGAGGAAGGCAAGGAGATAAGCAGGTGGCTGGCCAGGATTTGAGCCAAAGCAGAACATGAGAGTGAAGCTGAATGGGCATGCGCCCGAAAGTGAAGAAATATTCCCTCCGCTCCGACCAGCACATGATCATCAGAAAGGGGCACAGATTCTGGGAAAAATACACTCCCCCTATGCTAGTAGGCACGGTGGTGCAGGGGTGTGTAATTCTAATTTTTTTATTTTAATTCTGCACTGACTGTCTTTGAAATTGCCCCTGCCCCCTATTAAATCCAATCTGGGGACAAAACCAGGGACAGATTTGGTCCGGGGACAGTGTCCTCAATCCGGGGACTGTCCCCTGAAACTGGGGATGTCTGGTCACCCTAATCTAGTAGTACTGTTGTAGGATTCATTGTTGTAAATGTTTTTAGTGGATGAGTTTTTTTTTTTTTATACATCGCTATCTGACCACTTCTCAGCCCCCAACTCCCCAGCTTGCATCACCCCCAGATCACCGCATACAGACATCACTCTGAGCTGTTTCCTAACCCCCCCCCCCCCCAGCTGAGGGACATTGTTCCATGGTCACTTTCCTTCCCTTATCTTCCCAACATCACTTCCTGATTACCCCATAGACACCACAAGAAATCCCTCCCCATTCTGCCACCGCCATACCCTCCAACCTGCTCTCCTGTACTAACTGCGCCAATCTTACCTTCCGCACTCCTCTCCTGCACTAACTGCGCCCATCATATCCTCCACACTCCTCTCCAGTACTATCTGCGCCCATCATACCCTCCACACTCCTCTCCCGTACTAACTGCCCCATCATACCCTCTCACACTACCTCTCTCCCCGTACTAACTGCCCCATCATACCCTCCGCACTTCTCTCCGTACTAACTGCCCCATCATACTCTCCGCACTCCTCCTCTCCTGTACTAACTGCCCCATCATACTCTCCCCCATCATACCCTCTCACTCCTCTCCTGTACATACTGCCCCATCATACCCTCTGCACTCCTCTCCTGTACATACTGCCCCATCATACCCTCTGAACTCCTCTCCTGTACATACTGCCCCACCATACCCTCTGAACGCCTCTCCTGTACATACTACTCCATCATACCCTCTGCACTCCTCTCCTGTACATACTACACCCATCATACCCTCTGCACTCCTCTCCTTTACATACTACACCCATCATACCCTCTGCACTCCTCACCTGTACATACTGCCCCATCATACCCTCTGCACTCCTCTCCTGTACATACTACCCATCATACCCTCTGCACTCCTCTCCTGTACATACTACACCCATCATACCCTCTGCTACCACTCCTGCACTCCTCTCCTGTACACTACACTACCCCATCATACCCTCTGCACTCCTCTCCTGTACATACTACCCCATCATACCCTCTGCACTCCTCTCCTGTACATACTACCCCATCATACCCTCAGCACAAATCCCTCTGTACATACTACCCCATCATACCCTCTGCACTACTCTCCTGTACATACTGCCCCATCATACCCTCTGCACTCCCTCTTCTGTACATACTGCCCCATCATACCCTCTGCACTCCTCCTCTTCTGTACATACTGCCCCATCATACCCTCTGCACTCCTCCTCTCCTGTACATACTGCCCCATCATACCCTCTGCACTCCTCCTCTCCTGTACATACTGCCCCATCATACCCTCTGCACTACTCTCCTGTAAATACTGCCCCATCTACCCCTGCACCCCCTCTTCTGTACATACTGCCCCATCATACCCTCTGCACTCCTCCTCTCTTCTGTACATACTGCCCCATCATACCCTCTGCACTCCTCCTCTCTGTAAATACTGCCCCATCTACCCTCTGCACTCCTCCTCTCCTGTACATACTGCCCCATCATACCCTCTGCACTCCTCCTCTCCTGTACTCTGCCCCATCATACCCTCTGCACTCTCTCTCCTGTACATACTGCCCCATCATACCCTCTGCACTCCTCCTCTCCTGTACATACTGCCCCCATCATACCCTCTGCACTCCTCCTCTCCTGTACATACTGCCCCATCATACCCTCTGCACTCCTCCTCTCCTGTACATACTGCCCCATCATACCCTCTGCACTCCTCCCCTGTCTTCTGCCCCATCATACCCTCTGCACCCCTCTCCTGTAAATACTGCCCCATCATACCCTCTGCACCCCCTTCTGTAAATCTGCCCCATCATACCCTCTGCACTCCTCTCTTCTGTACATACTGCCCCATCATACCCTCTGCACTCCTCCTCTCCTGTACATACTGCCCCATCATACCCTCTGCACTCCTCCTCTCCTGTACATACTGCCCCATTATACCCTCTGCACTCCTCCTCTCCTGTACATACTGCCCCATCATACCCTCTGCACTCCTCTCCTGTACATACTGCCCCATTATACCCTCTGCACTCCTCATTTCCTGTACATATTGCCCCCATCATACCCTCTGCACTCCCCCTCTCCTGTACATACTGGCCCATCATACCGTCTGCGCTTCTCTTCTGCAGAACCCTGTGCATTCAAATGTAATTGGGAACTCTAGATTCAGATCTAAAGGAGAACACGGTTGACTCTGATATAAAGGGGGACTTTTGTGATTAACGCCTTATGATTAGAAATTGTATAAAAAATAGCTGTGCATTGCTTTGTACAGAGGTAATGAATTTAATGTACTACAAAAATAATTATATATATATATATATATATATATATATTGGTGTGCGCTGCTAACGTGTTCGGGTTTGGCTTGACAAAAAGGTGGCAACCCTACTCCCCGTGCAGTTGCGATTGCGGCCCCGCTTTCTGTTCCTGTCCCCACGCTCAGTGTCCCCCCAGTCATGTGCCCCTGCGCCTAGGTTCCCCCGCTGCGGGGCTTTTTTTACCCATTAACAAATAATAAAAGAAATAAAAATGCCCTTTGTGAGGCGACTTTATAGTGAAAATGCATAGTGTGTAGTGAAAAAACTACTAGTGAATCTTCCAGGAACTAATAAAAACTATTGTGTGATGTATATATATATCCACTTCCCACCCGGTCAATAGCAGATTGAGGTCCGGGAAGTGCTTCTGAAATCCTGACTGGACGTCTATTGAAAGAGCCTTTGGCGGAGGCTCTTTACCACGTGATCAGTCGTGTCCAATCACAGCTGATAATGATGTAAACAGGAAGAGCTGTTGATGGCTCTTCCTCACTCGCGTCTGACAGACCCGAGTACAGGAGAGCCGATCAGCGGCTCTCCTGATGGGGGGTTTACGCTGATTGTTTATCAGTGCAGCTCCCCCCCCTCGGATGCCCACACTGGACCACCAGGGAAGGGCAAAAAAAAGGGGGCAAAAAAAAGGCAGTAAAAAAAAATGAAAATAAAAAAAAGGCAGTAAAAAAAAAAAGATGCCAATCACTGCCCACAAATGGGCACTGACTGGCAACATAGATTCATCAGTGCCACCCTTCAGTGTCCATCAGTGCCACCCCACAGTGTCCATCAGTGCCCATCCATGCCCAGTGCCCACCTATCAGTGCCCATCTATGCCACCCATAAGTACCCATCAGTGCCACCCATAACTGCCACCCATGAGTGCCCATCTGTGCCACCTATGAGTGCCCAGTGCTGCCCATGAGTGCCCATCAGTGCTGCCTATGAGTGCCCATCAGTGCTGCATACCAGCGCCCTGCCTATCACTGCCTATCAGTGCCACCTCATCGGTACCCATCAGTACTACCTCATCGGTGTCCATCAGTGCCACCTCATCGGTGCCCATCAGTGCCGCCATATCAGTGCCCATAATTGAAAGAGAAACGTACTTATTTACAGAAAAAAATAAAAACTTAATTTGTTTTCAAAATTTTCAGTCTTTTTTTAGTTGTTGCGCAAAAAAAAATTGCAGAGGTAATCAAATGCCACCAAAAGAAAGCTCTATTTGTGGGGAAAAAAGGACGTCAATTTTGTTTGGGTACAGTGTAGCATGACCGCGCAATTGTCATTCAAAGTGCGACAGCGCTGAAAGCTGAAAATTGGCTTGGACAGGAAGGTGTGTAAGGCTGCATTCACACCTGAGCGTAGCGTTTTTGGTCGTTTTTTTCCCGGCGTTTTTTCGCACGTATTCGAGCATTTGCATACAGCGTCGTCGGACGTTTTTGAACTTCGAAGTTTTTTATTTTAGCCAATAGGAAAAATTATCATCTCTTTCATCACTTGTTGCTATGTTTGTAGATTTTTTTTTATCTTCTGCCTGGGTGAAATGTTCTATTGACTAAAGCGACAAAACGCCCGTAGAAACGCTCGTTGTCGCGCTAGACGCTTGAATCGAGCGTTTTCCATTACTTTCTATGGGAAATACAAACGCTCAAGCACGTCCAAACCGCCCGATTTGCGCGACAAAAAAGGGTCCGGAACTTGTTTGAGCTTCAGGCGTTCATCATCACACGTTTTGTAGTGGAGATGTGAACCATCTCCATAGAGAATAATGTTTTTTTTTTTCCCTCTAGCGTATTGTAGCGTTGTGCTTCAGGCGACAAAACGCTCAGGTGTGAATGGAGCCTAAGTGCCTGGTATGAAAGTGGTTAAAGATGACCAGTTACCACCTAAAATACATAAAAATATTAAAAACATTTAAAATATTTCCAGTGTAATGTAATAAAGAGTGAAATAAAAATAAAAGGAGTAAATGTGATGTGTGAATAAATGTTATTTATATTTGATATATTTTAGTTTCATAGTCTTAAGACCAAGACAGGAAGACCAGGACCCACTTCCTGATTGGCTGGGAGGAGAAGACATTAGTGAATATCAATTCACTAATGTCACACAATTGGGTGGGCTCAGGATGCAGTGCTCTGCACCGTGAGCCCACCTTTTTTTGAAGCAAATTAGAGCCTCGGGCTCTAATTGTGTGTTTAACCACTAGCCGACCAGCCGCCGTGGTTCTACGGCGGCAGGTCGGCTCTCCTGGGCGAGAGCTCGTAGCTCTACGTCGGGACTTTCGCGGCCGCTAGGGGGCGCGTGCGTACAATGTATGAACGGAAGATCAGTGATTCCCCCTAGTGAGGCCACCCCCCCCATACAGTTAGAACACAAATAGGAACACACTTAACCCCTTCCCTGCCCCCTAGTGTTAACCCCTTCACTGCCAATGGCATTTTTATAGTAATCCAATGCATTTTTATAGCATTGATCGCTATAAAAATGCCAATGGTCCCAAAAATGTGTCAAAAGTGTCCGATGTGTCTGCCATAATATCGCAGTACCGAAAAAAAAACGCTGATCGCCGCCATTACTAGTAAAAAAAAAAATATTAATAAAAATGCCATAAAACTACCCCCTTTTTTGTAAACGCTATAAATTTTGCGCAAACCAATCAATAAACGCTAATTGCGTTTTTTTTTACGAAAAATATGTAGAAGAATACGTATCGGCCTAAACTGAGGAAAAAAAATGTTTTTTTATATCTTTTTTGGGGATATTTATTATAGCAAAATTTAAAAAATATTGCATTTTTTTTAAAATAGTCGCTCTATTTTTGTTTATAGCGCAAAAAATAAAAACCGCAGAGATGATCAAATACCACCAAAAGAAAGCTCTATTTGTGAGAAAAAAAGGACGCCAATTTTGTTTAGGAGCCACGTTGCACGACCGCGCAATTGTCAGTTAAAGCGACGCAGTGCCGAATCACAAAAAGTGCTCTGGTCTTTGGACAGCAATATGGTCCGGGGCTAAAGTGGTTAAAGCGGTTGTAAACCACTGCATATACAATTTTTTTTCCCACCTGCAAGGCAAAAGGCATAATCAGCTAGTATGCACCTTGGTCCGATGGACCGTTTCAGCAGACAAATCCGATCGTGTGTACGGGCTAGCGGACAGGTTTGTCCATCGGACAAATTTCAAAGCATGCTTTGAAATTTGTCCGCTACAAACCTGTCCGTCGGATATGTCCGCTGGTTAGTACGGCAAACCAGCGGACATATCTTCCCTCACATGCGTCGTATCCTGTGAATGGATCCGACGCATGCGCGCGCAAGTGTTTACTTCCTGGTGCGGTGACGTAGCGGTGACGTGGCGGCGTCAACGGCACCGCCGCGTCACCACTCTGTCTGCCGGCGGGGATTTCGATCCGATGGTGTGTACACGCTAGGGTTGCCACCTTTTCTGCAAGCCAAACCCGAACACTTTTGCGGCGCACGCCAATTTTTTTGTAGTACGCACTATAGGATTGTAAAATACCTGGGAAACCTTGTGGGTTACTCAAAGAGAGTAGTAATCAGAATGAACGGTGTCAGTAGGGCAGTGGATGTGTCAGTAGGGCAGTGGACGCTGTCAGTAGGGCAGTGGAAGATGTCAGTAGGGCAGTGGAAGATGTCAGTAGGGCAGTGGAAGATGTCAGTAGGGCAGTGGAAGATGTCAGTAGGGCAGTGGAAGATGTCAGTAGGGCAGTGGACGCTGTCAGTAGGGCAGTGGAAGATGCCAGTAGGGCAGTGGACGCTGTCAGTACGTAGGGCAGTGTACCTCCATCCAAAGACCTGAATCAGCTCTACTGAACCCAACACCATACAAACTGTTTACAAAGTGGCACTATGCATAATACAACCCTTTCAAGCTCCATTTAATTACAAAAAAAGCCCCAAAAAATTCAAAGCAGTCCACAGGCACCCCACAAATGGAGAAGAAAATAACATTAATCAGACAGTGCCCGTGCCCCCAATAGAAACCTCCATTACAGTAAGACAAAAAAAATTACCTTCTAGGAGCCGCTGCAAATATGTGTGTGAACCTGTTAGGGGGCGCAGTCTTTAATATCATGCTTTCTCCCGCAAAAACGTCCCAGTCCAGTGGCCCTCCATTCACTGTCTCTGGTGGCGCCGGTGGCTGGGTGGGAGAGAGAGCGCACAGACAGTGCTGTATGACCCAGCTGCAGGACATTAGCCCCACTGGAGCAGGGGAAGAAGAGGAGGGGGTGCGCGTTGTTTGGGGGTAGCTGACAGAGAGTAAAAGGAGTGAGGTGACAGAGAAGAGGAGGAGGAGGGGGGTGACAGAGAGGAGGTGGGGATGACAGAGAGGAGGTGGGGGTGACAGAGAGGAGGGGAAGTGGCAGAGGAGGAGGGGGGGTGACAGAGGGAGGAGGGGGTGGCAGAGAGGAGGTGGGGGGTGGCAGAGGAGGTGGGGGGGGTGACAGAGGAGGAGGGGGTGACAGAGAGGAGGAGGGGGGGATGACAGAGAGGAGGTGGGGGTGACAGAGAGGAGGGGAAGTGGCAGAGGAGGAGGGGGGGGGGGGTGACAGAGGAGGAGGGGGTGGCAGAGAGGAGGTGGGGGTGGCAGAGGAGGTGGTGGGGGGGTGACAGAGGAGGAGGGGGTGACAGAGAGGAGGAGGGGGTGACAGAGGAGGAGGGGGTGGCACTGTGGCAGAGAGGAGGTGGGGGTGACAGAGAGGAGGGGAAGTGGCAGAGGAGGAGGGGGGGTGATAGAGGAGGAGGGGGTGGCAGAGAGGAGGTGGGGGTGGCAGAGGAGGTGAGGGGGTGACAGAGAGGAGGAGGGGTGACAGAGAGGAGGAGGGGGTGACAGAGAGGAGGAGGGGGTGACAGAGAGGGTGTGGGGGTGACAGAGAGGAGGTGGGGTGGTGACAGACTGACAGAGAGAAGGGGGGGTGACAGAGAGAAGGGGGTGACAGAGAGGAGGAGGGGGTGACAGAGAGGAGGTGGGGGTGACAGAGAGGAGGTGGGGGTGACAGAGAGGAGGTGGGGGTGACAGAGAGGAGGTGACAGAGAGGAGGTGGGGGTGACAGAGAGGAGGAGGGGGTGACAGAGAGGAGGAGGGGGTGACAGAGAGGAGGAGGGGGTGACAGAGAGGAGGTGGGGGTGACAGAGAGGAGGGGAAGTGGCAGAGGAGGAGGAGGGGGGGGTGACAGAGGAGGAGGGGGGGGTGACAGAGGAGGAGGGGTGGGGGGGGGGTGACAGAGGAGGAGGGGGTGGCACTGTGGCAGAGAGAAGGTGGGGGTGACAGACGAGGAGGGGGGGGTGACAGAGGAGGAGGTGGGGGGTGACAGAGGAGGAAGGAGTGGCACTGTGGCAGAGAGGAGGTGGGGGTGACAGAGGAGGAGGGGGTGGCAGAGAGGAGGTGGGGGTGGCAGAGGAGGAGGGGGGGTGACAGAGGAGGAGGGTGGGTGACAGAGGAGGAGGGGGTGACAGAGAGGAGGAGGGGGTGACAGAGAGGGAGGTGGGGTTGACAGAGAGGAGGTGGGGGTGACAGAGAGGAGGTGGGGGTGACAGAGAGGAGGTGGGGGTGACAGAGAGGAGGTGGGGGGGGTGACAGAGGAGGTGGGGGGGGTGACAGAGGAGGAGGGGGGGGTGACGACAGAGGAGGAGGGGGTGACAGAGGAGGAGGGGGTGACAGAGAGGAGGAGGGGGTGACAGAGAGGAGGTGGGGTTGACAGAGAGGAGGTGGGGGGGGGTGACAGAGAGAGGTGGTGGGTGTGACAGAGAGGAGGTGGGGGGGTGACAGAGGAGGAGGGGGTGGCACTGTGGCAGAGAGGAGGTGGGGGTGACAGAGAGAAGGGGAAGTGGCAGAGGAGGAGGGGGGGTGACAGAGGAGGAGGGGGGTGACAGAGGAGGAGGGGGGGGTGACAGAGGAGGAGGGGGTGGCAGAGAGGAGGTGGGGGTGGCAGAGGAGGAGGGGGGTGACAGAGGAGGAGGGGGGGTGACAGAGGAGGAGGGGGGGTGACAGAGGAGGTGGGGGGGGGGTGACAGAGGAGGTGGGGGGGGGTGACAGAGGAGGAGGGGGGTGACAGAGGAGGTGGGGGGGGGGGTGACAGAGGAGGAGGGGGGGTGACAGAGGAGGAGGGGGTGGCAGAGAGGAGGTGGGGGGTGGCAGAGGAGGAGGGGGGGTGACAGAGGAGAGGAGGGGGGGTGACAGAGGAGGAGGGGGGGTGACAGAGGAGGTGGGGGGGTGACAGAGGAGGAGGGGGGGGTGACAGAGGAGGTGGGGGGGGGGTGACAGAGGAGGAGGGGGGTGACAGAGGAGGAGGGGGTGGCAGAGAGGAGGTGGGGGTGGCAGAGGAGGAGGGGGGGTGACAGAGGAGGAGGGGGTGGCAGAGAGGAGTGATTTACAGGAAGGGGGCTGACAGAGCAGATGAGAGCAACCTTAGGAAACTCACAGCGTGAGGCAGGACTCGGTAACAAGCAGGCTGCAGGCATGATTCTCCACAGACTAGTCCAGCCCCGCCTCCACATGTGACCAGCAGCCTCCGCCCGGCCAATCACAGACCCCACGGGTCATGACCCGTTCTGCCAATCAGGGCACCCGACACCCGCTGGGCTCAGAGAGCGCGCCGACGCTGAAAAGCCGCCAAAATGACATCTAGTCACAGTGATAGCGGGGCGGGCACGGGATGCGCGGTCGGGGATCTGCTTCCACTGGCCACATGACGGTGGAATGTGTGCCCGGGTTTTCGGCGGGTGGAATCCCGGGCACATGTCTCAAAACCCGGACTGTCCGGGTCAAAACCGGACGGGTGGCAACCCTAGTACACGCCATCGGACCGAAATCTGATGAGACATGTCCACTCTAAACTGTCTGTCGGACAAGTTTGAGCGGACATATCTCATCGTGTGTACGAGGCCTAAGTCTTATTATAGGCTTACCTGTAGGTAAAAGTGAAAAATAGGGGTTTACAACCACTTGAAAAAAAAAGATTGAAATCCAAAGTGTCCGGTTCAGTGCATGTAGATGGATGGATGGGCTGCCACTGGGCCCTACATACTTTTGCTGTCCTTTATTACCATCTCAGAAAGTTTGGACGTACTAATACCTTGTCCCACATAACTGACCACAGTGTTTAGTTCCTAGCCTCAGCCTGCTATGCAGAAGTATTCCTACACATTGCCTGCCACTAAACACGATGTCCAGCAGGGGCCGCTGAAGTGTAGACAGAAGCCCAAGCATGCGCAGATGGAGTCTCCCGTTCTGCTTGGAGTGCTGTGTATGTAGGGAGGACGGCGACGTGTCCCCTTCCTATGACGTTCTATGTGTGAGGGAAGAGGGGTGGATACAGGACAACATGGCGGCGTGTATCAGGCTGGATCTCACCCAGCTGATGAGCTCGAGTGGCTCTCACAAGGATCTGGCTGGGAAGTGAGTGCTGGCTATGTTACCAAGGGGTATGGGTGATCGGGGTGTGTTTCCCCGTGATGTGTGAATGTATATGGAGCCGCCGAACACACTTCATAGGGAGGTGGGCAGGCTTCCCTACTACACTGGGTCTCCGATACACAGGGCCATGCACACCCGGATTCTGCGTGATTGGGGGGAACATTGTAAAGTGTATGTATGGACAAACCTTGTATTTAACCCCTGAGCTCCCCAACATTTTACCCCTTCATGACCAGGCTGTTTTTTTGCAGCACTGCGTTACTTTATGTAAAAAAGGGGGTTACTAATGTGCAAACTAATCACTACTAAGTAGCACATAACAAAAGGTGTTCACACACTGATGGTAATTGACAAAAAGATAATTGTGGCGCTCACTCAAATATAATATTATAATAAATAAAAAAATAAAAAAAATTAGAGCTATTGCATTATTTTTAGGTATTATAATATTTCAGTGAGCGCCAATATTATCTATTTGTCAACTGCGTTACTTTAACTGGCGATTGTGCGGTCGCTGTACCTAAATAAAAATGATATCCCCCCTCTCACCTACAAATAGAGTTTGAGATATGAACAAAAAGACAGAAAATATTGAAAATAAAAACAATATTTTCTACTTTCTGTTCTAAAACATACAATTTCTTCATAAATTTAGGCCAAAATAAATTCTGCTACATGTCTTTGGTTAAAAAAAATCCCTATAAGTGTATATGGTAATACAAAAACGTTGGGCTCATACACTCATCGGCCACTTTTAGGCACACCTTGCTAGTACAGTGGAACCTCGGTTTAAGAATAATTTGGTTTGAGAGTGTTTTGATTTGCGAGCAACTTTTTTTTTTTTTATTGACTCAATTTGCTAGTGTTTTGACTCGCAAGACGAGCAGAATTCAAGCCAAATAGGCCTGCAGTACCTAATTTGGCCTGAGGTACGGGGGCGCAGAGCTGAGAAAAGCCAACCATTGGCCTGCAGTACCTCATTTGGCCTGAGGTACGGGGTACAGAAGCCGAGCAGAGGCAAAAATAGGCCTGCAGTACCTCATTTGGCCTGAGGTACGGGGGCACAGGAGCTGCGAAAGGCCGACCATTGGCCTGAGGTACGGTGGCACGGAAGCCGAGCAGAGGCAAAAATAGGCCTACAGTACCTCATTTGGCCTAAGGTACGGAGGCGCAGGTGCTGCGAAAGGCCGACCATTGGCCTGCAGTACCTCATTTGAGAGGTATGGGGGCACAGGAGTACCTCATTTGCAGAGGTATGGGGGCACAGGAGCTGCGACCACTGAGTAGGTGGCACGGAAGCCAGACCATTGGCAGAGCTGAGGTACGGTGGCACGGAAGCCGAGCAGAGGCAAAAATAGGCCTGCAGTACCTCATTTGTCCTGAGGTACGGTGGTTCAGGAGCTGAGAAAAGCCGACCATTGGCTGCAGATACCTCATTTGGCCTGAGGTACGGGGGCGCAGGAAACTAGCCGAAGTGTCCTCGTGCCTTTTCGGCGCTCTCTGGTGACCCCACCTCTGGCCGCATTCGGTATTGCATCCCATTGAAGTCAATGCTGAATGAATTCTTTTAGTTTCCATTGACTTCAATGGGAAAACTTGCTTTGATATGCAAGTACTTTGGATTATGAGCATTCTCCTCGAACGGATTATGCTCGTAATCTGAGGTTCAACTGTATTGGGTTGGACCTGCTTTTGCCTTCAGAGCTGTCTTAATTCTAACATCGCACCTATGTAAACCAAGCCTTAAACAATGCTCAGTTGGTACCAAGGGGCTCAAAGTGCGTCCCACATCGTTGATACAAGGCAGGATAGATCCGTGCTTTCATGTTGTTTACACCAAATTCTACCCCTACCATCTGAATGTCGCAGCCAATATCGAGACTCAGACCAGGCAATGTTTTTCCAGTCTTCTTTTGTCCGTTTTTGGTGAGCCTGGGCAAATTGTAGCCTTAGTTTCCTGTTAGCTGACAGGATTGGCACTGATGTGGTCTTCTGCTGCTGTAGCCCATCTGCTTCAAGGTTCATTGTGTTGAGAGTTCAGAGATGGTATTCTACATAAATAGGTTATGAGTGGTTATTTGAGTTACTGTTGCCTTTCTATCATCACAAACAAGTCTGCCCATTCTTCTTTGACATCAACAAGGCATTTTCGTCCACACAACTGTCGCTCACTAGATAATTCCTGTTTTTCGGACCTAGAGATGGTTGTGCGTGAGAATCCCAGGAGATCAGCAGTTTTTGAAATACTCAGACCAGCCTGTCTGACACCAATAACCATGCCACGTTCAAAGTCACTCAAATCCCATTTCTTCCCCATTCTGATGTTCAGTTTGAACATCCGCAAGTCATCTTTACCATGTCTAGATGCCTAAAGGCATTGAGTTTCTGTCATGTAATTGGCAGATTAGCAATTGGTGTTACCAAGCAATTGAACAGGTGTGCCTAATAAAG
Organism: Rana kukunoris; assembly: GCA_029574335.1. Lineage (NCBI taxonomy): Eukaryota > Metazoa > Chordata > Amphibia > Anura > Ranidae > Rana > Rana kukunoris. The sequence continues at coordinate 500,130,277 of CM056049.1, read as the reverse complement.
TGGTCGGTGAGTGTATATTTGAAGATTTGATAAACTCTGATGTATAGATGGCCTATCTAATTTTTTGCGGCCCTTGACCACTTCAACCCCGGCCCATATTGCTGGTCAAAGACCAGAGCACCTTGTGCGATTCGGCACTGCGTCGCTTTAACTGACAATTGTGCGATCGTGCGACGTGGCTCCCAAACAAAATTGGCGTCCTTTTCCCCCCACAAATAGAGCTTTCTTTTGGTGGTATTTGATCACCTCTGCAGTTTTTAGTTTTTGCGCTATAAACAAAAATAGAGCGACTATTTTGAAAAAATATAATATTTTTTACTTTTTGCTATAATATCCCCAAAAATATATAAAAAAAATATTTATTTTTCTCGGTTTAGGCCGATACGTATTCTTCTACTTATTTTACATAAAAATAATCGCAATAAGCTTTTGATTGGTTTGCGCAAAAGTAATAGCATTTACAAAATAGGCGATAGTTTTATGGCATTTTTATTAATATTTTTTATTTATTTTTTACTAGTAATTTGGCAGCGATCGACTTTATTTTTTTTTCCCGCTACTGCGACATTATGGCAGACGCTTCGGACACTTTTGACACATTTTTGGGACCATTGGCATTTTTTATAGCGATCAGTGCTATAAAAATGCATTGATTGCTATAAAAATGCCACTGGCAGTGAAGGGGTTAACACTAGGTGGTGGGGAAGGGGTTAAATGTGTTTCCTGTGTGTGTTCTAACTGAAGGGGGGTGGGACTGACTGAGGGAAATGACTGATCTTCCGTTTATACATTGTATGAACAGAAGATCAGTAATTTCTCCCCCTGACAGGACCGGGAGCTGTGTGTTTACACACACAGCTCCCGGTCCTCGCTCTGTAACGAGCGATCGCGGGTGCCCAGCGGCGATTGTGCCCGCTGGGCACGGGACTGGGGGGGCCCTACTGGCTGCTGGGCAAGGTGACGTTATATTACGTGCTCTTGCCCAGCAGAGCCGACCTGCGGCTGGTCGGGAACCAGTTAAAATGCCAGGACAGTACAAATGACCCCTTTTTGGAAGGTATGCTGAGGTATTTAGTAAGAAGCATGGCAAGTTTTTAGAAGTTGTAATTTTTTGTCACCACTTTTTGAAAAATTAAGTTAACCACTAGGGTACCGCACGCCGTCAAATGATGGCGGGCGGAATACCCTATTGTTCTGACATTTAACCCCTTCCCCGCCCCCTACTGGTTAACTCCTTCCCTGCCAGTTTCCTTTAATACAGTAATCAATGCATATTTATAGCACTGTTCACTGTATAAATGTAAATGGTCCCAAAAATGTGTCAAGTGTCCGATGTGTCCGCTATAATGTCGCAGTCCCGAAAAAAAACGCAGATCGCCACCATTCCTAGTAAAAAATAAAAACAAATCATAATTATGTCCCCTATTTTGTAGGCAATAAAACTTTTGCGCAAACCAGTCACACTACGTTTATTGCGATTACATATCGGCCTAAACTGAGATACATTTTTTTATTTTATTTTTTGAAATGGGATATTTATTATAGTAAAAAGGAAAAAATATTGTGGTGGTTTTTATTTTTTTTTTACGCTCATTTTTTTGTTTATAGCCCAAAAAATAATAATCGCAGAGGCGATCAATCACCACCAAAAGAAAGCCTCTATTTGTGGGGGAAAAAGGACGTCTATTTTGTTTGGGAGCCACGTTGCGCAATTGTCAGGTAAAGCGATGCAGTGCCGGAAGCTGAAATTTTGTCTGGGCAGGAAGGGGTGTAGGTGCCCAGTAGGCAAGTGGTTAAAGAAACGTCTTTATTTTTTTCCCATACTGTTACCAGTGCAGTACAGCGTTATTATATGGTTGGTGTGGTGGTGGTGATCTGGGCCACTGGTGACAATGTTTAATTTTACATACTTTAATCAAAGTAATTCAGTGTCACCTGAACAAAATCGCGGCTAATTCACGTTAAAACCGCGTGACTTTGAAACGCTCAGATTCTGTTCATACCTAGGCGTTTTTCAGGCACGTGTTTTGCCGCGATTTTGTACAGGTCAAAAGGTCACAAATGTAAAAAGCAGAAAACGCTTGTAATCTGCCGAAAAAGAAGCTCCTGTACCTTTTTGAGCTTCAGGCGTTTTGCATCAAATGACAAAACGCTCAGATGTGAACAGGGGCCATTGAAATGAATGGGATTTGTATTGTTGGGTGTTTTTAGAGCTGATGCTTACAGTAGAAAAATGCCCAAAAATGACTAAAGTGTGAATAAAGCCTAAGGTGTAAATGCAGTCTAACGAATGGATTACATTCATAACAGCTGTGATTTACTAACGGTCTTTGGCTACAGCTAATCACATGGTAAAGAGTGCCTCGATAGCCCCAGGTACCATGTAATAGCTGTGGAACAATCACAATAAGAAACACAGCTGTAATGAATGTATGCGTGACAGCTTTGTTGACAATGCGATCACGTGATCACCGAGCTGCGGGTACCGGAATCCGCTGTGCCCAGCGAGCGTTTATTTTATTGCATCTTACCAATTCTTAGATATGGTTGCATTAGTTTTTTTATTATTCAGGCTTGCTTTCTTTTATTTTTATCTGGTGATCCAGACAGTAAGTCTGTTGTTTTTTAAAAGAACAAGCTCTCTAGCAGAATGTATCAGTTACAGAGACACACCATTTAAAGAGGAAGTTAACCCTGATGTGTTTTACTTCCTCTTTTGCTACGTGAACAGCCTGCAAATGTAAAGCATAATGGGCTAGTATGCATCACATATTGGCCCATTATGTGACACTTACCTGCAAAAGAATCCGGTGATGTCCCCACTGCAGGAAGCGTCCATCTTCTGTCTCCTCTTCCTTCCAGGCTGCGGACTATGGCTCCGTGATTCGCCGGAGCCACGTGACATCACTCCTGCGCATGCGTGCGAGAGCCGCAATTCACGGCACAGGCTGTGGAAGAAACAGAACTTGGCTTTGTTTCTTCCCCGCGCATGCCCCGTTAACATTTGCGGCGGACTACAAGTGAAATATCTCCTAAATGGCAAACGTTTAGAAGATATTTCCACTACCTATAGGTAAGCCTTTTTCTAGGCTTACCTATAGGTAGAAGTAGTCAAAAGCAGTGTACAACCACTTTAACACTGGCAATGGTGCTTACAATGATCAGCTTTGATAGAATGCCTTTATCCCAAAAGGAAAAAACTGTTGTGGCTGATTATAAGGTATTAGCTGGAGTTTGGCTTTAATTTGGTGTATGCAAATCTGCTAGTACATCTAACAATTCCCTTCCCTCACACTGACAATGCAGCTATATGCTGTGCCTCCTGTTTTTCTTCATCCAGAGTTGTCTCACTAATACAAGAGGCTTGTTACTGGCCAGATCACTGATGGAAAAAGCCTAAGAAAAGAAAACGAATGCACATCTAATGATTGGTAACCTGCAATATAACACATTTTTTGGGTTTTGTGTTTTATTACCACTTTTGAGGTCTTCTGGGAGCCCCAATCAGCCATCAATCCTGAAACCCCTGACACATATGCACCGCCATACTTCATATTCCCATTGCACACTTTCCTGGATCTGCTCTTGGGTTTGGGTGCTCGTAGCAACAACCAGCTGGATACTGGTACACGTTACAGTAGAAATATTTGCCAGCACACCAAGAAACAGCGTAAATAGCGTCCAAACGGATGATTTATTGCATGATCACAACACAGGGTGCAATGTTTCGGAGCCACGTAGGGCCCCTTCATCAGGCATGTGATAAATGTGGGGTTACAATGTGCAAAATATAAAGAGCCATCAACCAATCAAAAAAGGACAGAGAAAGAAAAACAGCAAAAAACAAGCTCCTCCCACATCCTGCCAGCCAGTGCTTCACAACGCATATATCATTTTATAAAGTAACCCTATCTAAATTCCAGATGTCATATTAGTAATGTGCATCTAGCAATATGTTTTTTTTTATTAAACTGTATGCAATATCTAAATTTAGCTGCAGTATGTTTTTATTTTTAATATTAGTAATAGGGGTTAAACTTTTTTTATTTAAGGTACCGCCAGATATTGGAGAAGGCCCTTCAGCTTCCTGGCCCAGAACAGCTTGAGTCACTTAAAGCATTTGTTGAAGCAAGTAAGTTTTCTAGTGTCTCTTTACATATCTGCCTATTTCCTATTTATTGCAGGTTTAGAGCATTTAATACTGTTAGACCTTGAAATATTGCCTCAGTTATGTTATTTTATTTGCATGCGTTTATATTTTTCCATCTCCAGTGGTGAATGAGAATGTCAGCTTGGTGATTTCCCGACAGCTGCTCACTGACTTTTGTACACATCTTCCAAGTCTACCCGATGGTAATGCCAAGGAGGTCTATCACTTCACCCTGGAAAAGATCCAGCCACGTGTCATCTCTTTTGAAGAACAGGTACAAAAAACAATTGCTTTATACAGCCCTATGTTTTCTAGATGCAAATGGCACTCTCTACACAAAGTCCTAAATATTTTTTATTTCAATAGAAGCAATACAGTTTGGTCCGTGCTATGATTTGGATAGTGAAGAAATGGCACGTTGTAATTTAACTGCCTCCTGCCCGCTGTATAGACAAATGACTGCATGGCATGCAGTTCTGGGCCAATGTCATATATCGCCCAGTCTCGTTGGGATTGTAGGCTCTTTACCCATGTGATCAGCTGTGTCCAATCACCGCTGATCACAAGCAGGGAGATGCCACTTATTGGCTCTCCTCGCCTCACACTGACAGTGTGAGGCGAGACAATCGGTGGTATCTCCTCACAGGAGAGACCTGTGCAGGTAATCAGGGGGACTGATCATCAGTGCCCTGATTACAATGCAGCCCCATCAGTGATGCCAGTCTGTGCCTATCATTGCCCATAATGCACATTAGTGCTGCATTTTAGTGCTTTCTCATTAGTGGCCATCGGTACAGACTCATCGGCACACATCAGTGAAGGAGAATAATTTTTTTCAAAAGTTTCTGACAGAATCTAAAACTTTTTTTTTTTTTTAGCAAAGAAAAAAGACCCAGTGGTGATTAAATTCCACCAAAATAAAGCTCTATTTGTGGGAAGAAAATTATGATAAATTCATTTGGGTACAGTGTTGTATAACCACGCAATTGTCATTCAAAGTGTGACAGCGCTCAAAGCTGACAATTGGCCTTGGCAGGAAGGGGGTGAAAGTGCCCTGTAGGCAAGTGGTTAAAATGGCAACAGTCTTCAAGAAAACATCTGTAGGAGGGGAGATTTAATATACTTACCTTTCCCCTGGCTTCTGTAGGGGCTTACTAGATCATCGGAAAAACTTTTTACTCCAAATCTCTCAAGAAGATGCTGTAGAATAGTCCTGGCTCACCTCCTGGTGAGATTTGAGCTATACAGCATTCCCTGCGATCTCATTGGAAGAAGGATGATGTCACTGTTGCCTAGGCACCATGGGCGGGTAATATGGTGGGATACATGCTAAATATGGTATTTAGGTGCAAAGTTTGCATTTAGCCTGGTTGGTGAACAGTGTTGGCCTTTTCTCACCCAGTCTGAATACTAATATGCAAGAGATTACAGCAGACTGGCGCAAAGACAGATTGAGGCACTATAAAACAATAAATCTGTTTTATTCTCTGTTTATTTTGAACAAATGGGCTTCTTTGCATCCATGCCTTAAAACTGCAATGGGAAGTATATTGGTAAATTGTTCCCTCTTTGTGATATGAGTTATGGTCCTGCTTCCCTGTAAATGCTCCATAAAGGTCATTTAATCTCTGTCCAGGACAAAATGCTTTGCATCCTGGATCTAAATGTATGTTGTAATAGAAAATGTAATTGTGATTTTTTTTTTAATTGGTCATCACATTTTTTGCCTGCAGGTTGCATCAATTAGACAGCACTTAGCAACCATTTATGAAAAAGAAGAAGACTGGAGGAATGCAGCTCTTGTGCTGGTTGGCATACCTTTGGAAACAGGACAAAAGTAAGAATTGATTACTATTACAATGGGGGGGGTGTTTAAAACAAAAAAAAACTAAAAAATTAAAACTGTTATTGGTGATCAATTAGTGTTATTTTGTTTGCCCATACAACACTTGGTCACTATGGTCATGTTTATCCTTTTATTAAAATTATGACTGAATTTGTTTAATTTCAGCTAAATTTATTCTGTAGTTCTTTCAGGTTACATGAAGCGGTATTGACCGTGTGTGTTTTCTTTCTGCCCAACAGACAGTATAATGTAGACTATAAACTGGAAACCTATCTGAAAATTGCTCGGCTCTACCTGGAAGATGATGATCCTGTGCAGGCAGAAGCATACATAAACAGAGCCTCTCTATTACAAAACGAGTCCACCAATGAGCAACTACAAATCCACTACAAGGTGACCATTACTTTCAAATTCCTTTCTTTAAAAAACAATATTTAACCTCCCTGGTGGTATGATTCTTTCTAATTTTTAGTTACAATTTGTTTTGCATGGAAATTTGGCGTTTTACATTGTAGGCCTGTAATTCTTAGGAATAACTCACTTAACCACTTAAGGACCGCCTACTGCACATTTACGTCGGCAGAATGGCACGGCTGGGCACATCAACGTATATATACGCTGATTTTAGTACCCAGCCGTGGGTCGCGGGGACCCGATCGCGCTGCAGTGCGGCGATCCGTCCCTGGAGCGGAAGAACGGGGAGAGCCGTATGTACACAAGGCTTCCCCGTGCTTCTCTGTGGCCGTAGCATTGATCGCGTCATCCCTGTAATAGGGGGACGCGATCGATGACGTCACACCTACAGCCACACCCCCCTACAGTTGTAAACACAACACATAGGCACACATCCCCTACAGCGCCACCTGTGGTTAACTCCCAAACTGCAACTGTCATTTCCACAGTAAACAATGCAAATTGAAATGCATTTTTTGCTGTGAAAATGACAATTGTCCCAAAAATGTGTCAAAATTGTCCGAAGTGTCCGCCATATTGTCGCAGTCACGAAAAAAATCGCCGATCGCTGCTATTAGTAGTAAAAAATTTTTTTTATAAAAATGCAATAAAACTATCCCTTATTTTGTAAACGCTATAAATTTTGCGAAAACCAACCGATAAACGCTTATTGCGATTTTTTTATTTTTTTTTTACCAAAAATAGGTAGAAGAATACGTATCGGCCTAAACTGAGAAAAAAAATGTTTTTTTATATATTTTTGGGGGATATTTATAGCAAAAAGTAAAAAATATTGCATTTTTTTAAAATTGTCGCTCTATTTTTGTTTATAGCGCAAAAAATAAAAACCGCAGAGGTGATCAAATACCACCAAAAGAAAGCTCTATTTGTGGTGAAAAAAGGACGCCAATTTTGTTTGGGAGCCACGTCGCACGACCGCGCAATTGTCAGTTAAAGCGACGCAGTGCCGAATCGCAAAAAGGGGCAAGGTCCTTTACCTGCATTTTGGTCCGGGTCTTAAGTGGTTAAATCTGTCCAGTAGACATCTGGGGTATGATAAAGTTTGAAACACAAAATCATAAATTATAATATAACTAAATAATTATAACACATAATAATGTAATTATAATAAAAATTATCCAATAATGTAATCAAAATCACTGAAATTTGCTCGGTTGCAGAATTGTCGCTGTCATTACTTTTATTTTTTATGACAAATTTCCCCACAAATCGCTATCGCTCAATTTTGGAAGTGATTCTAATTATCGCTGTTTTCTAGCTGCTCTAAAACCACTTTTGACATAAAGGGACACTTTTTGGTTGCTATGGACAATCTCCAGTTTCCAGGCAGAAAGAACAGTGTATATATATATATATATATATATATATATATATATATATAATATAAAAGTGCATGTAGGACACTGGGTAGCCCACTAGGGAAAAGGGGGTGTGTATTTCATACAGTATTGTAATCTATAAGATTACAGCATACTGTATGTGTACTGTGTATTTACTTTTTTGAATTTGGCACCGATCTCCACCCCGTGCGTCGTAACGTTGCAGGGAACGGAGCTCAGTGGCACACGGGCACTGTGAATCGAGTGAGGAGACAGCTCGATCACACAGCGGGGAGGCATCGCAGGATCCAGGGACAATGTAAGTAAACTCTGCCTGTGGATACTGCGATGCGATCCTGGCTCGGGGATACCGCTAATGGTACTGGATTTACACCCCGAGCCAGACTCGGGATTGCCGCTCAGAACGTTTAAAGTTTATCTAATTCAAAAACAAAAATATAATGTATTGCAGCTTACCAATCCTTCAATGTGGTATCTTCATTAGTGTTCTTTTTTCCTTTTTATTTTCACCTGTTGATCTTGCCAGTAACACACTTATCTTATGGTGTTTTTACTCTGGATGGAGGAGCAACGGGGACACCTCTACACAGCAGCATTGCCAGCCTGAGCGTGTGTTGTTAGAGACGGCAGCAAATGTAGATGTACTTTACGATTTTAGGCTGCATTCACACCTAGGCGTTTTTGGGGGAACGAATGCAGGTATCACTTGTAAGAATTTGTAAGCTGCAGTGTAATAACTTTTTTTTTGGGGGGGGTTTATTACCACGTAGCTAATAGCCTTGAGTAATGTAAAACTGGACATCTCGAAAGAGGAGAGATTACTATGTATTATTGATTTTTTTATTTTTTTACCCTGTCTGGTAGATTAGCAATATTCACAGTATGACTTTTTAGGGCCCATTCACACTACCTGCACGCTAAGATGCTCAGTTTTGACTTGCAGGTTAATGTTCATTTTGCTGGGTGGTCAGGGGCCAATGTAATGTGCTATTTACTTTGCCCAAGTCCTCCTCCAGGCCGGTCACATGAGATACGCTCCTCCTACAGGAATCAACAGCACAGAGAGAAGTTGCAGGTTAGTTGCAGTTGCAAGTTAGTTAGTTGCAGGTTAAAGCTCTCCAGCCCTTCAGTTCTTGTGTTTCCTGCATGCACAGCAACTCCTGTTTGTCGTTTTTTTACCATTTCATTCCAAGGAGGTGCCTCTCTCTGACTTCAGCAGGTGAGGTGGTCCTGCACCAAGAGTTAAGGAGAGGGTAAGGGAGGATGTTTGCAAGTCGATTTAGGCTACATCCTTATTTGCATCCTTTGGTTCTCCTTCCCTCCTACCTTTCCCGCTAAGGCTGCCTGTATGACGAGAGCTTGCGCAGGGCTGAGGAGATTTATTTGAGGAGCTCCAGTGGGCAGGCGAGGGACTGTCACAAGGGCTCCTTAGTAAACAATGGGTACGGGTGAATACGTGCGCACTTGATGGGGTCCCTCCCAGTTTGTGGGTGGAATGGAACGGAGGTCACTTTCATTCCGCCTCGGTGGTGCACAGGTGGTGGTGTCATCGCTGGGAGCTGCCTGCTGCTTCCTGTGGAGAAGATGTAGTGTGGCAGCCATTTTTCTGTAACCGGGCCTACCTTTTCAGCATGGGAGAACCCAACTGAGGTGGCAAGTTCTCTGAAGCCCCCCTATGGTAAGACTGGTACAGGTTAGGGGGGGTCTGGTGAAAGGCCCTATAGGTCCAGCCTTTTGAGGGCGCTTACCTCCGTTTATTGGAACACATACTGGACAGACATGTAAGTGTCCAGTAAGGAGGCCCAGGCATTGTGCATGGTGAGAGGGATGACCATGTGTTCGAGCAAGGCTGCTGCCTGAGGTCCTGTTGGCTCTCATTGCTTGGCCTGCTTTAGCCCTTCCTTCAGGGGCAGGGTGACTCCCATTTATTTCTCTTTGTTTACCTCACCTGGTTGGAGAGGAAGCAGTCAAATCTCCAATGTCAGGCTACTGTGCCTGGTAGGGAAAAGGTGTGTGTGTGTGTGTGTGTGTGTGCGCGCCCCTCCCTGTGGAGGTCCTGCACTCCATAACCTTTTATGTGTACTAGAGGCCTTCCAGGCCTGACCTGGAAGTTTGCAAATACTAATAAACTTTACTAATGGAGCCCACGTGCACAGAGACTGCCCTCCTGAGTAGAGTGAGCATTTTAGCCAGCGGTCTAATCTTGCAGTGGATTCTCCAATGACCGTGCTCACAGGTGAAATACCAGCAGGTAGAAGGAATGGTGATCCTATTTTCTGCTGGCAAGCTGCTCGCATTTTTGTTTCAAGTAGATGGGTCAGGTTAGCAGCTTTTTGTCCCGCTATTGTAGTCTGCTTGGTTGTTCAGACCAAGGCAGTATTGGATCCTTTACATATGATTATTTCATATAGATGTGAAGTTATAGCTGTAACTAAGCTGAACTCGTAACGTGTTGATTTTGCAGCACGTTATTGATGGGCTTCTAGGTAAACCTCTGTAGAATGGCTGTCTTAACAAACCTGTGTTTGGTGATTGCTCATTACTGCCTGCAGGTGTTGGACACCTCATCTATGGGTATCAGCAGCTTCAAATTACCTTTTCAGTATGGGTGTTCAACCTGTGATCCTTCAACTGTTGCACATATACAAATCCCATAAGGCATTGCAAGGCTAACAGTTACAAGCATGATTACCGAAGGCAGAGGCATGATGGGACTTGTAGTTCTGCAACAGCTGGAGGGCCACAGGTTGAGTACCCATGCCATAGATCAGGGGTGCCCAACCTTTTGAAGAGCGAGGGCCACTTAAGCAACTTGGTAACCAGTCGCGGGCCACAATAAGCAGAGCGGGCATATGACAGGTCACAGCTACTCTATAGGTCCTCCGTTCCGCCCAGATGGAAGGATACAAATTCCCTTTTGGGTTTCAGATTCGAGGTAGGCGGGCGTAAAACGGACATCTATCGCTCTGTAGAGGTGAATTGATGGTCCCATTTGGTCGGGCTAATCGTGTGAAAAGGACCTAAGACTGCTTTCCCACTGATGTCCTGTGGTTTACCCACACCGCGGGTGGAGCGCAGTGCACCTGTGTCTAACCTGCAGGTTAGCTGAACTTTGCCATAGACTCCGCCTGTGGTAAAAGCCAGCGCTGCAGAGGACGCATCGGCTTATGGGGCTCTCCTCCGCAGCTGCTTTCCTCCTCTACCACCAGCTTCATTCACAACACTGATGTTGTAGTATGGCAGGTCGGCAACCTGCGATCTGGGCTTGCCAACCCGCCATTCCAGAGTAGGTCGCGGGCCACATCAGAGGGCTCCGCGGGCCACATGTGGCCCCCGGGCCACTGGTTGGCCACCCCTGCTCTAGATCTTGGCTCATTAAAGAGGTTGTAAACCCTATTTGAAAAAAATAAAATAAACCTGTAAGACAAAGGTATAATGAGCTAGTATGCATCACATACTAGTTCATTATGAAAAACTTACCTTAGCACAAAGCCCTGCCAGGGGTGCCCGCACACCGCTGAGATGGCTGACATATTCCCTGGTGTTTCTTCCGGGTACGCAGGCTCCAGCACTGTGATTGGCCAGAGCCAAAATGACTTCACTCCTGCGGAATGCGTGCGGGGGCCACCGGTCATGGCACAGGGCCCTAAAGAAACGTCACAGGCGACCGTTTCTTCAGATCGCATTTGCCAATGGCGGCATATGTAGTAAATATCTCCCAAACAGTGCAAATTTAGGAGCTCTTTACAGTACCTAAAGGTAATGGACCAAAGGGTGAGTATATGGATTGCAAACTGCCTACAAGGGCGAGTTCAGAGGGTGGTGATAAATGGGGAGTACTTGGACTGGTCAGGGGTAGAAAGTGGAGTCCCCCAGGGTTCTGTGCTGGGACCAATCCTATTTAATTTGTTCATAAATGACCCGGAGGATGAGGCAAACAGTTCAATCTCAGTATTTGCAGAGGATTCTAAGCTAAGCAGGGCAAGAACTTCTCCACAGGATGTGGAAACCTTACAAAAAGATCCTAACAAATTTAATGGGGTGAGCAGCAACATGGCATATGAGGTTTAATGTAGAAAATAGGGCTGTGAATGATTAAAATTTTTGTGTTCGATTAATCGTTTTTTTTTTTAATCGATTAATCGACTAATTTCGATTAATTATAACACATACAGATCCAACTACTTTTAGCTGATCTCCTTGCAGGCCGATTCCCAGTGCAGCTACCAACCACTGGAAAAATGGATAGCAGGATACAAAAAACACACAAAGGCAGCGCTCGATGGGAATAGCATTAAAACTTTTATAGTCTTCAAGTAGGTAACAAAATAAATATCGCACTGGAGATAAAATCGATGTAGCTACATAAACTGTAAAAATGGTGCGAGTAATACCAAATGGTACCAAAAGCAGTCATAAAAACGTGTAGCTAAGTATGATACTGGTATAAAAATGTGTACAACGATGCCACTGCTGAATCCAGATGAGGAGGGGTTAACATCAGTCCATCGGCATGTAGATGTCCCATGAAGGGAACTATCACAACTCCCAGTGGATGGTTGTAGAATCCCAGGTTGACAGAGGGAAGTAATAGAGGGAAGTGTAACAGCGCTTGCGTCAGGGCTGTCTTAATGAGAGGGCACACCTGGGCACTGCCCAGGGGCCCCAGCTGCATTGGGGACCCCTGCAATTTGCCCAAAGCAGCTGGTCCTTGAGCCTACGCTGCCCCGAAATTGGGGGCCCCATGATGGCACTGAGAGTGATAGATACACAGGGGAGGCAGTCTGCCTTCTACCTACTTGATGTCTGTTTACCTGCACTGTCATTATTGTAGGGGCCCCAGAGCATTTCTTTGCCCAGGGGCCCAAGATGCTATTAAAACGGCCCTGGCTTGCGTGTGGCAGATAGTAAGGTCCTGCCGGCATGCAGATATGAAGGCACAGCAAAGGAGCCCTTCAGATGGACACGGCAAGCCCCGCCGGTGTCCATGATGTCACCGGATCTCTGACAGAACTCCCTGAAGGCCCAGAAGCCGGCAGAGAGGTGAGTACCAGTCATAAGAATTTTTTAATCGATCAAAAAGATTTTGATCGATCAAAAAAATTAAAGATTAATCGATCGATTAAAAGTTAATTTGCACAGCCCTAGTAGAAAAATGTAAAATAATGCATTTGGGTGGCAACAATATGAATGCAATCTATATACTGGGGAAATCTAGGATGAAAAAAAACCTGGGGGTCCTAGTAGATGATAGGCTCAGCAATGGTATGCAATGCCAAGCTGCTGCTAACAAAGCAAACAGAATATTGGCATGCATTAAAAATGGGAATCGACTCCACGGATAAAATAATTCTCCCACTCTACAAGATTCTGGTCCGGCTGCACCTGGAGTATGCTGTCCAGTTCTGGGCACCAGTCCTCGGGAAGGATGGACTGGAGCAAATGCAGAGAGAGGCAACACGGCTAATAAAGGGTCTGGAGGATATTGGTTATGAGGAAAAGTTGCGAGCACAGAATTGTATTCTCTTTGGAGATGAGACGCTTGAGAGGGGATATGATTTCAATTTACAAATACCGTACTGGTGACCCCACAATAGGATAAAACTTTTTTGTGGAAGGGAGTTTAACAAGACTCATTAGTGTTAGAAAAGAGGTTTAACCTTAAACTACGTAGAGGGTTCTTTACTGTAAAGGCCTGTACACACAATTGGATATTCCGACAACAATTGTCCGATTTGGATGTGTTTTGTCGGATCATCCCACCGTCTGTATGCTCCATCGGACAAATGTTGGAATTTCCGACAACAAATGTTGGCTGCGCATGCTCTCAAATTGTCCGACAACAAATGTGTTCCGTTGGATTATCCGATCGTGTATACACAAATCTGTCAGACTAAAATCCAAAGTACATACACGCATGCTCCGAACCAATGCTGAACATCGGACAACAATAGCAGGATGGTGGTAAAGAGCTGAAAAAAACACGTAATTTGGTGTATGTTGGCTGAAAATGTTCTGCTGTCTGTATGCAGAACAAGGTCAGACAACACCCTTCAGACAAAAATCCATGGATTTGTCTGATGGAAGTCTGATTGTGTCCACAAGGCTTTTGAGCGGCAAGGACGTGGAATTCCCTTCCACATACGGTGGTCTCTGTGGGGGGTGGGGCCTTGGGGGGGCATTGGTAGTTTCAAAAAACTATTAGATGAGCACCTGAATGGCCACAACATACAGGGATATGCAATGTAATACTGACATAATCACACACGTAGGCTGGACTTGTCTTTTTTCAACCTCACCTACTATGTAAGCCTTACTATAGGCTTGCTTGTAGATACCATTAAAAAGGAAGACTTTACTTCCTCTTTAAAGGGGTTGTAAAGGTGTTTTTTTTTTTTTTTTTTTTTTCACTAACAAATATGTTATACTTACCTTCTCTGTGCAAGGGTTTTGGGACTCCCGAGCGGTGCAAATGCACTTTGTACTACAAGTGCAGTCGCTGTAAATATGAGGGGAAGCTCTGAAATGAGGGGAAGCTCTGCTGATTTTATCATCCAATCATGTGCAAGTTAAAATTCAGTTTATTTTCCTTGCATGTCCTCCTCAGATCTACAGCAACTGCACTTTCAAATGCCCTCCCTTCTTACTCCTACCTTCTTCTTCTCCCTGGTCATCTTGTGGTCGAGCTCTGACAATTATTTTTGACTTGGCAGTTTGAACCTTCATGGGCATACTTCTAAGTATGGCCATGCTATATGTGAGAAATATCTTATTAAATTTACAACTTTGTGTAAAATAAAATAATTTTCTTTTTATTACACATTTTTCAAAATCTTGTGGGGAAAAAAAAAATATTCGAAAGGCTCACCATGCCTGCTAAAGTACCTTGTGGTGTTTACTTTCCAAAATTGGTTAATTTTCTAGATGCTTCCACTCTCCCGGTGCTCCATGCACCATCTGTGTACAGAACTCCTCCAGGTAGCCATATTGCATTTTACAGAATATTGCAGCACTTCAGATTGAAAAGGAAAGGTCATTTTTAACCACTTATATATAACCTCCTTCATGACCAGGCCATTTTTTGCTATACTGCACTGTTACTTTAACTGACAATTGCGTTGGGCTTTATTTTGGTGGTATTTGAATCACCTCCTGCTGTTTTTATTTTTTGTGCTATTAACAAAAAACACTGACAATTTTGAAAAATGAAAAAAAAAAATTTCTGCTATAAAACATATACAATAAAAAAAAATTAAACATCGAATGTCTTCATCAGTTTAGGCCAATATATGTATTCTGCTACATATTTTTGGTAAAAAAATAAAATATCCCAATAAGCCTATATTGATTAGTTTGCGCAAAATTCAGAATTTTTTTTTTTCTTTAAACTAGTAATGGCAGCGATCAGCAACTTATAGTGGGACTGCTATATTGCAGCGGTCAGTCGGACACTGACACTTTTTAGAGTCCAGTGACACGAATACAGTGATCAGTGCTAAAAATATGCACTGTCACTGTACTAATAGCTGGGAAGTTAAACATCAGGGGCGATCAACGGGTTAACTGTGTGTGTGTGTGCGCGCTGTGGGAGGTGCTTTTAATTTTTAACTAATGGAAGAAATGGATCCATGTCATCCCTACTGACAAAACGGTCATCTGCCTTGTTTACATAGGTAGGTCGTCATTCTGCCTCTCTACTAGAAAATCGTCAGGTGCCGGCGGACTACGAGTTTGTAGTACCCGCAGATCATCTCCCACTGTGTATAAACACACATGCGTGCCCCAGACACGTAAGTGTCGGATCCCGTACTAGGTACGTGATCCAGCGCACGTTATACGGGCGCCAAGTGGTTAACCACTTCCAGACCGCCGCACGACTATATACGTCGGCACTTTGAAGAGGGATATCTCGGTTATGGCAGCAGCTGCTGCCATAACCCAGGTATTCATCTCTTCAGGCGGCAGTCCAGTTTACGATAATGGTGTTCCCTGCGGCAGATTTGCTGCGAGTTCACCGTTATTGGCAGCGGGAGAGGGCCCCCGCGCCCTTTGCCGCTTACCGGAGCTGTCGGTAGCGGTGGAGGTGATCGGGTCCTAGCCGTGGCTGGGAATGGATTAGAGTGAGGGCAAGATGGCCCCCACCCGTCTCCAAATCATAGCAGGGCGGAAGCAATGTCACTTTGGCACATTGGCTCTTAAAGGGCCATTTCTTATCTAATAGTTTTTTTTAAAACTACCGATGCCCCCCATCCCCCCCTCCTCCTCCCGATGAGACCCCAGATCTCATATTTAAGAGGACCTGTCATGCTTTTTTCTATTACAAGGGATGTTTACATTCCTTGTAATGGGAATAAAAGTGACCCAGATTTTTTTTTTTTTTTTTTTTTAACTGTATAAAAGTGTCCCGTCGAGCTTGCGTGCAGAAGCAAACGCATATGTGAGCAGCGCCCGCATATGAAAACGATGTTCAAACCACACGTGTGAGGTATCGCTGCGATTGGTAGAGCGAGATCAATAATTCTACCCCTAGACCACCTCTGTAACTCAAAACATGCAACCTTTTTTTAAACATCACCTATGGAGATTTTTAAGGGTAAAAGTTTGACACTATTCCACAAGCAGGCGCAATTTTAAAGGGTGACATGTTGGGTATAAATTTACTCGGCATAACATTATCTTTCACAACATAAAAAAATATTGTCTTATTTTTTTTTTAATTGGGGAAAAAGTGAATTTTTCCCAAAAGTGCGCTTGTAATACGGTGTGACAAAAAGTATTGCAATGATCGCCATTTTATTCTCTAGGGTGTTAGAATTTTTTTATATAATGTTTGAGGGTTCCAAGTAATTTTCTAGCAAAAAAAGTTAACTAAACACAGAGTCTGAAAAAGGCTGGGTACGTAAGTGGTTCATAACGTTCCATTACAATCTGACCTTTGTCACAATTTTATATGCTATTTTTTATTTTTGCTTTTTTTTTTTTTTTTTTTTTACCACAAAAGTTTCGAAGCATTGCCGTTTAAGGCTAAAGATTAATATTGAATTTGTTCTTTTCCAGGTTTGCTATGCACGTGTTTTAGACTACAGACGGAAGTTCATTGAAGCTGCTCAGAGGTACAATGAGCTTTCTTACAAAACCATAGTACACGAGTCTGAGAGAATGGAAGCACTTAAACATGCACTTCACTGCACCATCCTGGCTTCTGCAGGTATGCTATGTAATACCATTTATGTATATAAAAAGACAAGCTTACTTGTTTTTCTAATATAAATCTGTTATTTTAAAGTATACATATTCACTAGATATGTACAATATGAGTATTTGTAGTGCAGGATTTGACAAATTTGCTTGGAATCTAGGAGCCAGCTAAAAAAGTTAGGAGCCAGAAAACGCTCCCCGTCGAGCTTGCGCGCAGAAGCGAACACATGAGTAGCGCCCGCATATGTAAACAGTGTTCAATCCACACATGTGAGGTATCGCCGCGATTGGTAGAGCGAGAGAAGTAATTCTAGCCCTAGACCTCCTCTGTAACTCAAAACATGCAACTGTTCAAATTTTTTAAATGTCGCCTATGGAGATTTTAAAGGGTAAAAGTTTGTTGCTATTCCAGGAGCGGACGCAATTTTGAAACATGACATGTTGGGTATCTCGGCGTAACATCTTTAACAATATAAAAAAATTGGGCTAACTTTACTGTTGTCTTATTTTTTTATTAACCACTTAAGGACCGCCGCATGTACATTTACGTCGGCAGAATGGCACGCACAGGCACATCAACGTACCTGTACGTGCCTGCCTAGACGTGGGTCGATCGGGACTCCCCCCGCCCCATCCACCCCCCCCCCCCCCCCCCGGTACATGCGGCGGTCCCCGTGGCTTCAGGAGCGATCCGGGATGAGGGGGCGCCTGTTCGTTTTTGTCCGCCCCTCCGGATCGCTCCCAGCCAATCCGCTCGCTCCCCTGGAAGAGGGAAGTGATGTGATCTCTCCTCTCAGCGGTATTTTAAAGAGATCACATCACACAGTGAGTCTGTACAACACTACACTGACACCAGTACACGCAGGCACATTGACCCCTTGCGATCACCCCTCCCCCACCCACCTGTCAGTGTCACGGAATGCAGTGATCATATATGTACTGATCACTGCATTTAGTGTCAGAGTGACAGGCAGTTAGTGTTAGGTCCAGGGTAGCCCCCGTACCCCCCCTAATAGAGTTTTAACCTCTTGATCACCGCCCTAGTTAACCCTTTCACCCCCTATTGCCAGTGTCACTAAGCGATCATTTTTCTGACCGCTGTATTAGTGGCGCTGTTCCCGCTAGGTAGCTATTTTTATTGCGATTTTTTATTTTATTTATTTTTTTTCCTTACTAAAGACATGTGGCTGAATAAATCTTGGCCTAACTGTTTGACTAAAATTTAGTTTATTTGATTTTTCTTATAACAAAAAGTAAAAAATGTTGATTTTTTTTTCAAAAATGTCGCTCTATTTTTGTATATAGCACAAAAAATAAAAATCGCAGAGGTGATCAAATACCACGTAATGAAAGCTCTATTTGTGGGAAGAAAAGGTTGCAAATTTTGTTTGGGAGCCACGTCGCACAACCGCGCAATTGTCTGTTAAAGCGACGCAGTGCCGAATTGTAAAAACCCCTAGGTCATTTAGCAGCATATTGGTCCGGTCCTTAAGTGGTTAAAAAACATGTATTTTTTCCCAAAAAAGTGTGCTTGTATGACCGCTGCGCAAATACGGTGTGACAAAGTATTGCAACAACCGCCATTTTATTCCCTAGGGTGTTAGAATAAAAAAAAATATATAATGTTTGGGGGTTCTAATTAGAGGGAAGGAGATGGCAGTGGAAAACACTGGGGAAGCTCCATTAGAATTGATTTACTTGTCATGCCAACGGCCATCACAAGATGATGCCAGATCACAGAAGGAAGCATAGGCCTGCAGAAGGCCGAAAAGCCGCAGCCTCAATTACCGGCCGGCATGTCCCAACACGATCCCGCGCCAGGGGCGCAAGAAGACACAGGATGGGGTATCCCGTGTCTCCGTGCGCCCCCTGCCGCGGGATCGTGTTGAGGCCGCAGCTTTGCGGCCTTCTGCAGGCCTAAGCTTCCTTCCCTTTGTGCCAGGTCGCAATTGCGACCGGGTGCCCGGATTTGGTCGAACCCTGTTGTAGTGTATATACTTACTGACTGAGCTTACTGTCCTTATGGTTTGTTTTATGTAGGACAGCAACGTTCCCGTATGTTGGCTACATTATTTAAAGATGAACGGTGCCAGCAGCTTTCCGCCTATGGTATTCTGGAAAAGATGTACCTAGACAGAATCATCAGAGGAAATCAGCTGCAGGAGTTTGCTGCTATGCTCATGCCTCATCAGAAAGCAACTACTGGAGATGGTAAGCCAATAACAAAGTTTTGTTAGGCTGGGTTCACACCACGATTTTCTATACAGTTTTTGGATACAGTTTTTTTTTTTAAACGTATTCTAAAAAACTGACCCAACCGTATGCTATACGGTTGCATCCGTTTTTCAAACGGAATTTTTTTTTTTTTCAATAAAGTTTCAGTTGTTCTATTGAAATTTCAAGGGAAGCAAGGTTAACAACCGTATAGAAAAAACCGGACAGAACCGCAACGACATACAGTTCTCATAGAGTCCTATGTTAAAATAACCGTATACGGTTGAAATACGGTTTTTGAACCGGACCAAAAACCGTGGTAGACCACGTTTTTTTTCCAGAAAAAAAAAAAGTTAAAAACCGTATGGTTTGAAAACCGGATACAACCGTATGATTTATGGCAAATACGGTTTTTAATGTAAAGTCTATGGCCACGGTTTTCTGTAGGTTGCATACGTTTTTTTTTTTTTTTTTTAAAACGTATCCAAAAACTGTATATAAAATCGTAGTGTGAACCCATCCTAATAGGGGAAACACATTTTTTTAAATGTTTTTTTAAAATGATCCTCTTCATCAGTGTGATCTTCTTACTTGAAGGGAGCCTTGCACCAGATATATTTTTGAATGTTACCGTATTTTTCGGACCATAAGACGCACTTTTTCCCCCCAAAAATATGGGAAAAAAAGTACCTGCGTCTTATGGAGCGAAAGTACCGCAGGCACCGCACCCCCTCCGCCGCTGGCAACGCCCCCACCACTGCCGGAAACACCCCCCACGCTGTGCTGTGTTTTATTCAATGAAGGCACCCCCTGCACGAGCAAAAAATAAAAGTATTTCCCACTGTTGCCTCCCGCACAAATGCAGCACCCGGTGGCCGGCACATTGTGAGCCCAGCTTAGCGATGGGAGACGAGTGCCCTGTGATTGGCCAAACACAGTAATTTGCGGGTGCCTGACATTCTCGTCCGCGATTGGTCCCAGCAGAGCGTGTCACATGCGGAGACGGGGGTCGTCTATGAATGATCGCATTGTATGGCGACCGGAACAGCTGCACGTGAGTCCTGCCTCTCTGCCTGCTGGCTGTGTGTCTCCTAAAGGTCTCCCTCTTATCACTCTGTCAGCTCCTTCCCCCTCTGTCGTCAGCCCCCCTCCACCTCTGTCAGTCAGCACACTTTTCTCTATCAGCCCCCCTCTGTCAGTCAGCCCACCCCTCTGTCATTCAGCACCCCCCCTCCCCCTCTGTCAGCCCACCACTTTCTATCAGCCCCCCTTTCTGTCAGAGCGATGACACAGGTCGGGCTGCATTTCTTTGGCACAGGTCGGGCTGCATTTCTTTGGCACAGGTCGGGCTGCATTTCTTTGGCACAGGTCAGGCTGCGTTTCTTTGGCACAGGTCAGGCTGCATTTCTTTGGCACAGGTCAGGCTGCATTTCTTTGGCACAGGTCAGGCTGCATTTCTTTGGCACAGGTCAGGCTGCATTTCTTTGGCACAGGTCAGGCTGCATTTCTTTGGCACAGGTCAGGCTGCATTTCTTTGGCACAGGTCAGGCTGCATTTCTTTGGCACAGGTCAGGCTGCATTTCTTTGGCACAGGTCAGGCTGCATTTCTTTGGCACAGGTCAGGCTGCATTTCTTTGGCACAGGTCAGGCTGCATTTCTTTGGCACAGGTCAGGCTGCATTTCTTTGGCACAGGTCAGGCTGCATTTCTTTGGCACAGGTCAGGCTGCATTTCTTTGGCACAGGTCAGGCTGCATTTCTTTGGCACAGGTCGGGCTGCATTTCTTTGGCACAGGTCGGGCTGCATTTCTTTGGCACAGGTCGGGCTGCATTTCTTTGGCACAGGTCGGGCTGCGTTTCTTTGGCACAGGTCGGGCTGCGTTTCTTTGGCACAGGTCAGGCTGCGTTTCTTTGGCACAGGTCAGGCTGCGTTTCTTTGGCACAGGTCAGGCTGCATTTCTTTGGCACAGGTCAGGCTGCATTTCTTTGGCACAGGTCAGGCTGCATTTCTTTGGCACAGGTCAGGCTGCATTTCTTTGGCACAGGTCAGGCTGCATTTCTTTGGCACAGGTCAGGCTGCATTTCTTTGGCACAGGTCAGGCTGCATTTCTTTGGCACAGGTCAGGCTGCATTTCTTTGGCACAGGTCAGGCTGCATTTCTTTGGCACTGGTTAAATATTTTAGTACACTATTTGGTTAAGAATTTTTTTTTCTTGTTTTCCTCCTCTAAAACCTAGGTGCGTCTTATGGTCAGGTGCGTCTTATAGAGCGAAAAATACGGTAAATACCTGTAATTTTAACATGCATTCAGTTATTATCTTCCTTTAGGCCTGATTCGCATTTGGCATATTTGAACTACAGAACGTGTTCCATAGGAAACCATGTTATATGGACTGTGGTACCAATCTGCAAAATGCAAAAAACACTAAAAATGCATAGGTGTGAATCCAGCCTTGGAGACAACAAGGCTCCCTATGACAATGCTTGCATCTGCTTTTCTCTCTAATAGAACACCTTCTTTGTTCAGACACCATCCAAGGACAGAATGGACTGAGAGACCGTCATATAAATTCTGGTGCCTTTGCAGTTCTTGGCTGTGTTCATGAATTTGAACAATAATTCCCCTAGGACAGAACGTATGGGGGGGGGGGGGGGGGGGAGCTGGAAAGAAGGAAATTAAAGCGGAGGTTCACCCTAAATATAAGCTCTCCCATGTGATCCAGCATACTGGCGTCAGCGCCAGTATGCTGTTTTTTTTTTTTTTTAATCCATGTACTTACTGTATTATGCTGAATTTTATTTTTTTTACCCCGCGGTGGACGGCGCCAGTATAGCGCGTCACATCTTACGAAAGTACCCGAAAAGGACTCGGGTAATCTTGGCGAAAATGCGGCGCCTGCGCACAGACCTAGGAGCTGACTGCGCAGGCACCGTATTTCTCCGAGTCCTACGGCTATGGCGCGTCACGCCCTCCGAAAAACGCCGAAATAGGACTCGGAGAAATACGGCGCCTGCGCAGTCAGCTCCTAGGTCTGTGCGCAGGCGCCGCATTTTCGCCGAGATTACCCGAGTCCTTTTCGGGTACTTTCGTAAGACGTGACGCGCTATACTGGCGCCGTCCACCGCGGGGTAAAAAAAATAAAATTCAGCATAATACAGTAAGTACATGGATTAAAAAAAAAAACAGCATACTGGCGCTGACGCCAGTATGCTGGATCACATGGGAGGGCTTATATTTAGGGTGAACCTCCGCTTTAATGGAGTCACCACAACTGATCAGATTAATTTTATTCTAAAATAAATGCAATATATCCTTTTTAGGTTCCAGTATTTTGGACAGAGCTGTAATAGAGCACAACCTACTGTCAGCAAGCAAACTTTACAACAATATTACTTTTGAGGAACTTGGAGCTTTGCTGGAAATCCCCGCTGCCAAGGTACCAATTCATCCTTTGTCTCTGTTTCTTTGCGTCAGGGTTTTTTTACTTCTGGATTTAACATTTCATGATATAATGTGTAAATCTATTTCTCTTCTTATTTTATGTACAGGCTGAGAAGATAGCTTCTCAGATGATTACAGAGGGCCGTATGAATGGTTTCATCGACCAGATTGATGGCATTGTTCATTTTGAAAGTGAGTTAAATATGATAATTTTCATAGCTGTTCCATACAAAAAATAAATACAAATTCTGAGTGCCTATCTCTTCTGTAACCTTTGCTGGGCTTAATTAAGTGCATTAAGGGGGAGGAGTGTCTGCCAATCTTCAGATTTTAGCATGGCTTTGGTGCGCTTGGGCTTATATATGTGTGCTAATTGGAGAGATCAGCAAATGCTTTCAGCTGACGTCTGATTTGCATTGGTTATTATATATCCTATTCTATCTTCATCATCCTAGTATGGAATCCTAAGATTAGATGGCTTTGAGCATTTTTTTTTGCAATGCTGATGCCTGCTCTCAGAGTAACTGTTAGAGGATGTAAAAAAAAACAATTAAACCAGCATTGGCCGGCGAAAGATGGTTTATACTTGCCTGGATGGCGTGCTAAAACTTTGCGCATGTGAAAATCACAGAGCATTAGTAATATAACACCCCTGGTTTATCTAATATTAGGGATGAGCTCCGGCGTGTTCGCACAGTCCACGTGCAGATCCCGCCAGGATGTCTGCACAGTGCTGTGCTTATCACAGGCAGGGAGACATATTACCGATGCTCGGCTGCAGAGATCAGGCAATGTCTCCCTGCCTGTGGTTAGCGCCAGAGCTCATCACTATCTAATATGTCCTCTGCTCTGGTAAGTCTACAAATTTCCTTCATATCACAAACCTCTACAGCTGTAGACATGGAGCAGTTCATCTTAAAATAACAGTAGAAGCACTGAAGTCTCTCCCAGCAGTGACCCGGCAGCTGATTTTTAATGTAAACACAGAGCTGATGCTCTGGAAATGTGGCTGGGCTGCTAAAGACTCCAATGATTCTGCTGTGAACTAAATAACTGAATGTTTATAGCCACAGATACATTTTTACCCTTTCGCTGCCAGAGCCGTTTTTGCGCTTCTTACAAACTTTAAAACATTTTAGGCTTGAAGGTTAAAGGAACACTAAAGTAAAACTTTTTTGTAAAATAACAAACATGTTATACTTGCCTCCACTGTGCAGCTTGTTTTTGTGATACAGCGGGGGGCATAGCCGCCGACTGTATCACTCGGCCCCGGCGCACTGCGTCATCAAATGTAATTTGACAGCAGAGCCAGCCAATGGCTGCGCTGCTATCAATCTATCCAGCCTAGCCAATCAACGGCCAGGCTGGGAACCGAATGAACACAATGCAATATATTACCCAATTTGTTATTCAGATATAAAAGGTTAGGTTGTGCCGTGTAAATGGACACCCAACATTTCAAAATCTTCAATAGCTGGTGCTTTAAAAACCGCTACAGGTCATCAGTTTAACGTCAACTGTGAAATGTGGCCCTGGATTTTTTGCTCTCATTCTGGCATGCACAGCGATCTGCAGTGTGTAGCGTTCAGATTTATAGGCCCTCCTGGCTGTTGTTCAAGTGTTAATCCGTGTGTATATGCAGTAAAACATTCTTGTTATACTCAATGTGGAACCTAAGGGGTTAATCGTCTGCGTTGTGTAAAAAGGCTGTTTGATCCTCCCCCTTTTCCACTGTCCCCAATCCATCTGATGGTACAAAGCCTTGGAGCCCACTTTGCACACGCTCAGTTTGGCGTGTATTGCTAGTAAGTTTTATTTTTATTTTATTTGAGGGTGCACAGGATTAGCACAGGGCCTATCCGCACTGTCCAGACAGAGGGTCAAGGGTTATGCAGCCTCAAAGGACAGTCAGAGTAGAACAATTTCTCCTAACAGACACTAATAGAAGTCACAAGACTGCTATATACTGCTGATGAGAAACTATTTAGCAGTTTATATTTACTAAAATAATTGCTTTTCCATGTTCTGTGTACTGTGGGAGACCAGATATAGTAAATGCAGGCTCCTGGGTTTAGTAACACTTTAAAGGAAGATTTCAGAACATATAATACTGTACATTAAATATTTATTTATTATTTGACACTTACAATAAATTGTCCACATATTGCTGTTTGAGTCTTAAAACACCAACATTGTACTCTGTTGAGAATGCAGGTATGAACTAGTGGTGCTTTAGCAACCAAAGTGGTAAATGACATTCAGTGATAAGTGTACCTGTGTGTTTGATTATGTGAGTGACCATTGAACAACGTTTGAGTATATTTTAGAGCAAATTACATATTATGTTAAAGTGAGACCTCTTTGTAAAATAAATTTTCCAATTGTTTTTTTTTAGCCCGGGAAGCATTGCCTACGTGGGATAAACAGATTCAATCTTTGTGCTTCCAAGTCAATAACCTCCTGGAGAAGATCAGTCAGACTGCACCAGAATGGACAGCACAGGCCATGGAGGCTCAGATGGCTCAGTAACATGCCTGCTACTGTTAGTCTTTCTTCATGCTTCAATTTTTGTTGGACAGTTTATTGCACTCTCCACATGTCTGTGAACATTGCTGTGTACATATGATGTAGTGCTTGTACAAAACACAACTAAAATATATTTCTAGTTCCAGCCATGCTTAGTTTGCAGTGGGATTTATAGCTTTGTGCTATTGAAAATGATTCCTGCTGCAGTCCACTCCATCTTGCTTTGCCCTTGAAATACTCGCGGTAGGCACATGTGTGGTTGCAGCTTCGTCTTTTCTTCTTCATGTTGTGTTTTTTTTATTCTAACGCCCCTTTCAGCTCATGGAGATTTGCCTACATGTTTTTTTTTTTTTTTCATGACATGGATCCCTGAAAGTGTACATAAATATAATTAAGAGCCCCCAATACAAGCCAAGCCATGTATAGCATATATAAGTATGCTTAATGGAAATAAAGGACTAGCTCTTAATGCTACTGTGTGCTGCATCTGTCTTCCACCATTGTCTGGATGAATGATCCTCAGTCATGGGATTAATACTATGTATTACTGTTGGTCAACAATGGAGCTTAACAGTTTTCCTTTTTTAATGTAAATCCATTGTTTTATGCATTTTTTATAAAAAAAAAGGGGGGGGGGGGTTTATTATAATAAAAAAAAAGAACAATTTTAATAGAACTGTATAAGGCACATTTGTCATCACAGCCAGTAGTACCAGCAGTAGGTAGTCTATTCAAGCACTGAAAATTGTCACTGCGTTGGGGAAGTGGTGCAATTATGAGAAATCGAACAGGACATTTTTGGAGGTCTCGATGCCTTCCAAAGTAATGGGTCTGAAGTGGGTCACTACATTAAGTTGCAAGTGGTCGATGATTTATAGTTAAGTGTCCATTGACTAACCAGATAGTGTGGTAGAGGTAGAGGAATAAATAAAGAGGGAAGTAGGATCATGCCCCGTGTCCCAGGGATTAGGGGGGGGGGGGGGATGGTCACATCCTGAAGGGAAAGGGATGGGGAATGTGCCAGGTTTGGGCTGGGGGGTCTCCATGTCACACAAGCAGGACAACATTTTTGTGTCTTTCAATGAGCTAGTCAGGCTTTTCGTAAGCCCAATGTCCTCTACTTACAAAATCCATTGCTGTAAAGTCAAAGGTGAAGAGGATTTTTAAAAAGCTGGGATGCATGAGCTGGCCACAGCTGCTAAATGTCTGACTGCAGAGTTTGTGTAATATTATAGGTACTGAGTTCTATGAAAGGGAGCGCTGGTGCTTTTGGTACCTTCAGGTCTGTAAATGTCTTGAACCTGCGACTATGCCTCATGTAAGGCTGCACAGGACCAGAAAATATCTAACCTGTCACTTGGACTTTGCCTGCATCTCTCGGAAAAGGTGGGGTAGATAGTGTGCAGAGTTGTCAGGGTGCAGCACCAGCAGGAAACAGTTTTGTAGACCGATTCCCAGTGTATGTTATTTATGGAAGATTTTAAAGACTGAGTATCTTCATTTGGTCTGCGGATGAGAGGGTAATATGGGAGGTCTTTCCATTGTTCCAGAAAGCAAAAAGAGGTTTGTGAAATCTCTGTAAAAGCTGGTTGTAGAAGAGTGCATGCTCTACTGGCATGTAAACTGGGTCAGAGTGTGTGAAAAACAATGTTGCTCTTGGTAAAGATTGTTAAAGTGGACAACCTGCAAGGTTTGTAAAGGTCTGAGAGAGGAAAACTCAGGATCTTGTAATAACTGAGTAGATGACAAACAGGATGAATGAGAAAATATCATGCACAACGTTTGTTCCCATAATGAAGTGGGAAGATTGCTTTGTCTTGGATGCTGGGAAATTAGGCTCCCCAGAGTGGGGTAAAGGGAAGGAAACTGGGCAAGACCAAAGGACTTGGATGCTAATTGGTGATTCTGCAAGATGTCAATGATAAGGTGCTTATTCAAGTCAGGAGTAGGTAGTGTTAGATGATACCATGGCAGTATATTTAATGCATAGTGTGATTCAGGCATATCAGCTTAGAGGACTTAATGAATTTCATCAAAAGTGATAGGATGGATTTGAAATGGGATACAGGAATGTGAATCAAAATTATATGATAAAAGTAAAGTATGTGGGGCAAGATTTTCTATTAACATTGTATCTCCTCCATCCAGGAGAAACTCTTGACTATCCAGGTTGAAATGAGTGGGACTTGGTTAAGAGGGTCTCAACAAATGATTGGACAGTAGAATGTAATAAGAGAGGGGGTCCATTTAAAGGCAAAGTTGATCTTCAGCTTAAGTAGTGTGGCCTGTGAGAGCATCTAGGTCTAGTGCTGCTTTTTTCTGATGTAAACATTTGGATAACTCACCGTACTGTGGCAGCTGTGTTAGGGAGCGTTATCGCCAGGTTACTCTGGAAGTACATCTGCAAATGTGGAAACTTTTGAGTGCAGTACCTGATTTGTACCCTGGTTCTATTTGGATTCTCTCGGATGTGGCACATGAAATTGAAAATGGGAGAGTTGGCACCCCTGGTGAGTTCTGTTCCTGATGGAGAAGGGAGACAAAAAGAACCCCTTGACCCTGACTTGTCCGTAATTGGACAATTAAACTCTAAAGGTGAGGCAGAGGAAGGTCCAGTCAACCTGGTAAAAGACCACTTCTGCATCTGTAAAAACTGTTCTGATTAAATTGTTCTGCTTTCAACTGGTCTAAGTGGATGATATTGATCGCCCAGAGAGTTCTAATCCGTGCTTGGTAGGTGGGCCTAAAATGTACCTGATCTAACAGAACAGTCTGTTTGCAAGGGTTTAGGTGAACAGTTTTAAATCCACGTTGAAGAGTGAGACTAGTCTGTAGTTGGGGCAATGTTGTCAAAGACAAATGACAAACATATGCGCTGCAAGAGTTGTTGGGTGCAGGATGGGTGTTGTTGTGAGATAAAGACTGATATAGAGTTTGGCAATGGGAGGGATTGGAATAACTTATAATAGGGTTAGGGAGAACCCAACAGTCTACCTGTTGTCTTTGACAGGCCTGACGGCTAATTTCTTGTACAGTATTTATCTGGCATAGGACTGGCTAGCTGTGTGTTGTGGGGTCACTCATGCAGCCGTGCTCCCAAGCCAAGCTGTGTGCATCTATAGACACACAGTGAGGCTAAGCCCCACCTCACAGAACAGATCTTTAGTTTTGAATGTGCATCCAACCCGATGCAATCCACCTTGCTATTGCATGGCACTCTTGATATGTTGCTATAATTTTCAAGTTGACTACTGTGAATATAGAGGGTTCAATAGTTTAGGAGGGGCGAGTGATGTATGTTAAATACAGGTGCTTACATTGAAAGTTAAAATAAATTTTACAGGACTATTGCAATTGAAGGAGGCTGGAATGAAATCATGTGCAGAACACCTTAGAGAAAAGGCAGTGCTGGAATAGTAGTGCTGCTCTAAGGAGCCTGCCAGAGTGCAGGCAAAGGTATTGCGCCTTATTCCTGCACCCCTAGATCTAACGTGTAGTTAATTCTTAAAATGTGGGCGAGCTCATTGCAAGAGTAGGTTTTTCTGGAGTTGAGCTGTAACTAAATTAAAAACTGAAATGTCAATCTTAGGTAAACTGGCCTTCAGATGGAGTCACCATACAGAAAAGCACATTTTATGTTTATGCTAGGTTAAATAGAGGGGTTGGACAAAATTATGAAACCAAGTATGGTAAAATAATTAAATCGTTACCTAATATGGTGTTGGACCTCATTTGGCATCAAAGATGGCCTGAATTCTCCTGGGATTGGACATATATAATGGAATCTGATACTACTCTTCATGCAAAAATCTGGGTCACAATCCTGCGCAATGTCCTTCTGTCTCTTTCGGTCAGTTGACTGCGCTTATCAGATTTTTTCCCAGAAACTGTATATGTCATAATCTTTTGATACTGTACCTTTCGACACCACAAATTGGCAGCTTCAGTCACCAAGCTTAACGAGCACAAGCGGTTTGCCCTCTTTGAAACGCTGTAAGCGCTGACATGACTGTATCATTAGCAGCACATGCAGTGAATGACAAGTGAGGCTTCCCACCTATTAGCTAGTTGTCTCATCACACAGTGGAAGCAAAATGTTACATCACTTTCGTTTCTATGCGAAACGTGTCACTAACACCTGCAAATTATGTAGTGTTTCCATATTTATGTCCAACCCCTGTCTGTTTCATAATTTGTACATTTCTCAGTCAACCATATACAGTAACATCTTGAGAGCGTTTTGCAAGAGGAGAAACATTTTTATTTGATATAAGACTAGCGTCATGCCACAACTTGGTATAAAAGAGAAGAGAGGAGTCTAAGTGTAGCAATATGGTTACATTTAATGAAGGCACAACATTTAGCAACTTATTGCTACATTTTTGCTTCTAATCCCCTTGTGGAGGCTTCAATTTGTGGATGGACATTTTATGGTTACACAACCTGGTCACATTGCTGTAATCTTTTCATATGGACTATCAACTTAAGGACTTATAAATTAAATGGTTGTGGAACAAATCATTTGCGTTTCCATTATTTCTTATGGGGAAATTCACTTTTTGATATAAAAGTGCTTTGGATTACAAGCATCTTTCTGGAATGAATTATTCTCGCAATCTAGTGGTGCAACGAATCAGTTGATCCGTGATCCGAACGGGTCACCCCCATTCGGATCGGCACACACTGAACCACGGATTGCCGTGGCTCTGGAGCCGGCTTTCCTTCTGTTATGGCCGCGGCTCCGGAGCCATCTTGGTACACCCGGCGGCGGCCCTCCTCTCTGTTTACACCCACAGAGGAGGAGCCAGCACTCTGAAACACCGCTGGGAGTACTACCTGGGGGAGTCTGTATACACTACCTGGGGGGGGGGCTTGTCTGCCTGTACTACCTGGGGGGGGGGCTTGTCTGCCTGTACTACCTGGGGGGGGGGCTTGTCTGCCTGTACTACCTGGGGGGGGGCTTGTCTGCCTGTACTACCTGGGGGGGGGGGGGTGACTGCCTGTTACTACCTGGGGGTGGGGGTGTCTGCACCGAGGGGGTTCTTTACTCAGGGGGGACTATAGTTGGTGGGAGGGGGGTGACACCATTTTTTTTCCTGCACCTAGTGACATCAACCCTAGTGACGCCACTGCAGTGGGGGAGAATTTTTTTTCCCTGACTCCTGATCCGAGGAACAATCCGAACCGTGAGTTTTTTGATCCGTTGCACCCATATCGCAATCCAATAATTGTTTTAATATCTGAATGCAGGAAAAAAATAACCATAAACCACAAATACTTTATTCAAATTAAACATGGCTTATTCACATTTCTTTTTGTTATGCTTTGGTATTAACATTATCAAGAAATACAGTAAACATAGCAATGTTAAAGCTGTCATGCTGAGTGTCATACATTTGAAAACATAAAGGGGATATTTAAAAATTGTGCTTATGCTGAAAGTAGATAGTTCATGTACAACGATTATACTTTTTTTTTTAAGGGCAATGAAACCTGAATTGTGAGTTTATTATGCACAACTGTACAGTGTCATTATATTGGTTAAAAAAAAAGTAAAAATTTAGAATTGCATTTTTCAGTCAAGTTTTAATTAATGTCCCTTACACTGTATAATGTAATATGAACATCAATTTGTAGTATTAAAACATGTAATGTCATTTGGAACAATTAATATGTCGGAACAAAAGTCAGGGATTAGTAATCTGCATGAATTAAAACGGCGAGGAAAGGCTGTGCAAACAAAGGAACCCTTGCAGTAACTCAGGTCTCAAGGGACCCCTACTAATAATTATATACAGTTTATTGTACATTATTGTGATGGTAACTGCCCATTACCCTTGTGGTCATTGGGAAGAATCCCCCTCAGTGCTGTAAATGGGAACTTATCTGAGCGGTAGAAATTGCTCAGGGAAACCCTAGGGTTCCACAAAACCAGCGAGACATAAGCCCATGTAGAAAATAATGCTATCATAAGAGAAACACCAAGCATGCATTTAATTTTGGGGATGGTGGTTATGCTTTTCACCAAGACCTAATTTACAAGTGACCAATTTAATCTGGTGCTTTTCCTGCTGATCTGCTTCCTCCCTCCGGGGCCATATTTGGGGGGGGGGGGGGGGTACCCGTTTTTGACAGGTACCCGTACCAACTTCTGGGAGACCGCGCCGTCCTTCTGAAGTTTGGCCTCCTCCGTCCGCCACCAGGCCAGAAAAAAAAAAAAAAAAAAGCACAGCATGCCACCGCGTGGTTAGCCCCTTCTCTACCAGTCACATTTATACAGTTTTTTGGTGCATATTTATAGCACTGTTCACTGTATAAATGTGAATGGCCCCATAACAAGTAGGGAAAAAAAGTAATAATAAAAATGCCATAAAACTACCCCTATTTTGTAGACACTATAACTTTTGCGCAAACCAATCAATATACGCTTATTGCGTTTTTTTTTAAATTACCAAAAATATGTAGAATACGTATCGACCTAAACTGTGAAAAAAAAAAAAAATTATACATTTTTTGGGGTTATTTATTATAGCAAAAGTAAAAAAAAAAATTACAATTTTTTGTAAATCAAAATTGTCACTCTATTTTTGTTTATAGTGCAAAAAATAAAAACCGAAGAGGTGATCGAATACCACCAAAAGAAAGCTCTATTTGTAGGAAAAAAAGGACATAACATTTTGCTTGGGAGCCATGTCGCACGGCCGTGCAATTGTCGGTTAAATCGACACAGGGCTGAATTGCAAAAAGTGCTCTGGTCTTTGGCCAGCGCTTAAGTGATTAAAGCTTGTTCCCCCCAAAGCTCAAAGAAAGTATATAAGCCTATTTGAGACTGAGTCATGGAATAAGAGTGCTTACAAATCCTTGCCTCTCCTTCTTGTAACTAGCTTTCCATTTACTAAAACAATAAATGCTTGAGTCTTAAAATATGCCCAAGAAACACCTGTACAAACACAACAAAACCACTAGAAGAAGCCAGCCTAGCCATGTTGGGAAGCTAGCGTATTTCAGAATTGATTTGTGTAGCACTATGACTGTGCACAGTGTGAGCAGCCACAGTTGGTCTGATGCAATAAAACTAAGGAAAAATGGCTAGTAAATCAGAATCCTTATTTGATCTTTCAATGGTTGCTTTTTGAAAACTCGATTTTTGGGCGTGTGTCTACTTCTGTTTTTGTGAGCAAAGTTTTTTTTTTTTTAAATGTAGCATAGATGTCCAGACCAGGTTTAGCAGCATCAGTATGTGTCAGTTATCTTGAAAACAATTCTCAGGCCCCTTTCACACTTGTGCGACTTGGGACTGCAAAGTCACATGAAAAGTCATTCCCAATGATAACCATTAATATATGTGCAACTTCAAGTCGTGCCAATTTCAAAATTAGTCCCTGCACTACTTTGGAACTCAACTTGCATGAAAGTTGGACCATAAACCTCAAGGCAGGCATTCCCTGAAATCGTGTCAAAATTGCAGTAAGATCGCACGACTTTTAAGTTGTGGCAGTGTGTGGCCCAAGAATAATTTGTCTGTTTGACAGTAGGTCTGAGAACTAAGAGCACACAGAACTTTGCAACAGAGAACTTGGAATGTGCAGCTATCCAATGTTCTCATTACATTTGGACTTAAAGTAGTATTGTGGTTTTAAATGATTATTGCAGCCTTCCCAGTGCTGCAACTTTTATTAGATACAAGCCCAAGCCTTAAAGCGGAGGTCTGCCGACAATACAATTATTTTTTTTTTTAATCAATTTAGACACTTCTCATAATACACTCACATGTTTGGTAACGGATATCCAGTTTGGTAGTAAAATAGTATTTATAAAATCAGTTGCTGGCAGGTTTCATCTTGCTTGTGGGCATGTGAACCCTACAAGCAGAAACTTCCTGGATGCAGTGAATGCTGAGCTACCAGCATTCACCCCTCGTGCCCAGTTTGTACGGCGCTGTAAACTTCCACGTTGCCAGCACAACGGGCAGCATCGGCGGAAGTTCCCGCCCCGTTGTGATGGCAACGAAGATAACAGACAAAGCAAAGCTCATTACAGGGAGAGAGTAGCACATTGCATCACTTCCTGTTTCCGAATCTCAGGAGAATTCACGGCAGTCCTCTGCACTGACTCCTGGGAACAATGTAACAGAGCACCCAGGAGACAGTGCAGCGCGCCAGACATTACAAACATACCTGACCATACCTAGAACCTAACCATCCCTGCTTCATAATAGCAATACCAAGACCCTGTTAGCACACAGAAATGTCCACGTTGCTTTAAAATGATAAGGTCTTAGAAATCAAAATTTGTATGGTCGTTGTCGATTTTCACTGATGCTTTCGGGTGAAATTTCTAATCAAAGACTCTGTACCCTGTAAAGCCAAACTGTCAAATAAAATAGATGAGCCGCAAGAAAAGACGTTTCCATTTTTAACTAGAAATCCAATTTAACCACTTAAGACCCGGACCAATACGCTGGTAAATGACCCAAGGTGTTTTTGCGATTCGGCACTGCGTCGCTTTAACAGACAATTGCGCGGTCGTGCGACGTGGCTCCCAAACAAAATTTGCGTCCTTTTCTTCCCACAAATAGAGCTTTCTTTTGGTGGTATTTGATCACCTCCTGCGATTTTTATTTTTTGCGCTATATACAAAAATAGAGCGACATTTTTGAAAAAAAAAACACTTTTTTACTTTTTGTTAAAAAAAAAAATCAAATAAACTAAATTTTAGTCAAACATTTAGGCCAAAATGTATTTAGCCACATGTCTTTAGTAAAAAAAAAAAAAAAAAAAATCGCAATAAAAAAAAATAGCTTCCTAGCGGGAACAGCGACACTAATACAGCGATCAGAAAAATGATCGCTTAGTGATGCTGGCAATAGGGAGTGAAAGGGTTAACTAGGGCGGTGATCAGGGGGTTAAAACTTTATTAGGGGGGGTGGGGGGGGCTACCCTGGACCTAACACTAACTGTTTTTTTACACTGCCTGTCACACTGACACTAAATGCAGTGATTAGATCACTGCATTCAGTGACACTGTGACAGGGGGGGGCGATCACAAGGGGTTAATGTGCCTATGTGAGTGTGTGTCAGTGTTGTGCTGGTGCACACTTACTTGTGATGTCTTCTCTCATCAGCAGCGGTGGGAAACACCGCTGCAATGAGAGATTACATAATTTCCTCCTTCCTGTGTAAACACAGGAGGAGGAAGTGACAGGAGCTGGGAGCGCGCGCATTGGCTGGGAGCGATCGCGGGGGGGCGGGTAAACGCCGACATCCGCCCGCTCATCCGCACTTAGGCGGGGACGTAAATTTACGCCCTTGTGCCTGTACGTGCCATTCTGTGGCCGTATATGTGCGTGCGGGGGTCCTTAAGTGGTTAAAGTACACTTCTCAGATCTACAGGAGCTACAATTCCTGGACGCCTCCTGACATGTTAATTAGCTGTCTGCCTGATCCACTGGCGGCAACACTTTCAGTGTCACTGTCATACTGTTATTCACTGACCCAGAACAATGTGGTAGAAGTTCAAAGTATTTAAATAGGGGGGGGGGGTAAATATGTCAGCCAGGCAACTATCATCCCCCCCACAAATAGAGCATTATTTGATCACTTCTGTGGTTTATATTTTTTGTGCTTTAAACAAAAAAAAAGAAAATTTTGAAAAAAAATATATATATTTTTTTTTCTTTTCTACTATAAAACACACCCAATAAATAAATAAAAGATCCAATTTCTTCATCGATTTAGGCCAATTTGTATTATGCTACATATTTCTGGTAAAAAAAAAGGTGATATTGATTGCTTTGTGCAAAAGTTATAGCGTCTACACATTAGGGAATATATTTATGGCATTTTTTTAAAAAATTTTCCCTTTTAGTAATGGCGGTAATCTTCGATTTTTTTGTAGGACTGTGACATTGTGGCAGGCAGATCAGACACCTTACATTTTTTACCCTTTTTCCGGGAACCAGTGATATTATTACAGTGATCAGTGCTAAAGATATGCACTGACATTGTACCAATGGCACTGCCAGGGAAGCGGTTAACATCAGGGGCAATCAAGGGGTTAAATGTGTTCCCTCACTATGTTCTAACTGTATGGGGGATGGGCTGCCTGGAACACACACAGATCGGTCTTCCTGCATATCAGAAAGACAGGATCTATGTGTTAGGCATGGTGGACATCTGCCTTGTTTACTATGGCAGATCCCCGTTCTGTCACTGGGGACAACGATCGCGAATGGCTGGTGAACACCGACTCCGTCTGATCTGCTGATTGGCTCCTCCGCTGGCCAATAGGTGCACCCACGTGCCCCCACAGATCTGCATGTACGAGTGTGACATACACCTACAGCGATTTGCGCAGCCATGCCAACCTGCCACAGTATTACTGCGGCGGCTGGTCATCAAGTGGTTAATGTACCATTTTCATTCACTATAAAAGTAACAGTTTAGGAGTCATTTATTAAAATCGGAAGCGGAAATTACAAAGCTATGTGTACCAATAGTGTTACAGTTACAGAGAATTTCATACTCTGTTGTATTAACAGGATGTGTACTACAAAACTCATTTATAAAAAGGAAAATAAAGTGCAAAGTAAACTAAACGTTTT
Source organism: Rana kukunoris (assembly GCA_029574335.1). Classification (NCBI taxonomy): domain Eukaryota; kingdom Metazoa; phylum Chordata; class Amphibia; order Anura; family Ranidae; genus Rana; species Rana kukunoris. The sequence continues at coordinate 500,094,486 of CM056049.1, read as the reverse complement.
ACACCCAGTCATGTATTTTCTCTTCTCATGAAATATAAATGACACTCAAGCTATGATTGTCTTCTAAGGTAGGGTGACCAGACATCCTGACTTGAGCACACCATCCCCGGACCAAGTCTGTCCCTGGTTTGGATCTGAACAGGGGCTGGGGCAATTTCAAGGACAGTCAGTGAAGAATAAAAATGAAAAAAATCTGAATTACACACTCCCACTTCTACCAGCTTAGGGGGGTGTATTTTTTTTTCCATTATCTGTGCTCCTTTCTAATGATTATGTGCTGGTCGGAGCAGAGGGAATGTTTCTTCCGTTTCGGGCGCATGCCCATCCAGCTCCACTCACGTTCTTCTGGCTTGGCTCAAGTCTTGGCCGGCTACCTGCTTATCTCCTTGCCTTCCCTAGCTGGGTTATCTTCCCCCGCTCCCCACCCAGTAGTAGCCGGGGGCCGAAGAGTAAAACTTGACAGGCTGTGAGGCGAGCAACAGCCAGAGAGTAGCCGATTGCCGCCATTACTAGTTTAAAAATATATATTATATATGTCCCCAGATTACATTTTAAAAATATGGTACCCTTATTCGAAGGGTGAAACCGCTGTTGTAATCTATTGATTTGTAAGTGAGTCTTTATGCAGGCATTAGCCGTTCCATACCAGTACACAGGGCAATCTCTGTCTTTCTTGTAACAGTAAGAAGGTAAGCATATAAATGGAAATCCTCCATGTGGCTTGAGCCTGGTGTCTGAGCCCCTGACAAGACCAATTTAATTACAGCCTTTACCCACAGTGCCACCTGTTGTAGAAATACGATATTGCAAAGCAACCACGCTAATAAAACCAGTTCAACCAACAATAAAAAAAATAATGGGAGAATAGTTGTACCAGTGTGGCATAATCTAAATGCTAAAACCAGTCCAACCAGCAATAAAAAATAAATGGTAGAATAGTTGTATCAGTGTTGCAGAATGGTGGGTTTGGGGGGAAAGATGGCCCGTACACACCATCCGATTATCGGATAAAAATGATTGTCCGAGGATGAATCCTACAATTTTCGGATCGTGCGTACACTACTTTCGAGAGCCGATCACGACAGTTCATTCGATCGGACAAGCACGAAAAATGTTCCTCGTTTGATGTCAGATCGTACGATTTTCGTTTAGTCAGTACAGTTGTCATCCGAAAATCTAATACAAATACATTACAACACATGACATCACTTCTGATTTTTTTCTTTATGCCGTACGAGAATTTTCGTGACTTTAATAACCTATTTTCTACTTGCAACTATTAAGCGAAAAAAGTTGTACGATATTCGGATCGTGTGTACGGGGCATCAGTATTGTTATGGTAAAGACAAGGAACGGAAGAAGTTGAAAAATTACATTTAAAGGTAGATCTGAACCCATTTTGGATAACCTTTAATATAGCAACATTCTTTGTGTCAAACAATTGCTATTTAACTTTTTTCATTAAAACATATTGGGCCAGATTCAGAAAGACTGGCGTATTTTTAGGTGGGCGTAACGCATCTCATATGCGCTACGCCCGCCATAACTTAGAGAGGCGAGTACCGTATTCAGAAACAACTTGTGCCCTAAGTTACGGCGCCGTAGCATATATGAGCCGGCGTAAGCCCGCGTAATTCAAATTATTAAGGCAGTGGGCATGTTGTATTGAAATGAGCCGTGACCCCATGCAAATGAGGGGCCGAATGAACGGCGCATGCGCCGTCTGTGGACGTATCCCAGTGCGCATGCTCAAAAAATTCACGTCGGATAGAATGCCTAAGATACGTCAAACACTGCATACGATGTGAACGTAACTTATGCCCATCCCCATTCACGTACGACTTACGTAAACGACGTGAAATACGACGGCTGTTCCGACGTCCATACTTAACATTGGCTGCGCCTCATATAGCAGGGGTAACTTTATGTCGGTCGTACGCCTTACGTAAACGACGTAAATAAATGCACCGGGCACAAGTACGTTTGTGAATCGGCGTATCTAGCTCATTTGCATATTCGATGCGTAAATCTACGGAAGCGCCCCTAGCGGCCAGCGTAAATATGCAACTAAGATACGACGGCGTAAGACTTACGTCGGTCGTATCAAGCTAGAATTCAGGCGTATCTTGGTTCCTGAATACAGGGCATAGATACGACAGCACATCTTTTAACTTACGCGGCGTATCGTGTTTCTGAATCTGGCCCATTATCTTGCGTCAGCATCTGCTGAAGGCCATTGCTCTACAATGTGACAACAGTAAATCATGCCTTTAGAATGCATGTTGCCAGGGATGCTTGTAATCTTTGGGAGGATAGAATATGACAATGCCTAGAGCATAAGTGAGATACAGTTGTCACTCAATTCCATACGCCTTGACACGGACCTTCGTAGGATTACAGAGTATGGTTTTAATAAACGCTACCCATTTACCACAGTTATAGTTTATATTTTAAACTTGCATAAACAAGTTATTAGTGATTGTGTTTAGCTCTGAGAACCCCATTTAAAGGCTCGTTACTGCACTGAGGTCTCCTAACATTTCTACCTACAGATGGCCTTTTATGCAAGAAACTGCTACGATGCTGCAACCTTTCAAGAGCTCATTAGTACCACCTGCAAATAAAAAAAAAAAAGTTGCTATGGTAATTTTTCCAGAACACATAGCTGACAATTAAAACTCGCCAAGGGGAGCAGCATCAGCTCAAGTGAAAAGATACATCACCTGCTTACATATATAAAAGTCTCTTATGTATCCCACAATCTACCTGGGGCACCAAAAGACCAAAACCAAACAATGTGCTTATGGGAGTAACAAGTGCTAACTGACAAGTGTTAAAGGTCTTACCTTATACATCTGAAGACCAAAGATCAATATCATTTAACAATTTACCAGAAAAGATGAATAGAACAGAATTAGACTATTTTGATAAGGCAATGCAAAGTGCAGGGATGCTGTATAAAGGACACTGACCCACAAAAAACACAAGATTTAATTTTTACTGTAGTTCTAATTAAAAAATATATTTTTGATTGAATATAATGAATTATATTAGACACACTCATCGCTCATATGCACAAGTATTAGTCTCTTTGAAATACCACTACAGTAAAACCTTGGTTTGAGAGTAACTTGGTTTGAGATCATTTCGCAAGACAAGCAAAATGTTTTAATAAATGTTGCCTTGATATACCAGCGATGTCTTGATATAAGAGTAGCATCATGTCACAACTGAGTATAAAAGAGAAGAGAGGAGCCTCTAAGTGTAGCAATATGGTTACATTTAATGAAGGTACAACATTTAGCAACTTATTGCTACACTTAGAGGTGCCTCTTTTCTCTTTTATTCCCTGTAAAAAAGTGCTTTGGATTACAAGCATGTTTCTGGAACGAATTATGCTTGCAAACCAAGGTTTTACTGTAAATGCTTTTGACATGAGCCTCCTTGTTACATGCAGTATGCCCATACTGGAAACAAGGCCTTGCTGTTAATAAAAGTCAAAAACAAAGCAGAAATCCATCCTTCTGAAAATACAGGGCACGTGATCAGCAAGGGTTGGGGTCTTTTACCAATATTATTAACTGCATCAGTAATGTCATTACACTAATTATACATAAATATTAGCAAATTAAATAGTCCATAATGGCAAACCACAGAGCTGAATTAAGTAAAATGTGCTCGTTATTTCACCTTAATGGTAAAACAATATCATAGTAACTGTGCTGGTTCATGCCGCACAGCATATTCTGGCTTCGTCTTAGCTCTGCTCCTTTCAAAATGTCTCCAATTCACAATCTGAGCAATCCGTAAGCATTTTGCATAGTTTATTTTTTGTATATGAAAAACCTTCTTGATCTAGGTTCTGATAAGATTCGCTGTTTCCTCTTCTGTCCCCTAAGCAAACAAAGACAAATATGTTAAAAGAAATCTATTACATTACAGCAATTTGTGTGTGTGTTAGAAGATGTTTATAATCATCAGATGTTAGCTTTACAGAAACGATAGATAGTGAGAATGACATTATAAAGAATTTAAAGAGACCCCCCCCCCCCCCAAATACTTTAGCTGCTGCCTTTTAATATAAGGATGCTTATCTGTCCAGCGATTCAGAAATGTCCTCACCCGAGCCGATTCTTCAATCGGCTTTAGGTGCAGGTGCTAGCATTTTAGGCAAAGAAATGTGGCAGTGAAGACTTCCAGCTTCACAGCCGATCTCCTACTTCGCATTCTCAAGCCCCGCTGCGGTTTGTGAATGGGGGTGGGGGGTGCACACAAGCAGTACTTCCCCTTTTGGGGGTAGTTCCGCTTTAAAGCTGAACTCAGATATAAGCAAGCATCGTCTCAAGTAATACACATGCCTTTTGTATTAAATCTTGGTGTGATTCATGTATTTCTTCCAGATCTGTGCACTAATACAATGTGAAACTGCAGGAGCTTTCAACTGTATTAAAATGAGTACTGCCAAAGCTTTTTTTTTTTTGTTCATACTTCTCATGTGGGTCACAGACGTGCACTTATTTCTGCAATCCTGTGACGCAGATTTAACAATAGCTCACTGTTGGCCGACGTCACAGAGCCATACTGACCATGTTTTCAGGATTCACCCAGATGCCTGACCGCCATCTGGCTCAGCCTCTCAGCACGCCACTGAGAGCGTGATCCAGCCACTTCAGTTCTCTCCACAGTCCGGTGATCTCTGCTCAGTGATGACCAAGAAGTGAGAAATCAGAGGTCATATGATTGCTTAGTTCTCAGAATTAGAGCTGGTGGGGGGACAGCTACAGCATCGGACAAATACTGCCGCCATATAGGTGAGGATGTAGGTTTTTTTTTTTTTTTAATCCCTGCACTTCTCAAGTAGAGAGCAGCTGTAACTTTAAAGAGAAGGATAACTAGTCTTGTATCCACCCTCCTGGAGTTTTCTACTGGCAGCCTGTAGTTGGTTGACCTGATGTGCCCCTCCCACATCGCAAACAAAGTGAATTAACGTTTTGGCTATTAAAGTGTTACTAAGCCCACAACAGTCAAATCAGTCTGTATATGCAGTAAAACGTGGTTATATTCACTGCGGAACCTAAGTTAATCCCCTGCTTTGTGTATAAAGGCTGTGTGATCCTGTCTCTCTCTGATCCTCCTCTTCCACTGTTCCCTAATTATTTCCTGATAATACAGAGCTCAGGGACAGGCTGCACATGCTCAGTTTGGTGTGTATTGTTAGAGAGTTTTTTTTTTTTCTTGGGAGAGTTCATGTGATCAGCACAGGGTCAATTAGCACTGTCCAGACAGAGGGCCAGAGGAAAATGAAAACTCCTCCTACAAGCTTTACTAGGAACTGATACAAGACTGCTATATACTGCTGAAAAGGTATTTAGCACTTTATATTTATTTACTAAAATTATTTCCTTTCCATGTTCTGTGTACTGTGGGAGACCAGATATAGCGAATACAGGCTCCTGGGTTTAGCAACAATATTTTTCTCAACCTAGTTTTTGACAATATTTTTGACATGTTTTAAATAAAACAACTGCAATGGGAAATTTTCAATCAGCATTATGTAGAAAAGTGTTTGATATGGCAAACTGGGCAATTATATTGCAATAAGCCAAACCTGGATGGCAAAACAATAAAACATTTTTGTAGTGAAGTAGAATTCATATTTTTTGTGTTTCTGGCTTCAGACTTTCATTGATTTCCTATCTGGTAAATCTGTTATCACTGTTACAGTAACTTGACAGGCACTCCCCCTTCCTGCCCAGGACAATTTTTTAGCTTTTAGCGCTGTCGCATTTTGAATGACAATTGCGCGGTCATGCAACACTGTACCCAAACCACATTTTTATCATTTTATTCCCAGAAAGAGCTTTCTTTTGGTGGCATTTTATCACCTATGTGGTTTTTAGTTTTTGTGCTGTAAACGATAAAAAGACTGACAATTAAAACAAAACTGATGAAGAGCTACCTGACAGGGAATGGCACTGTTAGGCACTTTGATAGGGCATTGACAGGCCTTACTGATGCGGCACCGATTGGCACTTTTTTGGGTACTGACATCCATTTACTATGGGGACAGGCTGGCAGCTGATGGGCACCATTTGATTGGGGGCTGTGCTGATAATTAGAACAGACCCCCCCTCTGATTTGCTCTCCCTGTCAGCGTGAACCGAGTAGAGACATTTACCGGCACTTCCTGGTTCACGCAATGATCAGCTGTGATTGGTCACAGCTGATCACATAGTAAGAAGCCTCTGCCAGAGGCTTCATACCACTATCAGAGTTGCGCTGTGTGTCAGACTGACACACAGCACCTCCGATCGCTGCGCTGCGGCACTTTTATCCTGATCATTGCGATAGGATGTTCGATCAGGATAACACAACCACTTTGCCGCTGTCATTCTGCTATATGGCGGGCGGCAAGCGTTTAAAGTGTTTGTTAGTCCAACATTTTATATTCCTGTTATGTGCCTGCTGTACCATGTACTTGTATGAAAATGTATTGTGTCCTCTTTATTTTGCTTCCCTTGTGTGAAATCCCTGGTGTTTGTTAATCCCTCTTCTTTCCTATTAAAAACTGACCACACTAGGCAGAAGAGCACACCTATGGTCAAGTTCTCTAGCTGCCTGCTCTCCTCCAACGAGGAGACTCGTCCTGACCCGCCCCTCCTGCACAGCCTTTCACTGGGAAGCTCAGTGTTCTGTTGCTTCCCCTCCCCTCCACTCCCCCCAGCCCTTATATCTATACACATATGTTTTGCCTTTCATTTCTATTTTAAACTGCATAGGTTTGTTGTACAAGGTGATCTTTACCATTTTTAATTCCATAAAATTTGTATTAAAAAAAGGTAATAAAATGTAAATCATAAGAATGAAATGTAAAAATACACAGTATACTTGCCACTTTACATATTTACATACCTGTTCCCTTGTTCTATGTGGACGGCATACCAGAATAATAAATATTATACCAAAAAAAATGCCTAGCCCCATAATGATGAAGGGAACATTGGCTACCACTCTGGCCTTCCACAGTATGGTCTTAAGTTTTGCAGAAGAGTCGTCATCAATGATAACCGCCTGTAATAGAATTAGCCACAGATGTAATTACAGCAAAAATAAATTAAATGTCATTTTTGAAGGCCAACATCAAATTACAAAATACGGGAACTATAGATATATATGTACACCAATGGGGGTTCATGTAAATAAGTAAAAAAATTGTGCAAATCTACATGGCTTTTGATATTAGTGAACAGTCTGTTGGAAAAAGCTTCTTTGTTACAGATACATGGGAGATTTTCAATCATACTACTAAATTGAATAGCATGTAGTTTATAAGAGTAGCATAACTTGTTACTTTTTTCAACTAGCTAATAAGCAAATATTGGTGAAAAACATAATTTGAACACACAGTGCATCAATTGTGTGTGCCACTGTAGAATACTCGTAAAGCTTACACCATTGGCTGCAATCTGTTCCATTAATGATGGCATCATTGTAAATGTAAAGTGAAAATACCTGTTGATCTGTTCAGAATTGCAGCCAGTGTCTAACTTTCTGCAGTGGACTGACAGCTCTGTCCCTGCTACATTGAAATTCCAAGCAGTGTTGTCTGCTCGACTACATCACATTCCTCTCTCCTCCTCTCCATGACGCCCAACATTTGCTCCCTTTCCATACCACCTACATGCCAACTCTCCCCCCTCTTTCCACTTCAGTGCAGCGGAGCAGCATGATAACTCAAACAGGAAGTTACACGTAGACTACATTTCTGGTAGGGTCAATGGTTATTTTTTAGTACTTGCAGTTTTTTAAAGTGACATGGGAAACTGTGCATATATTGGGAGAACATACACTTTTAGTTAGTGGTACAGCCTGCATGAGTCCAATGTATGACCTGCTGTGCTTAAAAAAAACTGTACTCCCTTCAATGTCTGATATACTGTACTCCAAAAAATTTTGGTCTTGGGAGCCTGGCAGTGATATTAGTAAAGAGGTGTCGCTACCCTGGCATATAGGGTGGGTGTAATCACAGAAAACCATTACACCAAAAAATAAAAACAATAACAAAAAAGCGTGTAAACACCCAAAAGCAACCTCCTCGTAAGTTTATAATAAACAAATAAAAAATAACAGCATCCCAAAACCCAAGTACACATACACACCAAGCAACCCCTACAACTCATTGCCTACCCACACAAAAACTCCCTCCCTCTAAAAAAATGCTGCGGTCCTCCTAAAGGGTCTGGGCATGAGTACCCCTAAAAGAACCCCCAAATACCCCTGCCACATTGCACCTTCTGTATTCCAATGAGAATCAGATGAATAACCTATTATTATTACCAATTAATACTATTAACCTGATATACTCTACTTTCACTGTGCTAAATGATCTTTCTTCCTGACGTGGCTTGGTGGATTCAGCCCAGGGCCTACCCATGCATGTAGTGAGTGGAAGATATGGAGGGGGGAGGACAAAATACGAGCAGGGGGTGAAGGCAAGATAGTTTCAGTTACTAAAAAAGAAGAATCAACCAGCGCAGATAAACCTAAAGATCAGCAGCTCGAACACTGAGGGTCAAATGATCAAATCCCCAATAACAAAATCTAAAAACATCAGTGCAGCGCAATAACATAAAACAATTCTAAAATTAATATAAAAATTTAAAATGATGAGTATAAGAATACGACAGTCCATGTAAATCAAAATAATCTTCAGAAAAATTGATGAGCAAACACCAGCGAGTGTCCAAAGTGCAGTAGAAATCTTTCAAGTGACTACGTGACAACCTCCATCAGTGGTAGCAATGGCAGCTCATCTCAATATACAGTGTGGTGGAGGTAAATAAAATGATTATTTTGTGTTTATGTTACTTTCCTCCTGAACTATCAGAATACGGTTACTTTCCTTAAAAGACATTATAGAGTTAAAAAACCTTCAGGAAGTAATAAATGAAAACGGATGTATTCTTCATTTCAAACCCCCCCTCCATCGAGTGAAGTCCCTGTGAGTTTGAGTGGAAGACCCTGTGCTTCTGAAAATGCCGAGGACATTTGTGCCAAGAAAACACATTACAAGAAGGAAAGTCAAATTTGTCTATAAGGCCACGTACACACGGAGGGACATGCCTGCTGAAACATGTCCGACGGACCGTTTCCAGCGGACATGTCTCCTCCGGATTTTCGTCCGACGGTGTGTTGAAAATCCCCTCGGCCAGGGAACGCGGTGACATGGCGGTGACGTTGACGCCACTACATCAACAAACCCGACAATAAAATGCTTCCGCGCATGCGTCGAATCCATTCGACGCATGCGCGGACAGTTCTGTCCACTGGTTAGTGTACTAACCAGACGGACAGGTTTGTAGCGGACAAATTTCAAAGCATGCTTTGAAATTTGTCCGATGGACAAACCTGTCTGCTCGCACGTACACACGATCAAATTTGTCTGCTGAAATGGTCCGTCGGACCGGTTTCAGCAGATGAATTTGATCGTGTGTACGCGGCCTAAGTCTGCAGTAGCAATTCAAACGCCTCCTCTTTCACTGGGACAGCAAAGAAGTAGTAGTCTTATTTCTTGCTCTTGTGATTTGGGCCAGCAGGCAGAATAGCTGTACTCTAATGTTGTGCTAGGGGCCTATCCTTATCAACAGACCCCTCAGTGAATCAGTCAGGTCAAGCAGGCAGTTCCCTGGCGCTTCTGGATCAGAAAGGTAATTGGACAATGACTTGCTGGATCAGACAGGGTTTTGTTAATCAACTGTCACAACTGGCGATATTCAAATCCTTCACATTTGGTTACTTCCTGATTGCATCCCAAAAGCTGATTGTTTATAATAGTTTATGCAATTGCCTTCCCAGACTCGTTCCTGATCATGTCCATCTGTGTGACTCTCTGCTTGTCATTGCTCCTCCCAGGATGAGGATCACACTTTTAGACAGCTTACCATTCACTGTCATTGCTGCTCCCCAGTCCGCTGTGCACAGAGATCTGGTTCAAGGGCTCCACCCTTGAGGTAAGCTGCCATTGCTACCACTGGTGGAGGTTGTCACATAGTCACTTGAAAGATTTCTACTGCACTTTGGACACTCGCTGGCATTTGCTCATCAATTTTTCTGAAGATTTTTTTGATATATATGGACTGTCTTCTTATCCTCATGATTTTATATTTTATATTAATTTTATATTTGTTTTATATGTTATTGCACTGCACTTCTATTTTTAGACAATTGTTTCAGTGGATGTGTGCTCAGCTCTGTTACTCTTCCCTCTGGGAAGTTTGGAGTGAGCCACAATCCACCAGGCGAAGAACAGTTTAGGGCTGCCTCAGATAAGTGGGTAAAGTCCTGGATGGGGAGCTGACAGAGGACACCTTATCCCCCTGCTGGCAGACACCTTCTATCCACCTCACTTCCTCACCCTCACGTTGACGGCATTCCTAACTAGCCACCTCAACCTCTCTAGTTGGTTTACCAACACAACCCCCCTCTGCTGGCCACCTCACCCTCAAGCCACCTTATCCCATGTATTGATATCCCTATCCAGATACATCATCCCCTGCTGATAGACATGTATCTCTGCCTGCTTCATAATTAAGTTGGGAATATTGATTATCATTATCAATGTTGGCAGAAATAACACCAATAAAAACTTTTTTTTTTTTTTTTTTTTTATAAAAAGTAATTCTTACCTCACTTAGGTGCATCACTGGAAAGTAGAGAGTCTGTATATTTTTTGTAGCACTAGCAATTAAGGAAAAAAAAATCTATTAGTGTGGTTTATGCCTATGATATATCAACACACATTAATGGCTAGAGAGAGAAGCACCTAGGCTAATGACCAGACAAGAAACAGTAAGTGGACTGTATAAGTATTTGCTGGCAGGAAAAAAATGTTTTACAATCCAAAGTTAAAACAAGGGCAGAATATTTCATAGATGGAAAGTTGAAAAAATTACCGAAGGTCCACTTTAAAGCTGGAGTGTCGGTAGGCATTATTTTGAATAGTTACATTGGTCCAGCTTGGCAATGTAAGTATGCCAATCTCATACTGAGCCGAACCCGGTGTCACCTGCAAGTCACTGTAGTAGTTGCCCATACTACCATGATTGCAGCAGCCTTCTAAGTCCAGTACCAAGCTGCTCCAATCACCAACAGGGGGGTAGTTCACTCGCCACTGCCGCCATTCAGAAGGTGTTCTTTCATTAGATGAGGTAGGGAGGAAATGTCTCGATCTACAAGGCATTTTCTGAATGGTGGCGGTGTCTGTATTTGGGGCCACTAACCTGCTTTGGCACTCCTGTCAAATTGTGTGACCGTGTTCATGTCAGTCTTCAGAAACTTACCTAAACTTAGGATTTTGTCTTATGTAGACGTTAACTTGCATTCTCTTGGCAGCCCTCAGTAATATTCCAGTAAGCTGAAAGATAAGGTGGGACATCATTAGGTACGATGTTAAAAAACTCTCTCTGAAATACATGCACATTTCCCCTTAAACATGCTGTGAGTACACCCAAGTGAAAATGTCCAAATTGGGCCCAAAGTGTCAACATTTTGTGTGGCCACCATTATTTTCCAGAACGGCCTTAACCCTCTTGGGCATGGAGTTCACCAGAGCTTCACAGGTTGCCACTGGAGTCCTCTTCCACTCCTCCATGATGACATCACGGAGCTGGTGGATGTTAGAGACCTTGTGCTTTGTTAATCCAGTGCTGCACTGACGTTTCTGGATTCCGAGTCATGGGGAAAGCAAAAGAAGAAAGAAAAAAACAGGAAAGGGATATAAAGAAATATCCAAAGGATTAAGAATGCCAATCAGCAGTGTTCAAACTAATCAATAAGTGGAAAATGAGGGGTTCTGTTGAAACCAAACCACAGCCAGGAAAATTGTTTGGGATGCAAAGAAAAACCCACAAATAAATTCAGGTGAAATACAGGACTCTCTGAAAACATGTGGTGTGGCTGTTTTAAGATGCACAGAAAGGAGCCACTTGAAAAAAGATGGGCTGCATGGTAAAGCTGTCAGAAGAAAGCCATTACTATGCAAATGCCACAAAGTATGCCACTTGCAATACGACAAACAGCACAGAGACGCCTCAAACCTTCTGGCACAAAGTCATTTGGAGTGATCAGACCAAAATTTAGCTTTTTGGCCATAACCATTAATGCTACATTTGAAGAGGCGTCAACAAGGCCTATGATGAAAGGTACACCATTTCTACTGTGAAACATGGGAGGTGGATCACTGATGTTTTAGGGGTGTGTGAGCTAATAAGAGGAATAGGAAATTTGCTCAAAATGTATGGCAAAATTACCAAGTATGTTATCAAAAAATACCTTTTGCATTTATCATAACATTCCAACATGACAATGATCCAAAACACAAGGCCAAGTCGACCTGTCATTGGCTACAGCAGAATAAAGTGAAGGTTCTGGAGTGGCCATCTCAGTCTCCTGACCTCAATATCATTGAGCCACTCTGGGGAGATCTTAAATGTGCAGTTCATGCAAGACAGTCCAAAAATGTACAGGAACTGGAGGCTTTTTGCCAAGAGGAATGGTCAACTTTACCATCTGAGAAGATAAAGAGCCTCATCCACAAATACCACAAAAGACTTAAAGCAGTCATTGATGTTAAAGGGGGCAATACATAGTATTAAGAGCTGGGGTATCTAAACTTTTGATCAGGGTCATTTGGGTAGTTTCTGTTATTATGATTTAAAGAGAGTAAAAACAGTTGATTGATAATAAATGGCTTCAGCCAAATACTAACCATGAGTAAAAGAAAAGTTTTTGTTTTATCATTCGTATTCTCTAAAAAATGGTCAAGAAATCATAAATTCTGCCAGGATATGTAAACTTATGAGCACAACTGTACAGCGAGGGAAGAAAGTATTTAATCCCCTGCTGATTTTCTACCGATTTTGCTTCATGGGGTAAGGATGATCATGAGAAAAGTGAGAAAAGTGAATAAACTCAAGGCAGTTGGGTCCACAGTCACCAAACAAACTTACTGTCCTTATCATATGCCTAAATAGGAAACAATGTTTCACATGTTTAATACTCATATTTAGCCATAATTAGAAAATAAATTGTGGGAGAGAGAGGTTGTCATGCTTTTTTCTTTTTTCTTAAAAAACAGAGAACATTGTTAACTCTGCTGAATCAAACACTTCATGTGATCATCAGTGATATGTGGTGACAAACTGATTCATGATTGTAAAAAAGGATTACTGTAATCTAGGAAAAAGGTCACAGTTGTGGAAACACTTGCCTTGCAGATTTGGATTAACCCTTACAGCAACTGGTATAGAGAGAATAAAGAAGTCCTGACATAAGCTGAATAAAGAGCACAGTTTAGGTGCCCTCTGTCCCAGTGTGCTCTCTTTATGATTAGCGCAAGATGGCAATTACTGGACAAAAGCTAGATAAAAGGAAGTGGTTATTGCTAAAGTCATCCCAAAGTGATTCAAGCACATTACTGCACACTGTCACAAGGAGACAATGTAAAATAAAGCAATCTGCTATGCCCTTTACACACACATAGATGCTGAGATTTTTTTCTGTTTGCTCTACTGGGTGCATGAAATGCCTTCTGTCGTGTTTTGCTATGTAAGGGATTTAAGGCGTCTGACCCATAGAAAAGGGAAGGAGTACCTCACCAGCAAGCAGAAGTAAGCTCGCCAGGATGCTGTGCTTGACAGTAGTGTCAAAAATGTGTACCACAGGTTATGTTTGGTGGGCAAATATAAAACTGAAGCAAAAGAGGGCACACCAGCATACTGCATCATCACATGTGCCACTTATTATTAATTCACATTAATATATACCCACAAGTCATGTGAATAAAACAGAATAGCAAGTTACACATACGTAGCACCATTGTATACAAGACTCGGTGTACTCCAAATCTCAGGAGAACTTCACCGGGGTCCTCCTTGCTAGCTTACGCATTTTGAGGGCTATACCCCCAAAGCTGGCTGTGAAGAAAAGAGTATAGCCCTCGAAACACGCAAGTCACCTAGGATTATGGTGAAGTTCTCCGGAGATTGGCATATTCTGAATCTTATGTACAATGGTGCTACACATGTGGAGCTTACTATGTTTCATTCACATGGCTTGTGGGTATATTTTAATGTGGATTAATAATAAACATCACATGGGATAATGCACTAGGCTGGTGCGCCTTCTTTTGCTTATGTTTTATAGTTGGTTTCAGGACCCCCAGTCCTCAGAGGGCAGCAAGGCTTAAAGGAGTTGTCCTGTGTTAAGAAGCAGTTACTGTTGAAGAACGGTTATCCGCTCGCACACTCATACGCAGGAGGCGGTTTGTTTTGTATATGTGTTTGGTGGGTAGTAATGCTGCAAAACATGACCTATTCAAGTGAGCGGGACTGTGCCGTATCATATGCGAGTGTAAACAGGCCAATACAGTAAATGCTTCTTCCTGAGTGTCAGCAGTTTTTCTTTCCAAGTGTACACTAAGCCATGCATGTACAGTCATGGCATAATTCTGCCAGGACAAAGTAATTCCCAAGCTCATGTGCAGGAGTTGCGTCATCCTGGCCCAGCCAACCAAGATAGCTGAACACCCTGAATTCGGGAGACGACTAGGTGAGGATGAAAGTACCAACAATGGTGAAGAGTATGTACATTGCAGCGTTGGAAGAGATCACTTTGTTGGGTAAGTGAGCCATAATATGCAAATAATGCTGTGCATGCTTCCACATTATGGCAAAACAGCACCTTATGGGCCCAACATTATGGAATTTGTGGAGGCGGCTTTCTTCAATTTTTGGTTTGCTCTCTTACTTTAAGTTACATACTTTTTATTGCACTCTTAATTTAGAGTATATGTCTTTCCACCCACCGCTGACGAAGTCCGTACGGGGGAGGAGTTACCTTACGTGACCATACCGCGATACACCGTTGTTTTATGCCATTTTTTTTATCAGCCCGTTGTGCCTTCTTTGGATTGTTACCCCCCCCCCCTCTTTTTTGGAATAAAACCAGTCTACACTTAGATTGTGTTTCAATTTTTTTTTTATTCCATACAAGGTCTATTCTTGATTGATGCCTGTTTGCCACCTCGTTGGACTCAATTCATCAACATCATCTCCCCTGTTGTGGGAACAAGCGCAACAAAAAAAAAAAAGGAACAAGCGCATTTGACCATTTGTTTACTCAATGATCCACCTCATCCGGTAAGGGTGTTCACTTCTAATGGTGGAGGATTTGTCACTTTGAACAACCATTTTTCGCGTTTCACTATTTACTTGTAGTATATGGACTTTATGCATCACATATTTTGCGCTGCACTGTTTTATTTTTTCGTATTTTCACACATATTATTTGTAAATGTTTGAAACCAAGAATTCTGTCCTGTGAGCCCAGACTGTCACGTATACACTTTGATAGTTTTTGACGTCCCTGACCATGGCTCATAAAACTTCTGCACAGAATGGTACTAACACTTCATTACATGCTCTTCTGAACAGGAGTAAGGAGTAAAGCCATTCCTGAAGGAGAAGAAAAACAGCTGGATTTAAGAGGAGATTTGTGCCCTCTGTGTGGAGGGCACAAAGGAATGGAAAATGTGGAGCTGGGCATTCAACTAGAAACAGATTGATAGCCTCAGCTTTGTTCCTGTGTGAAGGGGCGGGGTCCCTTCCCTCCCCTCCAATAATCTTTTAGAGCTCTCCTCACTGAGCTCTGCAGAGTGCAACTTCAGCTCTATGCCCCCTGCTTTCTGATAGCTCAGTCAAGCTTTATAAATTCTGGACTTTGAATGGATGTGAAGAGAAGACTGCAGATTATGTAGGAGGATTTTGTTTGTCTCTGTGTATCACCTGATGTCAGTCTCTTTACTGGTTATATGTAAGGATTTACAACTACTTTGAAGTGATTCTTTAGGATCGTTCATATTTTTTTTGCAAGCTTGCTCCTCCATGTTTGCCATTTAATTAAATAGAAAGAATTGCAGATTAGCAACTACAGGGAGCACAAAGAAAATAAGTGCAAATAGTAGGTGCAGCTTACTACTACAGAGTAGACTGTCACTTTTATAGCTGTGAAAACAAAAAGGGAATACGAGGGCACAGGCCCATAGTGCAATACCATCTTTTATTGGATATAAAAGAATAAAATTGATACACTCACAAGTGAAGGTGAATAAACAGCATGAAACAATTCCTCCAATAGAGAGCCTTAGCGAGGGACACATTTGTGCTTCAGAGTTGATAAGAAAACCACTGGATGGATGGGCTGGCTCCACAGTCACAGGCTCATCAAGAAGCTGCCGACAAGCCGCGAGTGAGCCGCTCACTAACTGAAGAGACAGCCGGTCAGGAGAGGGCTGTGGGGCACCTACAACACTTGTCCCAGGGAGAGCGCTGATGAAGCCAAATGATAGGATCCTGACAACTACAGTGTTCTCCCATCAGTTGGCTTCACCAGAGTTCTTCCTGGGACAAGTTGGCTGTTTCTTCAGTCAGTGAGCGGCTCACTCGCGGCCTGTCGCCAGCTGCTTGATGTGCCTGTCTGTGGAGCCAGCCCATCCAGCAGTCTTCTCATCTACTCTGAAGCATGGTTTGTCCCTTTTAAGGGCTCTCTATTGGAGGTACTGTTTGACGCTGTTTATTCACCTTCACTTCACGTGAGTATCGATTTTATTATTTTATATCCAATAAAATACGTTATTGCACCATGAGCCTGTGCGCTCGTACTGCCTTTTGTTTTCTCAGCTATCAAGGAGTATGATGCTGGCCAGATTGTTTCACATTAAGCATTCTCATTAAGGGATTCCTTGGTCAGTGCGTTATCACTTTGGATTGTACATTTCTAGCGCAAAGACTATTTTTGTTGTATTTTTTGTCACTTTTATAGACTATACTTTTGCAAAGTAAAAGCTCACCTAATCTAACCAATAAGGTTACATTGTGTTCAGCTGAATACCCAGTCATGTGTATGGGGAAATGAAAAAAAATAGATTTTTATTTGCAGTTAATTTGTCCACCCACATGACCATTCACACTAAGCTTACAATTCCTCGGTTTCTCGAAGTTAGAAAAAACGTCAACGTTTAAGGAAGATGAGCATGTGATAACACAAGAAAGGTGACATATCTGCCTTGTGCCCTTGTGGTTAGCCCGATTGCTTAAACTAGGACAAAGTACAACCTCGTAGTTGTCAAGGTAACTCCTGCATGAAGTACCATGCAAAAAGCCAGTTTTACAGTGTGCGCGCGCACACACACACACACACACGTTTACACACACAAAATGTGCCCATTTTATAGCCCACAATCACCACATCCACAGCCTGAAAGTCTGTGGTCAAAATACTGATCAAATCTTAAGCCGCATACACACGATCAGTTTGTCCGATGAAAACAGACCGATGGACTGTTTATCGGACAAACCGATCGTGTGTGGGCCCCATCAGTCTTTTTTCCCCCATCGGTGTTAAAAAAATAGAACATGTTTTAAATTTTTCCTATGGATAAAAAAAAAAGATAGAAAAATCCGATTGTCTGTGTGGAACTCCAACGGAGAAAAATACACGCATGCTCAGAATCAAGCAGACGCATGCTCGGAAGCATTGAACTTTTTTCGGCTAGTCGTAGTGTTTTTCATCACCGCGTTATGGCATGGTCGGAATTTAGTCTGATAGTGTGTATGCAAGACTGATGAAAGTCAGCTTCATCACATATCCGACGAAAAAATCCATCGGATTCGATTCCATCAGATATCTGATCGTGTGTACAGGGCTTTAGGGGTCTTATGTGCAGGGCCGATCCGCCCTATAGGCTCACTATGCAAGCCGCTTAGGGCCCCCCAAATTACTAGAGGCCCTGCCTGCTGAGAAGTCATTTTCGGTCCCTCACTCCACTTCTCAACTCGCTGGCTGCATGGGAGAAGAGGTAAAAAGTCAGTACCCCTGGCGTCTCTTGATTGTAAGATGTCATTTCTGACAGCAGAACACCCCCTCCCCCCTGCTTCTAAACTTTAATCTTTAATGTGCCACCGTCGACACCCCCCCCCCCCACCCCCCAGCTTCTCAACTTTAACGTAACATGTCATTTTCGGCAGCCACCCCAGATAAATGAAAAGGGGGTCAAACTCGCCTTGTATCGATAGTAATCAGCTGGGGACTTCCACCTGGTCCGGTTCCAAACCACTAGTTAGTCACCTCTATGAAAGTTAGCCAAATGGAAACAACACTTTCCAAATGTTCCGCTCGATATTCCACCAGAAGATGTTAAGATGTTTTAAAAAAGAAGAGGAATTTCATACTGCGATAAATCATTGACATTTTATTCCAAAAAAAATTCTTCTCAAGCACAACGAAGGAAAAAGATACAAACACACAGCTACAAGCCATCAGGCTGCCAGCTGGTGCGTGGTGACGTCACAAGATTCTCTCCAACCGACGCGTTTCCCTGTAACAAGCATCAACTTTAAACGTTCCTCTTTATTTTTTTTAAAAACATCTTAATATCTGCTGGTGGAATATTTGAGCGGAACATTTGGAAGGTGTTTCCATTCGGCTTTCACAGAGGCGACTGACCAGTGGTTTGGAAGCAGATCGCGTGGAAGTCCCCAGCCGATTACTATCAACACAAGGGGAGATTGACTCCTATAATTTGGAGTCCATCTTATTCGGTAAGAGGCCATCCACCTGTTGTATTTGTAGCGCTGGGCTCCCAAGGACAGGGACACTACTTTAAACTTAGGGGGCGTCTGAGCCATAGTTGGGCTCAGACTCTGTTCATTCTATTTAAATTTGCCTCTGTTCTGGCTGTGGTTGTGCTCGGTAGAAGTTTTCCCTTGTTACCTGTAGGTGGCGTTACCACTTCAGGTCCATGTTGGAACTCGGGCAAACCATAGTGTGTTAAGTGACCCTTCTCTGCCGCTGCCCAGTGGGAGTGGTGCCCCGCTGTGCATGCTGGGAAGGGATACTTAAGGGGCAGACACCGTTTATTCAGGGTCCTTTGCCTCGTGGCCCTCCTGGCGCGAGGTGTCTATGTGCAATTTCAGTCTTGGGACCACGATGGTCTGAGGCTGTGTTCCTATCAGGTAGGCCCAGCTATGCTGCCTGGGGCCTATGGTTCTACAAGGGATCCCAAGCTGTCCATCCAAGTGGAGGAAGCTTCTTAGTGAAGGAAACCAGGGGAGGACCTGCCCTGGAGGAGACAAGCAAGGCAAGCTGATGTCTCGGGATAGGCCTGGTAACCTTGTTAAGGAAAAGGGATCCACTACGCAAATTGTTAGCACTTTAAATCCTGTGGCAGAGGATTCCTGACTATCCATTCTGTGTTCTCAGACGGTCTGTGGCAGAGACTGTTTCTATACTGGCCTTCCATCATTCCGGCTGCTAGGCCATGTGAGAGGGGTCTATCCAGGTGAGCAATACCCACTCAGGAGTGAGTGGTGAATATTGGAATTTAATACTTTTTGTGCATTCTGTACCACGTACCTGAACCTTCCTCTTCTCTCTATACTCTCTACTTCCTTCACAAGTTTTATGCAGCAAAAATAAAGCCTACAGTTGAAGGTTTTACATCTTCTGTGGACATTCCAAGTTCCTACAGAATTCTTCCCTGTACAACGAACTTAGAGGTAACGTGCAAAACCCAAAATCTGAACCAGCAGCTCCTACAGGGGTAGTGCTACATATTTATTTCCTTGCCTGGATTTAAAAAGCTGAATTCGCCACCATCGCAGAGTGTTGTAAACTACAATAAGAAGCGGCTTTTGGAACTACCTGTTTTTTCAAACTCAGTTTTGTTCCTTTATTTCATTCATTTGCCCAAGTCACCCCTTTTTTTACCTTTTGGTTTTATGCTGTTGGGGAGTTTTATCTTAATAACACGATTAATTGGTTTAACCAGATATCCAGTTGGTATTTAATTTGCACGTTTAAGCACTTAAGACCCGGACACATATG
Source organism: Rana kukunoris (assembly GCA_029574335.1). Classification (NCBI taxonomy): domain Eukaryota; kingdom Metazoa; phylum Chordata; class Amphibia; order Anura; family Ranidae; genus Rana; species Rana kukunoris. Next base: position 500,074,545 of record CM056049.1, on the reverse strand, counting down.
CTGCTAAATGACCCAAGGTGTTTTTACAATTTGGCGCTGCGTCGCTTTAACAGACAATTGCGCGGTCGTGCGACGTGGCTCCCAAACAAAATTTGCGTCCTTTTCTTCCCACAAATAGAGCTTTCTTTTGGTGGTATTTGATCGCCTCTGCGATTTTTATTTTTTGCGCTATAAACTAAAATAGAGCGACAATTTTGAAAAAAATCTATATTTTTTACTTTTGGTTATAAAAAAAAATCAAATAAACAAAATTTTAGTAAAACATTTAGGCCAAAATTAATTCAGCCACATGTCTTTAGTAAAAAATAAATAAAAATCGCAATAAAAAAATAAAAATCGCTACCTAGCGGGAACAGCAACACTAATACAGCGAACAGAAAAATGATCGCTTAGTGACGCTGGCAATAGGGAGTGAAAGGGTTAACTAGGGCAGTGATCAGGGGGTTAAAACTTTATTAGGGGGGGGGGGGGTACGGGGCTACCCTGAACCTAACACTAACTAACTTTCACACTGCCTGTCACACGGACACTAAATGCAGTGATTAGATCACTGCATTCAGTGACACTGTGACAGGGGGGGGGGGGTGATCACAAGGGGTTAATGTGCCTATGTGTGTGTGTGTCAGTGTTGTGTTGGTGCACACTTACTGGGGATGTCTTCTCTCATCAGCAGCGGTGGAAAACACCGCTGCGATGAGAGATGACATCATTTCCTCCTCCTGTGTAAACACAGGAGGAGGAACTGACACGAAGGGGGAGCGCTCCCATTGGCTGGGAGCGATCGCGGGGGGCAAAAAAAACGGACATCCGCCCGCCCGTCGGTGATCGCCCCCCACAGCCAGGGGGACCGCCGCACGCCGATCGGACCCCCGAACTGCACAAAGGCAAGGACGTATATATACGCCCTTGTGCCTGTACGAGCCATGTTGTGGACGTACATAGGCGTGCGGCGGTCCTTCAGTGGTTAATAATGTATCTTTTTTGGATTATTTATTCACTTATTATTCATGTTTGTACGATAATTTTTTCCCCATGTTAAGGTATTTTTGGAAGGTTTTGCGCAATCTCTTTTTTATATATACATGCATAGTATAACATTTTGTCTTTTTGTCTGTGCATTTTTAAAGTGTAAGTTAAAAGGTCTGTTTGTTTTGAGAAGGCGTCACTGTGCTAAAATCAAACACCAGTTGTTTACATAAGTCTGTGAAGCCACGGAAAGCTATTCACTTAAAATTTTACCAAGTTTAAATTTTACACGTTATCAGTCAAGTATTGAATATGGTATTTTGTAATAAAAGCTTGCGTAGAAATGTGCTTATCATCTATATCATCATAATTCTTTGATATTTAAAAGTATATCTATTTTGTATCATCACAAAATATACCAGATATTATTTTACACTGTATTTTTAGTTAATAATATATATTTTTTGAGCATATAATTTGTGTCACTTGTCTTCAAAAAAAAAAGCATGGATAAACAAACTTGAATTACTTGGTTGCAATTGGTTGTAAATGTAAAATCTCCCAAAACAAAGATTTGCATAATTCCATAAACACAATACGGTTTTATTATTTCAGTGCAAAAACATTTTGACAATAGATTGACCAGCAAGCTTCAACTGCAGTAAATGTTTAGATCATATCATATTCATACATTTCACACATGAGATTCTAGGGATTCTATACGAAGTAGGAAAAGCGCTACACAAAGTCGTTGCACATCTTGCTAGTTCCATCCAAAACTAAAATTCTATTTTTTGTAAGAAGAAGCAGGTTAAATCATCTGCTGCATCATCTTAAAGCAGAGTTCCGCTGATTTTTTATTTTTTTTTATTAAAAGTCAGCAGCTACAGATACTGCAGCTGCTGACTTTTAATATATGGACACTTACCTGTCCAGGGCGACCGCAATGTCAGGTCCCGAAGCCGATTTGTTCCTCAGCTCTCGGGTGCTGCCACCACCATCTTCGGTAAGGAAATCAGAAAGTGAAGCCTTGCGTCTTCACTGCCTGGTTCTCTACTGCGCATGTCGTGCTGCGCAATCCCACTGGTCCCTAAGGTCTTCTGGGACCTGTGTCTTCCAGAAGACAGCAGGTGGAAAGAACAGCGTAGGCGCCAGACGTGGCGTAGGTCACCATGGTCATCTATGCCTGGAAGTGGGAGCAAATGCTTGTATTACACAGGTATCTGCTCCAAAAAGCGGAAGTTTTTGGGAGGAACTCCGCTTTAAAGTGGATGTAAACCCACCATTCACGATTCAAACTATTGCCATCATTCTAAGACACCTTTCACACTGAGGAGTTTTTCAGGCGGTTTAGCTCTAAAAATAGTGCCTAAATACCGCCTGAAAAACTCCTGCCCTGCAGTCTCAATGTGAAAGCCTGTGGCGATGCGCTGGCAGGACAGCTCCAAAAGTCCTGCCAGCAGCATCTTTGCAGCGGTGAGAGGAGCGGTGCGTTTACCGCTCCTTCCAATCAAAATCAATGGGACACTGCAGAGGCGCATTGACGGTGGTATGAACCCTTTTACAGCCGCTAGCGGGGGTTAAAACCGCACCGCTAGCTGCCAAATACCGCCGCAATTCCGACTATATAGCGCCGCTAAAAAGGCGGCGCTATATCGCCACCGAACCTCCTGCCCAGGTGTGAAAAGGGGGCCTTAAAGGTATATATGTATACACGCCTCCTGCATGCATCTCCCTACTTGTTAAAAGTCACCCCCTTCTTCACAGAGTCCTGAAAATCTCTGGATTCGATGAGTGGGTCTATGCTTTGGTGCTCGGAAGGTGGAGTCGTGGCGTCACTCGATTCCCGCCCACCTCTACACTCCCCCTGGCCAGCCAGCATCACAAGGATGAACCTCAAGCTTGTTATGATGAGAAGTGCATGCACAGGAGACACAGAGCGCATTCTGGGCTGAAACAGAGGATTGCTCAGAGCTGGATTAACTCTTCGTGGCAAGACTGGGCACAGATGACATGACATCCTTTTCTGTACCAGCTAGAAGTCTTCATTAAAAAAATAATTTGGGATTTAAATCCACTTTAAGTAACTTTTCAGCGTATTTCTACTGTTTACAGACCATAGTTTCTGCTTATTTGCTAGGCATTTTGCTTGTTATAAATATGTTTGTCAGTCTTGTATTGTATTCCTATAATTGTAATAGTTTAGTATGTACATTTAGTAAAAGCACATTAATACACTGCAGAGTTCCAAGTTTCCTTGCTTATAATTTAAAGTAACCTCAATAGATGAAAGCAAAAACACCAGCTTAATGCTCCGAACACACGATTGGTTTTCCCGTCTAAAAAAATGTGGATGTTTTTTTCCGTCGGAATTTCTCTTAAGCCTGCCTTGCATACACACTGCCACACAAAATTTTGGTGAACTTTTGACTGCCAAGAACGCAGTGATGTAAAAGACTACAACGAGCCAAGAAAATTAAGTTCAATGCTTCTGAGCATGTTTCGAATTGTTTGAGCATGCGTAGGAATTTTGCGCGTTGGGATTTGTACACACGATCGGAGATTCTGATCATTTTTTTCCCCAGACGAAAAATAAATAGAGAGATCCTGCTCTCTTTTTCCAGCAGTTTTTCCATTAGAAAAAGTCTGAGGCGGCGTACACACGGCCGAGGTTCTCGCTGAAAACCAGCGAGAACCTCGCTGGAATGCACATTCCAGCGAGGACCTCGGCCGTGTGTACGGTCTCGGCGAGCTTCCCGTCGGGAAGCCCGTCGACCCGAAATAGAGAGCACGCTCTCTATTTCCTCGACGGCCCGCCCGGAAGAATGGCTGGTTGCCATTCCCGACGGGCGGGTCGCCGAATTCGACGGCCGGGAGAGAACACATCGTTCCGCCCGTCGAGGTTCTCTGCCGTGTGTACGGTGCCTGATAGAGCATACACATGGTCAGGATTCCAGACCAAAAGCTTTCATCAGACTTTTTCCAACAGGAAAACCGATCGTGTGTACGGGGCATTAGAGTGCGTGTAGTTGATGGCAGCTTCCATCTTTATGAAGTCCAACTGCCAAAAATAATTTTGGCAAATCCAAAACTTAAAAAACTATTTAACTCCGTAGTAACTAGGTGCCCAAATAAACTATCAAAAACGTACACAGAATTATTTTATATCTGTATATTAAGCCATACCAAGGGAAAACGTAAACTTCATATTACTTCCTGTATTTGTTTTTCACAATAACTTTAGGAATCAGGCTGTACAAGCAAGCTAATACAAGGATTAAAGGCCAATATATCATAGCAGCCTATAAGATTTTAGTTTACTAGAGTAAATCACATGAATGAGGAATACTGATTGGCTGTTGTGGGTTACTGTACTCTGCACCTTAGGTATGCTATGCTCCCATTTCACAATTAAGCCTAACAAATGGGTCAGTTTATTCCTTATAACCAGCATGCTTTGCAATTTATTACAGGTACTTACTGGCACTGGGAGCGGCATTTTTTTTACAGTGTATGCATTAATTAACAATGGGCATGAACAAACTCACTCACCCTCAGTAAATGCAACTCTTTTTTTGGACCTTCTCTCACTCCGCAGGAGAGAATGCATGTACCCCTGCTCATTTCTTCCTTCCTCACCTTACTATACTTTTTCTCCATCTCACCCATTTCCTTCCCCTCCCTCTTTCACCTCTTATCTACTAGCATTTTAGTATTTAACCCTAGAATAAAAAGACCCTCAAGATGCTACCTTTAGTAGTATTGCAAACAGAGGCGGACTGACAACTCATGGGGCCCCCGGGCAATAGAAGATTATGGGGCCCCCCGGGCTTACAGATGGCCACCATGCCAGGAGGCAGTACAGAGGCGGGGCGGCAAAAATGTCAGGATTTTCACATTAAAAGCACGTCAGATTTGGACATATCAGGGACAGATGTAAAAAAAAAAAAAGAATTTTTACATACTGTCCCTGGTTTTACTGAGCCTGGCAACCCTGATGGGGCCCCCTAGTGGCATGGGGCCCTCGGGCAGTGCCCGAGTTCCTCAATGGTCAGTCCGCCCCTGATTGCAAAAAATATATATAATATATACAGTACATCCCTTTGAGAACTGCTTAGGGTAAACCTAAATTAGATGGGAGCTACTGTATAAAGTAAGTAACATAACACAATAACTGAGAATACAAGCCTGAGATTCCCTTCAGCCTCTGAAGCAGCCAGCTGAGACTGGCGAAACCAGTCAGGCATATGCCACTGTCCACCTTACCATGACAATGGATGTCTTTTCTACTGGCCATAGGAGATCTATCAATACAGGATTTGGTAAGTATACTTTATCATTTAGGGCACTTTCACACTAGGGTGTTGGAGGTGTCCAGTAAAAGAAATAAAGGAATTACAAAACACACCAAAAAAAAAAACGCACAAATGGATTCACATTTCTCTTACCGGATTGATATCCAGGAAGGTTTCATGGTCATTCTGGTTAGGACTCAGTCCCTCTATGCTATTAATTACCGATTTATCAGCTTGGTAAAAATGGGGAGATGAGAGAATGATGGGAGCACCTGTAAATAGGATTAAAAAAATAATAATAAGAATAAAAACACATTATGCATTAATATACAAGAGTGCAACAACTCATAGGTGCACCAATCTACCTGTATGTCGGTCTGTGCATGTGAAATTGCATGCACGCGACAAGGGAGCGTGCACGCGGGTCCAGCGGACTCCATGTCTGCCCGCGATCGCTGTATAGAGAGGCAAAACAGGGATCTGCCATTGTAAACAGGTCGGATCTCTGTTCTGACAGGGGACACCTCAGATCTGCTGTTCCCAATGATCGGAAAAAGCCATTGCTGTTATGTCCCAGGCAGCTCACCCCCCCTACAGTTATAACATGCTGAGGGAACACATTTAACCCCTTGATCGCCTAGTGTTAACCCCTTCCCTGCCAGTGTCATTTATACATTAATCAGTGTATTTTTATAGCACTGATCAACGTAATGATGTCACTGGTTCCCAAAAAGTATAATTTGGGGTCAGATTTGTCCTCCGCAATGTTGCAGTACCGCTAAAAATTGCAGATCACCACCAATACCAGTAAAAACAATAAAAATACCTAAAACTATCCCATAGTTTGTAGACGTGATAACTTTTGCGCAAACCAAATCAATATACGCCCATTGCAATTTTTGTTTACCAAAAATATGTAGAAGAATATATATTGGCCTAAACTGATGAATAATACATACATACATACACACACACTATATATATATATATATATATATTGGGGGGATATGCATTATAGCAGAAAGTTTGTTTAGTTTTTTTCAAAATTGACACTTTTTTGTTCATAGTGAATAAAAACCGCAGAAGTGATCCAATACCACAAAAAAGCTCCATTTGTGAAAAAAATAAAACACAACAGCAATTTTGTTCTGAGTACAATGTTGCACAACCACGTAATTGTCAGTTAAAGCAACGCAGTGTCGTATCGCAAAAAATGGTCTGGTCATTAAGCGGGCAAATGCTTCCTGGGCTGAAGTGGTTAAATGAAACTGGTCATGGAGGGAAATAAAGAGGTTGTAATTTCTGACATCTCATTCTGCGAATGCTAGCTTCCTGGCTGTCATCCTGAACCTCTTGACTAAATACTTTCAGTCACCGACTTAAAACAAGTATGCACATAAGTGATGTGTCACGCAGGGCTTGAGTCCTGGAATGGCGTTCCTGTATTTTTTTTCACAGCAGGGACGACGTTCCCCATTAGCAGCCGTGTCCTGCAGGACTGCAAGCTGTGGCAGGCAGTGTGGGTGTGCGGGAGATACACAGTATCTAACAAAAAAGTGAGTACACCCCTCACATTTTTGTAAAGATTTTATTATATCTTTTCATTTGACAACACAGAAATGATACTTTGCTACAATGTAAAGTAGTTAATGTACAGCTTGTATAACAGTGTAACCAATCAACTAGCATTTGTTTTACAGACATGAGCAAAGGAAGTTGCCCTATCTTTGTCATGATAGGTTTTACCTATCATGTTTACTTGGGTGTGTCCACAAATTACTATTGAAATCCCAACATAGAGCAGCTGACAGCAGTTGCCCTGTCGCCCATATACTTGTTTACATTGTTATCCGTTTCTTGGCAGATAGCAGAATTCATTCTTCCGATGCCTAGGAATTTCCCTCTTTTCGCAATGTTACATTATTCTAGACCTCTTTACTGTACTGCATCATCTTTATTGATCTGGTTTAATAACAGTCTGTAAAAATGGAATGCACAATACATTATTGTTTTACACATGTTAGTCGAGCTGACTGCATTCACACTAACTGGAGGCAGCCGTTTTGAATATCATGAGCTGGCAACTTACGTGGTGGGCAGGCATGAAGACCCAGCATTTTGTACCTGAGTTTAAGGTGTTGTGTTCTAAACAGTTGAGCTTTTATATGACTCAGACATTCCGGTTACATTTTTCTTTTTGTTTTGGATAGAGTTTGTAGGAGTTAAAACTCACCGTTATTGCTCTCTGTGCCCCCATTTGGGAGATTTCTCGGGTTACTGTCAGAACAGGAGAAAAATCTCCCCACTTCTTGCCCTTTTAATTGGTGTTAGAAAAAAAAACAGGTGGGGGGGGGGGGGGAATCCTTCCAGCTGAGGAAACATTGTCAGGATTACCGGCTTTGCAGGTGCCAAAATAAGAACCAAGGGTAAAATCTCCCCAACAGTGATACATGTTGCATGCAAGTCCTGTTTCACACAGGCGTTGGCTTGTATAAGAGGAGTGTGAACAGCAAGTTCTTTACAAAGCATTTGCAGTTTTTTTAGCATGTTTTGTTGAAGCTCCAGCTTCAGTTTGTAAATGTTGAACACAGATCCTAAATGGAGTGCGGATTGCCATTTTAACTACTTGCCTACCACCCGCCGTTATATGACGGCTGGATGATGAGGATTTTGTTCTGGGAAGACGTCATATGATGTCTTCTTTCCAGGCCACTAGGGGGCTCACGCGCCCGCCGCGTCACTGGGGACCTAATGCGCATGCCCGGCGGCTGCGATGTCTGCTGGGTACCCACGATTGCCCAGTATCTGAGCAGGACCATGGATCTGTGTGTGTAAACACACAGATCCAAGTCCTGTTAGGGAGAGGAGACCGATGGTGTGCACCTTGTACATAGGGACACTGATCGGTAACCTCCCCCATTCAGTCCCCTCCCCCTACAGAATCACTCCCTAGGGAACATATGTAGCCCCTTGATCGCCCCCTAGTGTTATCCCCTTCCCTGACAGTCATATTTATACCGTAATCAATGCATTATTATAGCAGGGATCGCTGTATAAATATGAATGGTCCCAAAAATGTGTCAAAAGTTTCCGATGTGTCTGCTGCAATATCGCAGTTATGATAAATCGCAGATCGCCGCCATTACTAAAAAAAAAATGCTATAAATCTATCCCATATTTTGTAGACGCTATAACTTTTGCGTAAATCAATATACGATTTTTTTTATGTATCGCTACCCCCGCAGGAGCCGCTGGTTAGTTTTGGGATCGGCGGGTCACCTCTGTAGCATGTCTAGGGGTATGATGAGGAATAGATGATGTGAGCAATGATGGAATGTCCAAACGGCAAAATCTAGTTTTCTGTGCTTTTATTCTTGTGCCCAACATGGCAAACGGGTAACTTCATGCGAAGAAAGAAGGATGGTGAAGAAAAGAGAAGTTGCAGATTCAGGCCTTAACTATTTGTAGAAGCAGTCCAGCTTCAATGATACCTTTGCTTCGTCGCCACTCCAGCCAGAGTGGGTGCACCTGGACAGTCTCTCTAACAGAACTGGCAGCCGGAATGTCACTAAGAATCTTGAGAAGGGGAAACAAGCCTTTGCCACAGACTTGGCTCAATGAAAATAGGAGTGGTGCCTCTGCCACAGGCTCTAGCTCTGGAAGTGCAGCTTAAAAGGAGCAATCTCTCAATAGAAATAGTTGCCCCAATTTCCCTCAGGTAGCTCTCAAATTTGGTGGCCGACTGACAGGTTGCATCAACAAACTCCCAGTGTCCCGCCCAGGGGTCAAGTCTTGGGGAAAAAAGTATGGCAACTCCTACCCAAGATCCACTCCCCCACCAAAAAAATGATACACTAATATGCATAATTACTAAACCGCATGTTTTTTTTTTTATCCACTGTATCTTACTAAACCTTTATGTTACTGGCCGCTTCCTGTATATGGATTCACCAGGTAGTGTGCAGGTATTCCGACACTTTCTTCGATGCCGCAATGTCTCCTGGGAGCTTTTGTCATTGTTCCCAGGAGACATTGCAGAGGTCTGCTGCGAGTTATCACTGGATTTAGAAAGAAGCAAATTCCCGCGGTTCGCCTGCCCCTGACAGTGACTTGAGCTGGGCATATCTGCTTAGTGAAAGATTGGCCCGGGCGGCTCGGCTGTTCTAGTCCTGCAAAGGGAACCGAGTTCCTGCTGTGAAAAAAATGCAGGAACTCCGTTCCCACGCGTTCTCGCAGGACTTGAGCCCTGGTCCCGCCACCTCGATCCCCGATGGTTCGTCCAGACGCTATTGGATCGCCTGCCTCTGGGCTCTCCTAAGACTGACTCCCCACCGAACAGCACTACACGCTTGGGATCTTCTCTCAAAGTAATTGGGGACCCAATAAGTCACTGGGGGCCTTTGCAGCTTTAGTTTCTCCGGGCCGTGAGGGCCCAGAGTCAGGAACTCCGCGTAGCACGTGCGCCCTGGCTTGGTAGGCCATATCGCCGGGGGGCCCGTGATGTGCGCACACCCTAAAGGTGGGTGCCGCACCCTGATCCAACCTCGAACTCCCGTCGCCAAAATAGCGTCTCACAGAAGTACCCTCCACCAGCATGCCCCCACGAGGGAAAACCTCCTCTGATTGGCTGCTGACAAGAAGGCGCTCCCACTGGTCTCCACTGCCGCCACCTGTCATTCCGAGATGGAAAGGCATCTTTGGGACACAGAATGAAACGACAACACAGCACAGTGACTAAATTAACATAAATCACATAGATGAGAGCCAAGTAACTCTCTCATCCCCCTCTAAATTTAAACAGCGTCCGTACCTGGAAGTATAGGGGCGCTACATTTTTTGGGGGGATATTATAGCAAAAAGTAAAAAATATTGAATTTTTCTTTAAAAATTGTCATTCTATTTTTGTTTATAGCGCAAAAAATAAATACCGCCGAGGTGATCAAATACCACCAAAGAAAGCTCTATTTGTATAAAAAATGTCATATGGGTACAGTGTTGCATGACGTGCAATTGTCATTCAAAATGTGACAGCGCTGGAAGCTGAAAAATGGCTTGGGCAGGAAGAGGATGAAAGTGCCTTGTATTGAGGTGGTTAAGCTGCTAGCAGGCTTTAGCACTTCTAGAAGCTTGTTGAAGGGGCAAACAAACACTCATTAGGATCGGTGTTCAACATTTACAAACTGGAGTTAAATGGCACTTCAACAAAGTTTGCTGAAAGCTCTGCAAATACTTTGTCAAAGTGTGCTGGTCACGCTGCTCTTTTACAAGCTGATGTGAAACAGTCCTAAAGCCTGACTGAAAAATCTCAGAGAAAGACACAAAATGGCATTTAAGACTTAATAAAATCTGTAAAATCATATCAGTCATATTGATAATGAGCAAATAGGCATCTGTAGTTTAGTATATTGCTGGGCATTCATTACATTTTTACAAATTATTCCAGAGTTTTGGAGTATAACAGGAGAAGGCTCTGTCTCCCATTGAGTGTAGGCAAGTGTGGACACACATACGACCAGAATTTAAGGAGCATAGGTTACGAGAGGGGGGGGGGGGGGGGGGAATTGATAAAAGTTGAGAGATAATTGGGTGCAAAGTCATTAAAGAGACTATCTTGAAAGTCTATGTGAACCCGGACAGGTTGTCAGTGCAAGGACTGCAGGATGGGGGGGGGGGTGGGGGTAATATGATCACTTGTATCAGACCGAGTCAATTTTATACATACTGAAGTTGATTAATAGTGTATGTATCAGCTTTTCAGCTACAGTGTATGATATCAAAGGATACAGCCTAGAATTGTTTCTCAAGTGGAAAAAAAAAATCAGATTTTTTTTTTACATGTGGATCAAAGGTTAAATTAGCATCAAATATTACCCCTAGATTTTTTCAATTTAGACTGAAGCTTAAGTACAGCACCATCAATAGTCTATCAGGACTGGCCATACATAATTGATGGGGGTGCCAATAAGCATGATTTCAGTCTTGTCATAATTTAAGTGAAGGAAATTGTGGGCCATCCAAATTTTTATATCACAAATACAGTTAGATAGAATAGAAGCAACCAAGATAGCATCCAGTTTAGTGTTGATGTATATCTGAGTGTCATCAGCATAGAAGGGATAATTGAGCCCATGTGATCGAAAGAGTTGGCCAAGTCGAAACATGCAAGTGCTAAAAAATAAGGAACACCGTACTTGACTGAACCAACATCAAACTGGGATCCGCCAAGAGAAACAAAAAAGGGGACAGCGTTCAGTAAGATATGAAAAAGTACTAACAGACATTTGGAAAAAGGTGATAATAGGTAATGTGTAAATATTCAAATCGGCGCAATCCTCTAACCACTTGAGAGCCACGCTGTGGACGTCTTTTTTCTATAGCGCGGATCTCAAGTGGCAAGTGGACGTCTTTGGACGTAATTTTAAGTGCATTACCCGCGCGCCACTGGGTGGGGCGCATCGGGTAAACACTGTCCCGGCGCATCGCTGAAGAGCCGATGCGTGTACCTGGGGGCTGCGATGTCCGCCGGGTACACGCGATCGGCGGGAACACAGAGCTCCACGTGCTGTCAGAGGAGGGGAGACCGATCTGTGTCCCTTGTACATAGGGACACAATATCGGTCACCTCCCCCAGTCAGCCCCCTCCCCCCACACAGTTAGAACACACCCAGGGAATACATTTAACCCCTTCCTCACCCCCTAGTGTTAACCCCTTCCCTGCCAGTCACATTTATACAGTAATTAGTGCATTTTTATAGCACTGATTGCTGTATAAATGTGAATGGTCCCAAATTTGTGTCAAAAGTGTCCGATATGTCCGCCGCAATATCGCAGTCCCAATAAAAATCGCAGATCGCCGCCATTACTAGTAAAAGAAAAAAAAAGCATAAAAAAAAAATCATAATTATGTCCCCTATTTTGTAGGCGCTATAACTTTTGCGCAAACCAGTCGCTTATTGCGATATTTTTTTTTTAATACAAAAGTACGTAGAAGAATACGTATCGGCCTTAACTGAGAAAAAAAATAGTTTTCTTAAAAAAAAAAATTGGGATATTTATTATAGCAACAAGTAAAAAAAATATATATATTTTTTAAATTGTCGCTGTTTTTTTGTTTATAGCGCAAAAAATAAAAACCGCAGAGGTGATCAAATACCACCAAAAGAAAGCTCTATTTGTGGGGGAAAAAAAAGAATTTTGTTTGGGAGCCACGTCGCATGACCGCACAAATGTCAGTTAAAGCGACGCAGTGCCGGAAGCTGAAATTTCGCCTGGGCACGAAGGGGGTTTATGTGCCCAGTAAGCAAGTGGTTAATAAATCAAAAATTGGTGCTCAGTGAATTGCTAACCAACACCTATAAGCGATTCAAAACGTATTAAATAAACGAATATCCAAAATGGTGTAGCGCAACTCTCCTAAAAAACCTAGAGTTGCCAACATAAGTGCCAATTGACAGTATTTTTTTTTGTAAAATTATTTTTATTGACATTTTTGCAAACAAGACACACAAACATTTAGAATGGAGAAGACCATGGCACAACACCAGGTCCTCCACGACCAACATGGTCACAACATCAATAGTCTACCTAACATAGGTAACTGCCTAACTACATAACACCCGACCCCATACCACCTCCCTCCCTCCCATGACCCCAAAACTCAGTCCACCACCACCCCGGGCAACAGCCAAAGGACGAGAGAAATCAGGCATAGCGTTCAGTTGGTCCAAGTAAGCTTTGGAAAGTAGAGAAAACATCCAACACCGTAATGAAATATAAACTATAAATTATAGATTATGACCCCCAGCACACCACCCCCCCCCAGACAAGGGGGTAATCAAGCAAGGATCAAGCAGAACCTCCCCTGCCGTTACACCCAGGATAAGCCCATCTGTTACTCACGCATAACTAGTACTCTGTAAATCATAACCCACTGTTCAGCTCTTCACCCTAGCCCGCAGTAGCATTAGACTCATACCAGGCCCGCCAAACCCTATTAAACTTTTTCTCACAGCCCCTAGAGAGGCAAGTCGCTCTGTAAAAGGGCATCATCGAATTCACCAGTCCCTTCCAGAAAGCAATACCCGGTGGGGCAGATGATTTCCACTTGACATCGAAGAAAACTCAGCATCACCTGTTGCTAGGCAGACACAGCTGGTTGATGCGACGGCGTGTCGAAGGCTGGAATCTCCTTCCAGGCCATCCAGCATTCCATGCAAAGCAAAAAAGAATGTCAGCTCAGCGGCCCAGGCTGGAGCGGGTCCTTCCACCAGTGGTGAGTCTAATAACCAACAAATATTAAAGCAGTTACTGGATTCTGTTAGCAAGTTGCAGGATGCTGTTTTTCATCAGAGGCATTTATCCCCAGCAGATGTTTGGTCTGCACAATCATTACCTGCCATTTCTCAGCTTGACAATGCAGTTAATGTCACTCCTATGCAGGAACCTGCCGCTACTCCTCAAATCCCGGAGATTTGTTTTAAAGAACCTTTACCTTGTGAAATCTCCCCTTTGGGTTTTCACTTAACCTCTAATATAAAGGAAAACATCTGGAGAGGTGAGTTTATTGAAATTTTAACTTTACTCCCTGGTAAGGAATTTTCTGGGAAGAACGACAAAAGGTCAGACGAATTATTGGATGATCGGCGTCGCTCTGCGCCCAAATCATTTTATAATTGGTTACAATCTTTTTGCATTTATTCTGCTATTATGGGCGAAAAGTTTCCGGAAAAATGTAGTGGTTTATTCCAGCATCTGGAAAATATCCTGGAAGCTTACAGAAATTTTGGTGGCTTTGGGTGGTATAATTATGATGAGTCATTCAGGCAAAAAATGTCGGTTTATCCAAATTTAAGATGGGGTATGAAGGATGTTGGTTTGTGGTTGAACCTTATCCTTCCGCAAAAACCGGCCTTTTCAAAACAACCACCCCCCCAAAATGCGATATCTGTTTACAAAAAAGGTTTTTGCTATGCGTACAATGAATCTCAGTGCAAATGGTCAACGTCGTGTCGTTACAAGCACGAGTGTTCCTTTTGTTTCGGGACTCACCCCGTCGCAAAATGTTTCAAAAGGAACCTTCCTGCTGCCCAGGGTAGAGAAAAATCCAAAAGCTTGCACTCCGGTGAAGCTGGAAAAGATGTACCCTTGGCTAATGCTATACCCAGACAGGGAGAAAGCGGAGGTTTTAGTTAAAGGTTTTTCCTCAGGTTTCTCTTTACCAATATTTTCTGGTATCGGCTGCAGTACAGTGAGCAACTTAAAGTCAGTAATAACACATAAGGAGGTCGTAAGGGAAAAATTAATTAAAGAGATCGCAGCAGGGAGGGTCGCGGGTCCTTTTAATGCCCCTCCTTTCAAGAATTTTCGGATTTCTCCTTTGGGTATTGTCCCCAAGAAGGAGCCAAATTCTTTTCGTTTAATCCATCACTTATCTTACCCAGTGGGTGATTCATTGAACGATGAAATTGATGACTCTTTAGCTTCTGTATCCTATGCAAGTTTCGATGACGCAGTCCAACTTATAAAAAAGTTCGGTAAGGGTGCCTTGTTGGCAAAAGCTGACATTAAGTCAGCCTTTAGGTTACTACCTATCGCCCCTGAATGTTTTAATTCTTTAGGTTTTTGTTTTGAAGATACATTTTTTTACGATATGTGTTTGCCGATGGGGTGCTCCTTATCGTGCCGGTATTTTGAAACGTTTGCTACTTTTTTACAATGGGTTATCTGCCACGAATCAGGTTGTGAGGGAATCATCCACTATTTGGATGATTTTCTTTTCATAGGCCCTCCTGATTCCCCCATTTGTTTTTTATTGCTAAAATTATTTTTGAGTATTTCTCAGTTTTTTGGCATTCCTATTGCCAATGAAAAAACAGTTTTTCCAGTTACCACCTTGGAATTCCTGGGTATCAGCATTGATACTACCCTATGCCAATTTCAGCTACCTTCAGTTAAAATTTCCAAAATTCAATATTCAATTTCTTCTTTTTTGCGTCAAAAGAAAATACTATTAAAAGAGCTCCAGTCTTTTTTGGGGTTATTGGCTTTTGCCACTAGGGTTATGCCAATAGGCAGAATTTTTTCTAGACGTCTGGCTTTGGCCATGTCCGGCCTTAAATCCCCTTTTTCCCATATCCGTCTTACCTCAGATTTAAAGGACGATCTTTTGGTCTGGTCTCAATTTTTATCTGATTATAATGGCCGTACTTTCTTTCAAGAAGACTTTATTTTTTCAGACCACTTAGATCTCTATACAGATTCAGCAGGTTCGTTTGGTTTTTCAGCCATCTGGGGCACCCACTGGTGTTGTGGTTCTTGGCCCCCATTCTGGATTACCAACAAGGCTACTAAGAATATAGTATTACTAGAATTATTTCCCATTATAGTCGCTCTGGAATTATGGGGCGAATACTTTGCAAACAAAAGAATTCTGGTGCATTCTGACAATAAAGGTGTCATATATGCGTTAAACTGTCTATCTTCCAGATCAATAATGGTTATAAAATTGTTAAGATATTTTGTTTTACTGTGTTTAAGGTTGAACATTTGGGTTAAAGCAAAACATGTTCCTGGGAAAAGTAATCTGATAGCTGACAGCCTGTCTCGTTTTCAGATGGCACGTTTCAGGCAGCTTTTCCCGGAAGCAGACCAGTTCGGTTACACATGTCCGAGTCATTTATGGGATCTGATCTAGCTCCTGTCATATCATCTATCAGGAGTTCGATTGCCCCAAAAACATGGATCGAGTACTCTGTTGCATGGAGAAAGTGGCTCTTGTTTGTTGAAGAATTGGGTTTCCCTGATTCTCCACACATCGAACAACCGGTTCTCGCCTTTCTTTGTTCACTTATGCAACAGAAGTTATCTTTCAGTCATATTAGCAAAAGCCTAGCGGGTATCTCTTTTTTCCTAAAATTACATAACCTTCCGGCATGTAACAGTTTTTTCTCGGTACGCCAAGCATTAAAAGGTTATCGGAGACAGACTTTCATGCCTGATACACGTAGGCCTATTACCATAGATCTCTTAAAAAGAATTTGTTTAAGTACACCTCGAGTATGTAGTTCGGATTATGAAGCGTCACTTTTTCATGCAGCTTTTGTACTTATCTTCTTTGCAGCACTAAGAATTTCTGAACTAGTTCCAAATAATAAAAAGAGTATTTCTGGTTTAAAATTCAGGGAAGTCTGTATTACGCAAGGTAAGGTACAGTTTTTTGTCAGTAAATCAAAAACAGATTGGGCTGGCAGGGGTCATTGGCTCACGCTGCATGCATGTGGCGACCATATTATTTGTCCTTATTTAATCCTATCAAATTATATTTCTTTAAGACCTTCTTGTGCGGGTAATTTTTTGGTCCATCTAGATGCTTCCCCGCTAACGAAATTCCAATTTTCAGCCGTATTACAGCGCTGTTTGATTTCATTAAACCTCGGTCATTTAAAATTTTCATCCCACTCATTCCGTATTGGAGCAGCTACAGAAGCTGCCAGGATGGGCCTGAGCGAGGCAGTAATTATGAGCTTGGGTAGATGGGAATCTAGAAGGTTTAGTTTATATGTCCGCCCTAACCTTTCTCTCTGATTCCAGGTTCAATATTGGCCGTCTGGATCATTGGGCATTCATTTGTCCACTGGGCGCACAGACGGGCTTGCCAACGCTGTTACTCCAGCAATCTCTGTCTTTTTCCCCTGATTCTGTAAAAATTTCATGGAAAAGGTATTCGTGGTCTTCGATGGGACAATCTTTTTTATCACATTTCTTTATTGTCTAATAGTTTGCCTTACCCTGATATTTTAATTCTCCACCTTGGTGGTAATGACATAGGTAGATGTTCAACATTAGAGTTAATTTGCAAATTGAAGCACGATCTGCAGCACATTCAGTTGTCCTTTCCGAATACTAAAATAATTTTTTCTGAAATGATTCCTCGTCTAGTCTGGCTATCCTATCCAGAGAATAAATCTCTGGAGAAGATTTGGAGGCGTGTCAATCATTCAATTCAAAAATTTATGCCTATGCTAAATCGTTTCTCATATAGGCACACGGAGTTGGAAGGAGGTTTCCCCGGCCTCTATAGGCAAGATGGGGTACACCTGTCCGACATAGGACTAGACATTTTTAATGTAGATCTTCAAAATATGGTTGAAATGGCCTCGGTGTTGGGGTAGGCCGTTTTTTGTTAGCAGACAAAAACCGGCTGGTGGGGACTTTGTATTTATTATTATTTATGCTATTCGCTCGAGTTATATGACTGAGCGAGATCTTAAGAGATGATTTGAAGTTTGAAAGTTTTATATTAAGAATTTAAATAATATTGAAATGTGTATTTTATTAAATTTAAATAATATTGATAGAATATTTATGATTATTTGATTTATTATACCAATAAAGGTGCCGCGGCCATTTCTAGTACCATTAAATTATAAATTATTTTATTTAATAAAGTTATTTGAATTGTTTTCCAGTGTATGGCCTATTTATTATTTAGTGTTAAGATTGGGCCTGTCCGGCCTACACTCCCATGCAGAATGGCCTCTCACCTCACCGACATGACCCCTGCATTACCAGTAGGTCACACCTCACAGTTTTCCCTCTCTGGGGATAGAGTAAATAACTACCACTTCCAAATCCTTACTGCCTCCTTCTCAGATGAGTGGATGTAGGAGTACTGAGGAAAATTTAGAAATTGTACATTCAAATGAATACTCTAACACTAGTATGAATGTGTAACTTCCAGATCTTTTGTGGCAGATGGCCATTTAGTTGCCGGAACATGATCAGTGTTTCTGTGGAATACATACTGCCTGCAGCTTCTTTTACATTGCATGCAGTGGAATGACATACCTTGTTTGCATTCGCTGACATTCAGCAGTCCAGATGGCAGGCAGTTTCCAGCGGGAACACAGAAACCAGCATTGTCAGGATTGATAGTTACATTAGCAAAAACCTTTGCAGGTGGGACAAAACGGAAGGCTGAAATATCGTTTACACTTTTTGTGGAGTCATAAAGCGCGTACAAAGACCTGGGGGAAAACAATCATCATAGAATATCAAACATAACTAAAGAACAGTCTGTGTTTAAAGCTGTACTTCATATAGATAGATATCAGAAACATTCTAAATCAAAGTTATGCATTTAAAATGACAAAGTTACTTTAATTCCAGCAATAAAAGTAACTGGAACTTGACAGAGAGGGCTGGTAGTATGAGGGTTCATGTCAATGACCTAAAATGCCATTCCCAAAAACACACTTTTTGAGTCCAGTTCCATTTTAAAGTACTACCGTCAAAGATTCCTGTATGATAGTCCAAGTACCAAATCTAGTTACTACATGATGCACAAGCCTCATACTTGACAAAAAACTTCCCTTACCTTCCCTGGCCACACCAAATCCTCCTACATTTAGGTCTCATACACTTCCACTCCCAGACACTGCAGATCACAGTGGGAGGCTTTCAGCAACAGATGCTGTGCTAGTAATTAGACATGTGCACACTAAAATATTTCATTTCGGAATTTTGGTTCAGTCTGAAAAATAAATGTATTTATTTACTCCCGAAATTCGTTTTTTATTAATTTTGTTTCCCGATTTTTTTTTTTCGAATTAAGGTCAATTATGTAAATTGAAGGCTTATGGTTTCTGTCGGATGTTCTAAGAAGATTCGACAAAGCAGCTAAACTGTACGACGCTGCGATCGTACATTTCCGACCGAATGCTCCGCCCACAAGCTATAGTAGAATTCTAATGTTGTATGACTAGTAATAATATTTATTAATTATTATTACTAGTCAAATCAACATTAGAATTCTTCTATCGCCTATGGGTGGAGCATTTAACCCTAAAGCCCCATACACACCATCAGATTATCTGCAGATTTTTGTCTTCAGATTTACCAAAACCATCTAACATGAGGTCAACCCTTAAGGCCACGTACACACCATGAAATAAATCCGATCAAATCGGTCTGACAGACCGTTTTGATCGGATTTGTCTGCTGGGATAGATTGGTTTGATCGTGTACACAAACTGAAATCCCCGCCGGCAGACAGCGCGGTGACGTGGCGGTGACGTTGACGTCACCAGGAAGTAAAACACTTCCGCGCATGCGTCGAATCCATTCGACGCATGTGCGGACAGATATGTCTGCTGGTTAGCTTACTAACCAGCAGACATGTCGGACGGACAGGTTCCCAGCAGACAGATTTTAAAGCATGCTTTAAAATCTGTCTCCTGGAAAAATCTGTCTGTCCGCCCGTACACACGATCGAATTTGTCTGCTGAAACGGTCCGTCGGACCGTTTTCAGCAGATAGATTCGATCGATCGTGTGTACGCGGCCTAAGGCCTCGTACACACGATCGGACATATCCGATGAAAACGGTCCGCGGACCATTTCCATCGGATATGTCCGATCGGGAGTTTGATCCGATGGCGTGTACACACCATCGGATCAAATTCCCCGCCGCCGGACGGCGCGGTGACGTGGCGGTGACGCTAACGCCGCCACGTCACCGCACCAGGAAGTTAAACACTTCCGCGCATGCGCCGAATCCATTCGGCGGCGGCGCGGTGGGGGACGACATGTCTGCTGGTAAGTGTACTAACCAGCAGACATGTCGGGCAGACAGATTCCCACCGGATAGATTTCAAAGCATGCTTTGAAATCTGTCGGGTGGAGAAATCTGTCCGCTAGCCCATACAAACGAGCGGAGATGTCTGCTGAAACGGTCCATCGGACCGTTTTCAGCGGACATATCCCCTCGTGTGTACGAGGCCTAAGAGTTTCAAATTGTATGCAATCAGACAGGGCCTTGTACTACAAGGTTTTGGTAAATCTGAAGACAAAAATCTGCAGATAATCTGATAGTGTGTATGGGGCTTAAATGTCTGCTCGCAACGATCATATGTTTTTAGCTGCCTTATCGAATCTTCATGTCTCTATAATGTCGAATAATCTTGAACTAATAGAGTTAGGTTAGGCACATTCAACCGCAGGTTCAATAGACACAGACCGCTATTGTCACCGTCATGTTGAATCTTCTATCTATAGCGAACTGTTGTCGCAACCAAATGAAAATAAAGCATTTTTTTATTTATTTAGGATTCTGCATGGTCGTTATCGTTTGTTAAAATGAACACCAAATTCGGACAAATACCAAATGCAAACGTCAACTAGTAATACAGAAATCAGCGGGCAGGACTAGGTGTGTCAACGTGCCGATTGACAAGCTACAGGCTTGTGAATCAACAGTTAAGCCCTGTACACACGGTCGGGAATCCCATCAGGAAAAAAAACATTGGTTTTCCTGACGGCATTCCTGGCAAGCTTGCCGTGCATACAGACGGCCATTTAAAAGAACCGCCGTTCTTTTGAATGGCAAGAACGCAGTGATGAGCCGGCGCTCGTCACATTCGATGCCGTCGCCGCCGCCATCTTGCTACACCCTACACTACTCTTGTATGGTACCACGCATGCATCAAAGTCTCATTGAGCATGCGCGGGTTTACCTTGGAACAGGTAACCATACTGACGAACGGTTTTCTCGTCAGGAAACACTCTGCCGAGAATCCCAACGAGAAAATAGAGAGCAGGTTCTCCATTTTTCTTGTCGGGATTCCCAGCAGTTTTCTCAACGAGAAAGCATACACACGCACGGTTTTCATGGCAAAAAGCTCTCCCAGCAGCCTTCTTGCCGAGAAAACCGGTCGTGTGTGCGAGGATCAACAATGATACTAGTCATGCCCTCACAACATTTAAATGACTGTAGTACAAGCAAGCACAGCCTACGTGAAAGTGGCAACTATACTCTAAATTCAGGAGCAGTGCAGCATCATTGCATTACATTAAACTGCATTAGGTGGATTTCCATGGCATGATTAACAAGTATTTGTGAACCTTGCACGGGGAACCAAGAAAACAAAAAACAAAACAGACATTACAAATGCACCCATAATTCAGCAATTGCGGCTATTGGCTATAATAGCCACTAGGGATGAGCCAAACACCCCCGCGTTCGGTCCGCACCAGAACCGTCGAACAGACCGACCGTTCGCGCGAACATTTAGAACCCCATTAAAGTCTATGGGACTCGAACATTCGAATTCAAAAACGATCATTTTAAAGACAAAATATTCAAGTTATTGTTGGAAAACGTCTTTGAGAACCCGGATTTTGCCCCAGGGAACATGTATTAAGGGGAAAAAAAGTTTAAAAAACGGTCGTTTTTTCAGGAGCAGGACTCCTGAAAAAATGACCATTTTTAAAACTTTTTTTTCCATTGATACATGTTCCCTCAGGCAAGACCCGGGTTCTCAAAGACGTTTTCACAGGCAAACTATAGACACCCAGCAGGTACAATATTTAAAGGAATTTTTCATATTTTTTTCAGGAGCAGTGATTTTATTGATGCTTAAATAAAAAAAATGAAATTCCTTTAAATATTGTACCTGCTGGGTGTCTATACCTGTGATAATGTCTTTAAATAGCACAATCACCTGCCTGCCAGTAAATTAGGAAGAACTGATCTAGCTAAGCTATACAGTGTATAAATATATGTACAACTCCTAGGGATATATATATATATATATATATATATATATATATCCTCTACACACTATAAATTAAGCTAAACTGACTAGTCTGCCTGCCTGCTCTATCTAGCTATCTAAAAAGACAATCTCTCTGTCTCTCTGACTGCTTTCATTAACAAGCCGGAACACACTACACGAGGCCGCCCAGCACGCGGCCTTATATAGTGTGGGGCGTGTGCTAAAGCCCTGAGCCACCCAGGCTTTAGCCAATTATTAATGCGGGACATACAGCATGCTTGGCCAATCATCAGCGCGCAATGCCGCAGTCAATTATGGGCCGTTTTACGTCACTCGGATTTGGCGCGAACGACCGCTTTTGTTCGAATTTCGACGAACGTATGAACAGACAATGTTCAAATCGAAGGTGAAGCTCATCCCTAATAGCCACTAGCAATAATTGTATGAAAAATACGACAGGCTGATTTGTTCAACATGGGTACAATCAACCTGCCCATACATGGTTTGAATCTCATTCCCCACTGAACCAGCTGAGATTCTAATTGTTTAGGTTCGTGGTTAGAATGGCTGCTATTGTTGGGCTTTGTGATCAACAATTATCTATGACTTAAAGCAGAACTACACCCACCTAACCTTTAGCCAAAGAAGCTACCACCCAAGTCTCTTTGATCTGTAGTTGCCATGGTGCTGCACATGTGATCAGTTTTGGGAAACAGTTAAAGCAATAAGTTTAGTTCCATTTTAAGTATCACACTATTTTGCACTAGACCCAATAGGGAAATGAACAAAGATTGGTGCAAGCATAATTCTTACACCACTCTCCTAAAAAACAGAAAATGGAGCAGATGCTGCTCCTAACTAATAAAAATGCAAGCCCATTTGTTAGTTAGAAGCACTCTGTACCCTGTTCTATGCAGTCACAGATACAGTACAGAACAGTACAGCTGGAGCTGCATACTCTGGATTCCTCTGCTCTCCCAGAGGAATTCCTGTGCCATCCCTTTAGAGCTCCGTGCCACGGTACAGAACTCCTGCACGGGAGTGACGTCATCGCAATGCGGCCAAATCAGATGGCCGGAGCACACGAACCTTGAAGGAAAGCCAGGTCAAGATGGAAGCCCTGCTGGCGGTGACAGTGTGGCACTGGAGGGCTTCGTTCTAAGGCAAGTATTTCATAATGTGCCCATTATAAATAGCACATTATGCCATTGTCTTGCAGGGTTTTTTTTTCTGTTCTTTTTTAAAAATGTGCAGTTTACTAAGGCTTTAAGGTATGATCACCATCTTTGTACTTTCAGTTCATAACATCCTCTCAATTGTTATGTTAGTTTCTTCTAGGTAGAGCCAGAAGTGTTGTGGTAAAGTAGCACATAGGACGGCAGGGAACACAACAGGTTAAATATTAGATTACAGCATCTTGCAAGATTCATTTTAACATAAGGTTTCCTTCTTACCTGCACAGGTCTGATGAAAACATGTAAAGAATGTCATTTTTATCAATCAATGGGTGAAAAGATGTCCCATCTGTTCCATTAATCATATTGCATGTATCTGAAGACCACCACGATAGATTTCTGAGAGGAAGAAAAAAAAAAAAAAGAAGCTGTTCAATTAAATTGAACTAGTGTTTTGTAAGCAGATATTAACAAACCAATGCGTGGTATCGGGGCTGGTGCCAGCATAAGGCTTAGGGTGCCAGGATGGGGGGGGGGGGGGGGCAGTAAAATCCAAATCCCCAGCCACTTTCTGGGGATTCGGATTTTTAAAAAACCCATCTTGCGTTCCCAAAAGGGGCGCCCTCTCTCCTAACTGGGCACAGCGTGGACGTTTTACATAGTTATAGTTAGTCAGGTTGGAAAAACAAAAAAAAAAGTCCATCTAGTTCAAAAATAAATTTGCTACAGCAGAGAATAATATTACATCTTGATCCCCCCAGAGGAATGCGATTTTCCTTGGATCAACTTTACCTAGAAATGTCAGTATCCAATTATATTATGTACATTTAGGAAAGTATCCAGGCCTTTCTTAAAACAATCTACTGAGCTGGGCAGAACCACCTCTGGAGGGAGTCTGTTCCACATTTTCACAGCTCTTACTGTGAAGAAACCTTTCCGTATTTGGAGGTGAAATCTCTTTTCCTCTAGACCAGGGATCTCCAAACTACGGCCCTCCAGATGCTGTGGAACTACACTTCCCATGAGGCCTTGTAAAACTCTGACATTCGTAGACATGACTAGGCATGATGGGAAATGTAGTTCCTGAACACCTGGAGGGCCGTAGTTTGGAGACTCCTGCTCTAGACGTAAAGAGTGCCCCCTTGTCCTCAGTGTTGACCGTAAAGTGAATAACTCAACACCAAGTTCACTACAGGGTATATACAGGGTATATGGACCCCTTATATATTTGTACATGTTGACCATATCCCCCCTTAATCTCCTCTCAAGAGTGAATACATTCAGTTCATCTAATCTTTCCTCATAGCTGAGCTCCTCGATGCCTTTTATTTTGGTTAGCCTTCGATGCACTTTCTCCAGTTCCCCAATATCCGTTTTGTGAACTGGTGCCCAAAACTGAACTGCAGAAGAGGTCTAATGATTTGTACAGGGGCAAAGTTATATCTCCCTCTCTGGAGTCCATACCTCTCTTAATACAAGAAAGGACTTTTCTGACTTTGGAAACTTCAGCTCGACATTGTATGCTATTATAGAGCTTGTGATCCCCCAGATCTTTCTCCACTACGGATTCTCCCAGTCATACTCCCTCTAAAAGGTATGATGCATGCATATTCTTAGTCCCCAAGTGCATAACTTTACATTTATCTACATTAAACCTCATCTGCCACTTAGTCGCCCAATTATTAAGTGCATTGAGGTTGGCTTGTAAATTGGAGACATCTTGCAAGGACATTATTCCACTGCGTAGTTTGGTGTCATCTGCAAAGACTGAAATGGTACTTTTAATCCCAGACCCAATATCATTTATAAAGATATTTAAAAAAGGTAAGTGTCCCAACACTAAACCTTGGGGTACACCACTGATAACCTTAGCCCATTCAGAGTAAGAATCATTAACCACTACTCTCTCAATTTGGTCTTTTAGCCAGTTATCCATTTACAAACTCATCTTTCCAAGTCTGTAGACTTAACCTTACATATTAACCATGCCTGGGGAACTGTAGCGAATGCTTTTGCAAAATCCAGGTATACCACGTCCACTACCACGCCTCTGTCCAAGGTTTTACTTACATCTTCATACAAAAAAAAAAAAAAAAATCAGGTTTCTCTGACAACTTCTGTCTTTCATAAATCCATGCTGTCTGTTGCTCAAAATATTTTTTTCCTGGCAAGAACGCATCTATGTGGTCTTTTATTAAACTCTCCAGTATCTTCCCAACTATAGAAGTTAAACTAACAGGTCTATAGTTACTCATTAAAGACTTTGTTCCCTTTTTAATTAGATGCACCACATTGACCCTGTGCCAATCCATTGGCCCTAGTTTGCCTTACCTGCCACATGCCCGAAAACAGTGAGGTGAATGCATAACTCTGCCCCCTCATTACACAATCCTGTCAGTGAGAGGAGGGGATGGCAGGAGGATGGTGAGCACGGGTCAGCAAAATGCATATTCACCCGAGTAGACAAAAATCTTGCTCTGGCTCTGTATGGTATTTGTTGTTTTTGCCTTAATCCTACAGGCTAGCTACAAACCGTTAAATGTTGGTCATAAGATGCCAGAGACTGTGGCAACAATACTCTTCCTTAAGGAGGAGCTCCAGACTCCCCCCCCCCCCCCCAAAAAAAAAAAGCCATCAGCTACAAAAACTGTAAAAAAAAAAAAAAGTGGGTCTTACTGTGCCAACCCCAAACTCACCTCTTTCTGATGTCTCTGGGTATCTTTACAGTACTGCTTGTCAGGTCCAGTTACTAATTATCAATTTAATGTAGAGAGATATAGAGAGATTCGGACAGGTTACCCATTATTTTGTGTGATTTTTAACGATTTAAAAGTGGATAGTTACAGAAGTTTATTAGTACAGTGACTAACACCACATTCACACTTGTGCCCCAAGTTTTCTAGTGATAACCATTCATATGTGTGACTTAACCACTTAAGAGCCGGACCATTATGCAGGTTACGGACCTTGCCCCTTTTTGCGATTCGCCACTGCGTCGCTTTAACCGCCAATTGTCGTGCGACGTGGCTCCCAAACAAAATTGGCATTTTTTTTTCCCCCACAAATAGAGCTTTCTTTTGTTGGCATTTGATCACCTCTGCGTTTTTTTTTTTTCTGCGCTATAAACAAAAATAGAGCAACATTTGTGAAAAAAAAATTCTATATTTTTACTTTTTGCTATAATAATTATTCCCAAAAAAAGGATATACATTTTTTTTCCCTCAGTTTAGGCTGATACATATTCTTCTACGCAATAAGCGTTTATTGATTGGTTTGCGCAAAATTTATAGCGTTTACAAAATAGGGGATAGTTTTATGGCATTTTTATTATTTTTCATGACTGCGACATTATGGCGGACACATTGGACAATTTTGATACATTTTTGGGACCATTGTCATTTTCACAGCGAAAAGTGCTCTAAAAATGCACCGATTACTGTGAAAATTACAATTGCAGTTTAGGAGTTAACCACTAGGGGCGCTGAATGGGTTAAGTGTGACCTAATATGTGTTTCTAACTGTAGGGGGGTGGGGCTGGACGTGTGACATCAGTGATCGTATTTCCCTATATCAGGGAACAGATGATCACTGACATTGCCACAATGAAGAACGGGGAAGGTGTGTTTACACACACAACTCTCCCTGTTCTTCAGCTCCTGTGACCGATCGCGGGACACCAGCGGCGATCGGGTCCGCAGGTCCCGATCACAGAGCTTCGGACCCCATGGCTGGGCCTTAACTCTTTACAGGTACAGGTACGCGCTTGTGCCCAGCCGTGCCATTCTGCCGACATATATCGGCGTGAATGGGTCCTTAAGTGGTTAAAGTTGTAGTGACTTTAAAAGTAGTTCATGCAAAATGTTTCTCCAACTTACATGCAACTTGAGGGCCATAGACTTCAATGTTAACTCTCAAACAGTTGCATGAAAGACGTGTGTCGGACTTTGCAGAGGGACGAGTCACATCCAAGTCGAACTCAAAGTTGCATTCCAAAGTCACAGGACTTTGAAGTCCTACAAGTGCGATTATTCGAGGATTAATCTGCCCACTGCTGATGAGGTCAAGGAGGATTATTTATTTATACACATAGTAAAATAATGATAAAAATCATCAAAAGTCTTTATCAATAAAATACAGCAGCGCTAGTGATCGGGGCACAGTTCAAATCCGATCACTCATTCACATTCAAAGAGATAAATGAAAGTAAGAAAGTTCTCCAGAGCTCAGAGGGTGCACAAATATTCCGTGACAAAAAAGGGGGTGCTCTTCAAGACAATTTCAACTGTCCACGATTAGTGACATCACTCGTGAGCCGAACAAAGCATGCGAAGATCCTGTGACAATGTCCCCTCAAGGATGTCTACTCACCAGATTGATGTTATAACAGGCTTTGAACAGTAATGTCATCGGATTCCCTCTTCCTCATGGAGATGATATTCCAGCAGCATGCAGTACTCCTAATGACCATCCGGTGTCAGGGCACATAAAAAAAGCTCGATATGGTGTGATACATTGTCACAGGATCTTCGCATGCTTTGTTCGGCTCACGAGTGATGTCACTAATCATGGACAGTTGAAATTGTCTTGAAGAGCACCCCCTTTTTTGTCACGGAATATTTGTGCACCCTCTGAGCTCTGGAGAACTTTCTTACTTTCAATTTATCTCTTTGAATGTGAATGAGTGATGGGATTTGAACTGTGCCCCGATCACTAGCGCTGCTGTATTTTATTGATAAAGACTTTTGATGATTTTTATCATTATTTTACTATGTGTATATGTTTTGTTTTATTTTGAGCAGCTGCTTTATTCATGTCCTAGATATAGGACATAGATAATTTTATTTGCACAACTGTAAATACCTATACCCCATTAGCGCCGAGAGTGTGAAATTAGGCCTATTTTTCCCACATTTTGTTTTGAGGATTATTTATTGTGTAAACTGGCAGTTGCCTCACTTGAATTTTTGAGTTTTTTGTTAGCTTTGGAACAGACTGAACTTTGACCTTTTTTGATTAATCAGCGATTTAATCAATGGAGACTAGTTATTCTAGCCAAGTGCAATAGATAGTTCTACTTTAAAACACGTACATTCATTTTATGGTGTTAGTCATCCCTGTAAAATGTTTTTTATCTTCATTTACAACTATATGACAGTGTGACAAATAAGTACAAGTGAGGCCTGGAGTAAAAAGAGAAAAAACATGGAAGGAGGGCCGGCATGACAGGGGTTTGAGTCTGAGCCGCCGTACACACGGCCGAGGTTCTCGCTGAAAACCAGCGAGAACCTCGCTGGAATGCACATTCCAGCGAGGACCTCGGCTGTGTGTACGGTCTCGGCGAGCTTCCCGTCGGGAAGCCCGTCGAGCCGAAATAGAGAGCACGCTCTCTATTTCCTCGACGGCCCGCCCGGAAGAATGGCTGGTTGCCATTCCCGACGGGCGGGTCGCCGATTTCGACGGCCGGCAGGGAACCTCGACGGGCGGAACGATGTGTTCTGCCCGTCGAGATTCCCTGCCGTGTGTACGCCGCCTAAGAGGGATTCGAGTCTAGTACGATAGGAAATATAAAGTTGTGGGACTTAAGGCTTGGTTCACACTTGATGGCGATGCGGCTCCCAGCAGGGGTCCTATGCGTCCTGGTTTCACTGTTTCAGGTCCGATTTAAGCCCAAAAGACACACAGGGCTCCTGTGCAAATTCACACCGGGCCACATCAAAGATAATGTGAAGTGGCTCCATAGAGAGCCGGTCACATTCTCCTCCTTTTGCAAATTGAATGCGGGGATCCCACATCCAATTCACAATAGTGTGAACCCGGCCTTAAGTGGAAATAAATCCTCTCCCATACCCAGTGAAATTAACAACCTCAAATGATACACAGAAATGGACCAAATCTCCCCACATACGTTTTACATGTATAGCTGCTGTCTTTCACTTTCTACACACTTTGGAAAGTGCAATTCATGTTAGAAATTATTGTATTCCAATTCAGCAATGTGTGAGAGCTGATTGGTTGAAACAAAAGAACATGCAGAGCTGTAGTCTAAATAGACAAGCTCTCTGCTTATCTACCCCTAAGCTCCCTCCCCAACACAAAATTTCCAGCTACTGTTATGTCTTGTGTCAGAGAGCTTGTCAGAAGTACCTGTTTTTTTACAGTCACCGTGGTGATCCAAGTGGAAGTCCGACTCCCCCTCCTTCTCCCGCAGCCTTCTGGGACAGATCACAGAAGACTGCAGCACTATTGACAAAGTGCAGTGCGGCTTCACTGCTGGTTTCCCTTAGCTAACCAGTTCCCGCCCAGCCTATAGTCAAATAACGGCCAGGCAGGAGTGCTCTCATTCTGGGTGGACATGATGCGCGCCCCATACTGCAGTGCAATCTGACATACAGTATCAGTGTGCCAGCCCACTGCCGGTACCATGTTATCACTGTGACTATTACCTTTTATCTTTCCATTCCACAATCCGAGTAAAATCCATGTATCCCTTTGATCCACTGAGAAATACATATGTCCCATCATTTGTTGCATTCATCTGCAAAGAAACAAAATGCAATAATGCCAACAGCTGGCGATCTCACAGAGCATACACAATGTGTTAAAATAAATACTCCTAAAATTCCCAACAAGTGATACAGGTTCGCCCTCCTATTTGTAGCTCAATTAATGCAAAACCATAACACCCGATTAAATAAGACGCCAATTTTTAACTCGTACGCATTCACCACTTCCAATAAATATGAATGTTGACTACAATTTAAATTTATTAGATAAATACCTATAACAATGCAAGTCAAGTCGATTCAATTGAAGGGCTCTGTGAAATTCTCTATAAAGCCACACCTTCTGGAAGACACCTGAATCGCCTAGGATTTCCACATGGAGAACAATGGCGAATGCTACTCTTCCACTGTATAAGCTGACATATATAGGCCGCAATTGCCTCAAAATTTTCAGAAAATAAGGTCGGCATTGGTAGAGGCTAGACACCTTACGGTATAGTCTGTATAGAGGCCCCTGCTTCTCCCCCTTCTTCTATCCCTCCTTGGACCCTCTGTAGTGCACTGAATTAACCTCACTGTATGCACCCTGTGCCCATGACATGTTACAACCCTGGCCCAAAGTTTTGCACAATTGCACAAATATTAATTTTAACAAAAAGTCTGTTTAGGATGGCAATTTGCATATACTCCAGAATGTTATGAAGAGAGATCAGATCAATTGCAAAGTCCACCTTTGCCATGAAAATTAACTTAAACAGGATCTCCACCCAAAAGGGGAAGCTCTGCTTGTTTTCTTCCTCAACCCCCCTCCGCTGACACCTTTCTGGGGGGAGTGGGTATCTGTTTTTGACAAGTACCCATCCCCACTTCTAGGAGACCCCAGAAGTTTGGCCTTCCTTCCCCCGCAGCCAGGCCATTCACAAAGCACAGCCTGCTTTGCACAGTAGGGAACTGGCTCTGAAGCCTGCAAGGCTTCACTGCCTGTTTCCCTTACAAGGAATGGTGGCGGCAGCACCCGAGAGCCAATTGAAACATCGGCTGGGGTGCAAAGATCGCAGGATCCTTGGAAAGGTAAGTGCTCTAATTTTAAAAATCAGCAGCTACAGTATTTGTAGCTGCCCACTTATTTTTTAGGTTGAGGGGGGCTGAAGTGCAGCTTTAATCCCCCCCCCCCCCCCAAAAAAAAACACAACACATTTCCACTGCATATCAGCCCTGCCACAAAAGGACCAGCTGACATGTCAGGGATTCTCTTGTTAACACAGGTGTCAGTGTTGAGGAGGACAAGGCTGGAAATCACTTTGTAATGCTCATTGTTCTTCTGTTAACCATGGTTACCTGCAAGGAAACACATGCAGTCATCCTTGGTTTGCACAAAAAGCGATTCACAGGCAAAGATATTGCTGCTACTAAGATTGCACCTAAATCAACAATTTATAGGATCATCAAGAACTTCATAGAGAGAAGACGTTCAAATTGTTGTATAGAAGGCTTCAGGGCACCCAAGAAAGTCCAGCAAGAACCAGAACAGTTTCCTACAGTTGATTCAGCTGCGGGATCGGAGCACCACCAGTGCACAGCTTGCTCAGGAATGGCAGCATGCAGATGTAACTACATCTGCATGCACAGTGAGGCGAAGAATTGGAGGCCTGGTGTCAAGAAGGGCAGCAAAGAAGCCACTCCCCTCCAGGAAAAACATCAAGGGCAGACTGATATTCAGCAAAAGGTACAGGCATTGGACTGCTGAGAACTGAGATAAATTAATTTTCCCTGAAGAAACCCCTTTCCAATTGTTTGGGGCATTCGGAAAAAATCTCAGAAGAAAAGGCGAGCGCTACCATCAGTCATGTGTCATGCCAACAGTAACGCATCCTGAGACCATTCAAGTGTGGGGTTGCTTCTCAGCCATGGGCGGAGGCTCACTTAAAATTTTGCCTAAGAACACAGCCATGAATAAAGAATGGTACAAAAACATCCTCCAAGAGCAGCTTCTCCCAACAATCCAAGAACAGTTTGGTGACAAACAATGCCTTTTCCAGCATGATGGAGAACCTTGCCATATAGCAAAATTAATACCGTATTTATCGCGATATAACGCGCTCCCGCGTATACCGCGCACCCCCAAAGTGCCCCCCAATCCTGTGGAAAAAAAGTTATTTTGTACTTACAGTTTTGGTGTCTTGCGCAGCGTCCTTCTGCGGCTTTGGGTGTCCTCTTCGGCAGGTCCGGCGTCCTCTTCGGCAGGTCCGGCGTCCTCTTCGGCAGGTCCGGCGTCCTCTTCGGCAGGTCCGGCGTCCTCTTCGGCAGGTCCGGCGTCCTCTTCGGCAGGTCCGGCGTCCTCTTCGGCAGGTCCGGCGTCCTCTTCGGCAGGTCCGGCGTCCTCTTCGGCAGGTCCGGCGTCCTCCCCGCTCGTTTCCCGCGCCGAGTTTTGAATACTGCGCCAGCATATACTGAGCGCAGTACACTCGGGCAGGCTCGGCAACTTTCGCGCTCACGTCCTGTACGTCCAGGACGTGACCGCGGAAGAAGCCGAGACTGGCCGAATATACCCGAGTGTACTGCGCTCGGTATATGCCGGTGCAGTATTCAAAATTCGGCGCGGGAAAGCGGGTATCGGCGTATATCGCGCACCCACGATTTTGCCCTGATTTTCAGGGCAAAAAAAGTAAAAGTGAGGTTTTAGCTTTAAGGCCTCGTACACACGAGGGGATATGTCCGCTGAAAACGGTCCGATGGACCGTTTCAGCAGACATCTCCGCTCGTGTGTATGGGCTAGCGGACAGATTTCTAGGCCTTAAGAGAATATCTAGGAGTGTATAATTATTGGGCAACAATTAGTTTGCAGAATTATTATGCAACTACATAAAAAACAAACACTTTCCCATCTCACTTGTCGTTTCATCTGTTAAGGACTGACAGGTCCATCTCTGGTCACTGAGCAGGGAGGGGCCTGTCAGAGTGTAGCTGATGCCTATGGAGAGATTGGATCAAAACAGGCAGCATTTTCTGTCATCCGATAAGATGGCGAACGTATCACCATACGTTTGATTTTAGCAGATCGGTTGGCAGATGGGTGTCAACAGACACATCTCCACTGACATCCATCTCCACATAGGAGTCAATGGATGGCCCGCTTGGATCTGCCTGAAAAACTAACAGTTGGATCCGAGCGGGCTTGCCGTGTGAAAGGGGCCTATAGTGAGAATAATAAACAAACATTTACAAATAAAACATTTCTGACAAAAAAAAAAAATGTATTAAAAATAAAATGAGTGACCAATATAGCCACCCTTCTTTTCAAATACAGCCATAAGCCTTTCATTCATGGAGTCTACCAGTTTCTTGATCTGCAACCACAGCCTCCCAGACACTGTGCAGAGAGATGTACCGTTTTCCTTCACTGTAAATCTCCCATTTAAGAAGAGCCCACAATTTCTCAATAGGGTTAAGGTCAGATGAGGAAGGGGGCCATGTCAACATTCTTTAAAGTTTAAGACCTTTACTGGCTAGTCATGCAGTGGGGTACTTCAATGCATTAAATTGAGCGTTGTCCTGCATAAATATCATGGTGTTCTTGAAAGATGCAGACTTTTTCCCGAACCACTGCTTGAAGAAAGTGTCTTCTAAAAACTGGCAGTAGGTTTAGAAATTGATTTTGAGTCCATATTCAACCCGAAAAGTTCCAAATAGCTCATCTTTAAGAATACCAGCTCATAGCAGTACTCCACCTTTCTGGCGTCCGAAGTGGAGCTCTGTGACCGTTACCGATCTAGCCACAGTCCCATATATCTGGTCTAGTGAATTGGGGACCACCACTTCAATTCAAATATATTAGAATCAGGTGTTCCAGGTTAGGTGACCAGGATTAGACCCTCCTTACGGAGTACACAGAGTGCATCAGCCTCATTTAAACCTCAAATATCTGGGTTCTAGTGTTCCTTTTGCTATTGACATGTGTGGTGTGCCAAGGTCAATAGAGATCTCTATGGCCCTCAAAAAGAAAGTGCTCTAGGTCTACGATTCTAGCAATAATTTAAAAACATTTAGCAAAGAAAAATAATCTACAAGTGGAGTTAAACATCAAACAACTGCTAGATTGTCCAGAGCAGGCCAGGTCAGAAAATTTCGCCCAAAATAAATGTTCGGAACTCCAAAGTTAAATCATGGGGTGTTTTGGAAAATTCACAACAATTGGGGTCAAAGTGCATGCCATACATCTACAATAAGAAAGAAATTGCACCAATTCAACCTGCATGAGAGGTGTGTTAAGAAAAAAATATTTTCTGTCCAAAAGCAACAGAGCAAGGATTACAGTTTGTCATTGGACATAGGCAAAGACCAGGCTTTCTGGAACAGTGTGTCAGAGGCTGATCAAACAGAGTTGTTTCGTCATAGGAACAGTAGACAAATCGGTCACAAACTGAAAACAGCATTTCACGAGAAGAACCCATAACAACTGTGAAGCATGTTGGTAAAATGTTTAGGGTTGTTTTGCTGCTTCAAGGCTTGGCAACTCACAGTCAACTATACATTTTGCATCATATCAAAGTATGCTTGATATGAGTGTAAAGCCTATTCTCGAAAAGCTAAAGTTCTACTGGATGAGTCTTGCTATATTATATCGATCGTCATATTGAACAATGGCACTTTTTCAAATATATAATTCAAATACCAAATGGTAAAGATTGGACAGTTGAGCTTCAGATACAAGCAGGCTATAATAAATCCCATTGATCTTTCATAGCAGAAGATTGTAAAAATCCTAGTAGTATCATAAGTTACATTGAGACAGCTAGAACCAGACCAGGGGACCATCTAAATCCAGTTACCAGGTTTGTACATGGTTTAAAAGCCCTGTCAAAAATGGCAAAGGACTATAAATCAGCCACCCTTAACAGAAGTCTGGCAAAGCCAGAGCACTGATAAGCAAAGTATTTTAAAGGAAAGGATAGTAAAGGAAAACATTTTTTTTTGCTGAAATTACTGTTTACAGGGTATAGAGACATAGGCCCAGATTCACAGAGCGATTACGCCTGCGCAACTGCTGTTGCGCGTGCGTAAGTCTAAATGTGCGCGTGCGTATAGTTGGACGCGATTCACAAAACAATATACGCCAGAAATCTACGTTTTTTGGTCCGGCGTAATTGAGTTAGACATTCGCTTCCCTTCGCGCAAAACTGCGCTAGACACACCATTGATTTGCTAGTCAAATATGCTAATGAGGGAGTTACGGGGATCCACAAAAAAACGCAGTTGCTGCGCAGGCTACGCGATGTGCGCAACAGCAAAATGTTCTGTCTAAAGTTAGAGGACCTAAAAGCTGGTCTAAATTTTGAAAAAAAGTCTAATTGTCAGATAAAGCAACACTGTTAGTGAGGAGTTCAGCAGTCACACGTGTTGCCCAACAATCTGTATGCCAACATGCCAGGGGCATCGTCGCGCATAGCTATACTACTGACTTTAGATGAACAAAGAAGGAGGAGGGCACGGAGGATGGCACTAAGGAGGGCACGGGAGATGTTTTTTTTTATTTTTTTATTTGCTTATATAAAATTTACAATTTAAATTAATCTAATACAATATTCTTATCTGATACAAGCCCCTCACTCTTCACTTGATATATCACACACGCATAGACATCTTTGGCATGAGTGATTCTGAGGTGTCTCGCATCTTCAGATTCACCCCTCATGCCATCATGGAATTACCACAACCCTGCAGGAGGACATCACCAGCCCAACACATGGCACCACCCATGACACCCATGACAGCTACATATACAATCAGAGCCCCATCCCCACAGATTTCCAACAGAACATGTATGGGGACAGCTGGCTGGTTGGTGAGTGACATGGGTGGCAGGCATGACTATCCCCTCCCGTGATGCACACCTCACAAGTGGCACATGCATGACTAACATCCTCCTGTCTTTTCCCTTCAAGGTGACTCTGCATATGCACTGGTACCCCATCTCATGACCCCATCTCATGCCAGCTCACATTATGCATCTTTGCACGTTAAACACACACATTAATCATGGCACAATGAGAATGCATGCATGCACACCACTGTGGTCCCTAGCACACACACCCCACATCCTCATCACATTGGATTGGCACCAGTCCACCATGCAGGACTTGTGAGCTGCAACGCCATGCCACGGCTCCAATTATGTCACTGTACATTCATACACCATTCACACAGACCTGGCGATCACTTCTCCACCACAAATGAGGGTGACACCCCTTTTCCCGCAGGAATATCACCCCCACATTCCAAAATCATACACAAACAGAACCAAAAAAAATTAAATAAATGACGAGCAAAAATAAAAAATGCCCAGCAAAAATATAATTTAAACAAAATAACAACAAAGATATAAAAGACAAAAATCACTCTGCAAAACAGTCCCCAAATATCTCAAAGACACGTCACAAACAAACAAAAGCACCTTGCTGTATAGGGAGGGATACAAAGGGATGTACTTTTGCAAAGGAAGTGCATTTGTGTCTGTCTATTTATGCTGTCTGCGTAGTTCATAAAGTTGCCCTAGTCCATTTCCAATTTCACTGATTGCGCCGCTCCCGAGTTGTGAGCATGCGCACAACGGAGCTGACATGGTTTCCTTCACGCGCGCATGCGCGAGTCGGCCGGCCCTTCATTTGCATGGGGTCACGGCTCATTTCAATGTAACACGCCCACGTCCTTCCCAATTTGTATTACTCCTCCTTACGCCTCCGGAAAAAACCTTACGTTTGCGCAAGCTCTTGCGTAAAAGCTACGTGAATCGCCGGATTACGCGGCTAGATTGCGCAAGTCTAACGGAAAAGTGGTGCGCTACGCCGGAATGATAATGCGCCGATCTACGTGAATCTGCCCCATAATAGTTAACTGATTCCTTTAAAAATGATTAAAAATAGATAAAAATCAATCATATAATGTGCCTGCAGTTTAGTTTCGTTTTTAGACTAGTTTCAGTTTGTTCTGTGTGTACAGAGACACACAGAACAAAAACACACACACACAGGGCAGTGTTTGTTTTTAAAATGAATCTAATTGGTTCTGAGGAGTTTTAGACACATAGGGCCAGATTCAGAGAGAATTAGATTCTCGTAGCGTATCAGAAATACACTACGCCGCCGTTTTTTACCTGGCTCTACGTGGAATCCAGGTAGATTTTGTCCAGTAAACGACGGTAGCGTAGTGTATTTCTCCCGTCGCAATCCATCTACGCGAGTAGGGGGCGTGAAGGATTTAAAATAGGCGCGTTCCCGCGGCGATCGAACTGCGCATGCTCCGTTCGCAAATTTCCCGCCGTGCATTGCGCGAAATCACGTCGTTACGTCATTCGTTGTTTGAGTAGCGTCGTTTACGGACATTTCTATTCCCAAACTAGTTACGTAAAAAAAAAAAAAAAAAATTAAATTCGACACGGGAACGACGCCCATACTTAACATGGGCTACGCACCGTTAGACCAGCAAAAAGCTGGTCTAACAGTACGTAAAAAAAAATTGACGTAAGCGATTGCGAAGACCGCTCGTATCTACGTGGATCGCCGTAAAAAACATTTGCATATCCCGAGGCATCAAAACGACGCAAACTCCTCCCAGCGGCCGCAAAAATATCGCAGCGTAGATCCGAAGACTTACAAAGACGTAAGCCTCTCGGATCGAAGCCGCCGTATCATGGTTTGAGGATTCAAACTAGTGATACGGCGTGCGAAATTTGAAATTACTCCTATCTAACACCAGTTAGACAGGCGTAATTGCTTTATGAATCTGGGCCATAGTATTCACATCTTCTTGATCATGGACCACAATGAAAAGCTACCATGAGTTTTTTCATAAGGAGCCAGACAAGCAGGAAGTGTGGAGTTCAGCAAGGGATAACAGCAACAGCAAGGGATAACAGCAACTTCTAAGCAAAAACGGACATGGAGGACATGAAATCAGGACTGCTATAAGGTAAAGCTAGCTATTTAGCATTAAAAAAAAAAAAAATCCTTTACTGATCCTTTAAGCTTGTTGTAAAATTGCTGGGTCATAATAGAGACTTAACAGGTCCCAAAATGGATTTTAAAGCGATATTAAAAACTGAAACTCTCAGCGTGTGAACTCTTACTGACTATGCAAATGGAGCTAGTGATTCTTAGTCCCATAGGCTGAAGAAATAATAAATATAATTGCTGTGCATGGTGCCGCTAGGGATGCAATCTACTGTCAAATACATAAAAAAAATGTTTTTCAATACAAAAAAAAATAAAAAAAACTTACATTGTTGAACAACCCAAACGTCTCACTGATGTTGGCATCCACTTTATGAACCAAGGAAAGAAGTGGGTCATTGTAGCCCCATAGCATTTCATGAACAGATCGAGTGGTGAATATTCCTTCCTTGTAAGTCTCCAGTGCTCCTTCAATTATAGGTCTTAATAAGTCAACGTATTTGTTCTTTAAGATCATCTCCAGCAGTGTCTGAAGTAATAATGATCAATGCAATTAGAAAATGTTTGCACAATTATCTTTTTTATACATTGAAAACCTCTAAAAAAAAAAAAAAAAAAAAAAAAAAGAGGGAAGTCTTTTGATATACAGATATATTGTTTTAATCTAGAATTAATAAATACTGTAATTGGAACATTTTCTCAAGTTGTTCTGTTAAAGCATCCCCCCCTCTTATCCATGCTGATCAATAGCTGCCCACGCATAGGTGAGGCTGGCCTAATCTGATAGATATGGGCATTCAGAATTCATGAAGAATACTATAGCTTGCAGTGAGCAACAGTCCATGTTCAGGTTGCTGTGAAAAAACATTTCACGTGCTCCAATTCAGGCTTCATACCACTGCATTTTCATACTGGCCGTTTGACAAATCAAATGAATATCTGTCAGCCTCAAAAAGACCATACACAAATGGATTATTTGCAGATAATCGTCTTATAACCTTACATGTCTAAAGCAAACATTTCAGCAAAATAGGAGGATTTGAACAAATCTGGGAAGGGTTAGACCAGTGTTTTCAAACTGTGTGCCACAATTGGAGGTGTGCCGAGGGAGGTTTCATGTTGTTTGCCGGGCCTGGCGGTGGCCAATGCCACGGCACCACACTGCGAGACTCCACAGTTCTGCCAGCATAGTGCTGACTGTCTGTCACTAACTGAGCAAGTGTGCAGGCCTCACGCGGTCATCTGTGCTGCCTGGCCTGTGCACAAATTTGATTCGTTGATGTTCGCCGCCACCAGACCCCGCCAATCTGGATTGCAAATATGATTAGGCTGCGGCCTGGCTGTCGGCAGTCTGCCAGGACAAGTGTCATGCCAAGCTCTCAACGTGACATCATTCCCTCCTCCAGTCCCACCCACAACAGAGCAGAGAAGCCTGCAGTTCCTGGCTGTCCCACACGGTGTGGAGCCGAGAAGGCAAGATGAGAGAAGAGATGGGGATGGACGGACCAGTGTGTGATTATATCAGCAGTAAATATAAGCAGCAGTCTTTTGTGATCTCCATTCCCCAATATTATACCAGCAGGAAAATATAATATATATACACAAAAGCAGCATTTTTGTTTGATCCCCAATATTATATTTCAGTGATATATAACATTGGGGATCACACAAGACTGCTGCTTTTGTATATATTATATGTACTGCTGACCACAAATTGTCAAATCTTTTTAGGTGTGCCACAAATAAATGTAAGAGCTTTTTGGTGTGCCGCAAGACAAAAAAGTCTGGGAAGCACAGGGTTTTATGGGTTTCTCTTGAGTTTTATTGCTCTGCTTCCATTTAGGAGGTGAAAAAAAATGATATTAATGGGCTTTATGAATATCCACACAATACTAATATATATATATATATTATATAATGAAAGAAATATATTATTGAAATACATAAACAATATATGTGACATTATTCCCTTAATTATGTATAGAAGTACTTCAATATAATAATAATACCACAATATAATACCACATAACTTTGGTTAATATATTACTTGGTCATATTTGAATAAGCCCCCTTCACTCCTTCATGCAAAGACAATTTACTGTATTTATTGGCGTAGAACACTCACTTTTTTACCCTGAAAAAAAGGGGGTAAATTGTGCCTGCGTGTTATACACAGGAGAGCTGTGGAATGTTTTTTTTTCCTGAAACTTCCCTCTTAAAGTGAAGGGCCCAGATTCACAGAGCGATTACGCCTGCGCAACTGCTGTTGCGCGTGCGTAAGTCTAAATGTGCGCGTGCGTATAGTTGGACGCGATTCACAAAACAATATACGCCAGAAATCTACGTTTTTTGGTCCGGCGTAATTGAATTAGACATTCGCTTCCCTTCGTGCAAAACTGCGCTAGACACACCATTGATTTGCTAGTCAAATATGCTAATGAGGGAGTTACGGGGATCCACAAAAAAACGCAGTTGCTGCGCAGGCTACGCGATGTGCGCAACAGCAAAATGTTCTGTCTAAAGTTAGAGGACCTAAAAGCTGGTCTAAATTTTGAAAAAAAGTCTAATTGTCAGATAAAGCAACACTGTTAGTGAGGAGTTCAGCAGTCACACGTGTTGCCCAACAATCTGTATGCCAACATGCCAGGGGCATCGTCGCGCATAGCTATACTACTGACTTTAGATGAACAAAGAAGGAGGAGGGCACGGAGGATGGCACTAAGGAGGGCACGGGAGATGTTTTTTTTAATTTTTTTATTTGCTTATATAAAATTTACAATTTAAATTAATCTAATACAATATTCTTATCTGATACAAGCCCCTCACTCTTCACTTGATATATCACACACGCATAGACATCTATGGCATGAGTGATTCTGAGGTGTCTCGCATCTTCAGATTCACCCCTCATGCCATCATGGAATTACCACAACCCTGCAGGAGGACATCACCAGCCCAACACATGGCACCACCCATGACACCCATGACAGCTACATATACAATCAGAGCCCCATCCCCACAGATTTCCAACAGAACATGTATGGGGACAGCTGGCTGGTTGGTGAGTGACATGGGTGGCAGGCATGACTATCCCCTCCCGTGATGCACACCTCACAAGTGGCACATGCATGACTAACATCCTCCTGTCTTTTCCCTTCAAGGTGACTCTGCATATGCACTGGTACCCCATCTCATGACCCCATCTCATGCCAGCTCACATTATGCATCTTTGCACGTTAAACACACACATTAATCATGGCACAATGAGAATGCATGCATGCACACCACTGTGGTCCCTAGCACACACACCCCACATCCTCATCACATTGGATTGGCACCAGTCCACCATGCAGGACTTGTGAGCTGCAACGCCATGCCACGGCTCCAATTATGTCACTGTACATTCATACACCATTCACACAGACCTGGCGATCACTTCTCCACCACAAATGAGGGTGACACCCCTTTTCCCGCAGGAATATCACCCCCACATTCCAAAATCATACACAAACAGAACCAAAAAAATTAAATAAATGACGAGCAAAAATAAAAAATGCCCAGCAAAAATATAATTTAAACAAAATAACAACAAAGACATAAAAGACAAAAATCACTCTGCAAAACAGTCCCCAAATATCTCAAAGACACGTCACAAACAAACAAAAGCACCTTGCTGTATAGGGAGGGATACAAAGGGATGTACTTTTGCAAAGGAAGTGCATTTGTGTCTGTCTATTTATGCTGTCTGCGTAGTTCATAAAGTTGCCCTAGTCCATTTCCAATTTCACTGATTGCGCCGCTCCCGAGTTGTGAGCATGCGCACAACGGAGCTGACATGGTTTCCTTCACGCGCGCATGCGCGAGTCGGCCGGCCCTTCATTTGCATGGGGTCACGGCTCATTTCAATGTAACACGCCCACGTCCTTCCCAATTTGTATTACTCCTCCTTACGCCTCAGGAAAAAACCTTACGTTTGCGCAAGCTCTTGCGTAAAAGCTACGTGAATCGCCGGATTACGCGGCTAGATTGCGCAAGTCTAACGGAAAAGTGGTGCGCTACGCCGGAATGATAATGCGCCGATCTACGTGAATCTGCCCCAAGGTGCGTGTTATACGCCAATAAATACGCTATATCAAAATAACACGCCTGAGCTCACACACAGCCACAGAGGCAAGAGAATTATTGTTGGGAAGTGTATCAGTGCTCGAACGAACACACTTGGACTGAATATTAACAGTTCAAAGAATGTCAGGCAAAATGGTCGGCCCTCACGCATGTTCACGTCATCAAATCTGGCCCTCTTTGAAAAAAGTTTGGAACCCCTGATTTTTTTTATTGCTCTTTGTTTTAGTGTTGAAAACAACCTTGTCAGGATTATTGGGGTTAAAAGAATATATGAGGACTTTATATGATATATGATATATTTTTCATATATGTTATCAGCAAACCCATCGCCATCTTGTAAAAAAAAATATATATATTTTTTTTAAAGAGGTCAACTTCAGTTTAATGTCTTCTAAATTGAGAAACTCTCAATAGAAGGTTTTATTGCATTATGTTAAGTTCTCTTAAGATCGTAATTTCTCTTTCTGGCGGCCTTTAAGATAAGAAAATGGTAGGAGACTCATATTTCACATAAGCTCACATAATTACTGTATTTATCGGTGTAAAACACGCACAGGCGTATAACACACACCCTAACTTTAAGGCCTCGTACACACGAGGCAATCTATTTGTTCAAATCGTTTGGACCGACCGATTTGAACAAATCTGTCTGATAGGATTTTGGTTTGCTCGCGTGTACACACGGGCAAACCAAAATCCCCGCCAGCAGACGGCGCGCTGACGTGTCGGTGACGTTGACGCCGCCACGTCACCGCACCAGGAAGTAAAACACTTCCACGCATGCGCCGAATCCATTCGGCGGCGGTGCGGGACGACATTGTCTGCTGGTAAGTGTACTAACCAGCAGACATGTCGGGCGGACGGATTCCCACCCGATAGATTTCAAAGCATGCTTTGAAATCTGTCGGGTGGCCAAATCCGTCGGCTCGCCCGTACACACGATCGAATCTGTCTGCTGGGACAGTCTAGCAGACCGTTTCCAGCAGACAGATTTGATCGTGTGTACGAGGCCTAAGAGGGAAGTTTCAGAAAAAAAACATTCCACAGCCCCCCTGTGTATAACATGCAGGCACAATTTACCCCCTTTTTTTCAGGGTAAAAAAGTGAGCGTTATACGCCAATAAATATAGTAAATTGTCATTGCATGAAGGAGTGAAGGGGGCTTATTCAAATATGACCAAGTAATATATTAACCAAAGTTATGTGGTATTATTATTATTATTATATTGAAGTACTTATATACATAATTAAGCGAATAATGTCACATATATTGTTTATGTATTTCAATAATATATTTCTTTCATAATTTTTTTTTTTTTAGTATTGTGTGGATATTCATAAAGCCCATTAATATATACATAATTTTATTATAATAATAATACTACTAATAGTTACATATAGGAGATCCTATGAAAAGTTTAAAAGTATTAGAAGTTGTATTGGTGAAATAATACACAGGGTTAAATTCCAATGATCTGAGTTTCAAGGAATTTAACAGCCCCAGTTAATTGTGTGGGGTTTATTTTCTCACACATATATTTTAAGAAGAGACGAGATAGCTAGAGTGGTTTGGCAGACTTTGACAGTTTGAGAGTTTCTAGTGTATTACTAAACCAAAGTCAAGGGTTGGTCATAAATTGGCTTCAACATAAGCAAAAACATTAAAAGGTCAATTCTTATACAACATTGTCCCCTGGTAGTGAAAATATTAAGAATTTAAGATGGCCGCACATACTTGGTTGTCATGGTAACATAGGAAAAGTCAGTCATTTTACAATATCAATTATGTAGTAGTGGCATACATCCACTTTTTGGGTGGGATAAAAGTAGGTACACATCACAGAGAAAGCATATCTAGCAGGGAAGGAAAGGGGCACTGAATTAATTCTGAAATGGGAGGATGTGAGGCTAAAGGAAGCCAATCGGAGAAATCTGGAGAGAGACTAGGAGATCTTGAAATGGCATAAAGATGTAGGAGGTTGATAGAAGTCCTGTGGGACTCATATCCTGATACTTATCAAAACCAAAGTTTCATAGACCATTGGTAAAGTATTAATTTTCTATATTCATCTTTTCATGTGTACCTTTTTGGTAATTGAATTGTTTTTGCATATACATTACTAAAACCATTTAAATATATGGCAGAGCAAATTAGAGTTGTATTATTTTTAACTGCAGTATGAAATAATTATATTCCAAATATTAAGAGACATACGCAGATTTTTCTGTTTCTAAAAAGCCAAGTTCAATGTCTGTACAGTGGTTTTATTATGATAAGTATTTAACCACTTAAGACCCGGACCAAAATGCAGGTAAAGGACCTTGCCCCTTTTTGCGATTCGGTACTGCGTCGTTTTAAC
Source organism: Rana kukunoris (assembly GCA_029574335.1). Taxonomy (NCBI): domain Eukaryota; kingdom Metazoa; phylum Chordata; class Amphibia; order Anura; family Ranidae; genus Rana; species Rana kukunoris. Next base: position 500,030,623 of record CM056049.1, on the reverse strand, counting down.
TGACAATTGCGCGGTCGTGCGACGTGGCTCCCAAACAAAATTGAGGTCCTTTTTTTTTCCCACAAATAGAGCTTTCTTTTGGTGGTATTTGATCACCTCTGCAGTTTTTATTTTTTGCGCTATAAACAAAAATAGAGCGACAATTTTGAAAAAAAATGCAATATTTTTTACTTTTTGCTATAATAAATATCCCCCAATGTATATATAATTTTTTTTCCTCAGTTCAGGCCGTTACGTATTCTACCTATTTTTGGTAAAAAAAAAAATAAAATAAATAAAATAAAAAATCGCAATAAGCGTTTATCGGTTGGTTTTCGCTAACATTTATACAAAATAAGGGATAGTTTTATTGCATTTTTTTTTATTTTATTTTTTACTACTAATAGCGGCGATCAGCTATTTTTTTCATGACTGCGACATTATGGCGGACACTTCGGACAATTTTGACACATTTTTGGGACAATTGTCATTTTCACAGCAAAAAATGCATTTAAATTGCATTGTTTACTGTGAAAATGACAGTTGCAGTTTGGGAGTTAACCACAAGGGGGCGCTGTAGGATTTGTGTGTTCCCTGTGTGTGTTTACAACTGTAGGGGGGTGTGGCTGTAGGTGTGACATCATGGATCACGTCCCCCTATAACAGGGATGACGCGATCGATGCTGCGGCCACAGAGAAGCACGGGGAAGCCATGTTTACACACGGCTCTCCCAGTTCTTCAGCTCCGGGGACCGATCGCTGCACTCCAGCGGTGATCGGGTCCACGAGTCCCGCGGTCCCGGAGCTTCAGACCGGGTCACGAGAGCCTGCCGCGGGCGTGCGCCTGTGACCCACGGCTGGGTACTAGAACCAACGTATATATACGTTGATGTGCCCAGCCGTGCCATTCTGCTGACGTAAATGTACAGTAGGCGGTCCTTAAGAGGTTAAGAATAGATTTCTTTCTCGTACATCACGGGACACAGAGCGGCATATTCATTACTATATGGGATGTCCGAAAGCAATGCTTTAATGAGGGGAGGGAGACATCTTCTCAAAAGAGATTTAATTTAGAGGTATACTCAAATAATAATAATAATAATAAATCCAACTTAGTCAAAAAAAAACTTTTTTTTTTTTTTCTTTTACAACCAAGGGTGCCCCTGATCCCGAGGATCTTAAACCGCAGCCTGTAGTACTGCCTGCCCAAAGGCTGAATCCGCATTCCTTCTCACGTCTAGTTGATAAAACCTTGTAAACGTGTGGACTGATGACCACGTCGCCGCCTTGCATATCTGAGCCATAGAGATCTGATGGTGTGCTGCCCAGGAGGTGCCCATGGCCCTGGTAGAATGGGCCTTTACCGACAAAGGAGGAGGCAACCTCTTCAAACCGTAGGCCTGAATGATTAATTGTCTAATCCATCTCGAGATGGTGGATTTTGCAGCTGCCTGCCCCTTCTTGGGGCCATCTGGTAGAACGAACACCACATCTGTTTTCCGGATCTTTTCTGTAGCTTTAAGATAGGCCTTCATGGCCCGGACAATATCCAAGGTATGCAGCAACCCCTCCTTTCTAGATGTGGGTTTCGGAAAGAAGGATGGAAGTACCAAATCCTGGTTCAAGTGAAAATTGGATATAACCTTTGGTAGAAAGGCAGGATGGGGCCGGAGAACTGCCCTGTCCTTATGTAGAATGAGATATGGTTCCTTACAACGATAAGGCTGCCAACTCTGACACTCTCCTGGCCGAAACTATGGCGACCAAGAATACCAACTTTCTTGTCAGTAAAACTAAAGGAATCTCAGCCAACGGCTCAAAGGGTTGTTTCTGTAGAGTGGACAGGACAAGATTTAAGTCCCATGGACAAATTGGTGACTTGACAGGAGGATTAATACGCAAGACCCCCTGTATGAAGGTCTTTACCAGCGAGTGGGTGGCCAGCGGCCTCTGAAACCACACTGACAGAGCTGAAATCTGTCCCTTGATTGTGCTTAATGCCAGGCCTTTATCCACTCCTAGCTGGAGAAAACGTAACACCCTATCAATGGTATATTTGCGGGAATTCCATCTTTTGGATTCACACCAGCCTACGTAGTTCCTCCACACCCTGTAATAAATCACCCTGGAGGCCGGCTTTCTAGCCCTAATCAGGGTAGGAATTACCTGCCTAGACAGACCTCTACCCCTGAGAATTCAGGGATTCAGCCTCCAGGCCGTCAAATTTAGACGCTGTAATGTAGGGTGGAGGATCGGACCTTGTGAGAGTAGGTCTGGTCGTAGAGGAAGAGTCCAAGGGTCTCCCACTGCCATCTTCAGGACTAGTGAGTACCATGTCCTCCGGGGCCAAGCTGGAGCTACTAGAATGACTGGCTTGTGCTCCACTCTGATCCTGCGCAACAGGCGAGGAAGTAACTGTAGCGGAGGGAATGCATATAGAAGTTTGAATTGATGCCAAGGGCAAACCAACGCATCGGTTCCGCAGGCCATAGGGTCCCTCGCTCGAGACACGAACCTGTCTAGTTTCTTGTTGAACCTGGATGCCATTATATCTACGTCTGGCATTCCCCACTTCTGGCAGATTGTCTGAAAGACCTGGGGATGCAGAGACCACTCCCCCTGGCGACAGAATCTGGCGACTTAAGAAGTCTGCCTGCAGGTTGTCCACTCCGGGAATGAATATCGCCGAAATGCAGGGTACATGAACCTCTGCCCACTGAAAAATCAAGCTCACCTCCCTCTGAGCGGCCTGACTCCTGGTTCCCCCTTGGTGGTTTATGTATGCCACCGCTGTGGCATTGTCTGACTGGATTCTCACCGGGGACCCCTGTAATCTGGAAGTCCATGCCAGGAGGGCTAGGCGAGCAGCTCTGATCTCCAAGACATTGATGGGTAGCTGCCTCTCTGCTTCCGCCCAAGTTCCCTGGCGAGAGAACCCCTCCAAGACCGCCCCCCCAGCCTGCCAGGCTGGCGTCTGTGGTAACTACCTTCCAGACAACGGGGCTGAAGGACCTTCCCTTTAGAAGATTCTGAGGGTTCAACCACCAGGCCAGGCTTTGTCGGACCCTTGATGATAGCGTCAAAGGGGACTCCAAGGCATGTGCTCTCTTGCCCCAGGCTGCTAGAATGGCTGCCTGTAGGACGCGAGTGTGGATCTGAGCGTATGGTACTGCCTCGAACGTGGCCACTAGCTTGCCTAGTAATCGCATACACAGGCGAATAGTTGGTTTTTTCTTGCTTAGAACCAACTGAACCAACCCCTTGATAGCCTTGATCTTTACAAGGGGCAGGAACACCCTTTGCTGTTCTGTGTCTAACCTCATGCCGAGGTATTCCAACTGCTTTGTAGGCTGGAACGCTGACTTTTCCCGGTTTAGGACCCAGCCGAACCTTTCGAGGTACTGAACCGTGAGGTTTACTGCCTGTTGCAGACACGGCCGTGAGTGATCTATGATTAAAAGGTCGTCCAAGTATGCTAGGACTGTGACCCCTTGGATCCTTAGATTGGCCAGAACTGGGGCTAGGATCTTCGTGAATACCCGGGGGGCCGTGGCTAGCCCGAAGGGGAGCGCCCTGAATTGGAAGTGTCGCTGCCCCACTGCGAAGCGTAAAAGTCTTTGATGCTACTGAAAGATTGGTACATGAAGGTAAGCATCCTTTATGTCTATGGAAGCCAGAAAATCGTCCCTCTGGAGCGTGGCGACTGCTGACCGGATGGATTCCATCCGGAAGGAACGAACCCTTAGGTAAACGTTTAAACTCTTTAGGTCCAAGATTGGCCTGACATCGCCGTTGGGCTTTGGTATGACAAAGAGATTGGAATAGAAACCTAGCCCCTGCTCTTGGGCTGGCACCTCTATTATCACGCCCTGGCAAAGCAGGTGATCCAAAGCTGCCAGCATCGAGGCCTTCTTTGCTGGATCCTTTGGTAGCCTTGACTCTTGAAAATGAGGCGGAGGAAACCTTAGAAACTCCAGTCTGTAGCCTGTGGTTACAGACGCCCGGACCCATTTGTCGGGGATCTTGGCTTCCCAAACTTCTGAGAAGAAATGAAGCCTTCCCCCCACCCGCGAGAGTGGGGGCGCCCCTTCATAAGGCAGACTTAGGGGCTGGTTTTGTCGGCTTGCGATACCATGGTCTCTTACCCCCAGGGGCCTGTCCCTGCGATCTACTGTTAAAGTTGGATCGCGCAGGCGGCCGTCGATACTGCCTGGAATTTGAGGGCCCTGAGACAGGAAAGAGCTGCCTTTTAAATGTAGGACCCCGGAATGTCTTTTTGACTGGTAAAAGGGTACTTTTGCCACTTGAAATAGTCTGAATGTATTTATCCAGATCCTCTCCGAAGAGTCGTCCTCCATGGAAGGGAAACCCTGCCAGAAGCTTTTTGCATGGGGGCTCCGCCGCCCAGTTCTTCAACCATAAGAGCCTTCTCATGTGCACCAAAAATAGTGATAAACGAGAGGCCTGCTGGATGGAATCCTTTATAGCATCTACCGCAAAACACAGAGCTCTGGGAATGTCAGAAAACTCTTCTGCCTGTTGGGTAGGCATGTCTTTTAGCATTTCTTTTGTCTGGTCCTTTAACGCCTGACAAACTCCAATTGCAGCCACAGCTGGCTGTACCACTGCTCCTGCCGTAGCAAAGGATGCTTTTAAAAGTGTCTCTAACCGTTTATCAACCGGATCTTTAAACATTTGTATGTTTTCCACCGGGCAAGTTAGTGATTTATTCACACATGAGATGGCTGCATCCACCACTGGGAGCTTCCACCTCTTCGAGAATTTTTCCTCCATAGGGTAAATGACCGCAAATCTCTTTGGCGGCAGAAAAATCCTGTCCGGTCGTACCCAATCCTGAAAGATCAATTCCTCCAAGAGAGGATGGACCGGAAAAACCGCGTTGCTCAAAGGAGCTTTCAAAGAGCCCAGAGAGGATACCGCAGGAACCTGAGGCTCTGGCAATGGTAAATTAAATGCCGAGCGGACCATGTCCGTCAAAGACTGCACCCACAGTCTCTCTGTCTGGGAGTCTGAAAATGGTTCCTCAGAGGTAGATCCCTCAATCCCTGAACCCTCTTGGTTCAGGTCTAGTTGATCCTCCTGCGATTCCAATTCCTCCGGAGAGAGAATTTCAGCATCTGAGGATACACCTTTTGGTGATGGGGATCTAGCCCGTTTCTTGCCAGGAATAGATCTAGCGATCAACGCTGCTAATCTCTCTTCTAGCCCCCCTAGGGATACAGCTAGCATCTCCTCTGTGATAAACATAGGGCTGGGCTGATCTGGGCCAGCCTCAGCACCAGACCCCCCCAATGGCTCATCCAAGGCGACCTTCATGGGAATAAGCTGCGGGGAAAGTATCGGCATATCATCAGAATCAGAGGGGGAACCCCTTTGTTTTTTGGTCTTTTTTTTTTTTTTTGTACCCTTTGACCCCGAACTCTTGGAAGCCATAATACAAAATCGAGGGACTCCGCCTACAACAGCAGACTGTAGTGGCCAGGAGTACAAAAACTAGGGTTTAGGGGACAATAGATTACTAATGCCCAAAAACTGATGGGGCCCGTATGTTTTTTTTTTTTTTTTTTTTTTTAAATATATAAGTCTTTTTTTTTTTTTTTTTTTTTTTAAACATACAGCGACCCCAAACTTAGTTTGCCAGCCTCCAACCTGTTGCAAAAGGGATTTTTTGGCTTAACAGAAAAGCATTGGACCAAGTCCAGCATGTACTACCCCTCTTCCACCACCGGAAGTCACTGTTCTGCCGCTCTGCGTCCTCTCCCTTTCAGATCAGCCTCAGACTGAGCACTGACTATAGCCTGCTGATCTATAACAGCACACAAGGCGCGCCCCTGATGACGCTGCAGGCACGCCCCCCCCGCCCTCCCCTCCGAACGGCGCGAAAAAAGTCTATAAGACGTGCGCGCGCGCGCACGCGCGTATGCCGGAGAAGGAAGAACATGGAGGAGCCGCGCTGCTGGAGACCCAGGACTGCAGTACCAGGCGGCAGAATCAAACCCCCGGCCAGGTAGGACTCTCCAAAAGGCCCCATAGGGGTCCTTACTAGCCCTAGGAAGAAAGCAGCAGGTAGCTAGCAAACACAATTGTTTCTTAGACAGGGGAACCTAGTGATGGGGGAATGAGATCATCCTGTCTTCTCAGACATAGTGAGCAAGGTTGCCAATGCAGAGCATACTTAGGCTACCCCCCTTTTAGGTTACCCCGGAGAGCCTGCTGTCGAACCAAGTCCCGCAGGCTCCCCTCTTACCTGCTCCATGCTGCAGGATGTTTGTCTAGCAAAACGATCCAATCTTCTCCCATCTCCGTGGGTAGGTAATAGACCTTCAGGCCCTGGGGTCCTATGAAGGTACCCACTGTCCTGGACCTATATAGCACCCTGGCAAACAGGAACTTATGGTCTTTACGAACTCCAAGTCCTGGGCCCAGGGTCCAGCCCTCCAAAGAGGAGCATTATAGGCAAAACCCCACGGTTTGGGGCCCGGGTACTGTCCACTTTGGCACTGAGGCTCCTTGGACAGATCCGGTTAGCCCGCCCTTAATCCCAAGGATGTGGAGCAAAGCTATTCCGTGACCAACACCTAAGACACTGGCGAAAAAACTGAGGGACTCCCTCTAGGGGAGGGGGTTATATAGGGAGGGGACTTCCTGTTTGAGATTGCCAGTGTCCACACCTGAAGGTACTCCATATAACCCATATAGTAATGAATATGCCGCTCTGTGTCCCGTGATGTACGAGAAAGAAAGCCGCATCCTCAGCCACTTTCTGGAGATTCCGATTTTTTAAATACCTGCAGGGACGGCCGGGGTCACCATCCATAAGGCAACATAGGCGTCCTATTGTGCCAGGCTAGGGGGGGCGGATAAATTGAGCCTGTGAAGACATCCCAGCGCAGCGCTCTGTGTAAAAACAGTTTGCTCTCTCTGCCCCCGTTCTGTCTGCCTTCTATCTCCGGGACCACTCTGTCCCCAGCCCGCAGTGCAGTGCCGACCTAGCAGCAGCTGCATCAGTAATCCGAGCAAGGGAGAGAGCTGGGACAAGGAGCATCCCGGAAGCGCTGCATTAACATTAACTGAGGCGGGTGACTGAGATGGAACTGGAAGCCCTGGCTGTATGTAACCCTGCCTGGGATGCCGCGAATGATTACCCCTCCCCCTCCCCCTTCTCCTCCTCCCCCTTCTCCTCCTCCCCCTTCTCCTCCTGGATTGTCAGAGATCTGCTGTGGGAGAACAGGTAGCAGCGTCCCTCTCCTCAAGATGAGTCCACCACCGCCGCTAGCTCAGGTAGTGAATCACAGGCAGCACGCTCAGCTGAATTAACAAAAATTGAATCTGCTGTCTGCATTGTATTGTGTACACAGGGGGACAGATGTGGGGTTGGGGGGAGGGCAGAAGTGCAGGGGAACAGTGTGAGGGGGGGTACAGTGGGGAACAGAGGTGTGGGGGGATACAGTGGGGAACAAAAGGTGTGGGGGGAGGGGGATACAGTGGGGAACAGAGGTGCTGGGGGGATACAGTGGGGAACAGAGGTGCGGGGGGGATACAGTGGGGAACAGAGGTGCTGGGGGGGATACAGTGGGAACAGAGGTGCGGGGGGGATACAGTGGGGAACAGAGGTGCTGGGGGGATACAGTGGGGAACAGAGGTGCGGGGGGGATTACAGTGGGGAACAGAGGTGCGGGGGATTCAGTGGGGAACAAACGTGTTGGGGGGATTCAGTGGGGAACAGAGGTGCTGGGGGGATACAGTGGGGAACAGAGGTGCTGGGGGGATACAGTGGGGAACAGAGGTGCTGGGGGGATACAGTGGGGAACAGAGGTGCTGGGGGGATACAGTGGGGAACAGAGGTGCTGGGGGGATACAGTGGGGAACAGAGGTGCTGGGGGGATACAGTGGGGAACAGAGGTGCGGGGGGGGGATACAGTGGGGAACAGAGGTGCGGGGGGGGGGATACAGTGGGGAACAGAGGTGCGGGGGGGGGGATACAGTGGGGAACAGAGGTGCGGGGGGGGGATACAGTGGGGAACAGAGGTGCTGGGGGGATACAGTAAGGAACAGAGGTGCGGTGGGGGTACAGTGGGGAACAGAGGTGCTGGGGGGATACAGTGGGGAACAGAGGTACGGGGGGGGGGGGGTACAGTGGGGAACAGAGGTGCTGGGGGGATACAGTGGGGAATAGAGGTGTGGGGGGTACAGCGGGGAACAGAGGTGCGGGGGGGGGGATACAGCGGGGAACAGAGGTGCAGGGGGAGATACTGTGGGGAACAGAGGTGTGGGGGGGGGGGGGGGGGAACAGGCATTCAGGGTGGTACAATGATAAAAAGGTGTGCAGGGGACTACAGTGATGAAGCAATTGGGGTGATCTGAGGTGTGGAGGTTCAAGTTTACCTTTGTAAAAAAATAATAAATGCAGATCTTTTTGCAGGTAAAAAAATAGTGCATTTATTTTAATTTTACTAGAAGACTGTAAAGCATCGTCAGTGTATCCGTCTGCTCATACAGACAGGCAGTTACACAGATAGCCTGTCCATATACTGTACCTGTGGACCACGCCTGGCTACATGCATAATATAACATTTTGTCTGTGCATTTTAAAGTGTAAGTTAGAAGGTCTGTTTGTTTTGAGAAGTAATCACTGTGCTAAAATCAACACCAGTTGTTTACACAAGATATTCACAAAGTTACCAAGTCTTATGCCGTGTACACACGATCACTTTTTCAAACTTCATTTTCCAAAACGAAGTTGCATACACACCATCGTTTGTCCAAAATGCTCTAGCAAAGCGCGGTGACGTACACCACGTTCAACAGGACTCTGTTCCATTGAAGCTCCGTCTCATAACTTGCTTCTGAGCATGCGCGGGTTTAAAAACATCGGCCCAGATTCACAGAGCGATTACGCCTGTCTAACTGGTGTTAGACAGGAGTAATTTCAAATTTCGCGCGCCGTATCACTAGTTTGAATCCTCAAACCATGATACGGCGGCTTCGGGCTTCGATCCGAGAGGCTTACGTCTTCGTAAGCCTTCGGATCTACGATGCAATCTTTTTGCGGCCGCTGGGAGGAGTCCGCGTCGTTTTCTGCGTGGGGATATGCAAATGAGTTTTTACGGCGATCCACGAAGATACGAGCGGCCTTCGCAATCGCTTACGTCATTTTTTTGCTACGTACTGTTAGACCAGCTATTTGCTGGTCTAACAGTGCGTAGCCCATGTTAAGTATGGCCGTCGTTCCCGCGTCAAATTTAATTTTTTTTTTTTTTATTACGTAACTCGTTCGGGAATAGGAATGTCCGTAAACGACGCTACTAAAAAAAAAAAATTACGTAACGACGTGATTTCACGCAATGCACGGCGGGAAATTTCTAAACGGAGCATGCGCAGTTCGATCGCCGCTGGAACGCGCCTAATTTAAATCCTTCACGCCCCCTACTAGATTGATTGCGCCGGGAGAAATACACTACGCCGCCGTAATTTACAGGACAAAATCATTCCACGTAGAGCCAGGTAAAAAACGGCGGCGTAGAGTATTTCTGATACTCTACGCTAATCTAATTCTATGTGAATCTACCCCATAGTTTTCAACGTCGTTTTACCCACACATGATCACTTTTTATGACACAAAAAATTACATTTTGAAAAACGACACAAAAAATTCAAGCATGTTCGAATTTTTTTTTTGGTTGTTTTTTTGAAGTCATAAAACAATGTTTTGCCCACACACGATCATTTTAAATTACGTTTTTGAAATAGTCGGTTTTTTTCATCACAAAAATTGATCGTGTGTACGCGCCATTAAAGTTACCATTCAAGTATTGAAATATGGTATTTTGTAATAAGAGCTTGTGTAGAAATATGAATATCATCTGTAACATCATTTATCTTTAAAAGTATATACATTTTTTTTGTATTATTACAAAATGTACTTTATTTTACACTGTATTTTTATTAATAAATATATATATATTTTAAGCATATCATTTGTGTCACTTCTCCTCAAAATAGCACAAATAAACTGAGAGAACACAATGGCTCTGTGGGAGGGATTCCCCATCCACACGGACTGTGTAGATGGGGAAATCTGCAATTTTCTTTCCTGCAACCCATGGTTGGCTTAAGCCACATTCAAGCTTTTGAAGTCTGAATTTTGGGTTGGCAGCATCTACACCAGGCATCCTCAAACTACGGCCCTCCAGCTGTTGCGGAACTACAAATCCCATGGGGCATTGTGAAACTCTGACATTCACAAACATGACTGAGCATGATGGGAAATGTAGTTCCTGAACAACTGGAGGGCCGTAGTTTGAGGACCCCTGATCTACACACTATAGAGCTTTCACAATTACCTTGGGTTGTGGCAAGGATGAGTAATTAAAGGGGTTGTAAAGGTACAAGTTTTTTTACCTTCAATGCATCCTTGGGTTGTGGCAAGGATGAGTAATTAAAGGGGTTGTAAGGTACAAGTTTTTTTACCTTCATGTAAAAAAACATCTAGCAGCACCGGCCCCCCCCTCGAGCCCCCGTTGTACTTACCTGACCGTTCGAATCTCCCGGGCTGACCGTTCGAATGTCGTCCTTTTCGGTTCCCCAGCCTCCCGGGGCGTTGATTGGCTATGTGTCTTTTCGGTTCCCAGCCTGGCCGTGATAGCATTGGCTAGGCCATTGGGCGGATTGATAGCAGCGCAGCATTGGCGGATTGGCTAGCAGCTGCAGCCATCAATCAGGGCGGATGAGCGCTGCTGTCAACGCTGCGGGGGCGGAGCGAGTGATGACGCGGCACGCTGCGGCGGGCGGTTATGGCCGCCGCGAGTGATCACGGGAGCAGTCGGCGGCACAATGGCCGCCGCTGTATCCTCCACGCGAGCGCCCTCGCATGAAGAAGGAAAGCTTTCCTGCGAGGAGGAGCCCAGACAGCCGCCGAGGGAGCGCCCTCGCATGAAGAAGGAAAGCAGGTTTGCGAGGAGGAGCCCGACAGACAGCCGAGAGGACCCCAGAAGGGCCACTCTGTGCAAAACGAACTGCACAGTGGAGGTAAGTATCACATGTTTGTTATTTTTTTTTTTTTTTTAATTCCTGACTTTAGTGACCCTTTAAGAGTGGCAGAGTCACATTGTAATATTCAAGTCCAAGCACAAGTCCATTCCAATTTTATTGGAATAAACTTGTGTCTGGACTTGAATATTACAGTGCGATGATGCTTTGATTCTGAATAACTCATCCGCTGAAGTGCTTTTTGACAGAAATAGTTGGTATGCTTACATTGTTGTTGATTTAATGGTGTCTATTATAATGCTTAGTGGGGAATGTTTGACACTTACATGGTCTATAATTATTCTGCTCTTCATTTATACCAGTAGTCTCCAGGTGTGGCCCTTGACTTGCCTTTATCCAGCCCTTGGGGCACGATTCCTCACACCGGCGTCAACAATGGGGCACTGTTCCTCCAATTGACACCAATGATGGGGCATTGTTACCAACACCAGGATATGTTCTACTCCTACTGGCCACAGCTCAGCGCCTCTAAATTATGAAGGATAATAAACTGGCCCTTTGTTTCAAAAATTTGGAGACCCCTTATTTATACGATAATATATTACTTGATTTCAGATTGAGATCTTACCACAACAGGAATATTGACAGTTCGGATTAAGTCGGTACTTGGGTTCCCCTTAGACAGAATAGAATCAAAAACATATGTTTTTGGGTTGACAGCTGACACCTCTGTTCCATTTTCAAGAAATACAATATTCTCTTTAGGTCTATACTCACTAAAATAAAAAGAGATGGAAGAAAACACAATTCTTTATTACAAAGTCAAACTGTGCAAATGTATACATATTTTCAAGGGACAGCAAGTGAATATAAATAAATACAGCCTCGTCTATAAATGCCATTAGACACATGCGTCTGAAAAAAGTCTTGCGGCAAAATGAGTGTTCCAATTACAGTTGGAAGCCCTTCTCTGCCATGATGGATTTTAATGCCTAGTCAGTTGACTTCTAGACTTTAGACGGCAAGATCATTAGGGGAGTCTATTGACTGTAGTCGTCATGGTTTTTTTCCCCCTCAAACTGCTTCAGGAGAGTGAGCACATAGCATTTAGGCTCTGCAAAGTCTGTTTGTACTTTATTTGGGAAAGACCACCCTAGCTTGCATATGAATGAACCACTGCATTGAACACAAAATGGGTATATTCATCATATTATGCAAGTTGTTTAAGTAGGCATTTAAAAGTATGTACAGCTAAGGGCACTCTGGAATAAGTGTGCCAATCCACATATATCGTATACTGTATGCAAGTATTTTGATGTTGTACATAACTTTCTATTTTACCGTGTGGGAATAGCAACAAATTCTGTGCGTTCTCGCACCATTTTGAACAGCGTTCATAGGGACCGCAGCGGGTGTCAATATTAAGTTAGTGACACCCCAAAATGATTAACAAACTGCAGTGTGATTGAGAGAATTGGATCGCATAGGTGCAATTTGATTCCAGCGTGAAAAAAAAAAAAAAGGGTCCTGCACCCTTTTTATGTGGATCGAGCTGTGCCCATATTATTGCAATTTGCACCATTTACAGTGTGCCTGTGCGCCAATGCACATTCGTCTGTGCGGCATAGTGTACATGCCTTAATATTTGATTTTTCATTAGGACAATCATAAATTTTAGCCTTAAGGGTACTTTATTACAAAATTTGGGTGCAATTTTCTTTGGGCTCTCACCAATTAATCCTGTGCGTTCATAGCATTTAATCAGCGGGTGTCAATATTAAGTTAGTGACACCCCAAAATGATTAACAAACGGCAGTGTGATTGAGAGAATTGGATCGCATAGGTGCAATTTGATTCCAGCGTGAAAAAAAAAAAAAAAAAGGGTCCTGCACCCTTTTTATGTGGATGCGGTGCGTTTCGAGCCATACAAATGGATTGCTCAAATTGCACCTCAGACATTGCATGTGATTTGCACAGGAATGCAGTGCAATTCCTGTGCGCATCACATGCGATGTGCCACAACGCACATATGTAAACCCTGCCTTAATATTTATTATTATTTATTAGGGAAATCATAAATTTTCTTTAAGGCTCCATTCAAACTTGTGCGACTTTGGACACAGTATTTAATCCCAAATGTCATCTGTTGAAGGACAAAGATGCATTCTCTTTTTTATTTGCAGTGTAGAGTGTAGAGTATTGGAAATTTAAGCAGAAATTTAGCAAGCAGCTGAGCAAAGCATAGAGAATTGAGACCTTTGGAGTTGTTTGCTTGGACAAAACTATCAAAAAAGTTGCAGCAATGATTAAATTATGTAACCCTGGAATGCGTGACGAAGCAGTAAATATTGATAGTAGAGTTTCCGGTCTCAAATCTGACTGCAACTGTTAAAAAGATACAAGTGCTTTTCAGTGGGCATTTGGCTCCTCACGACCTGTTTTAACCCTATAATACCACACCACTGTGCTGCAATCGTGGTCACGGTAAACAGTCCAGTCCGGCTGTTATTTTACAGTTTGGGTGGATAGCCAGGGAGTGCTCAGCTACTCGTTTTTTCCACCTCTAACCACTTATCTCAAAGAGACATATTTCATGAGCAGTTGTACCCATTATTCCTAGCGAAAGGTGTTTGTTTTCTATATGTTTACATACTGACAGACCTTCCCAGGTTTAAAATTGAGACTGAGCAGAATTAAGTTTGGCCCACCACAACAGTCCCAGATTTTTATATGGCCCTTGGGGAAAATTATTTGGCCATCCCTGATCCAGTGAGTAAAGCCTTTATTTGTTCTCATACTACTTCATGGTCCCCAGTTGTGAACAGAGGACTGTCCCAGTCTACCTATAATAGTGCTAATGCTACTGTGAGGGAAGTGTCCTCTGCCAATAATACATGAGGTTTAGGAGAATCATGCATCACCACACTCCCCTCCCAAGTACCATTATCAAATACATTTTAAAATGACAACCCCTACACTTATCAATGAGCCAGAGTGAATGGACTGTTGTGTGCCTGGTGGCCTCTGCACTGCTTCGGGAAAGAACCTGTCTAAAATAAGCGGCTCCTACATACCTCAGTCTACTCGAAATGGCCTAAGATTTAAAGGAAAGAAAGAAAGACCTAGAGTTTAAGGCATCAGCTTAATACAATAAAAAATATCTGCAATCAGCGCAAAGTTATAAAATTGTTCATGTCCATACAACAGACCATTCCCAGTAAAACATTAAAGGACAAACTGAGCTGACTTAGTATGTCTGCTGCCATGAATTGGCACCAGAAGAGAAAATTACAAGGCATGAAGGCAAGTATGAAACATATAGCAAATTGTTTTGTCCCATGTCTACATGTACAATTAAATGTCATGCTAATGACAAAGTTTTGACTTAGTATGTCTGCTGCCATGAATGGCACCAGAAGAGTTACAAGGCATGGGTAGTTATGATATGGAAGATACATGTGATAGACCAATAAACTAGCTACCATGGTAGGAAGCTTAGGCAAATACTATTTTATAAGATAATTAAGGAAGCTACAGCCTTAGGTTTAAATTTACTGAGGTTTGCTGAGCCTATTACCAGTGTTGAAGGAACGTGCCATAAGTGTTGGTTGTCCTGCTTATTGTCTTTGTTGATACCCTTGTGCAAGGTTCCTGCAATGCCGAGATACTTCTGGTCAAATGTGCAATTACTCATGGTGGCTCCAGCCTGCCATATAGTAGGCTTTATGAATCAACTTTAGTATCCACAAGGTGATTGTGCACCAATGCCTTTTACCATGTTGGCTAGGTATAGCTGTTCTGGCTACCTAAATGATTCTGTTTGCAAGTTTGTTCCCTTAGGTATAGGCACATTAAAGCTGAATTCCAGGAATGCAGCCACTTTGAAAACTGTGCATACTATGATTTCAGTGCAACGACGAGCAACCACCTTCTGGACTTAAATCCATCATTTACATCTGACAGGCTTATGGCACTCCCAGAGAAATGTTGTGGCTGTTGTGGAAATTTTATGAAGATATATTTTAATATGTATCGTCATAGTGTCTCCCAGTGTTAGTTCTCCCGCAACCCGTTCTAAAGAGCTGACTGGGGCAGACTGACGCTGGTTGAGATCCATTAGGTAGTGTAAAACTTCCTGAAGTTGGAGAGAGGAGTTTGCAGAGTGAGGATATGTCTGCCGGTGAAAGGGCCCCTGTATGACGTTCGTCTGGAGGGATGTGTCTGCTCCGCAAACACATTATCGGTTTAGCGGATGTTCGCTCGTGTCACCCCTATATGCCTGATCAAGAGGATACTTGTGGTGCCATGGGCATACACATGCAGATAAGCTCTCATCGACAGGAACTGTAAATTGAAGAGTTAATTCCAAGAGGTGGCACGTACCTCGTTGGACTTAACTCATAGTATGCCTGCACTTTTTACAAAGTAGCCTTAAGGCCTCGTACACACTATCGGACATATCCGATGAAAACGGTCCGCGGACCATTTCCATCGGATATGTCCGATCGGGAGTTTGATCCGATGGCGTGTACACACCATCGGATCAAATTCCCCGCCGCCGGACGTGACGCGGTGGTGACGCGGTGGTGACGTTGACGCCGCCACGTCACCGCACCAGGAAGTTAAACACTTCCGCGCATGCGCCGAATCCATTCGGCGGCGGTGCGGCGGCGGTGGGGGACGACATGTCTGCTGGTAAGTGTACTAACCAGCAGACATGTCGGGCGGACAGATTCCCACCGGATAGATTTCAAAGCATGCTTTGAAATCTGTCGGGTGGAGAAATCTGTCCGCTAGCCCATACACACGAGCGGAGATGTCTGCTGAAACAGTCCATCGGACCGTTTTCAGCGGACATATCCCCTCGTGTGTACGAGGCCTAAGGGAGTACTTAACCCAAAGATGTACAAAATCAATCCATCTGCAGGTTAGGCAAATCATAAATAAAAGCCAAAAGGCCCAAGAAACAATCATAGCAAAACTGTAAACTGATCAAAGAACCTTTGAGGGGTCATACACCAAAAACTGGTTTCAGATTAGGCGAATGTCTACCTGGTAGAACTTAAAGTATTACTAATCCCAGGACCCTGCATTTACTATATCTGGTCTGCCACAGTACACAAAACATGGAAATGCATTATTTTAGTAAATTTAAACTGCTAAATACCTCTGCTCATCAGCAGTATATAGCAGTCTTGCGATGAGTGTCTGGCTTTTAGGAGGAGTTTTAATTCTGCACCGACTGTCCTATCAGAATGCAGGACTCCTGATCCTCTATCTGGACATTGCCGATTTGCCCTGGGCGAATCATGGGCACCCTCCCAAGAAAAAAAAAAAAACACACACACACACCTCTCTAGCAATACACACCAAATTGTGCATGTGCAGCCCGTCCCCTGGCTCTGTATTATCAGGAAATATGTCGGGGACAGTAAAAGGAGGAGAGGATCAGAGGAGACTAGGATCAAATAACCTTTTTACACAATGCAGGAGATTAACCCCTTATGTTCCACAGTGAGTAGAACACGCATGATTTACAGCATATACAGACTCATTCAACTGTTGTGGGTTTAGTAATACTTTAAAGAAAGTAAAAATAGATGGCGCAGTGGAATTCTTGCAGGTCATCTAAAGCCAAAAAAGTCAGGAAGCATTTATAGATTAAGTAGAGTCCATCTTGTCTGGAAAGGATGGAACCTGGACCCTAGAACAGAAGGTTGGATGATGGTCTGCTTGAGATGATGGAACAAAAAAAAAAAAGAAAAGAAGAAGTGCACCGGTACAGATCTATCCTGAAAAAAATAGCCTGTCTGAAAGAAGTAGAGGCTGAGAAATATGCTCTCCAACCTGAACCACATCTAGACAACAGAAGCAAAACTTCCTTAATGTAACTGGAGAGGAACCAAGGGATGGAATAAGGAAGCCCTGGTTCAGAAGATCTCAAACTACCCTAGGAAATAGGAAGAACTGGGCCTTAATACAATCTTGCCTTATGCAAAACCATGAAGCGTTCCTTGCTGGTTACCCTTTCAGATCTGAGAGTCACAACTGGAGGGACTACATGGGAGACCCATTGTACAAGGGTCTTAAAGAGTGAGACACGAAAAGGCCTTCAAAAACAGATGAGAAAGGGTAGGTACCCTACCCCTAATGGACTGACAGCCTAACACTGGAGATTTGTCCCACAGAAAAACTCCTGGGGAAGAACTACTCGGGCTTACACCCAGATAAGTGTACCTTGCAGCTTAGCATCAAGGGATTTTTAGACTACACAAATTCATGGTTGAAGGGCACTGTGAGACAGTACATTGGGGGTTATTTACTGAAAGGAAAATCCCCTTTGCACTAAAAGTTCACTTGGAAGTGCTGTCGCTGTAGATCCAAGGGGGACATGCAAGGAAAAAACAAAAAAAACAAACAAACAGCAGTTTAGCTTGCACATGATTGGATGATAAAATCAGCAGAGCGTCTCCATATTTCAGATCTACCCCTTAGATTTACAGCGACTGCACTTCCAAGTGCACTTGTAGTGTAAAGTGGATTTGCTTTTCGTAAATAACCCCCAATGCCCTGTCTCACAGTGCCCATCAACCATGAGTCTGGATGGCAAATCAATCCTTGGAAACCGAAGATCCTGATTTGGTGGAGCCATTGGAGCAACTGTCCAGTGTCTGATCAGATCTGTGTACCACATCTATTTCGGAAAGCCTGGAATGGATCAATGAGGAATATGGGAATGCTTTAAAGAGAAAGTAAACCCATCCATACAACCGTTTCATTTATGGCACATGCTCTCAACCAAACTGTCAAACCATCCAATGGCTGGTGTCATAACTGATGACACGTGTAGCATCATTGCAGTTGTAGGTTAAACATGGGCAAAGATGGCAGCCTCCTTGGCTGAAAACGATAGGGAGGGGTTTACTTACACTTTAAAATGATGAACCTGTGAGACAGATAAAGAGGTATAGATCAGGAGGTACTGATACTGATGTCACAAGAGCATCTACCGCTTCCACCAGAGGATAAATGTGAAACTACTTGGTCTGAAGTTTGACCTGAAGGCCAGGAAGTTAATCTCTGCATTGTCAATCTGCAATACACACATCCTGGAATACAAATATCCAATAGGTCAGCTTGGATAAAGGAGAAGAGAAAGAAAGAAAGAATGAAAAGAAAGAAAGAAAGAAAGAAAGAAAGAAAGAAAAGAAGAAAGAAAGAAAGAAGAGAAAAGAAAGAAAAGAAAGAAAGAAAGAAAGAAAGAAAGAAAAGAAAGAAAGAAGAGAAAGAAAGAAAGAAAGAAAGAAAGAAAGAAAGAAAGAAAGAAAAGAAAGAAAGAAAGAAAGAAAGAAAGAAAAGAAAGAAGAAAGAAAGAAAGAAAGAAAGAAAAAGAAAGAAAGAAAGAAGAAAGAAAGAAAGAAAGAAAGAAAGAAAGAAAGAAAGAAAGAAAGAAAGAAAGAAAGAAAAAAAGAAAGAAAGAAAGAAAGAAAAAGAAAAGAAAGAAAGAAAGAAAGAAAAAAGAAGAAAAGAAAGAAAGAAAGAAAGAAAGAAAGAAAGAAAGAAAGAAAGAAAGAAAGAAAGAAAGAAAGAAAGAAAGAAAGAAAGAAAGATGTTAAACTGGCCCATTCATTAAAATCCTGAAACAATGCATATCCTGGTTTCCAAAAAACATTATTGCTAGAAAAAAACAGCAGCAGTGAAGGAAGCACTTGTGGGTCATTTTTTTTGCACATTCATTTTTCATAGTCCCGCAGCTGGGAGCGTTTCCCTGCTTACATAGTTGGGACGTAGGACATGGTCTTTAGCTACCATGGGCACTAGAGAGTCTGCAAGAAATCAGACTTGAAATAACAGTTCCAGTAGGTACAAACAGGAAGCAAGAAGCCTGTATACAGAAAATAAAGATGCCTCTATGAACATATAATTAAAGTGGAATTAAAATCCCCTGGTTAATTTTGACCTATAGATAAGCCTATAATAAGGATAAGTTACAGTAAATAGTTCTTAAACGTGCACTGTTTAGGAGCCATTTACGTGCAAAGCTGCCAGTGATGGCATACCAATGCTGAGTCCTGTGCCGTGAACAACATAGTGACGTCGTTACGGCTCATTCAAGCAAAATGACCGGAACCCAATAAGAAGGAAGACCAGGTGAAGATGGAAGCCCTGTCAGCACACCGCTGAAGAGCTTTGTTTCAGGTACGTTTCACATAATGTGCTGGTATGCAATGCATACCAGCACAGTATAACTTTGCCTTGCAAGGTTTGTTTTTTTGTTTTTAAATTACCGCTTTAAGGATTTTACCTAGAAATAAGGCTGCTAAAAACATTAAGGCTGAGCTTCAGGTGCCTTCAGAAAAAAATATAAGAAAAAAATATAAGACTGTAGCTGCTGATTTTTAATATTAGGACACTTACCTGTCCTGGAATCCAGTGGTGTCTTTACCCTAGACGATTTTGGTGCTGCCCCTGCCATTTCTTGTAAGGGTAACCAGCAGTCACAGCCGGGTCCTTACTGCACATGCGTTAAGCATGCTGTGATTTGTGAATGACTCCGGAGGCGAGAATAGAACGAGGGGGGGAAAAAAAAAAAAAAAAAGAAAAGAAAAAAAAAAAACGAAGGGAGGCAGCGGGGCTGTCAAAATAGCGGTAGCCTTTGTCAGATGCAGACCTTTGGGCTTCAGGGCAGAGCATGCTCACCCCCCCATCTTTCCTGGCCTACCAGCTGCATGCATGGATAAGGGTCAGTATGGATTTTGAGGGAGACCTCATGCCGTTTTTCTTTAAAAAATATGGTGTGAAGCTTCCCCTCAAAATCCATTTCAAAATAGCCTTTGTCAGGTGTGGTTATAGGGACTATAGGGGGCGCCGTGTAGAAACTGTTGTGCATCCCTACTACACCATATAATGGTGCTTAAATATATTGTAAAACACATTGACATTTGAATCAATAAATCTCAGATGAAAAAAGTCCTGTTTGAAAGAACATGTGTAAATAAAAAAATAAAAATAAAAAAAAACAGTAGTTCCAAACAAAAAACGTTTTGCAAAAAAAGTCCAGTGACAGAATTTTGATTGCAAGGTGTTGCGATTCAAACAAATGTGAGATTAGTCCTTCACCAGATATACGACACCCAAAGTGAACGATAAGATCAGCTTACCAAATGTATTTGACTTCTTTGGTTAGAAAGAAAGTCAAATGTCGCCTTGACAGGATAGTGCCTGCTCACATAAATGTACGGCTTAGAGATATGTACTGTACCCTCCTCCTCAGAGTTGCATATGGGAAATATGCAAAAAATATAGGACATTCAAAGCATAATACTGTTTATTAAAATACGTGTTTAAAGCGGTTGTATACCCTCTCACATAACATTGTTTTGGAACTTAGCCCATAACACAGGCAGCTGATCGCTGCCTGTGAAAGTGTACTCACCCCTGTAATTAGGTGTAAAATCGCTTGCGCACTATTCACCCTGAAAACCGGTATCTAAAGTTTGCCGGTTTTCATTTTCAGGGTTTCTGGGACTGATTGTTAGCGAACTTCCCCTCTATCTGGCACAGAGGAGAAGTCTCGCGTTGCTATACGCCTCCTTCTCTTCCTGATACTCCCCGCTTTTTCCTTCATTGCCGCGTATCATTGGTTGCCGCGGTAACGGTATTTGCGGGACTCGTTTTTCAAAACGATCTATTTAGTATGCATTGAAATACACATGTGCAACATAAAATTTCAAAAACCAAAAAAAAAAAAAAAAAAAAAAAAAAAAAAATCGGCCGGGGTTTACTTCCTCTTTAAAAATATTTAGCCAAATGGCTCCTTACATTTGTGGGTGCCTAACCGGCACCGGGGCTGCTGGCTTGTCACAATGGATCAGGTTTCCGTCCACCTCCATGGATGGAGTGTGCTCCACCGTCCACAGGGGGCAACCAGAGGGCCGGATATAGCATAAGACAGCGTGACCAGGTACAGCATTTTGCATTCCACATTGAATTTAAAATATTTCTAGCCTACTCCAATTAAATCTGATCGATAATCGAAGGTTTGTAAGATTACTTTGTGAAGAATCCCACACTTTCACTTCCTTGAATTCCGTGACACAATTCACTATGCCTTGTTCGTAGGCATTGCTGTGTCACACATTTCACAAAGCCTTCTGAACTACAGAGGAGGATTTTCAAGAGGCGGGGTCGATATAGGAATAAAACCTTTCAGGCAGCAATGTGCCATGGGACATGTAGTCCTTAATATTCAAAGTAAACAGCAGAGGAGAAGCTGCAAAGCATGCAGGGAATCCAGGAAGGTGTGTAAAGAGATGACCAGCAGACAGGCAGCACTCAACATGAAAGGACATTTTTAATGTAAGCTTAAATTTGGATTGTCAAATACAAATAATGTTTGTATTCTAACATAATTTTAGTTTTTACTCAACTATACTAAACTTTGTAAAGTAAGTATGTGACATTTGTAAAAACATTTCAGTGCGTTTTTTGTTAACAGAACCCAGGCCTGCCTTCTGTGCATTGTGATTTATCTTGGCAATGCTGAGACAAGTCGTCAGTTGTTCTGGTCATGTAATGTGCAAAGCCAATGCTCCTCTCTTCCACAGTGCTGGCTGCACACTTATGGTTCTGTGGCTCAAGTCTTATAAAAACTTCAGAGACCGAGAAAAGGGGAAGGTGTGATCAGTGTCTGAAAATCGCCAGACTGATGTTAGTAGAGGTTAGTTAAAATAATGAAAAAGGCAAGACAAGGTGCGTTTTCCTCACCTAAAGTTTGGTTTATGGTAAAGGCAAGGACCAGATCAGAGATCCAGGCTTCTGGGTCTCTGATCACAATAGTCAAATTGCTCAACAGATGAACATCTTATGGTTGTATGGCAGGGGTGGGGAAACTTGTTTCTGCCAAGGGCCATTTGGATTTTTGTAACATCATTTGGGGGCCATACAAAATGATTAACTTAAAAATTAGCCTGTTATATTTGGTCAAACATTTGGTCAAAAAATGCATGCCAGACGTATACGTTTTTGTGTCATGGTAGATACAAAAACACAATCCCCACAATGCGATTCCCCCAATCCCCAAAACACAATCTGCAGTCCCTCACCCCCAAAAAGCACAATGCAATCCCTCGCATCAATCCCTGGTTCCTGTGGTGCTGGGCTCGGTGGTGCTGGCCTCGGTGGTGCTGTCTCTGTGGGGCTGCTGGGCTCTGTGGGGCTGCTGGGCTCTGTGGGGCTGCTGGGCTCTGTGGGGCTGCTGGGCTCTGTGGGGCTGCTGGGGCCTGGGCTCCGTGGGCGACCTTTGTGATCATGCTAGTTCTGCCACTGCCCCCAGGTCAGTCTGTCACAATTATAATCCCCCCATGTCAGTCTGTTCCTCAGTACAATCAACACAGGTCAGTCAGACTGACCTAGATGGATCGTTCTGGGGTACATACTGACACGGGGGGGATTATAATGGTGACAGACTGTCCTGGGAAATGGGAGGACTGTATTAGGGAACAGAATGACTTGGGGTGTGGGATTATATTAGGGGGCATACTGGGTGATCAAAAAATGGAGTTACACTTACCGGTAACGTCCTTTCCAGTAGTCTTTCAGGACAGCCACAATAGAGAGATAGGTTCCTTCTCTTCCTTAGGAAACACTGCACAGCCTTTAAGAACTCTCCTCCCCCTGCCAGACCTCAGTTTTTATACGAGCACCTCCGGTTAGCTGGGGAGACACAAGAACATGTTAGTAATCCATAGTTAAGCACCAATATCATACTATGTTCCTGGATCAAACAAACCTTTCATAGCTTCGGGTGGGTAACCAGGGCTGTCCTGAAAGACTACTGGAAAGGACCTTACCGGTAAGTGTAACTCCATTTTTCCCCTTCTCGTCTTTCAGGACAGCCACAATAGAGAGGATAATCGAGTACTCACCAACTAGGGCGGGACTATGGCTTGCAGGACCTTTCGCCTGCCGACATCAAGTCTACTCTATAATGCTTGACGAAGGTGGTGTAGCTGGACCAAGTTGCTGCCTTGCATATTTGTTCTGGCGTTGCTCCAGCTGTTTCAGCCCGAGAAGCAGCCACCACTCGCGTAGAGTGTGCCTTAATTCTTGTAGGGACCTCCTTACCAGACAAGGTATATGCCTGTTCAATAGCTAGTCTGTCCTTTCCTAACACCAGAAAAAACAAAAAGAGTCTGACCTCCTAAAATCTTTGGTCAGCTCCAAGTAGTGCAGGATGCATCTCCTGACAACCAACTTACTAAACCTAACTTCCCTTTCACCCGAGTGATTAGGGCAAAAAGAGGGTAAGACTACCTCCTGACTCCTATGGAATCTGGAAGTTACTTTAGGTAAAAAGGCTGGATCGGTTTTAAAAACAACCAGATCCGGAAAAACAATATAAAAGGGGGGTCTAACTGACAAGGCCTCTAACTCGCTGACCCTCCTAGCAGTGGTCACTGCAACCAAAAAGACTGTCTTCAAAGTCAATTCTCTCAACAGACATCCATCTAAGGGTTCAAAGGGAGACCCTGTTGGGGCCTGTAGAACTAAAGATAAATCCCACCTTGGGAAGGGGGCCCCTGGGACGGCCTCTGTCTAGATAACGCTCTGAAGAACCTGATTACCCAGGGGTTGTTGGCCAGCGGTCTTTCTAGATATACACTAAGAGCGGAAACCTGACTCTTAAGGGTACTGACTGAAAGACCCTTATCCGCCCCACACTGTAGGAACTCTAACACTGAAGAGGGGTTCTGCACTGAACAGGAAAATTCTAGGCACCACTCATTAAAGCGAAGCCAGACCTTCCTATAAATAGAGCGGGTTTCCTTCTTCCTGCTACTAAGAAGGGTGGCAGTTAACCTTTCAGAAAACCCTTTAGACCTTAGCAAGGTCTCTTCAGTAACCACGCCGCTAGGTTCCATCTGTGTGGGTGTGGGCAAAGGATTGGACCCTGCGAGAGAAGATCCCTTGTGGACGGGAGGAAGAAGGGAGGTTCCATGGTCAGTTGTCTGAGGACCGAGAACCAAGCCCTCTTGGGCCAGTGAGGTGCCACCAGAATCAGAGAGGTGTTCTCCAGTTGGAACTTTCTTAGAACTGCTGGTAAAAGAACTGGTGGTGGGAAGGCATAACAAATCCCGAACCTCCAGCTCTGGCACAGGGCATCTACCCCCCTTGTTCCCTCTCCCTTGTTCCAGGAGAAAAAACAAGGGGTTTTTGCGTTTT
This sequence comes from Rana kukunoris, assembly GCA_029574335.1. Taxonomy (NCBI): domain Eukaryota; kingdom Metazoa; phylum Chordata; class Amphibia; order Anura; family Ranidae; genus Rana; species Rana kukunoris. Next base: position 500,006,410 of record CM056049.1, on the reverse strand, counting down.
CTTTTGACGCGAACAGGTCTATTTCCGGAGATTCCCATCTCCTGACTAGGAGATTGAAGACCTCCTGACTGAGAGCCCACTCGCTCTCTCTCTCTCAGCTGACTTCGGCTGAGAAAATCTGCCGTCTTGTTTTCTACTCCTCTTAGGAAGACCGCTGACAATGACAGGGTGTTTGCCTCGGCCCAGCGAAGAATCTCTGTTGTAACGGCCGACAGGACTACACTTCTCGTGCCGCCCTGTTTGTTCAGATAGGCCACCGCCGAAGCATTGTCCGACCGTACCCGTAAGTGATGTCCCTGAAGTTCTTCCTGGAAGAATCTGACGGCTAGACCGACCGCCCTCAGCTCCTCAGGGACCCTAGGTGAGCCCCCCCAACCCCTGCCGCTTGCGTCCGTGGTTACCACCTGAGGAACCGGAATATGCCATAGACGACCCTGCGACAAATTGGAAATCTTCCTCCACCACCAGAGGGACCTCTTTACCTGGATTGGGACCTGCACTAGGGTATCTAGATGCTCTAGATCGTGATCTCAGATTTTCAGGAGGAAAGCCTGCTGGGGCCGGAAGTGAAGGCCTGCCCACTGGACGGCCGGAAGGGTGGACGTAAGCAGGCCCAAGGTCGACATCAGGGACCTGATCGATACCTGACGACTGCCCTGTAGGGTGGCCACCGCCCCGTCTAGTTTCAGGGCCTTCTCCCTGGGGAGAAAGACCCTTAGGATACCTTTTGCACTCCACCCTCCTAAGTAAGGAATTTGTTGTGACGGTGACAGGCTGGACTTTTCCAAGTTTAACAGCCACCCTAGACCCGATAGGGTTCTCTTGGTTAATTCCAGATCTCTGGATAGTTGTTCTGGAGATGCTGCAAACAGGAGCAGGTCGTCCAGGTAGGCTATGATGCCCACTCCCTGAAGCGGCAGAAATGCTATGGGTTCTGCCAGGACCTTGGTGAACACATGGGGTGAGGAAGACAGACCGAATGGCAAGGCCTGGAACTGAAGGTGCATCACCTCCCCTCCTAGGTCTATCGCTAAACGTAGATACCTTTGAGACCCCTCTGCGATAGGTACGTGCAGGTACGCGTCCCTGAGGTCCAGGGAGACCATAAAACAATTCTGTGGAAGGAGGGCCCTGACCGTAAAGATTGATTCCATACGGAACTTTTTGTATGCTATGGATCTGTTCAGGGGTTTTAGATTTAGGATTAACCTGTACTTCCCTGAGGGTTTCTTCACCACAAAAATATGTGAGTAAAACCCCTTCCCTTCCTCTGTCACTGGAACCCTGAGGACCACGTCCTGGTTCTTTAGTTCCTCTAAGGCTCCAATCAGAGCCTCGGATTTTTCCCTGTCTCTGGGAAGTTGAGTGACCAGGTATCTTTGAGGGGGAGGAGATGAGAACTCTAGGATGTACCCCCTCCTTACTATGGCCAGGTACCTATTGGGGGAAATCGCCTCCCACTGTGGGAGGAAGGACCCCAACCTTCCCCCCACCCTGACCTGGGAGTCATTGTTTTTTAGCGGGCTGGTCAGGAGGGCGAAAAATCGCTCCTCTGCCCCTTCCCCTAGTAGTCCATATTTTCTTCTGAACTTCTGGCTTTGGGACCCCTGAGTGCCTTTGGGGACGAAACCCCTTCCCCTTTACTGGAGCTTTACGTCTCAAGGGAAAAGATTTCTTCTTGTCAGCCGTACTATCCAAGACAGATTCAAGACCTGGACCAAACAGGAGATCCCCTGTAAGAGGTATCCCGCACAGCTTGGACTTGGAGGCTATGTCCCCCGACCAAGTTTTGAGCCAGAGGGCTCTCCTGGCAGAGTTGGCCAGAGCTGCCGACCTGGCTGACATACGGACCGATTCGGCCAAAGCGTCCGCAATGTAAGCGATGCCTCGCAACATTGTAGGGAAGGAGGACAAAATAGTCTCTTTATCTGTCCCAGCCTCAATGTGCTCCTGAATTTTAGAGAGCCAATGTTCTAAATTACAGGCCACCACCGTAACAGCCAATTCTGGTTTGAGGTTCCCCATAACCGAGTCCCATGTTTTTTTCAAAAGGGAATCCATTCTCTTGTCCATTGCATCTGGAAGAGTTCCCATGTCCTCGAATGCCAAGTCCGTATTTCTAGATACTTGGGAGAATACCGCATCCAATTTAGGCACTTTGTTCCAAATGGATGCAGGATCCTCAGAAAATGGGAACCTCCTTTTAAGGGACTGGGAAAAAAAGGGCTTTCTTTCAAGGTCCTACCACTCCTTTTTGATAGTATCAGTTAGAAGTTCATGCACAGGGAATACCCTTCTCTGCTGTTCCCCCAAACCCTTGTACATTTGGTCATGGAGGCTAAGAGGTTTATTTTCGGCCTGAATGCCCAGAGTCGTGTAAATGGCCCCTAACAAGTCCTCGACTTCGTCCAGGGACAATTTATATCTTGAGGGCTTCCTGGACTCTCCGTCCTGGTCCTCATCCTCTGACTCAGCTTGAGAACCCAAGGCAACACTCTCCCCGAGGGAGTGGTCCACCTGGGAAGGGCCTGCAAGATCAACTGTCGTTGCTGTAGGTTCAGGTGTGATAGGAGCAAGACCCTGATCAACTGATTGGGTTGTAACCTGTGTGGGGACAGTGGGAGGTTGCAGCCTTTCAAATAAAGATTTGAAGGAAGCAAATGTGGAGGAAAGCTCCTTAACACAGGCTGCTAAGCTACCTTCCTGCTCTTCATCCCTTTCCCTGACCAAGGAGTGAATGCATTCCCTACACAACACCTTGGACCAAGACTCAGGCAGAGTGTCCATACAGTAGGCACATTTCTTTTTTGAACCGCGAGTCTTCCCCGTTTTTTCCAGGCTTTTCTGAAAGACAAAGGAAAAAAAAGGGGCCCACACTTTAAAACAGAGTAAGAAAAAAAACGTTTTTTTTGTTTTTTTTAAAACAAAAAAACATATGGGTTACAACCCTGGGGAAAACCTACAAACAGACCCTCCTGCTAGGTTCCCCTCTCCCCCCCCCCAACCACCAAGGAGGAATAGTGGGGGGAAAAAGACAAGGCCTAAGGTTTAGGGACCCCTCCCCAGGGAACCCTTACTTTAGGCTGGCTGGAGGAAGCGTCCTTGGTCGTACCCCGTTCCGGAGAAGTCGCTGACATCCTGAGGTGGTTGCGCTGTGTCTAACTTGCCCCAGCAAGCATCAGACTCCTCCAGCAAACACGCTGGGCCTCTATCAGCGCCGCGACCCGGAACCGGAAGTCGTGGGTCAAAGGGGAGGTTTCCGACGCGCCGTCGAATGACGTCACCCGCCACTCGGCCCACGAAATTGAAAAAATATGCGGCCTGTAGCGAACAGGGCGTCCTGGAGGCCTCCCCCGCCATGGTCCCGTGGACACGTTAGAGGACCCCCCCTCAAGCCAACAGCCGCGCTCGACCTGGATTGGGGTGCGTCTGGCGGTGAGTACCTGCCTAAAAAAGTAATTTTCTTAAGGAGGCCCCTGCTCCCCTAGAAAATGAAAAAAGAGCCACAGTCCCCTGACTGCACCGGCCTGGGTTCCTCTGCAGTGTCTCCCCACCGGAGGAAAGACTAAGAACTGAGGTCTGGCAGGGGGAGGAGAGTTCTTAAAGGCTGTGCAGTGTTTCCTAAGGAAGAGGAGGAGCCCATCTCTCTATTGTGGCTGTCCTGAAAGACGAGAAGGGAAAACAACCTAACCTCCCCACACAGATCAGTCTGTCACAGTGTGCACAGCCACAACCCCCTCCCCTGGATCAGCGAGTGACCGTGTGCATAACCACAACTTTTCTCTCCTCCACCCAAGATCAGGCACTCACTCCCCCGTCCATATTTACACACAGTATGTGGCATGTGTAATTTCTCCCAGGCTCTTGCAGGTGCAGTTAGAATGCCATCATTGTCCCCCCCTCATGCTGATCCCACACACACACAGTCGCAGTCTGCTCCTGGAAATCAGCAGGGAAGGGAAGTCACAAGAATCTGTTGGGAGTTGTGACAAGAAGCATAACTTACACAGGACATCCGTGCAGGCTGCTGGCTTCATGAGGAGCTTGTGTCTGTGTATATTCCCCGCCCCTCTCCCTCGTCCGCTCTCATGTGTAGCGCAGAGAGGGTTCTAAACAGCCGCCGACAAAGCAGAGCATCCAGCAAGTGACCAGCACAGGTTGAAGAACTCGGTCTTAAAAAAAGACCTAGCGGACAGCAGTGTGGGTTTCAGTGCAGCTGCTTTGGGCCCCCAACAATGATTGGACCCAGGGCAGCTGCCCTCATTTGCCCGGGGGGCCGGAGGGAATGATTTTGCGGGCCGCATGCGGCCGCAGGCTCCCCACCCCTGGTGTATGGTTAGGAGCGCCTAGTACAAGTTTCCATTTTGCATTAAATGTGTTTAGAATCTTTATTTGTTAGGAACATCAGATACAGAAAACACCTTTTGGAAAAAGGACCCCCCTTTCTTCAGTGCTAAAACAATGAACAATAAAATATTAAATATTTATTCAAATACCATATTTGCCGGCGTATAAGACGACTGGGCATATAAAGACGACCCCCTAATTTTCCAGCTAAAATGTTGGTTTTGTGATATACTCGCCGTATAAGACTACCCCCTTCATACTAGTCTGTCTGGAAGCTGAGGAGTAGCCAGAACAACCGCTGACAGGAACAACCGCCGACATAAACAGGCTTTTTTCAGATCTCACTGTGCCATTACATTACATGCCTCACTGTGCCTTTGCCTACCTCACTGTGCCATTATACATGCCTTACTGTGCCATTCCATTCCCTGCCTCACTGTGCCATTCCATTCCCTGCCTCGATGATCTCCCTACCTTCTCCTGTATGCACAGTATGTCAGACGGCGGCCATCCATGATTCAAAAGCCGCGCCTCCTCCTCAGGCTGTTCCGTGATAGGCGGAACACTTGTTTTCCCAGCAGAGCCTCTGTTCAGTGTTCCACCTATAACGGATGTCCTCTCGTCCGAGGCCGAGGGGGAGGATGAGGGTGAGGATGAGAAGGCATCCGTGATAGGCGGAAAACTGAACAGAGGCTCTGCTAGGAAAAAGGAGTGTTCCGCCTACCACGGAACAGCCTGGAGGAGAAGGTGCGGCTTTTGAATCATGGATGGCCGCCGTCTGACCACAGGTACCCGGCGTATAAGACAACCCCCGACTTTTGGGGCATTATTTTACATGCAAAAGGTCGTCTTATATGCCGGAAAATACGGTATGATAGTGATCCTTATTATATGGTAGTATGGGTAGTAATAGCTAAAATACATTAGTGTTATATAAAATTCAATATAACAGGATGAAATATGGTAGAGTTTATAGCCATCAATATGGATCATGTAATATAAGATAACCCTGATATTTGTAATACTGTATGACATTTTGCCTGAAATGCACTGGCTGTATCAGATATTCCTAACTAACAAATTTCAAGCAAAATGGAAATTTGCACTAGGCACGTCTAGCCACACATTCAGAAAATAAAAAAGCATGTCTTCAGGCAATCTGAGGTGAAGCATAGCAGCTTCACAACACACTCAACACAAGGGAATATAGGTCATAGGTGGACCAATGGCACAACTGTTACATTTCCTCTGCTGGATACTTCATAGTAATAAAAGGGAAAATCCCACTAGCATCTGTATAAATTTTGTTTTGACCAGCTTTTTGGTCCATTATGATTTCAGTGGCACTTGTTTGCAGATAATGCTTGTAACGGAACGTCTCACACTCTGCTTTGCATCAGAGCCAATCAGAATAACTCGAATATTCGGCAAAAGGAATATTGCGCAATATTCCGTTTGCCGAATATTCGAGTTATTCTGATTGGCTCTGATGCAAAAGAAGGGCCGAGTAGCTGATGCGATTCTTTTATGTTGCCGAAAAGTCGCAATGCGAATTTTCGGCAACATAAAAGAATCGCATCAGCTACTTGGCCCAGGGTCTGTCTCTAATCATACCAGCAATGCCTTAGGAGTATTGCGCGATTATCTTCTCCGCCCTTCTTTTGCCCCCTTATTCTCCTTTCTTTTAAGTAGAGTTATTGTAGAGTTAGTGTTTAGTGCATATTAGTTTAGTAATGATCTCCGTTGAGAATTTCGCAATCATTTTCGCATTAGCGAAATTTCGCAAAAATTTTTTTGGATAAAATATCACGAATATTCGATATTAGCGAATATTCTTCTATATATTCGCGCAATATCGCGAAATCGAATATGGCGTATTCCGCTCAACACTAATAAGAGGGTCCGGTGATGTCCCTGGTGAGTCTGTCACAATGCTCTGATGCATCTCTTAGCTTCTAATCTTCGTTTATGCTATGTGAATGGGGACATGTAGCATATAAAGTAGGTGTTGTCCCAATCTGGCTGCAAAAGTGGAAATATACTGTAATGTAAACAGTAAATATATATATCTGCTTTATTGTCTGAAATCACAAGTGGGAACCTAGGAACCAGTTTAAAATTTGCTCAGTGTGTGGTCAGGTTAAAAAGGAAATGTCAGCAGCCACAAATACTGTAGCTGCTGACTTAATATTCGGCCACCCATTAGTCCATGAATCCAGCGTTGTCTTCATCCGAGCCATTTTTTCAAACGGCTCTTGGGTGCTACCACCACCATTTTGGGTAAGGGAAATCAGCAGTAAAGCCTTGCAGCTTCACAGCTGGTTACCCACTTCACAATGCGTGAAGCGCACTGCGCTTTGTGAATGGCCTAGCAGCGGGGGGGGTAAAATTCCGGATGACTTCACCATTGCAAAGTCATCTGGAAATGGGAGCAGGTACCTGTCAAAGCCAGGTACCCGCTTCCCCCTCCCCCCAAAAAGGTGGTAAATGTGGCAGTGGGAGAGGGGGGGGGGGGGTTTGAGGAGGCAAATAAGCAGGGCTTCCCCTTTTGGGTGGAGCTCTGCTTTAACTCCAGATCCCTTAAGCACAACATTTGATTTGCATCAAATAATCACACGTTAACCATCTAATAAGTCAATATACATTTTGTGCAAGTGTGTGTGTTGCACCATGCTTACACTCTCATCTGCAGGACCATGCATTCAAAATGTTCAGGTCAGCAATGTGTGTGCAAGATATGACACTATTGACAAGTTGCCTTAAAACAATCTGCTTTAGAGTCGGTTCACACTGGGGCAACACGACTTCGTGGCAACTCAGCAAGGCATCCTGAAGACGACTTCAGAGGCGACTTGCAAAATGACTTCTATATAGAAGTCAATGCAAGTGGCCCAAATCGCCCCCAATGTCGTACAAGAACTTTTTTCTAAGTCGGAGCGACTTGCGTCGGTCCTAATAGAGCGGTTCTATTAAATAAAATGGGACGCGACTTGTCAGGCGGCTGAGTCGCCTGACAAGTCGCCCTAGTGTGAACCGGATCTTAAGACAGTATTTATGTATAATATAAACTAAAACACAATGCATTTCATTTTTGTAGACAAAAACAATAGGAGTATCTATCCGAATTTCATACCGGTAAACATAAGGTCCAATTTCATCTACAACCGGCTTCTCCCCATCCAAGACCTCCAGTGGGTTAGTAACATTAAAAAAGTAGAACTTCATGTAGATGGGAGGAGGAGGATCAGCCCATGCACTATAGGCATCTGTTCCATTTTTCAGTACCGTGGCCTGAAAGAAGAGATGGACATAAAAACTGTAAAAAATGGTGAATGTAGTACTTTGGATTGGATAAATATAAACTCTATTGATAACTGTCAGCATTTCCTTTGACTGACATATTTTGTTAAAGAATTTAGCTCAAGATCATTTAACTTTTACCAAATTGCAAAGAAAACTCAGAGGTGTCAGAGGGTAGGAGGGAGGAGAGGACAGGGAGCTGAATCCTAGAGAGCAGGGGTCCTCAAACTCTCTAAACAAAAGGGTAGAAAATGTCCTGGTGTCAGAGGGACAAAATAATGGCCCATGATTAGTATTAAGGGGAGTAATAATGCCCCATGATTGGTATTAAAGGAGAAATAATGATCATCATTGGTGTCAATGGGAGGAATAGTCCCCAGTCACTGGTGTCAATGGGAGGAATAGTCACTGGTGTCAATGGGAGGAATAGTGCCCCAATGTCGGTCAGTGGCAGGAACTATGCCCCACTGTTGCTGACAGTGGAGAGAATAATGCCCGAAGGGCCAGATTAAAGCAGAGGGCCACATCTGGCCCCCAGGCCACAGTTTGGAGACCACTGCTATTCAGCATTATTTGAGTGATCGCTCTATATTTGCTGGGGCTGCCGATGTCAAATTTAAGATGGTCGCACCTAGATTTGGACATTTTGAATGTATACCCAAGGCAGGTCTCAACGGGGAGGGGGGTAACGTGTAATAGAAGGCAAGTGAAGTTTGTTGCTTAACTGAATGGTGTGAGGATGGGGTCCCTTTAGCAAGCAAGACTCTAATGTGACAATTAAAAGCAGGGAGAATTAGTGAATGGATAGAATAAAGGAGTAAGTAGAACCTCAAAAAGTTTCCAGGAAATAAAAAGAGCACATATTGTGAATGTACAGTACATATACAAATAGAGAAAGAAAGGGAAATTTGAGAGGTTTCACATTTTATTTCATCTGCATTTTCTTGCAGATTTGTATATACACCAAATAACAGCTATTCCTGTTCAATGTTTGCTGAGAAAAAAAATCTAATTACATGAGTGCCATCAGTGCATCACTGAGATCCAAGCTAATCAAATTCAAATAAAAAACATGACTCACTGAATTCAATGATGTGTAGTAGTATGAAAAATGGATTTCTTAGTTTTGAATAGAGTGGGAAAAGATCAGAACCTCTGTTGTGTTTTACAGGGCTCTGTTAACCACTTGGTAATTGGGCACATATACCCCCTTCCTGCCCAGGCGAAATTTCAGCTTTCAGCACTGCGTCGCTTTAAATTAAAATTGCGTGGTCGTGCGACGTGTCTTACAAACAAAATTGACGTCATTTTTTCCCCACAAATAGAGCTTTCTTTTGGTGGTATTTGATCACCTCTGCGTTTTTTGTTTTTTTGCGCTATAAACAAAAGAGCGACAATTTTGAAAAAAAAAAAAAAAAAAACGCACAATATTTTTTACTTTTTGCTATAATAAAAATCCAATTTTTTAAAAAAATATATATATTTTTTTCTCAGTTTAGGCCGATAAGTAGTCTACATATTTTTGGTAAAAAAACAAAACAAAATCGCAATAAGCGTATAGTAATTGGTTTGCGCAAAGGTTATAGTGACTAGGAAATAAGAGATAGAATTCTGACAATTTTTTTACTAGTAATACGGCGATCTGCGAATTTTGTCAGGACTGCGATATTGCGACGGACACATCGGACACTTTTGACACATTTTTGGGACCATCTACATTTATACAGCGATCAGTGCTATAAAAACGCACTAATTACTGTATAAATGTGACTGGCAGTGAAGGGGTTAACACTAGGGGGTGAGGAAGGGGTTAAATGTGAGTCCTGGGTGTGTTCTAACTGTGTGGGGGGAGGGGGGGTGACTGGGGGAGGTGACCGATGCCGTCTCCCTATGTACAAGAGAAACAGCATCTGTCTCCTCTCACTGACAGGACGTGGAGCTCTGCGTTTACACACAGAGCTTCACGTCCCTGCTCTAAAACTGCTGATCAGCGGGTACCTGGCGGACATCGCGACCGCCTGGCAAGCGCATCGGCATCTCTGGGACGCGCCAGGTGTGCGCCGCCACGATGCTGTCAATTGACGGCAGCTTGGATATTCAGATCCACTAAGCTGCCGTCAATTGACGATAAGCGGGGCAGCAAGTGGTTAAACTCATTAAAGCCCAACTCTAGGGAAACTAAAAAGCATTTTTCAGCTGTCCTCCGTGTTGCCAACCGTCCGTATTTTTACGGACAGTCCGTAAAAACTGACACTTTTGACCCCCGTTCGTAAATGTCCGTGGTTGTGGGAATGTGCCAGTAAACTGCGCATGGAGATTGGAGGCAGGGGGTGATGGTGGCTGCGGTGGCACCACAGAGGGGGATGGAGGCAGGGGGTGTTGGTGGCACCATAGAGGGGGATGGAGGCAGGGGACGATGGAGGCAGGGGGCCTGGGGAAAATTGGAGGCAGAGGGAGATTGTGCACCACAGAGTGGGGTGAAGGCAGGGTGTGTTGGTGGCAGAGGGGGATGGAGGCTGGGGGTGATGTGACTAAATGATTTGCTTAGCGTACTTGTTTGTAGCCTAAATACTGAAATTTGCACCTAAAAATGCAACTTAGTAACTTTTGTGAAATGCCAGTAAAAACGTGGCTGCGCCAGTAAATTTCAATCTGGTAGGTTGGCAGCACTGGCTGTCCTGACGATGTTTTCCCAGCCCAGAAAGGATAGAATCTCTACACAGCAGTAAAACTATGCTTTTCCTAACCACTTGTGTCCTGAGCGCCACTTTAAAACTGCACCTAGCGCTGGTGCTGCCAACTGTCAGTGTCATTTTGGGTCCAGCACTACACCCAGGGGAGGAAGCGAACGGCTCTTGCTACACAACAACACTATAGGAATAATTACAGCAGATTACTGAAACACAATGCTTCCACATTATGTTTGCATTGGAAGGCTAATGATGTCATGAGGGACGTCACAGCAATGACAGCTGTACCAGCCTCTCTTTGCAGTAAATCACTGATAGAGTAGTATAGTAGAGAACACGCCTTTCTTAAAGTCAAGCAAATACTTTTATTTTCCGTGTAGCGCTACCCCCGAAGGAGCCGCTCGCTGGTTAGATTTGGGACCTACTTTCACCAATCTATTCACCCCCTTAAAATAGCTCGAGCCCGCCCTTGGCACACCAGGCAAGACTGCAAATATATTGGGAGTCCCACTTATAGCTACGAGATCCCAATAACATGCAGTTAGAATCTCTAGGAAGACATGTAATGTTATTGTTACCCTTTCTTTTGGATGCAGGTTTCTGGAGTAAACACACCTCACGATAAAATGCATTTGAATCAAAAAAGAAGCTTTACTTGTTAATATATATGCATAAATGAAAGAAACAAGCAATGAAATATACACACAGTTTGTCTATGTATCTGTCTCCACAAAGAGCTCTTTGTGGGAGTCAGCAAAATAAACATATAACAAGCCAATTATACAGTTAACTTTAAATGATCTATGCTCGTGAGCTCCCCTAGTGGGTGAACTATAGAAGGGCAGCTGCTGACCGATCTCAGTTAGGCCTAGCCTGCTAGAATCCAGAAATCCTTCAGAGGCGAAGTCTAATTGTAGGCTCGTTGGTGCACTTTTAAGAATATTTGTAATCCATAGGGGTATTGATCAACACAGACGGGACGTACCGATCCTCCGGTCAACATCAATTAGTGTAGCCAGCATGACTTTCAGATCCTCCTCAGTAAAACAACAAAACAGTGTGTACTTGCTAAGATGTGAGGGCTCTGCAGAAAGCAGGAGTATTAAGTGTGGAAACTTGGGCAAGTGCCCTCTCACTCGAACAGGCCTAGACCACCTGCGCCTCTCGTAAAAAGTTAAGTTGCTTCGCAGCACCCTGCAACACCAGGCCTCCGATATCCTGTCTTCAGCAGCTCCGGTCAGCAATCGATCCACCCGTCCGATCTCCTGGAACATGGGATGGACACCCTTTGGGCTTGTTCCTTGCCGATGGATATCGGCCCAGGCTTCAGGCCTAACAACGGGGCTGTGACGCTCTCCACAGCTCCGCAGAGGAAGACGTGCAGGTCCCGAGAGAGCGAGTCCTATCCCGGCCTTCCTTTAAGTACCCTCCCCCATAAGTCTGTGCTGAGGTGTCATGTGCCCAACAGAGGGCAAGGCATCTTGGGAAGTGTAGTCTCTCTACCAATTGTCAATGGAGTCTGTGTCTCCTAATTCTTCTAATCCCACAATGCACTGTTTCCAACAGATATAAACCTATGTACACCATAACTTGAACGATGGTGGGAATTCAGTTCTGCATCGGTATTAATAATAGTCTATGATGAAAAAGAAAAATTGTGCCAACTAAAAAAGAAACAATAAAGTCCATAAAAAAAAAACTTATATAAGTCCAAAAAAACTGATGAATGTGACATCAACAGCACCCAAGTGAAATGTAGAAGATTCGTGAGCCACCACCACATGGACTGAGGCTTACCAGAGATGAGCCCAATAACAGCATAAAATAGATCCAGACGATATATCCCAAGGCAGTTCTCACAGCTAATCGGGATCCTGTCTCACACCAACACAGCTGATCTCTGATCCACAGGAGTGGGAAGCGGCGCTGGGTACTCAACAGTACCAATACCGAATGGGACAGCAATAGACCATGTAAAAGAAAGGAGACCGGAACATAGTGTAATACCACTGGTTGGTTCTAATAAAAGATTAAAAGGCTACTTACACAAGGAAGTGCAAACGAGCGATGTACATAAAATTCAGCCGGCCGGCCACAACAAGGAGCCCTCCTCCTAACGCATACGCGGTGACGTCACTGCACGCCGTCCAACCCCGACGCGTTTCGTCATATGTTGACGTTATCAATGGGAGTGAGCTCTGCAGTGATTCACCGCTCTATATACCCAAGCCTCGCTTTGGTCAACAGGAACCGTAAAAGCTAGAAACTCCATTTTGGATTTGGGAATAGTGTAATCTCGTAATAGTGCAATAAGAGAACCTAGATGGAGACAAGCAATACTTGCCAGAAGTTACCGCAGGTAGAGAATCTATTATCCATCCTGCTGTACCAAACCGAGGGATCACTGGGACAACACAAAGATCCATCGTCCTGCAATCAAGGGTTGTTGAACCACCATCTCAGAACACACCTATTCTCCTGCTCTCCAGGATTGAGTCTGAAAGAGTGACTCCTCCCCAGGGCTTGAACTGACTCCAGTAGTAATCGGCGTGCGTCCTAAGAGTAGGACGTACGGCTCCTGGAGCCAGATAGGCAGGGTTTTCCTCCCCCAGCATCAGCCTCCACTGTCAGATCCGCTCCGACCTCGAGCCGCCCCTGGATCCCCTGGTTTCTCTCTCCCTCTGGAGCCCCCACCTGCCAGAAACCAGACAGGCAGACGGTGACAGACACTGCTAGGCAAGCCTGCACTATCCCTCCATTCCTCCTGCAATCCACCGCTTGGCTTCCCCCTGCTTCACCTGACCCCCCTGGCTTCCCTCCGTCACCCTTCTCCAGCAGGTAAGCCTTTCACTGAGGCTGCAGACGGCCGTCCTTTTGAGGACAGCAGCTGCTGCCACTTAAAAGCCCCTGCTATCTCCCTATCCACATCTCCCCTCCTATACCCCCTCACTACCCATCCGCCACCTGCCCTGCAATCCTTGGCAATTTTCAGCCATTTCTGGCATTTCTGGCTTCCAGGCCGGCGTTTTTCGATACATCCGCGCCGGCCTGGAAGCAATCGCGGCAACCGCAATTTAGGAAAGGCCGCAGCTTCACCCGCGGCCTAGTGGCGCGCCGCTTCTCACCCCCTCCAACCGCCACCAAAGTCCGAAAACGGACTTGAACCCCACCCCATACCCCCAGGAAAGTTACCTCACACCCCGGTCTAGTAATCCTGGCCCCAAATAGTAGCACCGATCCACCCAATCTGGAAGCTTTACCAGTCTGGATCCTGCTACCGATCGGCAGGCCATTTTTGCTGCACCCAGCCCCAAATCTTAATCACCACTACAACTTGATCCAGGGGTTACCCGATCGCCTCTTACAGGGGTCAGGAAGGAATTTTTTCCCTGCCGGAGCATATTGGCCGAGCGCCGCCAGGGTTTTTTGCCTTCCTCTGGACCAAGCCAGGAGAGAGGAGTTTAGCCAATTCCTCTCCCCACTGCCCTAAAATCCCCCCCTCCCCCCCCTGGTGTATTGGCGAACATGGCATGTAGGCAATATTCTGCCGAGACCATTTGGAGTTTGAGGCAATGCGCCGCAATACTGCCAGCCATCACCAGAAAGGCCCTAAGAACTGAGCGACTAGGGAGAACCAATCATAGATCGACGGTTAGACATTTCAGACATTTACCCCAGGTCAAGCACATATCATGTGCTCTGATCAATACTAGATCGGCAGTAAAACACCGACTAGAAATCCGCGACTTCATTCAACAAAAGGATCTAGACTGTCTTTTTATTACAGAGAGCTGGCTCACAGCCGACTGTAACACCATTTTAGGAGAATTGGTGCCAGAAAATTACCGTATCATAACGGAAAACAGAATAGGGCAAAGAGGAGGCGGCCTGGCGGTGATCCACAAGACTCATCTTACGATCACCAAACCAGTCCGCCAAAACCCTCTTCCATTCATGGAAACCCTTACTCTGCAACTGCAAGCAAGTTCAAAGGAGACCGTCCACATTCTGCTCTGCTATAGGCCACCCGGCCCAAAATCGCAGCTGCTCTCATCATGGACGGATTTCTTCTCCACTTATACCCTCAACAGCAAACACCTGTTGCTGTTAGGGGATTTCAATCTCTGGGCCAATTCCTCACAAGACCCCATTGCCGACGCCTGTATCGACCACCTGGAAGGATTAGGATTGCAGCAACTAGTATGTGGGCCTACACATGCTTCAGGTCACACACTTGATCTTATTTTCAGACAAGCTCTGGAAATAAAAATTAGGGAAAATGAAAAATTGCCATGGACAGACCACCAGGCAATTATATTCAGTATTTCCACCATCCCCCCTGCAACAAAAACATCAAATCCAGTGGCAACACACTGGACTAGATGTCAGAAGAAGCTCCACTCGGAACTCTTCAAAACGACTTTAAGGAAAAAAATAGAAACAACCCAGCCGCATCAAACGGCCGTTGAAACATTGAAAGCCATAAACTCGGCCATGCTACAGTCAGCCGACTTGGTAGCGCCGAAACGAATAACCCGCATTCGGAAAAACAACCGCAGCTGGTTTAACAACCAGCTGTCGTTACTGAAGCAAGAACGCAGAAGGGCAGAATCTGCCTGGAAAAGATGTTCTTCTGAGCTAAACCTATCCATCTACAAGGCGACAACAAGAAAATACCACAAAGGAATTTTCCAAGCCAAGAAGAATTATTTCTCGGAGGCTATCAACGGTGCCCAAAACCGCCCCCGCGAACTCTTCAAGATGGTCACCCAGACCATGAAACCAGGATGCATTGAAGCCCCCAGTTCGGACACACAAGAATTTTGCAATGAGCTATCGGATTATTTCGTTAATAAAATCGAGGCAATCCGTGAAAGCATTCAGCAAAACTCTTCTCCCCTCAGCCCCCCCTGTAGCCTCTCACACAGCACCCATAGTAATTCTCCGATATCAGGTAAGTTCACCCTGGAACCCATCTCCATCGAGTCCACTAAGAATGTCATTTGTACTCTGCGCAATGGCGCAGCGCCAAATGACATTATCCCCACAAAACTGCTGAAGGAATGCGCCGACATCCTGGCTCCTCCCATCACGCAGCTTATCAACCAGTCTTTCTTGGAAGGCATAGTGCCCTCACAGTTGAAAGAGGGTGTAATCCAACCCATCCTGAAGAAACCCTCCCTGGACCCCAAGGACCCACTCCACCGCCGTCCCATAACAAGCCTCAACGTATTCTCTAAGATAATGGAAAAAGTAGTGGTACAACAGCTGCAACAGCATCTAGATACCTACAACCTACTTGACCCATTGCAATCAGGCTTCCGTCCCGGACATGGGACGGAAACAGCATTACTGAAAGTATGGGACGATGTTCTCAAGGCCGCAGACGAAGGAGAATCTTGTCTCCTGGTTCTGTTGGACCTAAGTGCAGCTTTTGACACTGTAGACCACAATCTGTTACTGACTCGGCTTTCTGAAGTAGCCAGGGTCGCAGAAGGCGATTTATCTTGGTTCTCCTCTTTTTTGGAAAACCGATCGCAAACAGTGAAGCTTGGACCTTTTACGTCTGAAAAACGCACAGTAACATGCGGAGTCCCTCAAGGATCGCCTCTGTCACCAGTGCTGTTTAACATCTATCTTCGTCCTCTTTTTGAGATTATTAGCAGCCAAAATCTGCTTTATCACTCTTATGCAGATGACACGCAACTGTATTTCCGCATCTGCAATAGACAGGATCACCACCTCAATCTAGAGACATGTCTCTCTTTGATAGAGGACTGGATGACAAAGAGTTATCTTAAACTCAATGGAGCGAAAACAGAACTTCTTCTGTTTCACGCCAAGCGAAGGAATCAACCCTCAACAGCGTGGACCCCCCCGCCTATTTTGGGCAAGCTCATCACCCCTAGCGCCAAAGTCAAAAGCCTAGGGGTCATTTTTGACTCCTTTATGACAATGGACGCACAAATAGGGTCAGTGGTCAGCGGATCTCACCATCTACTGCGCCTACTACGCAGACTCACTCCGTTCATCCCTAAAGAAGATCTAGCGGTCGTGGTGGGAGCTATTGTAAACTCCAGGTTGGATTATGCAAATGCCCTTTACCTCGGCCTACCCAAATACCAAATCGCTCGTCTGCAAGTCGTTCAGAATACAGCCGCCAGACTTGTGACTGGGAAAAAACCCTGGGAATCCATCTCACCTTCACTGAGAGCCCTTCATTGGCTGCCAGTTAAAGACAGAATCGCTTTTAAAGCCCTCTGTCTTACGCATAGATGTGTCCATGAGAATGCCCCCCTTTACTTATGCGAATTAATAAAAGCGCATAATCCAAATCGCGTTTTGCGATCCACGAATCAGAACCTGCTCCAGGTTCCGAAAGCCAACTTCAAGTCCAAAGGAGAAAGAAGATTTGCGATCCAAGGTCCCAGACTATGGAACGCTTTACCAACCAGCATTCGGTTGGAGGAGAACCACCTAGCATTTAGGAAAAAGGTCAAGACTTTTCTCTTTTGATATCAAAGGAGACAGGAACAACAAGCGCCCAGAGGCGATTCAGTTCGCATGTGCCGCGCTATATAAGTTCTCATTCATTCATTCATTCATTCATTTTACACACAACTAAAAAAAACACATGGCATACAGGGTCAAGCATTGTTTATAAAGGCATTAACATCAGTAACGATATTCAACCCATACGGCATATAACATTTAAGACAATGCATCCAAGACATTTCGAGTTTGGAAATTTCTTTCACTAGAGAGCTACCCCTCCAGTTGGGCTTGTACTTATCAATGCCCAAAAATAATGTGTTCGATGGATCCTTATTATGCTTCAATAAGTAATGTTTAGATACCGAATGATTCTTAAACCCTGTAATTATATTCGTGATATGTTCATTCAAACAGACTTGTACCGGTCTCTTAGTCCTGCCCACATACTGGAGGCCACAAGGGCACTGAAGCAAATAGACAACACCAGTAGTGGCACAGGTAATAAATGGTTTAATACAATGTGTCTTACCAGTAACAGTAGAGACAAATGTAGTAGTGCGTCTACTTCGACAGGAATTGTTAGAACACACTCTACAGTGTCTACACTGATAGAAACCTGTTAAAAAACTGGTCAAAAAAAGTTAAAATTATTCAGGGGGGGATTCAAAACATTAGGAGCTATACGGTTCCGCAGAGACGGCGCACCTTTGAAGATGACCCTCGGTCTATCGGGCAGCACACCTTTAAGGACAGGATCATTCTTCACCAGGTGCCAATGCTTATGAATCAATTGCTTAACACTCCCATGCTGTATAGAATATGGAGTAATAAAAGGTACCCCCACAGCAAATTGATCACGTTCAGCTGGGGGTCTCTCTTTTAAAAGATCAGACCTACTCATGGAACTAACACCCTCCAAAATGGTAGTCAGGGACTCTCTACCATAACCCTTTTCAAGGAACCTATCGGTTAGAACGCTGGCTTGTTCAAGGAACTCCGAAGGGTCAGAGCAGTTCCTACGGAGTCTTAAATACTGGCTCTTCGGAACTGCACTGAGCCATTGACTGTGATGACAACTCCCCAATGGAGTAAAAGAAATTTCCAAACTCGAAATGTCTTGGATCCATCGTCTTAAATGTTATATGCCGTATGGGTTGAATATCGATACTGATGTTAATGCCTTTATAAACAATGCTTGACCCTGTATGCCATGTGTTTTTTTAGTTATGTGTAAAAGCCCCGGTTTGGTACAGCAGGATGAATAATATTTTTATTTATATCTATTGTACATGATCTAGTCTTTTCATTGGCACGTTTTTTATCTATATTTTTTCATTATTGTGGAATGGTATTGGGTGTCTCGATACCACAACTCACATTTATTCTAATATATATATATATATATATATATATATATATATATATATATATATACATAAACTTTTTTATATAAAAAGGAATTTTTAGGCTTATAACTTAAGCATTCATATCTTTAGGTCCACTAAGGGGGTTTAGCCAGGACACTAACTCACGTTCCTTCTATTGGGAGTTTATTTATGTATATAGATATTTTATTTATTTTCTATATATATGATCACTTAATTATATGTTCTATCCCTTCACCTATTGAGGATAGACTTTAGATGGGCACGCTCTTAGATACTGTTGGGGTTCCTCCCAATGAGTAGTGGGTGTTTTCTCCCATTTCCCCACTAGGGGGTCTTCATATTAGCCCGGTCACGATCGGGCTTCTTTTCACATTTTTGGTCCTATTTAATTTAACTTTATTTTATTTAATTCATTAGTTATTATCTGATCTCGATGTTCTTGTTTATTTTGAACCTTTGATGTCTAGCAAGCTTGGGTGGGGATTCTCTACCTGCGGTAACTTCTGGCAAGTATTGCTGGTCTCCATCTAGGTTCTCTTATTGCACTATTACGAGATTACACTATTCCCAAATCCAAAATGGAGTTTCTAGCTTTTCCGGTTCCTGTTGACCAAAGCGAGGCTTGGGTATATAGAGCGGTGAATCACTGCAGAGCTCACTCCCATTGATAACGTCAACATATGACGAAACGCGTCTGGGTTGGACGGCGTGCAGTGACGTCACCGCGTATGCGTTAGGAGGAGGGCTACTTGTTGTGGCCGGCCGGCTGAATTTTATGTACATCGCTCGTTTGCACTTCCTTGTGTGAGTAGCCTTTTAATTTTTTATTAAAACCAACCAGTGGTATTACACTATGTTGCGGTCTCCTTCCTTTTACATGGTCTATTGCTGTCCCATTCGATATTGGTACTGTTGAGTACCCAGCGCCGCTTCCCACTCCTGTGGATCAGAGATCAGCTGTGTTGGTGTGAGACAGGATCCCGATTAGCTGTGAGAACTGCCTTGGGATATATCGTCTGGATCTATTTTATGCTGTTATTGGGCTCATCTCTGGTAAGCCTCAGTCCATGTGGTGGTGGCTCACGAATCTTCTACATTTCACTTGGGTGCTGTTGATGTCACATTCATCATTTTTTTGGACTTATATACGTTTTTTATGGACTTTGTTTCTTTTTTAGTTGGCGCAATTTTCTTTTTTATTTCTGTATGCTTGTGTTAGATCACGTGATTGCTGCCTCCTGTGATTTCGCTTATCACATTATTATTTTATTATTGGTTTAGCGCAAAATTTTCCCTTTTATAATAGTCTATGATGGCAGGACCCAGCTACATCAGCTTTACCATTTTACTATAATACATAAAAGTCGCACTAATGTGATATCATTTTAAGCAGCACACTTGGGTGATCATATTGTGTAGTAAATATAGGGGGTGCACAAATTACATATAGGTTGCACGGTTTTCCAATTTTCTTTTATTCCCTATAAAAAACCATTGGATATAAAAAGATTTGTCCAAATTTACAACCAAATTTAAAGCTCTATCTAGCCATTAATGCCTAATGTCTGATCTGCAGCTTTATCTCCTGTATCTGCAGCCGATTACCTGTGCTTCACCTGGCTTCCTTGACTACGCTTGCTTATTGCCAGACCTGATACCGGCTTGCCTTAAAAAGGAGTTGTAAATCTTTGCGTTTTCACCTCAAGGGTTGTAAAGGTAAAAAAAAAAAATTCCTTAATAGCTTCCTTTACGTTAGTGCAGTCCTCCTAAACTTACCTCATCCTTCAATTTTGCTTTTAAATGTCCTTATTTCTTCTGAGAAATCCTCACTTCCTGTTCTTCTGTCTCTAACTCCACACAGTAATGCAAGGCGTGGTGTGGAGAAAGCCTCTTGAGGGGAAGGGGGAGGGGGTGAGCAGGCAAGTCAGGACACTCTCTACTTTGCAGATAGAGAAAGGAGCTGTGTGTTAGTGGTAGGGTAATCACATGTCCTGGATTGCCCGGGACAGTCCCGCATTTTGCAGGTCTGTCCCGGGCACCTTTATTCCAGGACAATACGGTGTCCCGGAACGAAAATGACACAGCCACCCCCAGGGCCAATCTGATGCCCCCAAAAAAGGCCGCTACATCACCGATTTACTCACTGGCAGTACTTGTCCTGGCAGAGCACAATCCTGCCCCTTGCTTGTGATTGGAGAAATCATAAATCCCGCCTCGTGTCCAATCACTGTGCTGTGATTCTTACAGCACAAGCTGATCTTTGGGAAGGGGGTGTCCCTGAATGGTAGTTTGGAAATGTGGTCACCCTAGTTAGTGGGCGTCCTGACACTCCTGCTCGCCCCCTCAAGAGGCTTTTTCCACACCAGGGAGAAAGCCTTGCATTACTGTGTGTAGTTACAGACAGAAGAATAGGAAGTGAGAATTTCTCAGAAGAAATAAGGACATTTTAAAGCAAAATCGAAGCATGAGGTAAGTGAAGGAAGACGAGAGAGACAGAGAGAGCTCTTGCAGGGAAGAGCAGCCGTGAGACCCCAGAAGGACGTTCGGGCCAAAACTAAGGCAAGTATGACATGTTTGCATTTTGCATTTAATTTGTTTAAACCCTGAACCCTTAGTGTCCCTTTAACCTTGCTATACCTGCTATTCTGCCCGACATTTTGCTGCCAGCCTTTGCCTGTCTACTGACCAATCTCTGCTTACCGCTTATACCATACTGGATTATCTGTGATCGACTCAGCTTATCAGACCCTGCTCCAGTCCTGCTCCATCCAATACCAGGTGATGCTGTCCCGCATCTGCTGTGCATCCACAGCCTGCTGCTCATCAGCTGCACATCTCTACCGTCAACAAGGAATTCCGCAGGCACTCCTACCTCACTATCACAACTTCAGTGGCCCCTGAGCCAGGACTGTAATAGAGGTCTCCTTTTACACGTCAGACTCTGTTAATAGGTACAGGACACTAACGTTTTAGCCTCATGCACACTGCTGCTCCAAAATTTAAGTTTTGGGTCTTTTATTTATTTTTGCCTAAACCCCTGAATGCACCTACAAAAAATGTGTCCATGCACACAGATTTTTAGAGAAGTTTAGGAGCAACAGAATTTAGAGGCAGTCAAAGCTACCTGGCAGACTGGGTGGCAATTGCCTCCCAGCTGTTTTGATGCCTGGAAGAGCCCGTAGGTGGTAATGCAGAGTTGATAGCATGCCTTCTCATGCTGGATGCCAGCTGGAGGTATGTTGGCATGGCCCATAGGACAGTTGGCATGGACCATAGGGCAAGCACATGATTGAAAACTGGTACAGGGGTGGGTTCAGAGGGTAGTGATAAAATTTTCATATTAATGGTTTTACTAACACTTTAAGGCGCGCATACACACGATCAGACATGTCCGATGAAACATGTCCGGACCGTTTTTATCGGACCAGGCTGAAGTGGTCTGTTGGTCTGATGTGCGTACACACCATCGGACCAAAACGCGGTGACGTAGAACACAACGACGTGAAAAACAAAGTTCAATGCTTCCAAGCATGCGTCGACTTGATTCTGAGCATGCACAGGATTTTGGTCCGATAATTTTGTGTACTAACCATCGAACATGTCCGACGGACAGGTTTCCAGCGGACAGGTTTCTAAGCATGTTTGGAAACCTTTGTCCGCTGGACAACGGTCCGATAGGCCGTACACACGATCGAGCATGTCTGCTTAAACTGGTCTGCGGACCAGTTTCAGCGGACATGTTCGATCGTGTGTACGCGGCCTAAAAGCTCCAAGATTATCTATATGCAGAGTGTAAGACAATAGGCCTATTGTAAACAAGTACAGAGAAAGACAGGAAGTTATAAAGAATAGGGAGAAAAAAGGAGAATAAAATAAAAAAGAAGTAGGGAAAAGTAAGTGTGTGTGTCCTAAGAAACTTTACTGGGGTTTCAACAAATTGTGTTATTCTATTTTTAGTCTCAAGGAGACACAAAGTAGAAGTCTTTCAGGCTTTAGAAGTGATTTGCTTGGAAGCACTTGTCATGAATTGCGAAGCTGTAAAATCCGTGGGAAAATTTTTTCAGAAACACTATGGTGGGGTCAGGTGAAAAGGAGACAGAAAAAATAGGACAGACAGTATTCAAAACGCTTCAGTCCAATACGAGGAAGCCAAGGGGCAGGTCCACCAAATGTGCAGCCCCTAAAACAAAATCAGGGATAAGAGGGGAGGCATTTTGGCAATTCTAGCTGGAACTAGATACCATCTAGTTAAAACATTATTTTAGCATTGAAAACCAACTATAAGAACTGTATAGGAGATTGTACATCCGGATGCAAACAAATGTAAAGAGAGTCTTTAACCTCCCTGGCGTTATGATTCTGTCTGGAATTTTGTACCAAAAGTGTTGCAATTGTTTTGCAAGGAAATGTGGTGTTATGTATTATAGGCCTGCAATTCTTAGTAAGTACTTACTTTAAATCTATCTAAACAAGAGTCTAATAGGCATCCCGGGTATGATTTTTTTTTTTTTTTCTTTTATTAAAAATTATAATATAATAAATAATTATAAAAAAATATAACAAATAATATTATAATTATAGTAAAAATTATTCAATAATGTAATCAAATCAAAATCACTGAAATTTGCTCAGTTGCAGAATTTTTGCTGTCATTTTTTTTTTTATGACGAATTTCCCCATAAATCGTTATCGCTAAATTCTGCAAGTGATTATAATTTATTATCGCTGTTTTTTAGCTGCTCTAAAACTATTTTTGCCATAAAGGGACACTTTTGGTTGCTATGGGCAATCTACAGTTTGCAGGGAGAAAGAAAAGTTTTTATTATATAAAAGGACATGTAGTGTACAGGGCAGACCACTAGGGACATGGGGGGTGTGTATTTTTTACATACAGTACTGTAATCTATAAGATTACAGTGTACTGTATGTAATGTGTTTGTTTACATTTTTGAATTTGGCGCCGTTCTCCGTCCCCGTGCGTCGTAACGTCGCAGGGAACGGAGATCGGCGGCGCGCGGGGACGCTGTGTGAATCGAGCGAGCACCCGCTCGCTCACACAGCGGGGATGCATCGCTGGATCCACGGAGAAGGTAAGTAAACTGTCTCTGTGGATGCTGCGAGGCGAGCCCGTGTCTGACACGGGATCAACGATAGTAGCAGGAAATTTTTACCCCGTGTCAGACACGGGAAAACCGCCAGGGAGGTTAACCAAGCAGCCCAGGCGGTGAAGTCCCATTGATTGTCACATACGAAAGGAGATTGGGGGCTCCACGGCCAGGGTAGAAATAAGAATGGTTAAAAAAAAAAAAAGAGATAATAGCGGGACATGTGGGGACTGCAAATGTAGCGCCTGTTTACTTCCAAGAACCGGTACTAAGATTTAGAGGGGGTCAGAGATTCAGTTAGCTCTGACCAGGCTAATTTGTTTAAATCTGGGTCTCTGTCTCAGCTTGGCTGTGCTGTTGGCTCATTCTGTTGCATCTGGGGTGCTGATCTCACTCCAGGTCTGCAAGTGGCAGCAGTGGAGTCAGGTGCTTTTCCCCAGCAGCCTATCAGGAGGGTTTTTCCTTGTTGTGCATGCTGGGGGGGGTATTTATGGGACAGACGCCATTGTTCTGGGTCATCTTCCAGTGTGGCACCCACATTCAGGGTGACCATACCACGGCGCCCCCGGCAAAATGCCCTACCAGGCTGGGGTGCATGTGCCATGCGGTGTTCCTGGTTCCGGGACCACGTTGGTTTGGAGCATTTGAGCTGTGGCTGGGCCCCGATGATGAACTGGGTCCTTAATCCTGAGAAGATCCCAAGCGTTGTTCCTTTGAGGGGAAGCTGTTCGGTGGAGAGTCTGCCTGAGGAGAGCCAAGAGAGGCTGACAATCCAATAGTGTCTCGACTAACCACCAGGGATCAAGGTAACCAGGTACTGAGAGGCTGAATGTCGGTCGCCTATCAGTCAGTAAGTAACCTAACTATAAACTATCTATAGGAGATCCAGGCGCAAAGTCTATCAAGGAGGATTATCTCCGCTATCTCAATTCTAAGCAGGGTCTGTGGCAGAGAATTTTCCTTAAGTTCTGGGTGATACTTTGGCTGCCAGTTCCATGAGAGAGGCCTGTCCAGGTACACTAAACCCACTCTGGCTAGAGTGGCGAAGAAGAAAGTGTTGTTGGGAGCAGGACCGTTTCCCTATTGCTACGCCTGAATCTGCTATTCCTCCTTCTGCTGAATCTCTACTCTTCACAAGTTTTATAGAGCACAAAAAAAAAAAAAAGACACCTGGCGTGGACATTCCGTTACTACTACTTTCACCATACACCCCTAGTCGGCGGAGGTAACATGCCACCCAAAACAAACCAGCAGCTCCTTCGGGGGTAGTGGTAGACAAACAAGAAATTCTCAACCTGCCCCATAAGGCGAAGTAATAAAATGTTATTGGTGTCCACATGGATGAGTGTACCTGTATCGCATATCGCATAGACATCACCTTACAGGCATATCGATGGTCATACACATACCTTTTAAAATATTTTTTTTTAGACAAGTGGCATTTGGTGCGCAAGGTAGCGCACTCTCATCTAGTTTTAAATAATGAATTGTAATAGGGTTAAAGAATGACTTATGCCCCGTACAAACGATCGGAATTTCCGCCAGAAAATATCCAATGTGAGCGTTTCGTCTGAAATTCCGTGTGTATGCTCCATTTGACTTGTTTTGTTTTTCCCCACCAGCAAAAGTTTGAAAGGAGGTTCTCAAATTTTCAGACGGAAAAAAATCCTATCGGAAAATCTGATCATCTGTAACAATTCCGACACGCAAAATTCCGACGCATGCTCGGAAACTATTTCAAGCATGCTCAGAAGCATTGAACTTAATTTTCTCGGCTCGTCGTAGTGTTGCACGTCACCGCGTTCTTGACGGACGAAAGTTCAGAGAACTTGTGTGACCATGTGTATGCAAGCCAAGCTTGAGCGGAATTCCATCTGAAAAGAACATCCAAGGTTTTTCTGACAGAAAATACGATCGTGTGTACAGGGCATTATGCTCCTTAGGACGGAGCCAACGGATGTTATTGACAACCAAGGGATCGCAAGCTGCTTCTTCCAAACGAATCCACAATTGACTGTGGTATTATGTTAGATGAGCCAGTTGGGCTGCCTGATAATATCTAATGTGCATAAAAAAGGGAAAAAGGTGCGCTACAAAATATTAAGGCAAAAAATTGCAAGGAAAATTCTGGTGAAATGGCAAAAAATAAATGGTGAAATCAAGTGTCCTTAAATCCATCCAAACGAACATGTGCAATAAATAAATAAGTCCTGTCAGGGAAACATCAATGCGCTGATTCGCATATG
Source organism: Rana kukunoris (assembly GCA_029574335.1). Lineage (NCBI taxonomy): Eukaryota > Metazoa > Chordata > Amphibia > Anura > Ranidae > Rana > Rana kukunoris. The sequence goes on along the minus strand of CM056049.1, from coordinate 499,980,839 downwards.
ATCTCACTCCTCCGTAGTAGATGAATGCATATACCACTATAGGCAAATGGTAAAAAACACAATTCCCACGTGTAGAGAAATGGATGGCCGCTTACCGGAAAAGATGGACCCCCCAAGGGATCAAAACAGGCACTGAGATTGGGATGTCTGTCACTAGATCCAGGTGGCTGCTCTGATTTTCCCCTCTTTAGGAAGCTCAGGAACAAGTTGTGATCTCCCACCAGGTACTCCGGGATACGACAGTCTCTCCAGCTCAGATAGGAACGTGTGGATTCAAAGGTAGAAACAGGACGTCATAGTGCAGTGGTTTTGTTTAAAAATTGGTGCTTTATTCCAATCAAACTGACATTTTTTAAAAAGATACTTTAAAAAAAAAAAAAAAAAAAAACACACACACCGCACTATATCAGAATCTCAAAGTTTTAGGAGACAAGTGCAAGTATTTCCAGCATCGGTACAGACCGATCAGCTGGGAGCGTGGTGACGTCAGCGATACTCGCTCCACCTGACGCTGCGTTTCTCCCAAACGGGCATCGACAGGGAAGGAGGCGATGTCAGTTTGATTGGAATAAAGCACCAATTTTTAAACGAAACCATTGCACTATAAAGTCCTCTTTCTACCTTTGAATTCACACGTTCCTATCTGAGCTGGAGAGACTGTCGCAATCCCGGAGTACCTGGTGGGAGATCACAACCATTTTGTATCAAACTGCAGTTTTTTTCGGGGGAATCGATTTTAATAATGCTTGAAGTGAAATAATAAAAGTGAAATATTCCATTTAAATGTCATACCTGGGGGGCGTCTACAGTATGCCTGTAAAAGTAGCATTTTCCCAGTGTTTAGAACAGTCCCTGCACAAAATAAAATTTCTAAAAAGAAAAAAAAAAAAAAGTAATTTAAAACTACTCGTGGCTATAATGAATTGTCAGGTCCTGGCAAACGGCATGGGTCCCCCCCCCCCCCAGTCCATTACCAGACCCTTCAAGTCTGGTATGGATATTAAGGGGAACGCTGCGCCAAAAAAATAATAATTTGCGTGGGGTTCCCCCCAAAAATCCATACCAGACCCTTATCCGAGTACGCAACCTAGTAGGCCGCAGGAAAAAAGAGGGGGGGCGAGAGCCATACCCCTCCTGAACCATACCAGGCCACATGCCTTCAACATGGGGCGGATGTTCCCCTATTGATGGGGACAAGAGCCTCATCCCCACAACCCTTGCCCGGTGGTTGTGGAGGTCTGCGGGCTGGGGCTTATCGGAATATGGAAGCCCGCTTTAACAAAGGGGACCCCCAATCCCAGCCCCTCCTTATGTGAATTGGTAACACCATTTTTTTTTTTTTGGCATGGGGTTCCCCTTAAAATCTATAGGGGGACCCCTACGCCATTTAAAAAAAAAAAAAAAGGCGCAGGGTTCCCCTTAATATCCATACCAGACCTGAAGGGCCTGTCATTTTGTGCAGGGACTGTTCTAAACACAGGGAAAATGCGCTACTTTACAGGCATACTAAATACACCCCCAGGTACAAAATTTCAAGGAATATTTCACTTTAAACATTATTAAAAACACTGCTCCTGAAAAAAACGGTAGTTTTTAAAACTTTTTTTTGCATCGATACATGGCAATACCATGCGTACAAGCCTTTAAAATGAGCACTTTTGACTTTTCATGTTAGTTTCCCATAGACTTTAACAGGGTTCCGCGGCTTTCAAATTTTTCCCGAACTCAGCATATTATTCGGTGTTCGCCAGAACAACCAAAGTTCGGCCCAAACTTATGGTCAGGCCGAACCGTTCGGCCATCCCTACTCAATGGGTTTTTAAGCATTAAGTGGTCTCAAAGTATAAAACGTATAAAGCTTCTAAAGTCATTCTAAAGTCTTGATAGATAGAGATATATATATCTAACATCCTGCCCGCAGCTCGCTGCGATCCCGGGAAAAGGCTGCGAGTGGCGTCCGGCCTCGCGCCCTTTTTCCCAGGATCGTGGCGAGTTGCATGCAGGAGTTTTTAGGCAAGGCTGCAGTTTCAGCCTTGTCCGCAGAGTGCCGATCCTATGGAAAAAAATAAAATAAAAAATAGATTTTTCCCCAACCCTAGTTAACCACTTCCATACCAGGCACTTACGCACCTTCCCGCCCAAGCCAATTTTCAGCTTTCAGCACTGTCGCAATTTGAATGACAATTGCGCGGTCATGCTACACTGCACCCAAACAAAATTGGCGTCCTTTTTTCCCCACAAATAGAGCTTTCTTTTGGTGGTATTTGATCACCTCTGCGTTTTTTTTTTTTTTGCGCAACAACTAAAAATAGAGCGAAGATTTTGAAAAAAAAAAAAAGTTTTTATTTTTTTCTGTTAATTTCTTTGTAAATGAGTATGTTTTCTCTTTCAATTACGGGCACTGATATGGTGGCACTGATGGGCACCGATGAGGTGGCACTGATGGGCACCGATGAGGTAGTTCTGATGGGCACCGATTAGGTAGCACTGATGGGCACTGATAGGCGGCGCTGGTATGGGGCACTGATGGGCACTCATGGGCGGCACTGATGGGCACTCATGGGCGGCACTGATGGGCACTCATGGGCGGCACAGGTGGGCACTGATAGTTGGCACAGGTGGGCACTGACAGGTGGCACAGGTGGGCACTGATAGGTGGGCACTGGGCATGGATTGGCACTGATGATCACTGAGGGGTGGCACGGATGGATCACCTGTTGCCAATCAGTGCCCATGTGTGGGCACTGATTGGCATTATTTTTTTTTACTGCCCTTTTTTTTTGTCTTTTTTTTGTAAGTACCCTGGTGGTCTAGTGTGGGCACTCCCTGGTGGTCCGTGTGGCGATCAGAGGGGGGGCTGCGCTGATAAACAATCAGCGTGAACCCCCCCTGTCAGGAGAGCCGCTGATCGGCTCTCCTGTACTCGCGTCTGTCAGACGCGAGTGAGGAAGAGCCGTCGGCGGCTCTTCCTGTTTACATCGTGATCAGCCGTGATTGGACACGGCTGATCACGTGGTAACGAGGCTCCGCCGGAGACTCGTTACCGAGATCGGAGGTGCAGGGTGTCAGACTGACACCCCGCATCACCGATCGCCGCGCTGCGCGCCCCTAGGGGCGCGCGCGGCATTGAAATCGTGCTAAGCCGTTTGAGAACGGCTAGTCACAATTTCATAACCACTTCCCGGCCATAAATCGGCTATTGGCCGGGCGGGAAGTGGTTAAAGCGGAGTTCCACCAAAAATTTGAAGATTTGAGTCTTTTTTTGGAGGGGCGCATACCCTCTTTTTAGAGGCATCCAGCTCCCACTTCCTCCCAGGGCTCCACAAGGAAGTTTACCCCCTCCCTCCTTTTGGGACACATCACAGGCCCCAGCAGATTGCCCAGCTATTCACAGAACGGCTCGCACATGCGCGGTGTGTGCCCGGATGTGAAGCCACAGCCGGACACCCACAGTTACAATGCCGGCGCCGCAGAGGAGCAGGGCTTCGTTCACCCACATCGTGGGACAGGTAAATGTCTGATTATTATAAGTCAGCAGCTACACTTTTTGTATGTATTTTTTTGAATGGGTGGAATTCCGCTTTAAGCCCGTCCAATTGTTATGGATTTTATCTACACCTAACAAACTGTGTCAAACATCTATAAACAGAGGGGGGTCAAACTAAATTTCATTGCGGGCGCATCAGCATTATGGTTGCCCGATGGCATACTAAGTGGGGGGCTGGCTACCACGGGTGCCACACACTGGGGGGGTGTCAGGCCGGCGCCCCCTCCGACTGAAGCGGAGACAGCAGGTGGGTTTAGGCAGCGCAGCGGTAGGCGTCTCCCCCCCCCCTCCACGACTGAAGTGGTGACAGCAGGCAGATTTGGGCAGCTGCAGGCACCAATCCCACCCGCAACTGAAACAGACACAGCGAGGCTGAGCAGGTGGGTTGAGAGACAGCGGACGGGTTAAGGCAGTGGCGCGCAATGACAAAAGAGGGCCTGAGGTAGTGGCTTTACAGGGGGTGCGAGCCGCACCTGGGTGACACTCGTCGGATCCCGCTCTTCTCTTCTTGGTCGTGGCTCTGATCAGTCTCGGCACAGCCGAGCAGAGTGAAGCCGCATCCCCCCTGTGGGGTGCTGTGTAATGTAAAAGGGTCCAGAGATGCAGTGTTCTGTGTAATGTAAACAAAAGGGTCCAGAGGTGTAGGGTGCTGTGTAATGTGAAAGGGTCCAGAGGTGCAGTTGTGGAGTGGGCGTACACAATAGTGACAAAACTGATATTGAAGGATACAGAGGTATGCAGGGGGCACAGTGGGGTGTTTTTACATTTTAAGGTGGGGGGTGCAGAGAGAGAAGGAGTATGATAAGTACAGAGTTCAGAGGTGCGCTACATACAGAGTGCACGGTTCAGAGATGTGTTATGCACACTGTGCAGTGTTCAGCTCTCTTTCACAGGCTGTCCACATCTCACTTCCACCCCTGGTGAGCACACACGCTTTGGTTTTATTATCTGATCAATGAGGGAGTAACCATAATTTCCCTTCAGTCTGCATTTGATCAAAACTGAGTCAATCGGGCATAGTGGGAAATTATTAATGGTTTTGCAGTGATCAGCAAAACCAAGATATACCGTTCCTGTATGCAATCATATTTCAACTGATCAGATTATAAGATTGTATGGTGGAAACAGAGGTGCAATTGATCAAATTATGATTGATAATTAAGATACCTAATTGTAATTAACAATTAAAATCCACTTCCCCAAGTGTGGCTTATTGATTGAATGGGTTTTCGACTACAGATCAGTGTTTTCATCAACAGGTCATGTTTTCAGGATTTCCTTCAGATGAAACAACTGTGATAATTACGAAGGCAGTGAAACTGATCAAATCACCTGTGCAAAAGTACGGAAAGCCTGAAAACCTGACCTGTTGGGGCGCCTTGAGGACTGGAGTTGAGAAAAACTGCTATAGATTAAAATGTATTGTTATTCGAAGAGATTGATCAGATAAGAAATTGATCAAAACGATGTAATAGGATTTCTCGGATGTTTCCAATCAGGCAGACCCTTGTGCTACATAGCTGTTTGTAGATCTACATTGTACGATCAGATTGTAATGTGTGTGTGTGTGTGGTAAACTTTGAGGATATTGTGTAAACATTGTCTTTGGTCAGCTTTACACAAACACACAATATACAAAGCACTCACCTTCTTGACCTTGGTTTCTACCATCTCCATGAAGGTGTGGGCCACCAGTAGCACAATGCTGACGAGGAGCAGAAATAAAGACAGGGTGCCACATGTGTACATCTGCCACTTCGCCATATTCCCCGATGACACTAGACTGCCAGATAATGAGGAATAACCGCTCACATACGAGCCTGTGGAAGGGAGATTCCTTCTTGTCAATCCTGACTGTTTCCTGAGAACAATAATCTGTGACAACCTGATGTGTACTGGAGCTTCTTCTATGCAGTATATATGTGTAAATCTTGGACTGGGACTAGAGGATCTAATCAGATTGCAGTCTCTAGGATTACAAGCACTTCTGCACAGCTTGGTGTGGACAAGTGTTTACAAGCTGGGGGTTGGAAGCCTTTGGCTACGCCTATACATTACAAGTTCCCTGCCCCCACCTCAGTTTCGTTTCCCTAGTGCTTCTCTCCTTTCTCCAATTGCTTTCATTTTGTTCTCGCTCTGCCTGGCTGTCTCATCCCCCTCCCATCTCCACCATAGACGTGTCGCAGGACAATGACGACATTATATACTATATATATGTAAAAGTGCTGGAAACAGTACCACAGCGTGCAGCTCACATCTTTAGACTGAATTCACACCACATGCAATGCTTTAAGGCCTGATTCACACTTCTGCAGGTTGCAGTTTGCATATTGCATTTATCAATAAACATTTTTAGGCTCAATTCACACTCAGGACCAGTTCACACTGATGCGAGTTCATAACGAATATGATGCGTCAAAAACATTCTAAATTCGCATGTCATCCATAAAGTCATTGTTTTTAATGACAGTCGTTCACATACATGCGTTGTGATTCCTCTACGAATGCGATGCAATTAAAAAAAAGGTCTTGTGCGAGTTTACAGCATTGAGTTGCGTATTTAGTCTCCATAGACATCAATGTAAATCGTTCTGGAATCGCATTGATGGTTCACATATGTGCGTATTCCACCACACTACTCCACAAAAAAAGGAAATACTCAGGAAGTTAACACTTTTTTTTTTTTTTTTTTACATTATTCCATTGGCTAAAACAGTGTTTCTCAACTCCAGTCCTCAGGGCGCACCAACATGTCATGTTTTCAGGATTTCCCTCAGATGAAACGGCTGTGGTAATTACGAAGGCAGTGAAACTAATTAAATCACCTGTGCAAAATAATGGGAAGCCTGAAAACATGACCTGTTGGGGCGCCTTGAGGACTGGAGTTGAGAAATATTTGACTAGAACATCAACATCCAACTCCTGAAATTTGCGGTAAATTTGCATCTCACACAGGACAAAAAAAAACGGAACAAATTTGCAGCGCAGCGATGCGTTTTTTGATGGAATTTTTTTAACATATGTTCACATCAATGCATTTTTGTGCCTCTGCGTTTTTGGAAAGGGCCGGGGACTTTTCTTTCTGCAAAATGCAGCGTTTTTCATGTAATAAACTTCAATGGACTTGCATACCAAACGCAAGTACTGTGATTTTACCACAATTTTGCAGCGTTTTGCGATTTGTCTTTTCCTTACATTTACTGTATATAGCAGGTTGCTAAGGAGTGGGTCGGGAGGAATGTCACTGCATCCTTAGCAACCGATGAATGTAAAAAAAAAAAATCAAGAATAAAACAGCACACAGCCCTCCCCCCACAGTCCATACCACCCCAAAATGCTGAATGTAAAAAAAAATTGCGACTGAAAAATTCAGGAACCCCCCCCCCAGTCCATTCCAGGTCATTTGGTCTAGTATGGATTTGGAGGGGACACCTCCACACCAAAATGTAAAAAAAATGCCCCCCCCCAAATCCATACCAGACCCTTATTTGAGCATGCAGGTGAGGAATAGGAGGGGAAGAACGCCCCCCACCCCAAAGCACCTTGCCCCCAAGTTGATGGGGACAGGGGCCTCTTCCTGACAACCCTGGCCGATAGTTTTTGGGGTCTGCAGGCGGGGGGCTTATCAAAATTTGAAAGCCCCCTTTAACAAGGGGGCCCCCAGATCCAAGCCCCCTATGTGAATGGGTATCGGGTACATCATACCCATACCCATTCACCAAAAATGTAGTGAAAAAAAACAAGAGTCGGGGTTGTAAGGAAAGCACCATGCCTTCATGTTGATGGGGACAAGGGCCCCTTCCCGACAACCCTGGCCAGTGGTTGTTGGTGTCTGTGGGCAGGGGATTATAAGACGGTCGGGGAGAAGACTAGAGCTATTTTTTAATAAAGGACTTGTCAATTTTTTTTTTTTTTTACATTACACTGCATTTTTGGTGAATGGGTAGGGGTAGGATGTACCCGATACCCATTCACATGGGGGGGTTTGATCTGGGTGCAATAAAATGCATGTACATTTTGGGAAAAAAATATGTGCATTACCTTCCATTGTTGTGCATTCTTAATTGCGTTAACACACGTTTTTATTCATGTTAATTTGCTAAGGAACAAAATAATATGAAGATTTTTTTTCCCACTCATGCAAATGCTCCGTTGCCTAATCCGATAGGGTCCAGCATCCTCAGTGTAGCAGTGTAGCAGGGGGGGGGGGGCAGCCTCACAGATGATGCAGTGGTGGGGGCAGTTACTTGCACCAATCTCCTTGTATAGCTTTCTCCTTACCGTGGCTGTCAGCTGCTTTATTGAAAGCTATACAGAGAGATTGGTGCTTATAACTGCTCCCACTGCTGCACTGATCATCCTCGACTGTCCCATATGTCCTCCTCTGGCTCCCAGGGTCCTCTGTGTGCTCTTCTGGCTTTGCAGGTCCTCCTCCGGTTTCTGACAGATCTGTCATGATGGAGAGCAGAGGAAGGAGCCGGTAAATATGTAATTTGCCAGCTCCTTCCTTTTCTGAATGCACTTCCTTTTCTGGAGTCAGTGATCACTGAATCTGTTCATTCATAACTGAGCATTGTAAATTGTGTTTACGATGCTTCAAATTATGAATGAACAGAAGCAGCTGTCTCCTGTCCATTCATTTTCAGCTGAGGATGCAGAGAAAGGGACTGGGAAGGCTGTGTCCTCAGTCCCTTTTCCTGTCTCAAAAGGGAGGTGTCAGGGATCTGTTTAGACCCCTGATATCTCACCAAAACCACCCTCCAACAGGGCTGATAAAAAAAAGAAAAAGAAAAAGAAAGAAGTATTTAGCACCCTCTACCATAGGTAGGTGCTAGAAGTGAGGATTTTTGTGTGGTAGCTGACAGGAAGGTACTTTAGACATACCTATGCTTCAGGCTAGGCCTGCTTGTTTTGATCTGAGGGCAGGGAGTGGTTAGTGTAGCAGTGGGTTTAACCACCTGTGCTTCATTTCTTGGCCGCCTCTCCTGTTTTCAGGGAGAATCTTCTGGAAGAGGGGCACGGCTAGGAGCTGGAGTGACAGAGAGCTCATGTAAGGAGCCCTGACCAATCCCCACTCATAAGCTCTGGTCCAATCCATTGGAAAAGAGTTTGTTTCCTGGGAGACGTGAAGAATGGAGTGCTAGATCACAGCAGGAGGCCCATCCCCATCTGGGGGGGGCACCCGCATTGACAGAGGAGCCTGAGAGACCTGGGATGGAGCCTCATCCTTAAACGGTCATGGAAGAGGTGTCCTGGAACAGAGGGGCTGGAGAAGTGATTGGAACGCGTGTCCGGTTAAGTTCTTCACCAAGACAGGAGAAGGTCAGTGAGTGAGGCACAGTGGATATCTGGAGAAGGCATGCCAGGGGACCTGGTTGCAAGGCCAGAGGAGAGACTGTGGGGTTTGTGTGTCAAATCGATGTGGCCTTCGGATACAGGATTTGCAATTCGGGCTCGCTGGGATCAGTAGTCCACCAACTAATGCAAGCTGCTAAACAACTAGGCTGCAAGAAGGGGTACTGCAGGCCTCTGGCCTATTAACAGTTCAGCAAGTCAGCCAGCATCTAGGAATATTTACAGTAATCCTTGGTGTAAAGTGAAGATGATGAAAGACTGAGGTGGCGTACACACGACCGAGAAACTCGTCGGGCGAAACTCATCGTTCTGCCCGTCGAGTTCCTAGTTCGGCAGTCAAAAAGCTTGTCGAGCCAAATTTTCCCATTGAACAACGAGGAAATAGAGAACATGCTCTCTTTTGGGCTCGACGAGTTCCTCGACAGTTTTCTCGGTGAAAAGTGTACACACGACCGGTTTTCTCGGCAGAATACGTCGCCCATCGAGGTTCTTACTGGATTCTGCCGAGGAAACCGGTCGTGTGTACGCCGCCTAATAGTTCACAGTAACCATCCGCTACAATTGCAATAAATAAATATTTAAAGGTTAAATTGTAAAAATAGATAAAAAGATAAATAAAAAAAACACTGACACCCCCCCCCCTCCAAAAAAAACAAACAAACAAGAAAACATTGGAAAAGATAAATAACAACAAATATATATAAATTCCAATAAATAATAAAAGAAAATACATTTGTAAAAAATTTAATTGTAAAAAAAAAAACTACAGACACAGTTCACTCCTCATCAGTGCCACCTATCAGTGCTGCATATTAGTGCCACTGTCACATGACATTATAAAAAAGTATCAGTAATCGGTATCGGCGAATACTTGAAAAAAGTATTGATACTTGTAGTCTTGTACTCTGTCGTAAAAAAAGTGGTATTGGTGCAACATTAACACAAGCTGCAAGCATGTCAACACAGGCCCTTAGGGATCTTACAGAACAGCTAGAAGAGTCATTCCCTCTTCCAGGACAGCATTCAGCACATCAATACTGGGATTCCAAGCCTAATGCTCCCCCTAGTGTACAGATGAGGGAATAACATCTCTCTGGTCATATAAAGGTACAGAATTCACACATTATAGGTAAAGAGCAAAGCCTCGTACACATGATACGATTGTTGGCAGGCGATTGTCTGTTGACCTGAAATCTGACCGTTAGTATGCTCCTTTTGGCAATTGTTGTCCAAATTTCGCCCAATAAATGTTGGATGACATGCTAGTAAATTTTCGGTGGACAACGGATTATTCGGAATCAATGCTCACTAAACACAAAATTAGCAGAAGGGGCCCAAAGGGTGGCGCTCAAGAGCTAAAATTCCTCGTAGTACGTCAATATGTTTGTTGGCTGATAATTGTGTACCATTAGTATGCAAGACAAGATCCAGGCTCACGCCCTGAAGGCAAAAATCTGATGCTCGGTTGGCCAACAGTCGGATCGCGTGTACGAGGCTTTAGAGTGTGAAGAGTTACCAGTAGGGTTGCCACCTCATCCCTTTAAAACTCAACACATATAAATTACACAGCTTCTGAGGCTAATTTATTGCAGGTGAGGCTGGGTTCACACTACACGACTTTCATCCTACTTTGCTCTGCGACATCTGTCCTACATTGATCCTACATTGATCCTTCATTGGTCCTACATCCATCCGACTTTCATGAACAGGATACTACTTTGGTCCGACTTTGTGATAGACTGACTTGTTCTTTGACCAATCAAAACAATCCCAGAGTGAGATAAATTCCTTTTACTGGTGCTGTAATCACATGTCAGATGGCAAAAGTCGGATGGTTAGGACAAGGCTCCTACTTTGGTCCTACTTCAATGATATTCAATGGGCTGAGGCTGGGTTCACACTTGTTCCGACAACGCTCCTACATTGGGAGCTCATGTAGCATGACGTGTGAAAATCAATGTTTCCCTATGAGAGCCGTCTTAACTGGTCCTACACAAGTCGGTCCGACTTTGAAACTACTCCCTGTACTACTTTGGTCCTACATTGATCCTACTTCAGCCCATTGAATATCATTGAAGTAGGACCAAAGTAGGAGCCTTGTCCTAACCATCCGACTTTTGCCATCTGACATGTGATTACGGCACCAGTAAAAGAAATTTATCTCACTCTGGGATTGTTTTGATTGGTCAAAGAACAAGTCAGTCTATCACAAAGTAGGACCAAAGTAGTATCCTGTTCATGAAAGTAGGATCAATGTAGGATCAATGTAGGACAAATGTCGCAGAGCAAAGTAGGATGAAAGTCGTGTAGTGTAGTGTGAACCCAGCCTCAGGCACCGAGTGAGTTTAATTACCACCTTAATCTGCCACGGAACCTGTGTAATTAATATGTGTTCAGTTTTAAAGGGATGAGGTGGCAACCCTATTTGGATCCCATTTCTCTGGTACAAGTTGATCTTGGTCTCATCTGTCTATAGGATGTCCACAAGCTGAACTGAAACAGAACCAACAATTTAGAATAATTATTCTGAGCCAAACTACTGCTCAGACAACTATAATTTAACACATAGCGCCCTACACCATGTGAGCAGGGCACTACACTGCATTTGTAGAAAACATTAGCACATACTGTACACAAAGATGAATCACAACACATGGTAACACCTCTGCTAAATGATGATTACAGGCACATTGGTTAGTCGCTAACAAAATCTCAGAAGCATCAGTATCCTGTACTATTTTTCTTGTACTATGTTTCTTGTGAACATTTTGCACAATGAAAATAAACACCTTAAAGTGGAATTCCACCCATTTAAATGTCAGCAGCTACAAAAAGTGAAGCTGCTGACTTTCAATAACCAGACACTCACCTGTCCCACAGTCTAGCGATGCGGGCGGCGCTAAGCCTCGCTCCTCTCCCCCTTTTCTCCGTGGCACCGGCATTGTAACCGTGGGCTGTGACTTCACAACGGGGCACGACGGGGCAATCTTCTGGGAACTGTGACGTGTCCCAGAAGATTGCAGGGGGGGAGAGGTGAACATCCCCCAAAAAATGACATGCCAGATGTGGCATGTCAGGGGGTCACCAGTACTTAAAGCGGAAGTTCCATTTTTGGGTGGAACTTCACTTTAAACTTAAAGAGGAATTATAGAGTTAAAAAATATGCTTGCAAATTAGCCTTTTATGTTGGCTTGTTTGTCTCTTCTGCAATAAATGCCTATTGCCTTATTATCTGCCCACCAGCGATGTTTCTGTAGATACGTGCTGTATTATAGAAACATGGAGAAAATACCCCGAAAATATACCTGCAACCTTTTCCAACTCTCCAAACTTTACCTAGTAAATTGAGTTCTTTATCCACCAAACATTTACCTGCTAAACTTAAAGCGGAGCTGCACCCAAAAGGCATACCTCCCAACTTGTCAATGATGGACACTTCAGGGAGGAAGTGACCTGATGGTGCAGATACAGAAAGTTGGTGTTGCCAAACTATTAACAGTGGGAGAACCTTAAGGGCTCTTTCACACGGGGCGGATCAGTAATGATCCGCCCCGTGCACCTCGGTTTGCTCAGCGGGGATCACTCCGTTGATCCCCGATGAGCCGGTGGATGACAGGGAGGTCCTCGCACACTGTGCAGGGACCGCCCTGTCTTTTCTCCGCTCTCCCCTATGGGGGGATCAGATGAACAGGGACCAGACGGATGGAAAAGTAGGTTTTTCCTCCGTCATACTTTGGCGGACCGGAGCGGGTCGGATGTCAGCGGGCATGTCACCACTGACATCTGCGGCACCATAGAGGATCACAGAGTGCCCGTTCAGGTCCGCAAAAAAAAAACTGGCAGGCGGATCTGAACGGGCGCTCAGTGTGAAAGAGCCCTAAGGGTCAAACAAAACCCAGGCTTCCTTGTACTGTACCTATAAAATATGCTTTGATTGCTGTACTATAAGCAAGAGTCTCACAGAGACACACAGTATCTCACAAAAGTGAGTACACCCCTCACATTTTTGTAAATATTTTATTATATATTTTCCTGTGACAACACTGAATATATTACACTTTGCTACAATGTAAAGTAGTGAGTGTACAGCTTGTATAACAGTGTAAATATGCTGTCCTCTCAAAATAACTCAACACACAGCCATTGATGTCGAAACTGCTGGCAACAAAAGTGAGTACACCGCTAAGTGAAAATGTCCAAATTGGGCGCAATTAGCCATTTTTCCTCACTGGTGTCATGTGACTCGTTAGTGTTACAAGGTCTCAGGTGTGAATGGGGAGCAGGTGTGTTAAATTTGGTGTTATCGCTCTCACTCTCTCATACTGGTCACTGGATTACCACTCTCTTTGGGGCACCCGAAGATGCCCCAGGTCTTTTATAATCCTATAGTGTATACTATGAAAAAAATGTGCCCTGTGCCGCTAAAGTGTTTGGGTTTGGCTTAAAGGAAAGGTGGCAACCCTAGCTGTCTTCCCTGAAGGAAGCCTCTTCTAAAGATGATGCACAAGGAAGCCCACAAACAGCTCCGACCAGCACATGATCATCAGAAAGGGGCACAGATAATGGGAAAATTACAACCCCCCTATGCTAGTAGGCACATGGCGGAGCGGGGGTGTGTAATTCAATTTTGTTTATTTTAATTCTGCACTGGCTGTCTTTGAAATTGCCCCTGCCCCCTATTAAATCCAATCTGGGGACAAAACCAGGGACAGACTTGGTCCGGGGACAGTGTCCTCAATCAGGGGACTGTCCCCTGAAACTGGGGATGTCTGGTCACCATACAGTACAGTGTGTCTTGCCTGCAGTCAAGCATGGTGGTGGGAGTGTCATGGTCTGGGGTTGCATGAGTGTTGCCGACACTGGGGAGCTACAGTTCATTGAGGGAATGATGAATGCCAAAATGTACTGTGACATACTGAAGCAAAGCATGATCCCCTCCCTTTGGAGACCGGGCCGCAGGGCAGTATTCCAACATGCTAACGACCCAAAACACACCTCCAAGATGCCTTGGGTAAAGGTAATGGACTGGCCAAGCATGTCTCCAGGCCTAAACACTATTGAGCATCTGTGGGGCATCCTCAAATGGAAGGTAATTACCACCATAATCAGCCACAGAACCTGTGTAATTCATATGTGTTCTGTTTTAAAGGGATGAGGTGGCAACCCTAGATCCAAAGCATACCACCTCATTAGTGAAGCATGCTGGTGGTAGTGTCAATAGCGTGGGCATGTATTGATGATGTAACTGCTGACAAAAGCAGCAGGATGAATTCTGAAGTGTTTCAGGCAATATTATCTGCTCATATTCAGCCAAATGCTTCAGAACTCATTGGACGGCACTTTATAGTGCAGATGGACAATGACCTGAAGCATACTGCGAAAGCAACCAAAGAGTTTAAGGGAAAGAAGTAGAATGTTATGCAATGGCCAAGTCAATCACCTGACCTGAATCCGATTGAGCATGCATTTCACTTACTGAAGACAAAACTGAAGGGAAAATGCCCCAAGAACAAGCAGGAACTGAAGACAGTTGCAGTAGAGGCCTGGCAGAGCATCAACGGGGATGAAACCCAGCGTCTGGTGATGTCTATGCGTTCCAGACTTCAGGCTGTAATTGACTGCAAAGGATTTGCAACCAAGTATTAAAAAGTGAAAGTTTGATTTATGATTGTTAATCTGTCCCATTACTTTTGGTCCCTTAAAAAGTGTGAGGCACATATACAAACTGTTGTAATTCATACACCATTCACCTAATTTGGATGTAAATACCCTCAAATTAAAGCTGAAAGTCTGCATTTAAAGCATATCTTGTTTGTTTCATTTCAAATCCATTGTGGTGGTGTATAGAGCCCAAAAAATTAGAATTGTGTCGCTGTCCCAATATTTATGGACCTGAGTGTAAGGGAAGATGCTGTTTGGCGGGGCTCGTCTCCCGATAGCGATCTGATGGCCCTCCTCGCCTCAGGGGTGTGTGAGCGGTTTCGTAGCCTTTCGCCGGCTGACCCAAGGCCTTGCAACTGATAGTAAGCCCAGGAGTTTCTGGGGCCTACAGATCCAGGGATGGTCCTTCGCTACCTTGTCTACAGAAGGAAGCTGAACCTGAGGGATTCAATTAATGGACGTACCCTGGGAGATTTTCCTCACTGTGTTGCCGGCCAAAGATTATTGGCACCATGAGTTGTGTAACTTTTGTTCGAACTATACCAAGTGTGCAGTTTGTTACATGATCTTGTGGCAGTAGACCGTTGGACGGCTTGACAACACTTACTAAGTCTGTGGCAGAGACTTTGACGAACTTCACACCAGCTGCTAAGCCGGTGAGAGTAGGCCTATCTGGTGGTTTCTGAAATCCAGTGTGGAGCTGAGTTAATCCTCTGGACATAAGTTGTAACCGTGATCCGCAAAGCAAACGTACCTGAGTCTTTGCCTATCCCTCTACCCCTCTG
Organism: Rana kukunoris; assembly: GCA_029574335.1. NCBI lineage: Eukaryota > Metazoa > Chordata > Amphibia > Anura > Ranidae > Rana > Rana kukunoris. The sequence continues at coordinate 499,965,491 of CM056049.1, read as the reverse complement.
TTGGAGAACTTAGTTTAAATAAAATCCTTGAGAGAGACTTTGTGTTTGGTGCAGACATTCTTATGGACAACTCTTCAAGGAGAATCCCTGAAACAAGCGTATAGAACATATAGAACGTATAGAACAGTAAGTAATGGCAGACCCAAATCTAAACCAGCAGCTCCTTCGAGGGTAGTGCTACAGCAGTTTCTGACTCCTGCTACACAAAGGTTATGCTTTACTGCTTTTTTCTTAGGCTAGGTTCACATCTATGCTTTTTGTAGTGAATTAGAAAATTTGTAGAAAAGCACTACAATCCATTTAACATTAGATCTTATAGGTCACGTCCACATCTATGCAGTTTCAACCAGTGCGTATTTTGTAAAAGTGCAGGGACTTTTTTTTACACAAAGCACGTGCTTTTTTGGTTCCCTAGACATTAAAAAACCCATGAAAAACGCATATACTGTATGTTCTGCCTCCTTTTTCAAGGCAGCCCCATATACTTCCACGGTTAATTTTAACGCCAAAGTCTTCCTCTACAACTTAATTTGCACTACTTACCTGTGATTAAGTATGTATGTCCTATGATGTGTAGCCCTCTGGATTCTGAAAAAAATCTTCGCTGCCTGCAGGGCTGTCCTTTTCCTGCTGCTGAACTGGGCTAAGGGCCGGTTCACACTGGTGCGAAAAACACTCTAACTTCAATAGCTCAAGTCACATGACATGTCAAAATGATTGGTTCCCCATTAGACCCATCTTAACTGGTCTGAATTGTGTTGGTCCGACTTTTGAAAACATTCCTGCACTACTTTGGTCCGACTTGGATGCGATTTCAGCCCATTGAATTTTAATGGAAGTCTCATCCAAGTCGAATCAGCATCTTACCTGCTCAGTTAGCAATGCAAAATATATTGAAAAAAAATGGCGTGGGGTCCCCTCCAAATCTATACCAGACCCTTAGGTCTTTTTTTTTTTATACCAGACAATGTGATGTTACAAGGGGGCGGGGTCTTCATGTTTTGTCACCACATGGCCATGCCCCAAGAACTGTCAGACACGGGAGCTACCAGAACAGCCAGAATATTTGTTGGGGAGGAGCTTTTTTAGTTTTTTAATGGGTCAGAGGCAATAAAGGAAGACATGATTGACATTGGATCTACTTCGGGGGACATTATTAATATTTAAAAAATAGGAAAGAGCCCCCCTGCCCCAAACCCCCCCATGGATTGTTCAGGAGGGGGGCCTTGCTCGTCCCCCCTTTCCTTGTCTGCCAGGCAGGCTGCATGCTCTGATAAGGATCTGGTATGGATTTGGTGGAGGGGGGTTTCCCCTCAAATTTTATACAAGACTTAAGGGTCTATAATGGATTTGGGGGGACGGGGACCTCACGCCATTTTTTCTTTTAAATTTGGAGTGGAAATCCATAACGGACCCAAGTCGCACTCATCTCAAGTCATATCCTGTTCATTAAAGTCAGATCGATGCTGGACCGAAGTTGCAGGGCAAAGTTGGATCAGAAGTTGTGAGACTTTCGTGTCGGAGCAGTGTGAACCCGGCCTCAGCTGCACTTAAGATGATCCAACAATGACACACCCTCTCCAAGTTTTTTTCACTGATTACACTGCCTCAGTCTGCCTGTAGTACAATCTGTAAATGGCGGAGAGTCTAATCAGTCACAAGATTCTTTCCTCCATTCACAAATCTTGTTATAAGCAGTGTAATCAATCAAGAATATTTCTCAATGGAAGAAAGGACAGAAGGGGACGTGTCCCCATCAGATCATCTTTAGTGCAGCTGAGACGAGAGATCTGAAGCTGCTAACCCTCACAGCGCAGAATTTCAGTAGCAGGAAGAGGACAGACATTCCTGCAGTGAAGATTTCTTTAGAATCCATAAGCCTGCACATTGTGGAACATACGGTACTTCATTACAGGTGTGTAATATAACTAGAGTCGGTTCACACTGGGGCGACTCTTCAGGCGGCTCAGTCGGGGAGACCTGCATTGACTTCTATACAGAGGTCATTTTGCAGGTCGCCTCTGAAGTCGTCTTCAGGACACCTTGCGGAGTCGCCCCCAAAGTCGTGCTGCCTAAGTGTGAACCGGCTCTTATATATATTTTTTTAGCTAAACTTCATATTTAACACTTCTAAAAAAAACATAACTGACATATTAGGGCAACTGAAATCCAGGTTTGTAATTATTCCTTTAATTTTACCCAGATACAAAGATCTTACAAATATGAATGTATACTGATCAGGTGTGGCAATGTACATTAAAAAGAACAGAAATGTACACAATGTTATTTTGTGCTTAAACTCCATTTAGGGTGGAGCTCCAGGCAAAAAGTTAAATACACATTTGAAATATATATATACGTGTGAATTGTTTTACCTATCAAAGTATTCGCAACTCTAATTAGTCAGCTGTGAAATGCGTGGTATACTGCACAGCTAGGCAGGCAGCAGACAAACACATTTCCTTGCAGTTTCTCCAGTCAGCTCTCTGCCTCTGTATGTGAATCACAACTATGCTCAACAAAATTACAATAGGTAAAAAAAACAACAACAACATTTAGGTATTTTAGTTGTGTAATAAGCTGCTCCTTATTAGGTATAAATATGGTTGCTTTTTTTTTTTAGTGCAGTCCAGATAATAAATGGAGAATGGCCTATGCAAAGGTTTTTTCATAAGTGTATTTTCTGATCTGGTCTGAAATCCACTCCTTGTAGACTGTCACTCTGGTGAAGACCTGAGGCTTTCTATCCACCAGACAGTTCTTGGGCCCAAAGCTTGTGATTCCTTGAAGTTCCCAGGCAGTGCCTGTAGTAGATTTACAAATCAGAGCTCCTTCTGCGTCACTCTGAAAAGAAAGTTAGCACATAATACATTATATAAAACGATACAATGTAACAAAGTATCATTATACCCCCTACCTTACACACACACACACTTGTTTTCTGCACAGAACTTAATCCTTTTAAAGTAATTCCATTGCTGGGTTTTAAAAACAGCAGGACATGCAAAAGATGAGGTTTTATACTCGGCTGTCCTGCCTTTCGTTTATCTGATCTTTGGTTTGTTCAAGAGCTATGTGATGCATCCCCTGCCACGTGCTGTAGTTCCTTCCCCGATCCCTACATCACTGTTGTGTCATAGGAGCTGTCAGAAGGAACCACAGAATGCAGCAGGTGATCAGGTTGCTATTAACATAGGGTGACCAGACATCCCCGGTTTCAGGGGACAGTCCCCGGATTGAGGACACTGTCCCCAGACCAAGTCTGTCCCCAGTTCTGTCCCCAGATAGGATTTGAACAGGGGCTGGGGCAATTTTAAAAAACAGGTAGGGGAGTATTAAATTATTTTATAATTCTGAATTACACACCCCTGTGATGGTGGTAGAACATATCCCCGTCAAGCCTTCCCTTCTTCTCCCATAAAAGAAATCACCCAATATTCCACGAGTAGGAATATCCCTGGAATCGCCGAATAATCCATACATGAGCCAAGGCTTAATGCTGGATTTAGACAGGACACACTTTATTGAAAGTACACAGCCCTTTTATACAGAATTTGGAACATCCCGGCCCCAACACCGCTTTTCTATTGTCAATTGTAAAGTCATTTGTGGTTTCCCAGTCCTCTTCCATCAAATGAGGACTTCAAAATGTCCAGCAGAGATTGGTCCCAAAGCTTGAATGCCTGAATATGTGTTTGAGACAGAAGCCCCCAGGGGGTAATTACAGAATGAAGCAATCAGAACAACAATTAACACCTCTACACACTGACAATAAAATGTCTCTCACAAGCCCGACTCCACTTATTCACTAGTCGGAGCCAAGCATTGAAGGGTCATTGTCCAGTGACCTAGTAGGACAAATTAAGCCACTTCCAGATCTCTTGCAATATGTACTCCACATGTCTCATTTTGCAATACATGAATAGATTTCACTGAAACACTTTAAATTATGGTCCATGACACCCCACTCTGCCGCTCCTACTAGCTTGGGGGGGGGGGTTATTTTGTGCCCCTTTCTGATGATCATGTGTTGGTCGGCCTATGTGTTACCATATGTAGGGATATGAAATAAGGAACTATTCTCCAATTACCATGGAAAACACCTTAAAGTGGTTGTAAAGCCTTTTTTTTTATTTTTTCCTACTGTTAAGCCTATAATAAGGCTCACCTGTAGGTAAGGAGAATATCTCCTAAATCTGTACGGTTTAGGAGATATTCCCCTTTGCAATGCGCCGCTGATTGCACCGCTGATTGCACCGCATGCACAAGGGGGATTCTCAGCTAAAGGACCGGCAGCCGCCGGACCTTGCCGAATTGAAAATTCCCACGCGCATGCGCGGGTGTGACGACATCGCCGATCCAGCCAATCACAGCGCTGGAGCGGCGATACCCGGAAGACACGCCAGGCAAGATGACATCTCGCTCGGCGTGGACCAGGTAAGTTCCTTTCACCTCGTTTCGAGTAAGTATTTCATAATGAGCGAATATGCTCATTATGGCTTTTGCCTTGCAGGAGTAAAAAAATAAAAGATTGTATATGCGGGTTTACAACCGCTTTAAAGTGGTTGTAAACCCACTATACATCCGGGTGAAGTAAACAGCCCCAGATGATACACAGAGATCAACCAAATCGTCCTACAGGTTTTATATGTATATCTGCTGTGTTCACAATTATATACCGTTTAGAAAGTTGAGATCATGTTAGGAGATTTTCTCTTCCTGGTTAACAGAGTGTGATGTCTGGGCATACAGCCAAGATAGCTAACATTAATGATTGGAGGAAAGGCACACACCCCCTCTCCTCATAGGCAGAGACTCTCTATGCTGTTTTGTAATAGGAGGTTCTCTCTGCTAACCTATTTTAGCAACCCCCTCTGACAAAAGATTCAGGCTGCTTTTGTCTAAAAAGTCAAAAAATATGTCAGGAGTTCTCAGGCTGATAACAGAGGAACCGTTCAGAACAGAGCTTTAAGACATAGCTCATTGAAAATAGATAACAAAATACTGCAGATATGTGTCCAGCTCAAATTTCATGAATCGGGTTTACATCCACTTTAAGGAAATAACTATTTACAGAGAAAGTTTTACTGCAGAAACAGACACAAGAGTCAGGAAACAAAGTGGCTTTTTTTCAATGTTGTATCCTTATGCAGTAAGTTCTAAATTGTAGTCATTAGGTAGCTAAACACAAAGTAATCCACTACAAGGAAAAACACCTGTATTGGTAAATCAGATGTACCAAGCTTAAAATAGAATTAAACTACTGGATGTACAAAATGTACTTACTCTACAACTAGACTTAAGCTTCGAAAGTGAGTCAAATCCAGTGCATAACATTGATGTAGTAAGATGGTTCTCCCAATATCTGGGCTGGCTGCAAATCTCAAAAGGCATGATGGGTATTGGAGTTTGAAACCTTGCCTTGGATGTAGCAGAATCCAGTCCACCTGCAAGCATACATAGATTAATACCAATGCTTAATAAACACAACGTCTTCGCATTAGTTATATTATTAAAAAGACTGTGGGCCAGATTCACAAAAGAATTACGCCGGTGTATCTACAGATACACCGGCGTAATTCGAATTTCCCGCCGGCGTATCATTGTTTTCTATCCAAACATGATACGCCGGATTTACGCTAAGATCCGACTGGCGTAACTCACTTACACCGTTGGATCTTAAATGTAATGTTACGCCGGCCGCTAGGTGGCATTTACGTCGATTTTCTCATTTGTCTATGCAAATGAGCCTGATACGCCGATTCCCAAATGATTTTGCCCCGCCTCGTCGTCGTTTACGATGTTTCCGTAAGCGTAAACTTACCCCTGCTATATGAGGGGTAAGTTTACGTAGGTCCGTCGTATGCCATGTTAAGTAAAGCGTCGGGACAGCGTCGTCTTTTTCCTTCGTTTACGTTCACGAATAGGGCTTTACGTCAATGACGCTCACGTCGGCTTCATTGACGTTTTCCGACGTGAGCTGGAGCATGCGCACTGGGCTATTTTTACGGCCGGCACATGCGCAGTTCGATCGGTGCACTTGTAATTTAAATACAAGCCACCCCTGTTTGAATTACGCAGCCTTACACCGGGCCATTTACACAACGCCGCCGCAAATTACGGAGCAAGTGCTTTGAGAATACGGCACTTGCTCCAGTAAGTTGCAGCGGCGTAGTGTAAATGGCATACGCTACGCCGGGATCTATGTGAATCTGGCCCTAAAGCTCTATTCTTAATTCTTACTTAATTTTCATTACAAAGTGTCATCAGCTGTCATCTGAGCTTCATAGAAAAATATTCATACATAATAAAAATGCATAAAATATAGTCATCTAGCACCTCAGAATGCCCCTCCCCCAAGATATATCAGACATATGTGTCAGCAACCCCTCCTCCCCCAAAACAATAATAAAAAAAAAATTAAGCACTAATCTGCATGCTAAACCCCCAAGCAAATATTTCCATTCTCCTCAAATAAAAATCCCCCCTTCTCTCACTGCATTACAACAAGTCCCCAGTCGCTTTCAGATTGGGACTTTACAGAATTTGCCTATCCACCCCATACCCACATTCTTTGCTGGGAGGAGATGGGGGTGGGTAAGCAAACCCTTCACAGTCCTGATCTGACAGTCACAATTCAGGAACAGAAAGTGGCAGGAGGAGGAGCTGGAGGGGGGAGAGAGCACAGCCTGCACCTCCTTCTGGCTCTTTTCTGCTCTTTTCTGCTCTCCAGATTTCACTTGTCCTTTCCCGCTCTGTAATGATGCTGCTGTCACTACTCTTTTCAGCTTGTAGCGGCAGGAACACTTTACGTGCTGCCCCCTCACCTAATGTGATACCAAAGCCTATGTCAGCCACCCATTCTGCCTCCTTCCTTGTCCTGGCCCTGCTCTCACCTAACACACAGCTCGCTCATGTGTCATATCAGTGCTGGTCACATTTATATGTGCGTGCTCTGGTATTGTTTTTAGAGTTTTAACATTATAACACTATATGGAGCATTTTTTGCGTTGTATGAGATGAGCTAAAGTTGTGGAAGGGGTTTGGAAAAGATTAATGACAGTAAGGTCTGGTGAATATGTTTGGAGCACAGGTCTTGGACACATTCTCTTGGTTACATTGATGTGGTGGTGTGAAGAAACAGAACATAAACGCAGGAACGTGGATGTTTTGGACTTGATTTTGATTCACAAGAACTTTATTTTCAGGTTTATTTTACCTTGAGTTTTTTATATTTAGTTAACTTTTTTGTTTTATAGACACAATTGCTTTTGATACACAAGTTATAACATGTTGCAGAATTCGAACATGTATTTAATTTTGTTTGTGGAGATTTATAGGCCCTTTTAAATCAAGTGTTGTGTCTTATTTACTGTATATAAATTTCACAATTTAAGTTCTACACAAGACCCCGTGGCCGACGCCTGTATCGACCATCTGGAAGGATTAGGCCTTCAGCAACTAGTACGTGAGCCCACACATGCTTCAGGTCACACACACTCGATCTTATCTTCAGACAAAATCTGAAAGTAAGTGTTTTGGAAAATGAACCATTGCCATGGACAGATCACCATGCAATTAAATTCATAATTTCCAATACTGCCCTATTGATAAAAACACCCAAGCCAGTGACAACACACTGGTCTAGATCTCAGAAGAAGCTCCATTCGGAACTCTTCAAATCTACCTTGGAAAATAAAATTAAAACAATTCAACCAGGTCAAATGGCCGCAGACATACTGGACGCCATAAATGCAGCCCTACTACAGTCAGCCGACTTAGTAGCACCAGAACGCAAAGTCCTTACCCGGAAAAACAAGGCAGGCTGGTTCAACAACCAGATATCGCTACTGAAGCAAGAGCGTAGAAGGGCAGAAGCCGCCTGGAAAAGAAACGCTTCCGAGGCGAACCTCGCCTTCTACAAAGTAGCAACAAGAAGATACCACATAGAAATCTTCAAAGCCAAGAAAAACTATTTTTCCATGGCTATCAACAGCGCCTTAAACCGCCCCCGGGATCTCTTCAAGCTGGTCTCGCAGACCATGAATCCAGACTGTCTTGAAGCCCCCAACGCAGACACCCAAGAATTTTGCAATGAATTGTCGGATTTCTTCATCAATAAAATTGAGGGAATCCGGGAAAGCATTCCGCAAAACAATACCCCTGAGCTACCACACAGCACCCATGTGGAACATGCTACAACCAACAAGGTTCACTCTGGAACCCATCTCCATCGATGCCACAGAAAATATCATCGGCGCTTTGCATAACAGCACTTCGCCTAATGATATCATCCCTACTAAGCTGCTAAAGGAATGTGCCGATATCCTGGCACCTCCCATTACGCAGCTTATAAACCAGTCATTTAAGGAAGGCATAGTGCCCTCCCTGCTGAAAGAGGGCACAATCCAGCCCATCTTGAAGAAACCTACCCTGAATCCCAAGGACCCAAATCACCGCCGTCCCATAACAATGCTAAACGTTTTCTCCAAGGTAATGGAGAAAGTGGTGGTACAACAGCTGCAACAGCATCTACATACCCACAACCTACTCGATCCACTGCAATCGGGATTCCGTCCCGGACACGGGACGGAAACAGCACTGCTCAAAATATGGGACGACGTTCTGGAGGCCGCAGACAAAGGAGAATCTTGTCTCCTGGTTCTGCTGGACCTAAGCGCAGCCTTTGACACCGTAGATCACAAACTGCTACTGACTCGGCTGGCTGAGGTAGCCGGAGTCACAGAGGGTGATTTACCATGGTTTTCCTCCTTTTTGGGAAACCGTTCTCAAACGGTGAAGTTGGGACCATTCTCTTCTGGAAAACGCACTCATGTGTCATGTGGAGTCCCCCAAGGCTCACCTCTGTCACCGGTGCTCTTTAACATCTATCTTCGACCTCTCTTTGAAGTCATCAGTAGTCAACAACTACTTTATCACTCATATGCAGACGACACGCAACTGTATTTTCGCATCTGCAATAGAAAGGATCATCATCTCAGCTTAGAGAATTGTCTCTCTTCAATAGAAAAGTGGATGACTAGGAGTTATCTCAAACTCAACAATTCTAAAACAGAACTTCTTCTGTTTCAGGCCAGTCGCAAGAGTCAACTGGCAACAACCTGGACACCTCCACCCATTCTGGGCCAGATCATCTCCCCTAGCGCCAAAGTCAAAAGTCTCGGGATCATCTTTGACACCCACATGACAATGGACGCACAAATAGGGTCAGTAGTCAGCGGATCTCACCATCTGCTGCGCCTACTCCGCAGACTTATTCCATTCATTCCCAAAGAAGATGTGCCAGTCGTGGTGGGAACAATTGTGAACTCCAGACTGGACTATGCAAATGCCCTCTACCTCGGACTCCCAAAGTACCAAATCGCTCGTCTGCAAGTCATACAAAATACGGCCGCCAGACTGGTGACTGGGAAAAAACCCTGGGAATCAATCTCACCGTCGCTGAGATCCCTTCACTGGTTGCCAGTAAAAGACAGAATTGCTTTTAAAGCGCTCTGTCTGACTCATAAATGCATCCATGGAAAAGCCCCGCAATATCTTTGCGATAAAATAGAACCCCTCAATCCCAATCGCATTCTGCGATCCAGTGACCAAAATTTGGTCAAAGTACCCAAAGCCAGATTCAAGTCCAAAGGAGAAAGAAGGTTTGCGGTCCAAGGTCCCAGACTTTGGAACGCTTTACCAACCAGCATTCGGTTGGAGGAAAACCACCTGACCTTCAGAAGACAGATTAAAACTCTGCTCTTTTGATGTCTAGAGAGACTGATACAACAAGCGCCCAGAGGCGATTTGGTTCGCATGTGCCGCGCTATATAAGTCATTCATTCATTCATTCATTCATAATTCCAAGATATCACAGCTTGGCAGCCATCTTGTAGTTACCCTGTAAATAGGGAGGAATTAAAGTATATGTAAACCCTCGCCTTGTAAAAGAACCCATTCAGTTAAAGAGCTGGGTCACACAGGGCGCGACTTGGGATCCGACTTGACGTAGCCCCAAGTCGCGCTGTTGAGAAAAGCAATTGAAGTGAATGGAGCCGTCTTAATGTACACTACTGAAGTCGCCCCGACTTCAGAAAAGGTTACTGTACTACTTCAATCCGACTTCTAGGCGACTTGTACCCATTGATTTCAATTGGAAGTCACCTCCAAGTCTGATCACTGTCATAACTGAAGCAAAAATACAGGAAGAGAACATACATTTCTCAGGCAAACCCCTCCCTCCCACAGAGCTGATTCTTGTTTGATTGGCCACTGAAAAGCCTCCTGTCATTTAGGTGACTTCAAGTTCGCCTTGTAAGTTGCCCCATGTCGCGCTGTGGTGTGCGCTTCAGTTCCTTTTCAGGTGGCCTCGCAAAGTCGCGGCCGGAGTCGTGTCGCCCCTGAAAGGCAAAACAATTGTGTCTAAATTAGGGTTGAGCTCCGTGTTCGATTCGAACGTATGTTCGACTCGAACATCGTCTGTTTGTACGTTCGGCCCAATTAGAGTGACGCGTCACGGCCCATAATTCACTGCGGCATTGCGTGCTGATGATTGGCCAAGCATGCACTATGACCCGCATGCTTGGCCAATCACAGCGCACAAAAAACGGAAAGCCATAATTGGCCAATTATGGCTCAGGGGGTTTAGTACATGCCCCACACTATAAAAGGCTGCCTGCAAGACGGCCTCGTGTAGTGTGTTGCGGCATTGTTAAAGAGATCAGTCCTATAGAGAGAGAGAGAGAGAGGCAGTGTCTTTATTACTAGATAGATAGAGCAGGCAGGCTTGTCAGTTTAGTTAAATTTACAGTGTGTAGAGGATATATATACATCCCAGGAGTTGTACATATATTTATACACTGTATAGCTTAGCTAGATCAGTTCTTCATAATTTACTGGCAGGCAGGTGATTGTGCTATTTAAAGACGTTATCACAGGTATAGACACCCAGCAGGTACAATATTTAAAGGAATTTTTTTTTTTTTTTTATTTAAAGCATCATTAAAATCAATGCTCCTGGAGCAGTGATTTTAATGATGCTTAAATAAAAAAAAAATAATAAAAAAAAAAATTCCTTTAAATATTGTACCTGCTGGGTGTCTATGGTTTGACTGTGAAAACGTCTTTGAGAACCCGGGTCTTGCCCGAGGGAACATGTATCAATGGAAAAAAAAGTTTTAAAAGCGGTCGTTTTTTTCAGGAGTCCTGCTCTCATGGACTGTTGCAGTTTTTTTTGCAGGTAACAAAAGGTGCATTTACTATTCATTTATTTTTAGGTGCCTGAAAAGCATTGCACCAGTGATTAGCAGATGGCTGGTGCTATGCGGGTCTCCTGCAAACTGTCAGTATATGTTGTCTGCCCATACATTGTCCAGGCAGGCATTTTCACACTGACAGGAATAAATCAATGAATTACCAGATTTGGCTCGCTGCTTTTTTCCAGAATTCTTCACAGGACCGCGGTAGTTGGCACAGTGGATGAAGATGTCTTGAGTAAACCCTCACATACAATTACAAGTTAATACAAAGATATGAAACAAAGCCTCCTACGCAAGTTCGTACCTGTTTATCTACAGCTGCATTTCCCCTCCACCCATTCAAAGTGCAGAACTTGCACAGAATCTCTTTAGCTCTGAAAAGCAGGGGGCGGAGTGCTGGAGTAACATTCAGTGAGGAGACCTCTGAGAGCTCTGAGAGCTGATTGGATTGCAGGGACACACCCCCTTCACACAGCACACAGGAACAGATCTGAGGCTGTCAATCTTTGGCTGTGCCCTCCCCTGTCACTATGTTTCTCTTGGTGGCAGACATTTTTAGCAGAAGTGACTCATGCTGATAGCAGAGGAACAGGGCAGCAGACAGAAATAACACTTAGTGCTCTGGACTGAGGCAAGTACACACTATAGAGGGATATGCTTTGTTTATGTCTTAGTTTTACAGCCACTTTAAAAAAAGGAAAGATTGTGTGCACTTATAGCAGACAGACACTGTTCACATTTGTTTAGGGTGTTAACAGAATTGCTCAGAAACTACAGAACAGAAACCATAATGTATATAAATGACCTGGAGAGAATGAATTTTTCTCATTAGTTGAATTTTCCTTTTGCTGCCAAAAGACATTTTAAAAACCTGTAGCACACAGAGGAATTCTATTTCTGAATAAAACATCCATACCTATGGCAGCCCAACCTGCCCAGTAGCAGAGCTCTCCTGGTGATGGGAATTCTTCTGACTCAGGAAGACAAACTGGTTGCATGTTAGTCACCTCCTTTGATAGATGCAGTAAAGCTATATCAAAAGATTGGTCATTGCTCTGAGGATAGTTGTAGTTCTCATGTCTGATAAGAGCATCAATTCCAACACACATCTCTGCCACATCAAGTCCAAAGCAAACCTTCAATGATTCGAGCTTCTGGTCTCTGAATGGAAATGATACAGCTGTTTAAAATGGAATACTGAACTGCATGTCTTCAATTAAGTTTTGTTGTTTTCAGTCAAAATGAAAAATGATTTGAATCCCACCATGTCTTACATGTATTTGTGTTTTTAGAGCATCACAACTGACCTGTTCAGACAATGGTGTCTTAAGTTCCCCTCCATATAATAACACACCTGACTGAAGGGGCTTCTATTTTACTTTTAAAATGGACCAGTAGCTTAAATTTAATTTTTTTTTACCTGAAAGACGTAATTACAACATACGCAAAGGGCCAAAACAAATGAGTTTGGATGGTTATACCTTACCTTTCATTTTAAGCTACAAGATGCTTAAACTCAAGGGCTGTTTTGACAGACTAAGGTCACGGTCAAGACAGGTTGCAGTGCAAGGTCAGACAATAAGAACGGATTTCGAGACCGTGCCTGCTTATGGATGAGGTCCTTAAACACAAGTCGTCCTCTTGGATGGTCAATGCTTTGCTAAGATGGGATACTGCCAGTTCTACAGAAAGGGCTGTCTACTTTTTAACAAAGGCCTCCTCAAATGGATACATGGCTGGTAGATGCTTGGGAGGGACAAAGAGCGTGTCAGAGTTTTTGTCATAAAGAAAGACTGCAAATACCAGGTGAATCAGGAAGGTGTTGGCAGTATTTGGAGCCTTTAAAATAGTGTAGACTGAGGAGAGTACTGGTGCCTACTGCCTCAAATATTGTCTGTTTTAGTTTAGGATGAATGGCAGACTCCTTCGCTATAGGTTTGTCTGTTAAGGACTCAGCGTTCGCTGAAGACTCAGAGGCTGCCAAGGCCTCAAGCAGATTGGATAAGGTTTTGGCCCATTAAATCCTGCATTACTGCTATTACAAATCTCCCAGGGAAAAGCAAAGGAGGCTGCCATGCCCAATGGAGCTAAGGAAGACTCAGAAAATAGCGTGAACAGAAAAATTCCAAGCTGTGTCCCGCACTTCAGGGAGTACACTGCAGACAACAATGGAACTGCTAGTGCAATGTGAGCTGAAGGCACCTAGTACAGTGGAACTGTCCATCATGTCTAGATTAAGATAAGTCAGAACATAATTTAACTCAGAATATGAGGCTAAGCCATAGATATTTATGAACCTGACTGCTTAGGTAACAGGAGTAGGGTCAGGAAGCCCAGGGTGACCAAGTTGCTGTAGATGGGCAGCAGGGATACACAAATGAGAGTTCCTTGTGTCCTTTACCAGTCGATCTCAACCTTCTCCTCAAGTACCCCCAACAGGCCATGTTTTAGAATTTTCTCTTAAATAAAATAGCTGTCCAAAATACCAAGCCATTGATTTAAAGCACCTGTGCAAGATAAAGGAAAACCTGCAAAAATGGCCTGTTGGGGATACTCGAAGACAGTGTTGAGAACCACTGTCCTATACAACAAGGAGCAGCAGCAGGAAGGTGTTTCCTTGATTCTGAAAAGGACCTTAAGTGCTGGGTGGCAACATTCCACCTAGCAGATGACCTCATTGATCAATCCCTCAGCATTAAACTCTTCTGTGGTAAAACTGCTGAAATTACTGTGTGAATTTTACAGGCACCAAGTGGCCCTAGGTAACTCCCCGAGCTACAACCATGGTTCTAAACCTGCAGCATGACTAACTTTTACCAGTACACTCAGGTCTAGATGTGGCCACAATGCAGGGATTAGGAAAAAAATAGAGTTATGCCTCGTATACATGACCAGTTTTCCCGTCGGGAAAACTGCCATGACAGCTTTTGGCGGAGGAAAACTGTCCTTGTGTATGCTCCATGGCAGTCTTCCTGACAGGAAACCCACCGGGAAAAATGATAACATGTTCTCTTTTTTCCTGCCACGATTCCCGGCGGTTTTTTTCCCAGCAGTTTTCCTATGGGAAACACTGCAGTGGAGCACGTACACGGCCGGGTTTCCCGGGCCAAAGCTCTCATGGCAGTTTTCCTGTATCAGCCAAAACATAGCAATTATTCACATGAACATATGGCATGATCATTTAATCCCAATGATAAATAACCCATTCACTTACAGATCCATACAATGAGCAGGGAACACAACCCATTGTGAGTTTATTAGTGATCCTCCACACCTATGCTGGAATGGCAGGAATGGTTGGGTTTGACTCTGAAACCAGAAAAGAAAAACATGCATGAACTTGCATGTAATAATATTTTTTACGTTCTAACTCCAGTAACAGCCACACTCGTAAATTGGTCCTTCCAGTAATGTAACCTCTGGTAAAAGCCTTCAACATATTAATGTTTTCCTATGATACTGTAGCCTCCCCGGAAACACAATTGCTCACTTGTAATGTGGCTCCTTAGGTAACATAGCCATTCCTGTAATGTGGTACCTCTGATGACTTAGAGATAATAGTAAGGGATTGGTACTAGACTTTAGAGGCGCTGAGGTACACAATACATAGATACAAATATTTTTACACAATGATTAAAAATGATAAACAATCAGACAAACAATGGTTAAAAAACGTTGCAAAGTAAAGATTGCCTAGATACTGATGCAGCACACAACTAGAGTCACTTTGGTAACATATCCTCAATGGCAATGTGGTCCCTGTGGTAACTTCTTCACACACCGATAATATGGTCCCTCTGACAACATAGCCTCACTGGTAATGTGGTCCCTTAGATAACATAGCCTCCTTAGTACTGTAATGTGGTTTCTCTGGTATCATAGTCTCACTAGTAATGTGGTTTCTTTGATATCATAGTCTCACTAGTAATGTGGTCTGTCTGGTATCATCGTCTCACTAGTAATGTGGTCCCTCTGGTATCATAGTCTCACTAGTAATGTGGTCCCTCTGGTATCATGGTCTCACTAGTAATGTGGTCCCTCTGGTATCATAGTCCCACTAGTAATGTGGTCCCAGTGGTATCATAGTCCCACTAGTAATGTGGTCCCAGTGGTATCATAGTCCCACTAGGAATGTGGTCCCTCTGGTATCATAGTCTCACTAGTAATGTGGTTCCTCTGGTATCATAGTCTCACTAGTAATGTGGTCCCTCTGGTATCATAGTCTCACTAGTAATGTGGTCCCTCTGGTATCATAGTCTCACTAGTAATGTGGTCCCTTTAGTATCATAGTCTCACTAGTAATATGGTCCCTCTGGTATCATAGTCTCACTAGTAATGTGGTCCCTCTGGTATCATAGTCTCACTAGTAATGTGGTCCCTCTGGTATCATAGTCTCACTAGTAATGTGGTCCCTCTGGTATCATAGTCTCACTAGTAATGTGGTCCCTCTGGTATCATAGTCTCACAAGTAATGTGGTCCCTCTGGTATCATAGTCTCACTAGTAATGTGGTCCCTCTGGTATCATAGTCTCACTAGTAATGTGGTCCCTCTGGTATCATGGTCTCATTAGTAATGTGGTCCCTCTGCTATCATAGTCTCACTAGTAATGTGGTCCCTCTGGTATCAGTCTCACTAGTAATGTGGTCCCTCTGGTATCATAGTCTCACTAGTAATGTGGTCCCTCTGGTATCATAGTCTCACTAGTAATGTGGTCCCTCTGGTATCATAGTCTCACTAGTAATGTGGTCCCTCTGGTATCATAGTCTCACTAGTAATGTGGTCCCTCTGGTATCATAGTCGCACTAGTAATGTGGTCCCTCTGGTATCATAGTCTCACTAGTAATGTGGTCCCTCTGGTATCATAGTCTCACTAGTAATGTGGTCCCTCTGGTATCATAGTCTCACTAGGAATGTGGTCCCTCTGGTATCATAGTCTCACTAGGAATGTGGTCCCTCTGGTATCATAGTCTCACTAGTAATGTGGTCCCTCTGGTATCATAGTCTCACTAGTAATGTGGTTCCTCTGGTATCATAGTCTCACTAGTAATGTGGTTCCTCTGGTATCATAGTCTCACTAGTAATGTGGTCCCTCTGGTATCATAGTCTCACTAGGAATGTGGTCCCTCTGGTATCATAGTCTCACTAGTAATGTGGTCCCTCTGGTATCATAGTCTCACTAGTAATGTGGTTCCTGTGGTAATAAAGCCTCACTCTTAATGTGGTCCCTCTGGTATCATAGCCTCTCTAGTAATAGGGTCCCTCTGATATCATAGCTTCATTGGAAATTGGGTTCCCTTGGTAACATAGCCTCACTGGTAGTTTTGTAACATTCTCCTGTTGAAATCCTATGCTTTTAGTAATGTTACATGTGTTACTGGGTTGCGGTACCATTCATTTGGAATGACACCCCAACGCACCTCCAAAACGCAGCTACTTGCCGTGTACCGCAACACACGGTAATGCAATACCATGTGTTGTGGTGTGCTGCTTTGGAAAAAAATTATGCTTGTCCATTTTTTGTGTGTTCTGGTGTGTTGGCAACCAAATCAAATAAATGGGCCAACATAATGCACAATTATAATGTACCTAAATATACCAAAATTATAATGTGCCAAAATAATGCTCAATTTAACATATGTTAACTGTTAATACAACACACTTGATTGTGAGGGTGAAATTTCTTGTTGAAAACAAAAAACGTATGTTGTGACAGACTCGGACCCTCTTATGTCTAATGTCATCTCATCCTATGTTCACTAGGGGCATAGGATGACTGAGAAATGATATCTTGGACTACCTGAGATGGGATTATTATGTACTTATTATCCACAATATATTCCAGGATATCTGTAAAGAATTATTTACCGTTTGTTGATTCTGAACTTAACAGGTTAATTGTAAGAGTGACTCATTCATAATGATGGGACACATACTGTTAGATGCTAATGTCACCAACTCTAGCCATCTGTCTGTTCTCTGTGCTAATTGACCTGGCTATTGTGTAAAGATGTCCTGTGTTTACACTTATGATAATGTTTATTGTATAGCAGGTGAGCGAAGAAACGGGACGTCTACCTTGAGAGGTCATGTCTCGGAGTCGCCTAGTCTGGGTAAATGATTAGTTAACTAGCTCATGTTAATTTATGTTCTGGTTACCTCCTCTTTAAACTTTATGTATTCTTGGTTCTATTAAACACTCCATGTTTAGCACACAAACAAGTCTTGTCTTGTTGTGTGTTGAGGGCAGCTGGAATATCTGATATCTATATCCAGACTGATAGGAAGCGGTATATGACGGAAGCACTCAAGCGGAGTGTGGGATGTTCCGTTAAATAATACTACTTTGTACAGTATATCTTCACTTGCTAACGCACAGTACATGATCAGCTTGTTCTTTTTTTTAAATCTTAAGTGCATGAGAATGATTCACCACTAAAACGAGCTAATCATAAAACGTGTTATTGCACTGCATAGCAATATTAAACTCAAAAACAAACATTTATTATATTTCCGCTTACCAGTTCTTAGATGTGATGGCTGCATTCATTTTCTTTATTAGGTTTTCTTCTAATTTCATTTGGAGATAGAGACAGTAAGTCTGTTGCTTTTCAAAAGAACAAGCTCTCCAGCGTAATGTATCAGTTACAGAGATTAGACAACTATGTAACACTAGCAGTGGTGTTTACAGTGTTCAGTTTTTAAAACTTTATACCAAAAGGGAAAAAAAATCAGCTTGCTGTAACTGATTATAAAGTGTAAGCTGGAGTTTTGTTTTAATTTGTTCTCAATCTGCTAATACTTCTAACAATCCCTCTCCCCCACCCCAAAATGACAAAGTTGCTGTCCAAAGGTGCCCCCTGTGCTCCTTCATCCAAAGTGGATGCACTCTAATAGAGGAGGTGTGTTTCTGGCCAGATCACCAGGTGAAAACAGAGGGGGAAAAAGCCTAATAAAAGAAAACCCATGCAGCCACAACATCTAATGATTGCTAAGCTGTAATATATGACATTTTTTTGGGGGGGTTTAATACTGTTTTTTGAAAAAATGCTTTTAAAAAAGATAAAAAAAAATCTATTACTCCCTGCAGTAATACCACATCACCAGAAGATGGAGACAATGCTCACCTGAACAGATACTTGCCACATTGAAGAAAAGTGTTGTAAAGATTTTGGAGCCACAGATGGTTTGGATTGTGCATCACAGTTGCTTAACCAGTCTATAAACAGCAATTTACAGTATTAGTTCATATCAATATATATTTTGGTGTTTGGCACGTATACTTTTGTGCACTTTATATATCACCCATTGTGTATGTTATGATTTGTTTTTACAATTTGCGCTATCACTCACATTGAATTTACGTTATTAGGTGCTGTGTATGCATTTTTGTGTTTGCTGCATATTGTCACTGATTTCTGGATAGACCTTATTTAGTAGCGCAGAAGTCCCACTTTATTGAATATATATTTTATATTGGTGTATTTTCCTAAGTAGAATATCTTTTTTTTTACCTTGTACTCATTGGAAATTGATTGTGTAGAAATGGAACTTTTCTGGGCATTGCAGACACCTATCACATAATAGTAGGCTTTATTTACACAGCTAAAACCTGGATAAGTAACCCTATATTTAAAGTAGTTGTAAACCCTTTACAACCACTTTAACCTACAGGTAAGCCTAGATTAAGGCTTACCTGTAGGTGCTTGAAATATCTCCCAGACCTGCACGGTCTAGGAGATATTTGAAAATCGGCGTAGGGCGATTTCTTCTGTGCATGCGCCGGATTTAGAAAGGGCACGCTGTGCCGTTTCTATCTCGGGTTGTGCTGTTAAAGGAGGCTCCCGTGCGCATGTGCGGGAGTGACATCACACAACGTCACACGACTCCGGCTAGTCACAGAGCCTGGAGATTCGTGGCCCCCGGAAGGAAAGAGGGGTGAAGAATGGACGTTCGCTACTAGCGAGGAAGACGGGGACATAGCAGGCTTCTCCTGCAGGTAAGTGTCACATAATGGACTACTATGTGATGTATAGTAGTCCATTATGCTTTACTTTTGCAGGGAAACAAAGAGGAAGTAACACCCATCAGAGTTTACTTCCTCTATAACATGCCTGTTATCTTTAGCAAAGTCCATGCGTTAAACTACTATAAGTACCCATCAGTGCTGTTTATGATTGTCCACGAGTGCCTGCCTATGAGTGCCCATCAGTGCTACCTATCAGTGCCCATCAGTGTTTCCCATCAGTGCCGCCTATCAGTGCCCATCAGTACCCATCATCGGTGCATATCAGTGCCACCCCATTGGTGCCACCTCATCGTGCCTGTCAACTGCAGCCATATCAGTGCCCATCATTGGAGAAAGAAAATGTACTTGACAGAAACAAAAACTATATTTTTTTTCAAATTGTTTTTTTTTTATTGTTGTGCAAGAAAAAAAAAATCGCAGAGGTGATCAAATACCATCAAAAGAAAGCTCTACTTGTGGGAACAAAATTGATAACAAATTTGTTTGGGTACAAGTATAGCATGACCGCACAATTGTCATTCAAAGTGCGACAACGCTGAAAGCTGAAAATTGGCTTGGGCAGGAAGGGTGCGCAAGTGCCTTGGTATTGAAGTGGTTAAGGAAGCCAGTAAAATTTGTAAATAACAGTCACATGGCTGAAAATGAACATCTCCTATCCCTGGGTAAAGCCTAGTAAATTGAGCAATCATGTATTCTAAAACACTATATACAGTAGGGGTCTCAAAGTACCGGCCCGTGGGCCATTTGCAGCCCGCGGTCCGGTTATAAATGGCCCGCAGGCAGGGCAGGGGGTGCCGCGGAAGTCGGGGGAGTAGATTTTCTTCACACGCAGAGTAGCGCAGGAAGCGTCTGTATACTCTGAATAAGTTCACTTCTCTGTCATGTCACGCTGCGGCTGCTCCCCGCCCCCCTCTCTTCTCGTCCATCCATCCCCATTTGCTTGTGATATCACCTGGAAAGGACGAGAAGAGGGGGGGGGGGCGCCGGGGACGGGGAAGCAGCCGCAGCGTGACATGACAGAGAAGTGAACTTATTTCAGACGCTTCCTGCTTTACTCTGCATGTGAAGAAAATGCTGTATACAAGTAAATGCTGACCTGTGCCCTCATGTTCCCCGATTGTGCCCTCATGTACCCCGATTGTGCCCGCATGTTCCCCATGTGCCCCATGTACCCCCATATACCCTGATTGTGCCCTCATGTGCCCCATGTACCCTGAGTGTGCCCTTATGTTCCCCTATGTACCCTGATGTGCCCCATGTACCCTGATTGTGCCCTGATTGTGCCCTCATGTGCCCCATGTACCCTGATTGTGCCCCATGTACCCTGATGTGCCTTAATGTGCTCCATGTGCCCTGATTGTGCTCCATGTGCCCTGATTGTGCTCCGTGTGCCCTGATTGTGCCCTCATTTGCCCTGATTGTGCTCCATGTACCCTGATGTGCCTTAATGTGCCCTCATGTGCCCCATGTACCCTGATTGTGCCCTGATGTGCCTTAATGTGCCCTGATTGTGCTCCATGTGCCCTGATGTGCCCTCATGTGCCCCATGTACCCTGAGTGTTCCCTCATGTGCCCCATGTACCCTGAGTGTTCCCTCATGTGCCCCATGTACCCTGAGTGTTTCCTCATGTGCCCCATGTACCCTGAGTGTTCCCTCATGTGCCCCATGTACCCTGAGTGTTCCCTCATGTGCCCCATGTACCCTGATGTTCCCCATGTGCCCTGATTGTGCTCCATGTGCCCTGATGTGCCCCATGTGCCCCATGTACGCTGATGTGCCCTCATGTTCCCCTCATGTGCCCTCATGTACCCCATGTACCCTGAGTGTGCCCTCATGTGCCCCTATGTACCCTGATGTGCCCCATGTACCCTGATTGTGCCCTGATTGTGCCCTCATGTGCCCCATGTACCCTGATTGTGCCCTCATGTGCCCCATGTACCCTGATGTGCCTTAATGTGCTCCATGTGCCCTGATTGTGCCCTCATTTGCCCTGATTGTGCTCCATGTACCCTGATGTGCCTTAATGTGCCCTCATGTGCCCCATGTACCCTGATTGTGCCCTGATGTGCCTTAATGTGCCCTGATTGTGCTCCATGTGCCCTCATGTGCCCCATGTACCCTGATTGTGCCCTCATGTGCCCCATGTACCCTGATTGTGCCCTCATGTGCCCCATGTACCCTGCGTGTTCCCTCATGTGCCCCATGTACCCTGCGTGTTCCCTCATGTGCCCCATGTACCCTGATGTTCCCCATGTGCCCTGATTGTGCTCCATGTGCCCTGATGTGCCCCATGTGCCCTGATGTGCCCCATGTACGCTGATGTGCCCTCATGTTCCCCGATTGTGCCCTCATGTACCCCGATTGTGCCCGCATGTTCCCCATGTGCCCCATGTACCCCCATATACCCTGATTGTGCCCCATGTACCCTGAGTGTTTCCTCATGTGCCCCATGTACCCTGAGTGTTCCCTCATGTGCCCCATGTACCCTGAGTGTTCCCTCATGTGCCCCATGTACCCTGATGTTCCCCATGTGCCCTGATTGTGCTCCATGTGCCCTGATGTGCCCCATGTACGCTGATGTGCCCTCATGTTCCCTGATTGTGCCCTCATGTACCCCGATTGTGCCCGCATGTTCCCCATGTGCCCCATGTACCCCCATATACCCTGATTGTGCCCTCATGTGCCCCATGTACCCTGAGTGTGCCCTCATGTGCCCCTATGTACCCTGATGTGCCCCATGTACCCTGATTGTGCCCTGATTGTGCCCTCATGTGCCCCATGTACCCTGATTGTGCCCTCATGTGCCCCATGTACCCTGATGTGCCTTAATGTGCTCCTTGTGCCCTCATTTGCCCTGATTGTGCCCCATGTACCCTGATTGTGCCCTGATGTGCCTTAATGTGCCCTGATTGTGCTCCATGTGCCCTCATGTGCCCCATGTACCCTGATTGTGCCCTCATGTGCCCCATGTACCCTGATTGTGCCCTCATGTGCCCCATGTACCCTGCGTGTTCCCTCATGTGCCCCATGTACCCTGCGTGTTCCCTCATGTGCCCCATGTACCCTGATGTTCCCCATGTGCCCTGATTGTGCTCCATGTGCCCTGATGTGCCCCATGTGCCCTGATGTGCCCCATGTACGCTGATGTGCCCTCATGTTCCCCGATTGTGCCCTCATGTACCCCGATTGTGCCCGTATGTTCCCCATGTGCCCCATGTACCCCCATATACCCTGATTGTGTCCTCATGTGCCCCATGTACCCTGATGTGCCCCATGTACCCTGAGTGTGCCCTCATGTTCCCCTATGTACCCTGATGTGCCCCATGTACCCTGATTGTGCCCTCATGTGCCCCATGTACCCTGATGTGCCTTAATGTGCTCCATGTGCCCTGATTGTGCTCCATGTGCCCTGATTGTGCCCTCATTTGCCCTGATTGTGCTCCATGTACCCTGATGTGCCTTAATGTGCCCTTATGTGCCCCATGTACCCTGATTGTGCCCTGATTTGCCTTAATGTGCCCTGATTGTGCTCCATGTGCCCTGATGTGCCCTCATGTGCCCCATGTACCCTGATTGTGCCCTCATGTGCCCCATGTACCCTGATTGTGCCCTCATGTGCCCCATGTACCCTGAGTGTTCCCTCATGTGCCCCATGTACCCTGAGTGTTCCCTCATGTGCCCCATGTACCCTGAGTGTTCCCTCATGTGCCCCATGTACCCTGATGTTCCCCATGTGCCCTGATTGTGCTCCATGTGCCCTGATGTGCCCCATGTACGCAGATGTGCCCCATGTTCCCTGATGTGCCCCATGTTCCCTGATGTGCCCCATGTTCCCTGATGTGCCCCATGTTCCCTGATGTGCTGGGCTCTGTACCCCAATGTGCTGTGTCCTGTGCCCTAATGTGCCATGTGCCCTGTCCTAATATGTTGTGCCCTGATGTTCCATGTGCCCTGTCCTGGTGTGCCTTTCCATGCCCTGTACCCTGATGTGGACTGTTGTGCTGTGCTCTGATGTGCTGGGCTATGTACCCTGATGTGCTGTGCCCTGATGGTGAGTGGTCAGTGTGTAGTGTAGTGGTCATCGTGCAGTGTAGTGTGCAGTGGTCAGTGTGTAGTGGTCAGTGGTCAGTGGTGGTGTGCAGTGTAGTGGTCGGTGTGCACTGACACCAGTGCTGGTGGTAATAATGCGTCCGCTGACACCAGTGCTGGGGGTTAATAATGCATTCGCTGACACCAGTACTGTTGTTTTTGAAGTTGGAAAGTTTGCATGTGGCCCCCCACGGGGTATGAAAACTCGTCTTGTGGCCCTCAGGTAATTTGAGTTTGAGACCCCTGATATACAGCAACTACTTCCACAGCTTTTAGTTGCAGCAACCTGTTAGAATGTGGGCAGATCCTATAATCATCTGTAATGCCGTGTACACACGACTGTTTTTAATGTCATGTGATTCTTGTCAAGCCTGCCTTGCATACACACGGTCGTGAAAAAAAAATGCTCGAGCAAAGCGTGGTGACGTACAACACGTACGACGGCACTATAAAGGGGAAGTTCCATTTGGATGGCGCCACCCTTTGGCCTGCTTTTGCTGATTTCGTGTTAGTAAAAGTTTGGTGAGAGACGATTCGCGCTTTTCAGTCTTCGTGCTTTTCAGTCTGTTACAGCGTGACGAATGTGCTATCTCCATTACAAACGCTCGTTTTACCGGAACGAGTGCTCCCATCTCATAACTTGCTTCTGAGCATGCGCGTTTTTTTCACGTCGTTAAAGCCCACACACGACCATTTTTTACAACGTTAAAAACGACGTGAGAAATTAGAGCATGTTCGAAATTTTTAATGCCCATTTTTTACATTGTGAAAAATGCTCTGGAGCCCACACACGATCGTTTTTAATGACACATTTTTTACAGCCCGAAAAACGGTCGTGTGTACGCAGCATATGAGTCAAAGAGCATTCACAACAGATGTCACTATCCAATTTTTTATATTGCCCTCCGCCAGCTCTAAAATTTTGAAGGCGCAAGCTTTCTTTTAAGATGACAAACCATGCATTCTGAGTTTGCTAGAATTCTTTGCCAGGGGGATAACTGGGGGCTTAAAATGGCACTTCACACTATCTGCATGCTGAAGACATTTCCCACTTTTCGTTGAAAGTATAAAAGCTCTTCAATACTGTATGTATGCCATACCTTATGTACTGCATTAACAACTGAAATAAATGACTCTTATATGTCAAATCTCCACCTGGCTATTCACTCACCCACTTTAACATTGTCCCATGGTTTGGGCTGCCTTGGGGGAGAGTAAGGGACATCTGTCAGATTAGTTGTCCAATAGCCATAGAAGCCTTGCTGTTGTCGCTCATTATTGCTGACAAATTTAATAACTGCAGAATTGCCTGTTGTGATCAGTGTTGGTGGAATTGTAGAACCGCAAAACTGACCTGAAAATAAAAAAAATAAAAAAGAAAATCACATTATGAAGCTTTTGAATATAATTCTACACTGGTTTCATAAAAAAAAGTCCAGATAACAATTTGTGAAGTAGAACTCCACACAGGGCAGCCATCACAAATTTTAGGCAGGGCCCCCATGGAGCAGAGAACCGGGGGGGTGCTGACGAAAAAAAGTGTAATCTCTGACGCGAGATAATATGCGGATGGGTTGGGGGAATGGGTTGGGGGTGTTGGGTGTGGGCCCTGGGGACCATCAGGCCCCTTACACCTGTAATGCAAAAAATAAATGAATAAAAAAACTGGAGGGGGGCCGGCCGGCCTGTAAGGGGCCCTGAGGACCATTGGGCCCCTTTATAGGTGTAATGCAAAAAATAAATAAATGAAAAAAATAAATAAAAAAAAACAGGAGGGGGGCCGGCCGGCCTGTAAGGGGCCCTGAGGACCATTGGGCCCCTTTATAGGTGTAATGCAAAAAATAAATAAATGAAAAAAATAAATAAAAAAAAACAGGAGGGGGGACAGCCGGGCCTGTAAGGGGCCATGGGGACCATTGGGCCCCTTTATAGGTGTAATGCAAAAAATAAATACATGAAAAAAAAACGGGAGGAGGGCCAGCCGGGCTTGTAAGGGGCCCTGGGGACCATCGGGCCCCTTACAGGTGTAATGCAAAAACAAAATGGAGGGGGCAGCCGGGCCCCTGGGGACCATCGGGCCCCTTAGCGGTGTAATGCCTGTACCCCCCTGATGGCTGCCCTGACTCCACAGATACATCTAAGTACTTGATTGAAAAACATACAGTACGCAAATCTTTTTTTCTATCAAGAAATGTTTGTATTTGTGTTCAACCGTTCATGTGATTCACACCCCTCTGCCACACTGCACTGCCAGGAAGTTCAACCAATATTTCCACACCCAGCCAATAGCATCCTGGGTCATTAACCTGCTGATTGGCCAGTGATAATGATGCTAATTCACTGCTCAGTAAGCAGACTGGAGTGGGGTCATCCTTCACCTCACAAGACTAGCTCAACCTTACATATTTAAAAAACAGTTTTTGATCTGAGTGTGATATGACAGAATCTGAGAGTGATCAGAAGATATCAAAGGCTTTGTCCTATTTCTGTGTAGCACCATCTAGTGTGCTACTAGAATAGTGCAGGCAAATTTATTGGCTCATGGAAAAATTAGTCTTGAATCTGGGTCAAGTGTTAATTGCAGGTCAGGCAGGATGACTCATACAGGGAGGTCTCTGGTGCCTCCCCCTGATTCTGGAAGGGTTGAGTTCAGGAGGGTTGATCTGCATACTTAGGGGAACTTGGCCAATCCTCAGGCAGTGGGCCTGACAGGGTGGCTGAGCCAGCCCTAAATATGGAATAGCCATGCCAGCAGGGGAGTTGGGTGGAAGATGGAGTGCTAAGGAGACTGTCGGTGGTCCTAAAGGGGAACCCCTGGACTGGGGTGGGGGGGGGAGATTGGGCTCTGGAGGATCTTGACAGCAGTGCAGTTTGTAAGGAATCTTACCCAAGTAGCAGCAGGAACAAGAAGGACAGTGTGAGCACATGAGCACAATCTGGGATTTACAAGGGGAGAGACTGCCACATGCAGAAAGCCTTTTTGGAGGACAACATTGTGCTTAAATCTTTCCTTTCCCTTGCCCTGGGAGATCTTCGGTAGCAACCAGATGGGATGGTGAAAAAGTAGCCAGGCAGGCTGGTAGTTCCTGGGATCAGTGTCTACAAAAGAGTTGGAGATACTCCGGTATGCAGCCTACAACATTTTGTTCTACTTCCCAAGGGACTGAGAGTTCCTAGTCCTTAACCGCTTGCCGACCGCCGCACGACTATTTAGGTTGACAGAATGGCACGGGCAGGCAGATTGGCGTACAGGTACGTACATTTGAATCTGCCGTCCCGCGATTGCGGTCGGCAAGAGCAGAACGGGGGAATGTCTTTGTAAACAAGGCATTCCTCTATTCATCCTAGTGACACTGTAACTGATGACCGCTCCCCGTGATCGGAAACGGTCATCAGTGACGTGTCACATGTAGCCACTCCCCCTAACAGTAAGAATCACTTCCTGGGGAACACCTAACCCCTGTAGTGCCACCTAGTGGTTAACCCCTTCACTGCCAGTGTCATTTTCACAGTTATCAGTGCATTTTTTATACCACTGATCGCTGTAAAAATGACAATGGCACCAAAATGGTGTCAATGTGTCCGCCATAATGTCGCAGTCATGATATAAATCACTGATTGCCGCCATAACTAGTAAAAAAAAAATATTAATAAAAATGCCGTAAAAATGACAATGGCACCAAAATGGTGTCAATGTGTCCGCCATAATGTCGCAGTCATGATATAAATCACTGATTGCCGCCATAACTAGTAAAAAAAAAATATTAATAAAAATGCCATAAAACAGTCCCCTATATTGTAGAAGCTATAACTTTTGGGCAAACCAATCAATTAACACTTATTGCAATTTTATTTTACCAAAAATATGTAGAAGAATACGTATCTGCCTAAACTGTGGAAAAAATTTTTTTTATATATTTTTGGGGGATATTTATTATAGCAAAAAGTAAAAAAATATTGATTTTTTTTCAAAATTGACACTCTTTTTTTGTTTATAGCGCAAAAAATAAAAATCACAGAGGTGATCAAATACCAAAAAAAAAAAGCACTATTTGTGGGGAAAAAAATACGTATATTTTGTTTCGGAAGCGCGCCGCACGGCCGTGCAATTGTCAGTTAAAACGACTAAAACTTTAACCACCAAAATGGTCTGGGGCTTAAGCGGTTAAGGGGCTTTTGGATTTTTTTATTTAGAAACTGTCAGTGTCTAGAATGAAAGACAGTTGATGATCTTGTACATAGGGAGGAAGTTGCCCCTGTTTTTTGTTCTTTGATTTAAGTTGGGCATCCCATACCGTATATCCCTTCACCCCATCCAAGTTGTTACCCCTGATAATAAAACATAACAACAAAGCCAAAGGACTGACTTCTTGTGTTTGGATGCAAGTGGGAATGCGCGTTGCCCAGTGTTGCAGGAGTAGGAGAGCCAGTTACCAGCAGCTCCAGGAGAAGTACTGCTACAGTATTTTGGCATCCACAGTATAAATTCAGAATTACATGTAAGACCACTTACCCAACCTTTCTGCTCCAAGTTTGTCTCCATCAAAAATTTCCACATAGTCCTGGCAGCTCCCTGAGAAATTTGCCGCCTGCAGTGCAAAGTTTTTGAAGACAAAATGGATTTGTTTGCCAGTCTGAACATTAATTTTCCACGTGCAGGCTTGGCTTGCAGGGTAAGAGGCATTAGGCCAGTTTGGTGACATAAGTTCCCCTTTGTCAGAGCTGAAATGACCTCCACAAGTAGTAATGCCTGTGGGAAATAAACACAACACTGAGTTGTTCATCATCCATTTGTAAAGACTTTAAAGCAGATATGTCGCACCCAAGCCCAAGGACATGCCAAGCCTTCTATGTTATCCTGTGTGGCCATGCACACATAGGCGTTTAAAAGGCATATTAGAAGAGGAATGTTTAGAGGCTAAAAAGAAATTACCCCAGCGCATTCAGGAAAGGAGCATTTGGGCAGAAAAGGGCTGAACGTGTCTAAACGTGTAGAAATGAGCATAAACGTTTAGCACTTGAGCATTTATTCATTCCAAATAGCCAGAAATAATTCATATTCTGGCTAATAGAATAAATGGACGCTTAAATGCAACTAAATACATCTAAACTTGCCTAAATGCATTTTAAGCACTGTAGGAAAGGTATCCAGGGGAGGGAAAAAAAACATCCTGTGTGCCTAGGGCCCAATTGACTGGAATATGCACATTTTTTGTGCATTTTTTTTTTGCGCATTATTGTCCTACACACAACAGGCAGCCCATTCATTTTAATGGACTGACCTATGCAGGGCCGCCATCAGGGGGGTACAGGCATTACACCTGTAAGGGGCCCGGGGGTCCCCAGGGGCCCAGATGGGAACCACCCTAAAAAAAAAAAAAAAAAAAAAAAAAAAAAATCTTTTATTTTTTTTTAGGGGTCCGAAGGTCCCCAGGGGCCCGGAGGCCACCAAGGGCCCCAGATGGCAAGCCCTTTTTTTTATAAAAAAAAATATATTTTTTATAAAAAAATATATTTTTTTTATAAAAAAATATATATATTTTTTTTAAAAATATATTTTTGTAATATATTTTTATTTTATTTTTTATTAAAGGGCCAATTTTGTTTCTTTTATTTTTTTTTAGAGGTCCGGAGGTCCCCAGGGGCCCGGAGGCCACCAGGA
Organism: Rana kukunoris; assembly: GCA_029574335.1. Lineage (NCBI taxonomy): Eukaryota > Metazoa > Chordata > Amphibia > Anura > Ranidae > Rana > Rana kukunoris. The sequence goes on along the minus strand of CM056049.1, from coordinate 499,936,451 downwards.
CCCCAGATGGCAAGCCCTTTTTTTATTTATTTTCTATAAAAAAATATATATATATTTAATATATTGTTATTTTATTTTTTTATCAAAGGGCCATTATTTTAGGGGTCTAGGGGCCCGTAGGCCACCAGGGCCCCAGATGGCAATCCCCTCTTTTTTATTTATTTTTTTATAAAAAAAATATTTTTTTATAAAAAAATATATTTTTTTAATATATTTTTCTTTTATTTTTAATTAAAGGGCCAATTTTTTTTCTTTTCTTTTTTTAGAGGTCCGGAGGTCCACAGGGACCTGGAGATCCCCAAGGCCCCAGATGAAAACCCCCCTTTTTTATAAAAAAAAAATATTTTTTATATATTTTTTATATATTTTATTATTATTAAAGGGCCCAGAGGTCCCCAGGGCCCCCGGATGACAATCCTTTTTTATATTTTTTTTTTTACTTTTTTATATTATTTTATTTCTTTTTTTTAATATATAGATGTATTTTTATTAAAGAGCTCAGAGGCCCCCAGGGCCCCATGTGTCAAACCCCCTTTTTTTATAATTGTATTTTTTATTTTTGTTTATACATTTTTTTTATATTTTTATTTTTTATTAAAGGGCCCAGAGGTCCCCAGGGCCCTGGAAGGCAACCCCCTTGTTTTTTTTTATATATAAATGTTTATTTCTTTTTTATATATACATTTTTTTATTTCTTATTTTTTTTTAAAGGGCCCAGAGGTTTCTTTTTATTAAAGGGCCCAGAAGTCCCGAATGGAAAGCCCCCTTTTTTTGTAATTTCCTTTTATAAAAAAATAAAATAAGGTCCCCGGGGCCACAGTTGGCAACCACCCTTTAAAAAAATGTATATATATATATATATATATATATATATATATAAATTCTCTCTTTTTTTCTTTTTATCAAAGGGCACAGAGGTCCCCAGGGCCCCGGATGGCTACCCCCCTTTTTTATATATATTTTTCTTTATTTCTTCTTTTTGTAAAGGGCCCCCCGCTTCTCAATTCGCGGCAGTAGCCCCCCCGCTTCTCAATTTCATGCAGCAGCACCCCCCCCCCGGTTCTCTGCTCCAGGGGGCCCATGCCTGAAGCTGTGTAAGGGGCCCCAAAATTCCTGATGGCGGCCCTGGACCTATGTGTGACACATGTGGCAAAGTAGTTCATGCACCTCTTTTAACAGTGGAACTTTGTGTAGTTTCCATGTGAAAATTCACATCTGTTTGTCACGGTTGGCGTGCCACATTTGTGAATGCAGCCTAATTAACAACAACTTTGATGCAAAAATTGTAAACTGTGAATAAAAAAAATTAATAAAAAAATAATTTTAAGTGCTTAAAGCGGCGGTCCACACAAAAAGTGAACCTCCGCTTTTCGGAACCCTCCGGTGTCACATTTGGTACCTTACAGGGGAGAGGGGGGGGGGCGTAAAGATACCTGTATAATACAGGTGTTTGCACCCACTTCCAGGCATAGATAGCCACAGAATCTCCCGCTATCTACGCCACTCCCCCCGTCCCCGGCTGTGTTCTGGGAAACACACAGTTCCCAGAACACAGCAGGGACCAGTAAAAGACGTGCGACACGCGCATGAGCAGTAGGGAATTCGTAAGTGAAGCCGCAACGCTTCACTTCCTGATTCCCTCACCGAGGATGGTGGCAGGGGCAGCCGAAAGGCGAGCTTTTAATATTTTTATTTTAGGTGGACCTCCGCTTTAAACTCCAAGAATGACAGCCTATAAACACTGGTAATTTTGACAGCAAATTTTAATTTAGTTTTAGTCATAGTCTTTTGACTAAAATGCCATTTTGGTTTTAGTCGTATTTTAGTCATCTGAATTGTTTTTGTTTTAGTCGTGTTTTAGTAGACTAAAATCTGCAGTACATTTCAGTGAACTAAAATATCCCATTTTTTAGTCAACTAAAATATCCCACTTTTTAGTCGACTAAAATATCCCACTTTTTAGTCGGCTAAAATATCCTACATTTTAGTCGGCTAAAATATCCTACATTTTAGTCGGCTAAAATATCCCACTTTTTAGTCGGCTAAAATATCCCAAATTTTAGTCGGCTTAAATACCCACATTTTAGTCGGCTAAAATATCCCACATTTTAGTCGGCTAAAATATCCTACATTTTAGTCGGCTATAATATCCCACATTTTAGTCGGCTAAAATATCCAACATTTTAGTCGGCTAAAATATCCTACATTTTAGTCGGCTATAATATCCCACATTTTAGTCGGCTAAAATATCCAACATTTTAGTCGGCTAAAATATCCTACATTTTAGTCGGCTAAAATATCCCACTTTTTAGTCGGCTAAAATATCCCACATTTTAGTCGGCTAAAATATCCCACATTTTAGTCGGCTAAAATATCCCACATTTTAGTCGGCTAAAATATCCCACATTTTAGTCGGCTAAAATATCCCACATTTTAGTCGGCTAAAATATCCCACATTTTAGTCGGCTAAAATATCCTACATTTTAGTCGGCTAAAATATCCTACATTTTAGTCGACTAAAATATCCTACATTTTAGTCGGCTATAATATCCTACATTTTAGTCGGCTAAAAGTCTCCAATGCATTTTAGTCGGCTAAAATCTCCTGTGCATTTTAGTCAACTAAAATCTAATGGGTTTAGTTAAATTTTAATGCATTATTTAAGCATTTCTCTAGAACAGGGGTCTCCAAACTTTGCAAACAAAGGGCCATATTTTTGTAGGAAGACTTTAGGGGGGCCAAATTGTGACCAGATTTTCCTGGTATCAGTGATTTAACATTGCCACATTTGGCATTAGGAGAAGGAATAGTACCCCATCATTGGTATCATTAGGAGGAATAGTGTCCCATTGTTGGAGTCAGTAGGAGAAACGGTGACCTATTGTTGGTTTCAGTTGGCAGAATAGTGTCTCGACTCAGTGGGAAGAATAGTGACGCAGTTTGGAGACCACTGCTCTAGAATTTCTAACCTCATCAGTTATATAATGTTTTAGCAGTTATATAATGTCTTTATAAGTAAAACGTCCCTCCATCACATTTTGATTCTATTTTCCTTCTGAGTCATGTTGATTTCGTTTTCGTCACTAAAAATGATGACGAAAATATTTTCATTAACGAAATTAACACTGCTATAAAATCTAGATTTTGTTGTACTTACTTGGAATAGTAATGGGGTCCACAAATTCCCAGGTTGCAGAAAATCCAGTATCCACAACCCTGTTGTTGGAAATAAATGTCACTGATAATGTGTTGCTGTAACTAACAAGATCTCTTGGCGTAAATGCTCCACAGTGTGCACCTATTAAATCAGAAGAATTTGTGATGTGTTAGAAATAAAAATTATCTTAGTAATCACAAATCATACAGAGAGTAAAAATTTGATGTTGTCTTGCTTATGGGGCTACAAGTCTACCTCTACCAGATCATATAGGTGACCAAAGACTGCAGAGGGTTCTTGTACAGAAAACGGGTTCTGTCACTGATTTTCCTGACAGGCGCATGCTGTCCATAGTCTGCAGTGCTGCCTAGTTAGTGTGTATTTTCCTTGTGTCCTTTCTTTACATTGTACCTGCTGCATTGTACCATTGTACCTACAGGTTCTGTCTACTTATCACCCTATAAATGGTAGACAAGCAGTCATTTAGGACACTGGCTACCCCAGTTTTGTGAATAGCAGCTATAATCAGCATTTAAAGGACCTCACTCATTATCAAATAAATATTGAATGGTTATAATCTGGTCCCTCTAAGGCAGTGGTTCTCAACCTGAGGGTCGGGACCCCCTCAGGGGTCAAATGATGATTTGCCAGGGGTCACCAAATCCTGGACTGTTCATGAAGCCTGCACTGCTCTCCCAAACATTTTGCAACCACCCAGCAGGGCTGTCCTTGGAGCCTGTGGCCACCCAGCTGGGCTGTTTCTGGAGCCCACAGCCACCCACTCAGCCTCTTCACAGCCACCCATTCAGTGCAAGGCATGGCTGTGGAGCAGAGACTAGAGGTCAGCTAACTGGTGAGGGATGTGAAGAGTGGGAGGGGCTGGAGGAGACCTCAGATTTCGGCACAGGTGAGAGGGATAAAAGGGAAAGAAAGGAGAACAGAGAGTGTTACATCCTGCGCTAAATATCCATGAGTTAGGGGTGCAAATTACTTGTCTTGCCTTGGGTGCTGACCACCCACGCTACGAAAATAATTTTACTGTTAGGGGGTCCCTACAACTTGGGAAATTTTATCAAGGGGTCACGACACTAGAAGGTTGAGAACCACTGCTCTAAGGAAAAGCCCAGCCAAAGGGTAGTCAGTGGATGAAATATGGATGGTTTTGAGTGCCTCTAAGCAGTAGCATTAAGTGTATCTCCACCCATGCATGTGATATCCACATTGGCAGAGAAGAGTAGGAGTGGAGGACTTGCACACATGCAAAGAGATTTTTTTAATGTCCGCAGTGAATAAATAGTTTACAGAATGCTATATCTGGGATTCACGACCATCATATAGGCAGATGAGGTCTGTATTCTCTACTGCAAGTGGTGCTCAACCACAGCGACAATGCAGGTGGGGGAGGAAGTTGAGAGGATCTTGGTTCCTTTATGATTTCACATGGGGCGCTATTCGATTGGATGCTGGCACCCCATGTGACTTTGGCGGCCACTGTGGGTCAGACAAAAAGTCTGTTTAAGACTCTGACTCCTGGAATTGGCGCACTTTATGCAAGTGGCTAGTGTAGGGATAGGATCCCTGTCAGGCAGGGACAGTGCTTAGCTATAGGTAAAGGTAGGGATAGTAGGGATAGTACAGGGACTACTTCTACCCCTTAAAGGAAGTCTTTTGTTTTGGGTGTGGCCACATTCAGCACCTTGGGGCAATATCTGTCAGTTGTAAGTGTCTCCAGTCAAGTGAACTTACCCCCTGGGCCTGTTTGTACTTGCTGAACGTTTATACAATATATTGTTTTTGCCAAATGTAGACTCTGTGTTCACTGAGCGCCACACAATGCTGTCCCTAGCCCACAATCAAACTACAGTGGGAATACTTTCACATATTAGTTATGACTAATGACTTGTTCACATGGGTGGCCAGGGGGGTGTAAAAGCAGGTGGATGAGCCAAAGGTTTACCATTAACCTAAACAAGGGCAGGCAGTAGGGTTGCCACCTCATCCCTTTAAAACTGAACACATATGAAATACACAGGTTCTGAGGCTAATTTATTGCAGATAAGGCACCAAGTTAATTTAATTACCACCTTAATCAGCCACAGAACCTGTGTAATTCAAATGTGTTCAGTTTTAAAGGGATGAAGTGGCAACCCTAGCAGGCAGACACTCAGGGCTGTACACATGCCGTGACTGTGATGATTTGGCTAGCGTCAACAATTAAATAACCTGTTGCATACGATGGGTAGTACTAATGCTGAACATGACCCATTCAAGTCAATGGTACTCAGCCGCAATTTTCTATGGAGTTTAAGTACTTGCAGCATGGTGGGTTGGCCTTTTCATTGTTATAACAGGTGGTGGTGAGAAAGTGACATATTGCTTCCTTATTGCCTGTTCAAAGCAATCCATCACATATCCCTTTAAAAGAGTGGCAAGGGCTTCCGAACATACAAATGAGTTCTTTAACTTAAAGAAAACCTGCACTGGAAAAAATACAAAGGCTGCCATTGCTGACGTCTTTCTTAGAAAATGTGTTTTGTGTCTGTCTTTGGCTTTAGAACTTTTTGAGTCAGTGGGGGAGAGTTATAATTGGAGCACTCAAAATCTGATGCAGCTGTTCATGGTAGCCAATCAGCTTCTAACAACAGCTTGTTCAATCAAACTTTGACAATAAAACGTAGAGGCTGATTGGTTTCTGTGCAGAGCTGCACCAGATATTGCACTCTCCAGTTTTAGCAAATCTTCCCTTTTGCAAAGTGAAACCCAAATATCCACAAAAGACTAATGCCCCGTACACACGATCGGAATTTCCGATGGCCTAAAATCAGATGGAATTCCGTTCAGCTGTCTTGCATACACACTGTCAGACCAAATTCGGACAGTGACGTAAAACATTACGACAAGCCGAGAAAAATTAAGTTCATTGCTTCCGAGAATGCGTCAACTTGATTCTGAGAATGCATGGGTTTTTTCTCCGTCGGAGTTCCACACAGACAATAGGAATTTCCTATCGTTCTTTTTGCATCGGAAAAAAATAATACATGTTCTATTTCTAAACACCGACGGAAAAAAGTCCAATGGGGCCCACACACGATCGGAAATTCTGATCGTGTGTACGCAGCAATAGTAAACCGCACTATGATCTTATTTGATGGCACTTGCAAAATATTACTGGTCTGTGCAGAGCCCAGGTTAGAGCTGAACTCCATTCTTAACGAATATTGGTTAAAAGAGCTAGAAGAGTGATTGAAAATGAATCTGTCCAATTAGAAAACGCTTTGCATTTATTCAGAAAATGGCACCCATGCCAAATTATAGCTTGATGCTTTTCAGATTTCTTTTTGTAACCAGCAGGTGGAGTGCTGAGTCTTTTGGCCTGCTGGCAATGCCAAATCCGATTGACTTTAGGTGGGTGAGGTGCACCAGACAGATCAAGCCTTTCATTTTGCAGACATGTAGATCAGTAGGAACTTACCAAGGCTACTAAGCTCATCTGAGATAATTACTCTGTCATTGTTGCAGGCAGTGCTTTGCTCGAGTAGGAAACTGCTGAAATGAAGATGAATGACTTTGCCTGCTGGGGCTACAATATTCCAAAGGCAGCTTGCATTGTTCTTGTAGAAGGAAGGATAACTCATTGACTGGAAGGTGCCTTTGCTGTCACTCAGGTATTTGGGGCTGTAACAGCCAGATGCTATTTACAAAAAACAAATAATAAAATATTAGAAAGATCACTTTTCTTAATTTTTTTTTTTTACAACTGAACCGTCTTTTTTTATAAAACAGAAGGAAAAACTTGAAGTGCACGTGCAGTAATGCCATTAATTAGTAACTAATCATGGGTGAAATACTGTTAACACAGAACTCCAGCCAAAAATATTAACATAAAAATAACTAATTAAATGATAAAATAACAAAAACAACTTTTGCAGTAATATTCATCTTCAATACATACGGTACATTTCCCTCGCAGTGCTTTTTTCTGCTGCTAGTCGTCCTCTGTTTGATGGTCAGCATCATTCAACCAACTTCCTCTGACCCCAGATCCTGTCCCCAGCCTGTGACTGGACAGTGAACATAGAAGTAGTACAGTGATGAACTCATCTCTCTCACTCTGCTCTCGCCTTTTATTGGGTTGTTTCCTGTGAGACTATGAATATATTGGCTCCATGTACTGCTTGTTCCGCCTCTCTGCTATATAGGGATTGCAAGAGGCTGAGACCAGGTCAAATTCAGCCATACACATGGAATGTGCCAAGAATGCCCGGGCACACCTTAATCACCCTATGTGGCACTGATTTCCCCTGCCTAGGGGCTGGGAAATTCTCTGTCTCAAATGTGAGACATCAGAGGTCTGTTTAGACCCCTGATATTTCACCAAAGCCTCCAACAAGTGTCCTAAAAATTGTAAAAAAAAAAAGTTAAAAATAGTATAGTAAAAAACTGAACTGCTGACACCATTCTCTGCCCTACTGACAAATTCCACTGCTCTGCTGACTAACACCATCCACTGTCCTACTGACACTAACATCTGCCCTACTGACACGTCCACTGTTTTATTGACTGACACCATCCACTTTCCTACTAACACTAACCTCTGATTTACTGACATGTCTACTGCTCTACTGACAAACACCATCCACTGCTCTACTGACACCATCCACTGCTCTACTGACACCATCCACTGCTCTACTGACACTAACCTCTGCCTTACTGACATGTCTACTGCTCTACTGACAAACACCATCCACTGCTCTACTGACACCATCCTCTGCTCTACTGACACCATCCACTGCTCTGACACAGTCCACTGCTCTACTGACACAGTCCACTGCTCTACTGACATAGTCCACTGCTCTAGTGACACAGTCCACTTCTCTACTGACACAGTCCACTGCTCTACTGACACAGTCCACTGCTCTACTGACACATCCACTGCTCTACTGACACAGTCCACTGCTCTACTGACACAGTCCACTGCTCTACTGATACTGTTTACTGCTCTGACACCGTCCACTGCTCTACTGACACAGTCCACTGCTCTACTGACACAGTCCACTGCTCTACTGACACAGTCCACTGCTCTACTGACACAGTCCACTGCTCTACTGACACAGTCCATTGCTCTACTGACACAGTCCACTGCTCTTCTGACACCATCCACTGCTCTTCTGACACCATCCACTGCTCTACTGACACAGTCCACTGCTCTACTGACACCGTTTACTGCTCTGACACCATCCACTGCTCTGACACAGTCCACTGCTCTACTGACACAGTCCACTGCTCTACTGACACAGTCCACTGCTCTACTGACACAGTCCACTGCTCTACTGACACAGTCCACTGCTCTGACACCATCCACTGCTCTACTGACAAAGTCCACTGCTCTACTGACACAGTCCACTGCTCTACTGACACAGTCTACTGCTCTGACACCATCCACTGCTCTGACACAGTCCACTACTCTACTGACACAGTCCACTGCTCTACTGACACAGTCCACTGCTCTACTGACCCAGTCCACTGCTCTACTGACACCGTTTACTGCTCTACTGACACAGTCCACTGCTCTACTGACACAGTCCACTGCTCTACTGACACAGTCCACTGCTCTACTGACACAGTCCACTGCTCTACTGACACAGTCCACTGCTCTGACACCATCCACTGCTCTACTGACAAAGTCCACTGCTCTACTGACACAGTCCACTGCTCTACTGACACAGTCCACTGCTCTACTGACACAGTCCACTGCTCTACTGACACAGTCCACTGCTCTACTGACACAGTCCACTGCTCTACTGACACAGTCCACTGCTCTACTGACACAGTCCACTGCTCTACTGACACAGTCCACTGCTCTACTGACACAGTCCACTGCTCTGACACCATCCACTGTTCTACTGACACCATCCACTGTTCTACTGACACAGTCCACTGCTCTACTGACACAGTCCACTGCTCTACTGACACAGTCCACTGCTCTACTGACACAGTCCACTGCTCTACTGACACAGTCCACTGCTCTACTAACACCGTTTACTGCTCTACTGACACAGTCCACTGCTCTACTGACACAGTCCACTGCTCTACTGACACAGTCCACTGCTCTACTGACACAGTCCACTGCTCTACTGACACAGTCCACTGCTCTACTGACACAGTCCACTGCTCTGACACCATCCACTGCTCTACTGACAAAGTCCACTGCTCTACTGACACAGTCCACTGCTCTACTGACACAGTCCACTGCTCTACTGACACAGTCCACTGCTCTACTGACACAGTCCACTGCTCTACTGACACAGTCCACTGCTCTACTGACACAGTCCACTGCTCTGACACCATCCACTGTTCTACTGACACCATCCACTGTTCTACTGACACCATCCACTGCTCTACTGACACAGTCCACTGCTCTACTGACACAGTCCACTGCTCTACTGACACAGTCCACTGCTCTACTGACACAGTCCACTGCTCTACTGACACAGTCCACTGCTCTACTGACACCGTTTACTGCTCTGACACCATCCACTGCTCTACTGACACAGTCCACTGCCCTACTGACTGACAAAATCCACTGTCCTACTGACACTAACCTCTGCCCCACTGACACATCCACTGCTCTATTAACTGACACCATTAACTCTCCTATTGACACTAACCTCTGCCCTACTGACAAATGCTTTCTTTCTCCTATTTACATCTGATGATCCAGACAGCAAGTCTTTTTTTCTAAAGAACAAGTTCTCCAGCAGAATGTAGCTGTTTACATGGATGAGACAACCAATTAACACTAGCAGCGGTACCTAAATTGATCAGTTTATTTATTCATGTAAAGCCTTTATCCCAAAATAAAATAAAATGGCTTGGCATTAGTGTAAGTTTAACCACTTCCCGCCTGGTCAAGAGACAATTGACATCCGGGAAGTGGTTCTGTTATCCTGACTGGACGTCTATTGACATCCAGCAGGATAACATGCCAGTGCGCGCCCCTGGGGGTGCGCAGCGCGGCGATCGGTAATGCGGGGTGTTAGTCTGACACCCTGCATCTCCGATCTCGGTAAAGAGCCTCCAGCGGAGGCTCTTTACCACGTGATCAGCCCTGTCCAATCATGGCCGATCATGATGTAAACAGGAAGGCCGACCTCGGTAAAGAGCCTCCGGCGGAGGCTCTTTACCACGTGATCAGCCGTGTCCAATCATGGCCGATCACAATGCAAACAGGAAGAGCTGTTGATCTGCTCTTCCTCACTTGCGTCTAACAGATGGGGGGGGTATACACTGATTGTTTATCAGCGTAGCCCCCCACGGATGCCCACACTGGACCACCAGAAAAGCCACCAAGACCACCAGGGAAGGGGGCAACATGTGGATGGCCAGGTATGTACCCCATCCACATGGTATGTTAACATCCACATGTTCGTCTCTTATATAAGCCAGTGCTGTTTCCTCCTTAGCGGTTATACACAACCAGTGAGATGTTATTGGAAGTAGTTATTCCCAGGAGCCAGCTGTGTAATGACTGCTCCACAGGTGAAATATTATACTCTCCAGAGTAGGTCACAGATTTCAAACCATAAAATACAACTTCTGGGACGGCAGCTTTGTTAACATGCACAAGCGTCATACACAGAAAATAAACAATCTTTATTTTAGGCCTGCCTGATACTTATATACTGACATGCAGCTTCATTCTAAGAGAAAGCACTGACTTGCCTCTTCTAATTTTATCTGTCAGCCTTGTGCTATTTTTATAATATGTATATACTGGAGACTAAGCCTTCTCCCCTATGATTCATGCTGCAGGGACACAAAGCAGTGTTTCATTTGCAAAGTTAAGATTTCATAGGAGGAACTCCCAAGAGCAATTCTGACTTTTAGAAGACATAGTAACAAGACATCCCTCAAAACAACCTGTCTCTTGTCTGATTTATATATTTAATTTTCGACAAAACATTGCTTGGTATAGCACAAAAAAAAGTTTAAAGAAAGTGATCCCAATGACATTTCTTGATGTGTTTTGAAAGTTGTCAAAACCTCTTGACTTACTGGCTATGAAAAAGATAACAAAATGCAATTTTTTAGGAAACATTTTTTAAATGTTCTAATTACTTCCTAGCACTATGATATAGAGCTGTGGGCATGTTTTACAAATATACCACGCTAATATTAATTGCTTTCTGGAAAAGAAAAATGTTAACAGAGCTCAATAGCACAATCTATTTACAAACACAGGTGAGTCTGAAGAGCGATTCACACTCCCCACCCTCTCTCTGCCTGTTTTTTTTGTGGCTATACACAATAAAATATATGACATTGGCAACATACATTATATTTCCGAAAGTATTGGGATGCCTGCCTTTAAATGTACATGAACTTTAATGGCTTCCCAGTCTGTAATGCCACGTACACACGACCGATTTTCATGACTTTTTTTTAAAGGTCATTAAAAAAACGATCGTGTGTAGGCTCCATAGCATTTTTCTCAATGTGAAAAATGGCCATTCAAAATTTAGAACATACTCTAATTTTTCTCGTCGTTTTTCTCAACGTTAAAAATGGTCGCGTGTAGGCTTTAATGACGGGAAAAAAACGTGCATCAGAAGCAAGTTATGAGAAGGGAAATTTGCATAAACAGTCCAAAGGGTGGCGCCATTCGATTAGAACTTCCCCTTTATAGTGCTGTTGTACGTCACCGCGCTTTGCTCGAGCATTTTTTTTTTCACAATCGTGTGTATGCAAGGCAGGCTTGACAAGAATCACGTTGAGAAAAACTTTGTTTTTTCCATGACATTAAAAACGGTCATGTGTACGCGGCATAAGGTTCAATACTAAGTTGGCCCATCCTTTGCAGCTATAACAGTTTCAACTCATCTGGGAAGGCTGTCCACAACATTTAGGAGCGTGTCTATAGGAATGTTTGCCCATTCTTCCAGAAGCGCATTTGTAAGGTCAGGCACTGATGTGGATGAGAAGGGTTGGCTCGCAGTCTCTGCTCTAATTCTTACCAAAGGTGTTCTATTGGGTTGAGGTCAGGAAAGTTCCTCCACCCCAAACTCACTCATCTATGTCTTCATGGACCTTGCTTGCTTTGTCCACTGGTGCACAGTCATGTTGGAACAAGAGGAGGCCATCCCCAAACTGTTCCCACAAAGTTGGGAACATAAAATTGTCCAAAATGTCTTGGTATGCTGACACCTTAAGAGTTCCCTTCACTGAAAGTAAGGGGCCAAGCCCAACCCCTGAATAACAACCCCCACATGATAATCTCCCCTCCACCAAATGTTTTGGACCAGTGTACAAAGCAAAGTCCATAAAGACATGGATAAGCGAGTTTGGGGTGGAGAACCTTCACTGGCCTCAACCCGATAGAACACCTTTGGTAAGAATTATAGCGGAGATTGCGAGTCAGGCCTTCTCATCCAACATCAGTGCCTGAGCTTACAAATGTGCTTCTGGAAGAATGGTCAAACATTCCCATATAGACACACTCCTAAACCTTGTGGACAGCCTTTTCAGAAGAGTTGAAGCTGTTATAGCTGCAAAGGTTGGGCAACTGAACTTGAACCCTATGGACTAAGACTGGGATCCTATTAAAGATCATGTGTGTGTAAAGGCAGGTGTCCCAATTCTTTAGGTAATATAGTGTAGGAGTGTCCTATATTCAATGTTTATTTGTAAAGAATAAAAACTCTATCCCTTTCATGCCTAAGCCTATTTCTGACATTTGGTGTTTACAAGTTAAAATCCATTTTTTTGCTAGAAAATTACTTAGAACCCCAAACATTATATATATATTTTTAGCAGAGAATCTAGAGTATAAAATGGTGATTGTTGCAATATTTGATGTCACACGGTATTTGTGCAGCGATGTTTTAAACACAACTTTTTGGGAAAAATTTACTTTCATGAATAAAAAAAAATGAAAAAGTAAAGTTCGCCCAATTTTTTTGCATAATGTGAAAGAGTGAAAGATGATGTTGCGCCGAGTAAATAGATACCCAACATGTCACGCTTTATAATTGCATGCAATCGTGGAATGGCGACAAACTACTGTACCTAAAATTCTCCATGGCGACGCTTTAAACTTTTTACACGGTTACCAGGTTAGAGTTACGGAGGAGGTCTAGTGCTAGAATTATTGCTCTCGCTCTGACGATCGCGACGATACCTCACATGTGTGATTAAAACACCGTTTTCATATGCGAGCGCGACTTCCGTATGCGTTTCTCTTTGCTGTGCAAGCTCGCGGGGAGGGGGGCGTTTTAATTTTTTTTTTCTTATTTATTTTATTTATTTTTATAATAATAAATTGTGTTTTTTTTTTTTTTACATTTTGATCACTTTTATTGCTGTCACAAGGAATGTAAACATGCCTTGTGACAGTAGTAGGTGGTGACAGGTACTCTTTATGGAGGGATCGGGGGTCTAAAAGACCCCCTACCCTTCTTTGCACTTCAAAGTATTTAGATCACCGAAATCAGTGATTCTGAATACTGTGTACTTTTTTAAATCCGGCGCCATTGGCAGCCGAGAAACCCGGAAGTAACGTCATGACGTCGCTTCCGTGTTTCCAATGCGGAGACAGAATCAAAGCCATTTACGGCTTTGATTCAGTCTGCGGCTGGACACTGGAGGCGCCGCATCGAGGATCGGGTCTCCCGGTGGGACGGGAGGCCCGGTCAGTGCGGCAAGAGTCCCGCTCCTCTGGTATAACAACCGAGCGGCTTTTTGCCGCATCAGTTGTTATGCTGAATAGCCAATCGCTGCAGGCATCATCCCTGTATAATGCACAAAAGCCAAGGACGCATATATGCGTTCGCTCGGCGTGAAAGGGATAAAGATAGTAAAAAACATAAACTTCCCCTCCCTAATTTCATAGCTCAGAAATCTGGGAGGTTGGTAGAACATCATTGACATGAATCATAGATGGTATAATTCATGGGTCTTCAAACTACGGCCCTCCAGTTGTTCAGGAACTACAATTCCCATCATGCCTAGTCAGGTCTTTGAATGTCAGTGTGTTACAATGCCTCATGGGATGTGTAGTTCTACAACAGCTGAAGGGCCGTAGTTTGAGGATCCCTGGTATAATTCATTGGGCTTGGATTACTTAAGAAGTAGAGGCTCTTCACTTTGTAAACTCGGGTGAAGCTGTGCTCACATTAAATTCCCAATAATGAGCCAAATAAAAAAAAATGCAGATTATACCTAATTTCAGAGCGCCTCTTTGTGATCACATGACCGGCCAGCTCTCTCCTCCCCTCGTTCTGGCTGACAGTGGGAGAAGCTGGGTCCCGCCCTCTGCAGCTGTCAGACAGCAAGAGGAGAGAGCCAGCCGGTCACGTAAGCATGGAGAGGCGCTCTGAAATTAGATATAATCTGCATTTTTTTTTATAAATCACACACACAGGGGGACACAGGATTAGGACACAGAGCCAATAATATGAAGATGTTAGAGTGTTTTAACAACCGTTTTAACATAAAAAGTCAAAAAAGTTAGGGAAACCTTCATTTTGTTATGTGAACAGCCTCTACTCTGATAGTATCTCAAGCCTGGTATCTTTTTCTACTTAATGCTTATGAGATCAAGCTGGATGAATCTCCTCTAGCTAGTTGAGATTCACTACCATTCCTAAATCATACCTCTAAAATGACAAGCTACTGGTGCTATGTGCCACTAGTCCTTTGTACAATAAGCTAAATACAATGGTGTTGAGGCATGATAAATTTAAATGGGGTCCAGTGAATCACATGGATAACATGGTAAGTTAGTACTTACAGTATACATCAAATATATTCTTTCTGATGGTGTCATCTATCCAGTCAAGATGAGCAGATGCACGGGTGAACACACTAGGTTTTTTATCCATAATACACCCTATAGGGCCAAAACTGGTAATTCCATGAATTTCCCAGATTGAGCTGTTGGTAGTTGAAGGGCAGACAAGTGGTCCACCAGAATCCCCCTGGAGCATAAAAAAAAAGAATCGTACATATCAAAACATTACCTAAAGAAAAATAAAGACACCAGAATAAAGACAGAGATTAGGAAAGTCTTGTTTACACTTGTGTTGCCTATTTAACCACTTAGGGCCAGATTCAGGTAGAGTTAGGCTGGCGGATCAATGGATCCGCCAGCCTAACTGTCACTTTAAGCCGGCGTTTTTGTTTTCTGTAACCAGAAAACAAGAAACGCCGGGTTGGAGTTCCGATGCGATCGGCGTAATTGAATTTCGCCATCGCATCGTTACGGCGCATAGATAAAGCAGCCCCCTAGTGGAGTATCCTATGTTAGGTATAGGCGTCGTCATCGCGTCGAAAAAAAAAAAATGGCGTCGCTTGCGTAAAAAGTTCTTGAATGGGAATGTGACGTCATTGAGGTTCATTCACAGAATTTGGAGCATGCGCACGGGGATGCTTTGACACTCGACCGCATGCGCAGTACGTTCGCCGCGGGATCGCGCTTAGTTTTAATAATACACGCCCCGTACCTGCCCAATTTGAATTCCGCCGGCTCATTTGCGATGCGCTGCCGCAACTTTAGGAGCAAGTGCTTCATGAATAACAGCACTTGCTCCTAAAATTTCGGCAGAGTAACGTAAATGAGAAGCGTTACTCTGGAGCAAAGATGCTCCCATCTACCTGAATCTGGCCCTTAATTTCTGAAAGATTTACCCCACTTTATGACTGGGCCATTTTTTGCTATACAGTGGTATTTGATCACCACTGGGCTTTTTATTTTCTGCGCTATAAACAAAAAAAGACAGGACAATTTTGAAAAAAATAAATAATATTCTTAAATTCTGCTATAAAACATATCTAATAATAATAAAAAAAAAAAATCTTCATAGATTTAGGCCAATATGTACTCTGCTACATGTTTTTGGTAACACAAATCCCAATAAGCTTATATTGATTGGTTTGTGCAAAAGTTATAGGGGGTTATTTACGTAAAGGCAAATCCACTTTGCACTACAAGCGCAAACTACAAGTGCAAAGTGCACTTGACATTGCACCGAAAGTGCACTTGGAAGTGCAGTCGCTGTAAATCTGAGGGCTAGTTCTTAAATGAGGGGAAGCTCTGGTGATTTTATCATCAAATCACGTGCAAGCTAAAATGCTGTTCTTTATTTTTTCCTTGCATGTCCCCCTTGCACTTGTAGTGCAAAGTGGATTTTCCTTTAGTAAATAACCCTCATAGTGTCTAAAAAACTATGGTATATATACTGGAACTTTTTAATTTTTATTTATACTAGTAATGGCAGTGGTCAAAAACTTATTGGGGGACTGCGATATTGCGGTGGACAATCTGACACTAACTGACCCTTTGTGGGAATCAGCGACACTAATACAGCGATCAGTGCTAACATTATCTACTGTCACTGTACTAATGACACTGGCTGGAAAGGGATTAATCAAAGGGTTAAATGTGTGCCTAACCAGTGTTGTTGTGGGTAGAGTGTGGTGCTTTTACTAAGGGATGTGCTGGATTTTATAAAACAAAATACAGCAAATGCCTGCTGACAGGATGGAGCTCAGCATTGTTTACATGTGAAGAGCTCCGTCCAGTATGTCTCCTCACCAATCAGCGGGTGCCGGTGGTCATCCACTGGCCAGCACCCGCTGATCTACTTCTGATCTGGCTAATCACAGCAGAAGCAGCGGGCCCAGAGCATGCACGCCCCTACCCAGAAGTGCAAAATCGCGATTGGTGTGTTTGAGGCCATTCGCTTATTGATATTGAAGATCTTGTCTCGCAGTGATAACATCCAGCGATCATATTAAGCCCTGTTGACTCTTCGAGCGTATGCTCTTTAGGGTTCAACATTTTTGGTAAGCCTCTGTGTATTTGGTGGCAGCTTCTTCACAAAGTGTGTGTCACGTGCAGATTGTGGGAACACCATTTGGAATTTTACGTTCATTCAAACTTCATATGTTTTCTTAGGACTTTTTTACCCATTGGACATTTATGTTTTTTTTTACCTCTAATGTTCTTGCATTTATTAATAATTTTGATTGTACACTATTCACATGGTGATTTCAATTTCTATACCCATGTAATTTGTTTACTTGCATAAGATATTCAGTTTATGCACTTATTTGGGTTAACATTTAGCACTACAATTTATATGTTTTGTTTGTCACTTTCCACTTGTCTATTGGTTTTTGTAGCCGCTCACTTATTTATGTATCCGCTGATTTTTTTTGTAAATTATAGGTATGTGCCCTGCAGAGTTTTCACTTACAGATTTAACAGAACATGCAATTTGACAGCTGGATATAGAGCTTTGTGTTGCTGCAGATAAGAACAGTGTTAAAGCAGAAAACAGCTTCCTAAGCTTCCAGCAAAGGTTTTTACTGTGAAAGAAGTTGGGGACATTTTATGAATAACACTGCTTCATAGCATTCTTCTTTAAAGTTGTTCATTAGATTCAAAGACGTAGGCTTCTCAAATGATAGACATATCTTGACTTTGTAAAAGCCAAGCTTGGCTCCTGCTTACCCCTGCATTCTGTGTCTCACTGTCAGTCAATGAAGCCACCCATCACTTTGCAGGACCAAGAAATAAGATTGGGAGGCAGGAGGGACGTGACGTTGGCTAAACTAGAAGAGTTGTGCATAACTTCAGATCAGGGCCATCTTAATAGCATCATGAACCCCTGGGCAAAGTAATGCTATGGGGCCCCTACAAGCCCCCAATTTACGCACCTACTCTCAAGAATGAAAGTACAATATTTCTACTTTACAGCGTGTCACTTGCTACTGTTCCCTGCCACCAGATTCAGTGTGTCACTTGCCACGGTCCCTTGTCATCAGATTCAGCATGTCACTTGCCACTGTCACCTGTCACCAGATTCAGCGTGTCACTTGCCACCCGTCACGTCACCAGATTCAGCGTGTCACTTGCCACCCGTCACGTCACCAGATTCAGCGTGTCACTTGCCACCCGTCACGTCACCAGATTCAGCGTGTCACTTGCCACCCATCCCGTTACCAGATTCAGCATGTCACTTGCCACCCGTTCCTTGCCACTGATTCCTCTCCAGAGACAAATCCGCTCTACTGCTGACAGGAGGAGGGAATAGGCAAGAAATAGAGCCCTCTTGTGACAGCGGCAGCTCGAGGGGGAAGGGGCAGCAGTTTCTTCTCTTCAGACCCGCTCGTCTTTGGCACTTGAGCTTCGGCGCCCCCCTCTGCCTTAGCTCGCTCAGTCACTCAGGGAGGTTTAGGAGAAGTGGTGACAGCCCAGCTTGCAGGCGGAACCAAAGATGGTGCTGCACACTGGACTGCCTGTGCTCACTCAGCCTGACTCCCTTGTCCCACTGCTAGTGCTATTTGTCCGGCTCTGATGGGGCCAGGGCCCGTGCAAGACCATAGGCAAGACCAGCTACAAAAAAAAAACTTCTGTACCTCTAAAATATAATATCTATACAAAAAAAAGCCCAGCTTTTAGTCTAGCACAGGCCATGTCTATACCCCCCTGTGATGTTTGTTGCCCCCTCATTGAACTGCCATACACAGCGAGCATAGTTGCCAACATTTAAAAAGTATTATTTTTTAGAGGACTGGGTCACAGCAGAGGGACTGGGTGACTGCAAGGCAGAGGCACTGGGTGACTGCAGCCGGGCAGAGGCACTGGGTGACTGCAGCCGGGCAGAGGCACTGGGTGACTGCAGCCGGGCAGAGGCACTGGGTGACTACAGCCGGGCAGAGGCACTGGGTGACAGCAGGGGGACTGGGTGACTGCAGGGCAGAGGGACTGGGTGACTGCAGCCGGGCAGAGGCACTGGGTGACTGCAGCAGGGCAGAGGACTGTGCGACAGCAGGGCAGAGGACTGGGCGACAGCAGAGAGACTGGGTGACTGCAGAGCAGAGGGTCTGGGTGACTGCAGGGCAGAGGGACTGGGTGACTGCAGCCGGGCAGAGGCACTGGGTGACTGCAGACGGGCAGAGGCACTGGGTGACAGCAGGGGGACTGGGTGACAGCAGGGGGACTGGGTGACAGCAGGGGGACTGGGTGACAGCAGGGGGACTGGGTGACTGCAGAGGAACTGGGTGAGAGGACTGGGTGAAAGCAGAGGGACTGGGTGAAAGCAGAGGGACTGGGTGACAGCAGGGCAGAGGCCTGGGGGATAGCAGGACAGAGGACTGGGGGACAGCATGGCAGAGGACTGGGCGACAGCACGGCAGAGGACTGGGGGACAGCAGAGAGACTGGGTGACTGCAGGGCAGAGGGACTGGGTGACTGCAGGGCAGAGGGAATGGATGGCAGCAGGGCAGAGGACTGGGTGACTGAAGGGCAGAGGGACTGGGTGACTGAAGGGCAGAGGGACTGGGTGACAGGAGAGGGACTGGGCGACAGCAGAGAGACTGGGTGACAGCAGAGAGACTGGGTGACAGCAGAGAGACTGGGTGACAGCAGAGGGACCGGGTGACAGCAGAGGGACCGGGTGACAACAGGGCAGAGGACTGGGTGACAGCAGAGGGACTGGGTGGCAGCAGAGGGACTGGGTGACTGCAGGGCAGAGGACTGGGTGACTGCAGGGCAGAGGGACTGGGTGGCAGCAGAGCAGAGGGACTGGGTGACTGCAGCCGGGCAGAGGCACTGGGTGACTGCAGCAGGGCAGAGGACTGGGCGACAGCAGGGCAGAGGACTGGGCGACAGCAGAGAGACTGGGTGACTGCAGGGCAGAGGGACTGGGTGACTGCAGGGCAGAGGGACTGGGTGACTGCAGCCGGGCAGAGGCACTGGGTGACTGCAGCCGGGTAGAGGCACTGGGTGACAGCAGGGGGACTGGGTGACTGCAGAGGGACTGGGTGACTGCAGAGGGACTGGGTGACTGCAGAGGAACTGGGTGACTGCGGGGCAGAGGACTGGGTGAAAGCAGAGGGACTGGGTGACAGCAGCGCAGAGGCCTGGGGGGCAGCAGGACAGAGGACTGGGGGACAGCATGGCAGAGGACTGGGCGACAGCACGGCAGAGGACTGGGGGACAGCAGAGAGACTGGGTGACTGCAGGGCAGAGGGACTGGGTGGCAGCAGAGGGAATGGATGGCAGCAGGGCAGAGGACTGGGTGACTGAAGGGCAGAGGGACTAGGTGACTGAAGAGCAGAGGGACTAGGTGACAGCAGCAGAGGGACTGGGTGACAGCAGAGAGACTGGGTGACAGCAGAGGGACCGGGTGACAACAGGGCAGAGGACTGGGTGACTGCAGGGCAGAGGGACTGGGTGACTGCAGGGCAGAGGGACTGGGTGACTGCAGGGCAGAGGGACTGGGTGACTGCAGGGCAGAGGACTGGGTGACTGCAGGGCAGAGGGACTGGGTGACTGCAGGGCAGAGGGACTGGGTGGCAGCAGGGCAGAGGGACTGGGTGGCAGCAGGGCAGAGGGACTGGGTGACTGCAGGGCAGAGGGACTGGGTGACTGCAGGGCAGAGGGACTGGGTGACTGCAGGGCAGAGGGACTGGGTGACTGCAGGGCAGAGGGGCTGGGTGACTGCAGGGCAGAGGACTGGGAGAAATTGGGTTGAAAACTTACACTCAGGACACTGCTACAGGAAAACCAGATACCATCTTTGTCAGCTAACAGAACTTTTTTACTTCTATGTAAAAGTCTAAAGATATAAGTAATAAAGTTGACAAAGCTCAAGATGGTGTCTGGTTTTTCCTGTAGCACTTTCCTGAGTGTAAGAAATCGAGCAGAGCCGTTTTCAACCCAATTCCTCTCAGTCCAGTGGCTGCATAGATAATAAAACAGCATATTTAGAGGCTTTTTTTTTCTTACCTCCATGTTGCTCTGCCCTACTTCAGATACCCACATTTCTGGTCTACTGATCATTTTGACATGACGTTTTATTGAAGGTAAGCTCTGCCTATGCATTCCTAAGCTTAGTTGCCCAGATATGGAAAGAAAGGCCCGGAGCAGAAGTGCAACTAGGAGGAGGGCCGGCATGACTGAGGTGAGGCGCAGTAGAAAAAATTGGAGGTAGGGGGAGTTTGTTAGATGGTGGGACATTTGTTTTGGTTTAATTCAGTCAGGAGGATTGGGGTAAGTTGCTAAGGGGGGTAGCAAGGGGGTGTTTTAGGCCACCAGCTTCATTCGGAGCTGGCAGCCGCAGAAGAAGGAGCAACAAATTTCCCACCCACCCTCCCCTTTTTTGTTCCTTTTTTGCTTTTTGCCTTTTTTATTTTTGTTCCTTTTTTGTTGTGCTAGTGTTTTGCCTTCTTGCGTCGTAGCAGCGGGAGGTCTATGGGGTCTTTGAAGGCGGTGCCAAGAAAATAATGGAGGTTTAGGAGGGTTGGGCCCATCTGGAGGTATGGGTGTCCCTTCCCTTACTAACAAGACAATGGGAACAATGTTTTTTCGGTAGTTGGTTGTATCTGAAGGAGGTAAATAGTAATTGTCCCGGAGCTGGCGTAATATGCGGTGGGGGGCCTTGGTTAATGGGGTGTACAGATACAACTATTTCATGTAAAATAATTGCCCTTCAAAGATCTCTAGGCCAGGATGGTTTAAAAACGTATTTTTGTTGTAACGGTTTATGTAAGATGTATGGTATGCATTAAATTGTATGTGGAGAATATTTTGTATTGTATTATTGTTTTTCTGTAATAAACAAATGACTGCTATGACCATTCGACTCCAAAAAGAGTATGCGTCGACTGGTCAATTTTAGAGTTTAAGGATGTTTTTTTTTTGTTGGTAGCCTTTTGGGGTAGAATTCGGAGCCTCGGTAATCTGCACATCCATTTGTCATGAATTTACCTAACAGTGTTTACTTGGGTTAGATGGGGTGATCGTTCATGCAGTCCAATTAGAATGGGTCTCACAGCTATTCCCTTTTTATTCCACAGCTTGAAAAAAACACGCAATGGATTTTAAAAACCTATGTTCACCTAGTCTGAATGTTGATGCATTTCTTGGCTCTAGATTCTTAAATGTGATACACTGAGCAAGGGAAAATATACAAACTCTGGTTAAAATAATAGGTATGCAAAAATGTTAACATGTTGCACACAATAAATGGACAGTTTATTTGACAAATAAACATTACAGTTAACAAGAAAAAAATGAATAAAAAAAACAACAACAATTTGATAAGTGCTTTATATATACTTTTGTTCATACTGAATGCTAAAAAGGTTTCTTAAATTGTCATCCAGTATTGTTTAGTGTCTTGATTTTTTTTTTTTTTTAAATAAACCTTCTGTATTAAAAAACAAACAAAAAACACTCACCTGACATACAGACTTAAGCTCATCAGGGAGAGCATAACCAGCACAGATCATAGATTCCTTTATTTGGAACCACCAATACTGAGGAGTTTTGCAAACTTCATAACCAATAACCGGTAGTACCACTTGATTTAATGCCTCAGCAGCTTTGGGAGCCGTTGAATTTCCTGAAACATATTTAACAGATTTGTGATTTCAGAAACCATCTGAAGTTATTGAGATTATATATATATATATATATATATATATACACACACAGTACAGACCAAAAGTTTGGACACACCTTCTCAGTCAAGGAGTTTACAATTTTCATAGTCAAATAAAGAAGAGTCACACTGAAGGCATCAAAACTATGAATTGACACATGTGGAATTATATACATAACAAAAAAGTGTGAAACAACTAAAAATATATGTCATATTCTAGGTTCTTCAAAGTAGCCACCTTTTGCAGCAGACACATCTCTAGAACAACTGTTAAGAGGAGACTGTGAATCAGGCCTTCATGGTAGAATATCTGCTAGGAAACCACTGCTAAAGAAAGGCAACAAGCAGAAGAGACTTGTTTGGGCTAAAGAACACAAGGGATGGATGTTAGACCAGTGGAAATCTGTGCTTTGGTCTGATGAGTCCAAACTTGAGATCTTTGGTTCCAATCACTGTGTCTTTGTGCGATGCAGAAAAGGTGAATGGATGGACTCTACATGCCTGTTTCCCACCCTAAAGCATGGAGGAGGAGGTGTGATGGTGTGGGGGTGCTTTGCTGGTGACACTGTTGGGGAATTCAAAATTTAAGGTATACTGAACCAGCATGGCTACCACAGCATCTTGCAGCGGCATGCTATTCCATACAGTTTGCTTTTAGTTGGACGATCATTTATTTTTCAACAGGACAATGATCCCAAACACACCTCCAGGCTGTGTAAGGGCTATTTGACCAAAAAGGAGAGTGATGGGGTGCTGCGCCAGATGACCTGGCCTCCACAGTCACCGGACCTGAACCCAATCGAGATGGTTTGGGGTGAGCTGGACCGCAGAGTGAAGGCAAAAGGGCCAACAAGTGCTAAGCATCTCTGGGAACTCCTTCAAGACTGTTGGAAGACCATTTCAGGTGACTACCTCCTGAAGCTCATAAAGAGAATGCCAAGAGTGTGCAAAGCAGTAATCAAAGCAAAAGGTTTGAAGAACCTAGAATATTACATATTTTCAGTTGTTTCACACTTTTTTGTTATGTATATAATTCCAAGTGTGTTAATTCATAGTTTTGATGCCTTCAGTGTGAATCTACAATTTTCATAGTCATGAAAATAAAGAAAACTCTTTGAATGAGAAGGTGTGTCCAAACTTTTGGTCTGTACTGTATATAAATATATAAACACACTTTAAATCATCTGTATGGTATATTATTTTAAATTGATATTCGCCTTGTGGCCTTTTTTTACACAGCAATGTATGGGAGATGCACTATTGTACATGCTAATCAAGCTCTGCTTAGGCTCCGTTCACAACTAGGCTTATGAGGGCGACAATCGAGGTAAAATCACGCAAATAGAATTGCGGTACGCCTGTCACCTCATTTTGGACGACAGGCGTAATGCGATTCTGTTTGTGCGTTTGTACCGCGATTGTTGCCTGATTGTCGCCACATTGGGGTGCTAATGAAATCATCAGGAATGCATGGGCGTCCCGCGATTTGCATACACACTATGCAGGGACCGCCCTGTCTTTTCTCCGCTCTCCCCTATGGGGGGATCGGATGAACACGGACCTAAATTTTAAAGCATGCTGTCCAACATCTGTTGGCAGAAAATCCGACAATTGTCCAATGAATCATACAAACGGTCCGATTTTCCGAAAACAGCCTGCCATCACACAATTCACGTTGGAAAATCTGATTTTGTGTGTAGAGGCCTTTCCTGTGCTGGCTGGCTATAGTGCGTAGATCCCCTAACTAAAGAGACAAAAATTAGAAATTCTTTAGCAGACCGATCGTTCATATCTATGAATTTCAACTTTGCATTTAGAAATCTGCCTGAAGTCTGGCTTTAAAATATCAACACATATTTTTATAAAAGCTTTTGTGTCAGATGTTATTTTTAATATTAGAAGATGAATACGTTACTTGCCTGTTTCGTCTCCCCATCCAGTTGCATGGCATCGGTAATTTTCAGCTAAGACCTGATCTTTTGGTGGAAGACAGGCAAAATCGATAACATCATTAGCCTCCACCTCACCATCCAGCCTCACCATGGCAATATCATACTCCAGTCCTAGAACTGCAGGGTAGCCAAAGCCTTCATGGCGGTAGATGCCAAGAATTTTGAAGCATTTCTCCTTTGGCTCCACCAGTGTTAGGTTATGTTTGCCAATACACATTTGCCAGCGATTTAACTCATCTGCATAACTTGAAAGATAAAAGTCCAATGTAGTTACCTCTACAAAGAGTTTGCCTAATATACCTATGAACACATAAACACCCATGTATGTGCACACACATCCACACACATTTGTAGACATATTTTATCATTTTTATATTAACAAATATGCAAATGATAAAATAATTACTCAAATTTACGCCCCAAACCTCCCTGTAGAGCAGTGGTTCTCAACAAGTACCCCCAAAAGGCCATGTTTTGTCTGTTTTCTCTTATAGAATAAAATAGCTGTCCAAAATACCAAGCCATTGATTCTGATTTAAAGCACCTGTGCAAGATAAAGGAAAAACTGCAAACATGGCCTGTTTACTTGAGGACAGGGTTGAGAACCACTGCTGTGGAGCATATGTCCCAGCATTATTTTCCCATAGTGAGAAACAGCTTTTATTACTGACATCACCAGAATTGTAACTGTTTTTTAGGGACAGCGGCTATGAGCTCAGTTCCTATTGACGTAGGCACACCACCAGAAATTAATCTCCCAACAACGCTCCCTATGCAGTGTATGGGCAAGCTTTTGGTATTCAAGGCAGCAGCTTTGTTTTGTGGCTACTGAATTGAGTGAGTGAAAAACTTATAGAGCGCAACGCTTGCGAACGAAATCGCCTCTGGGCGCTGTTTCCATTCCTTCAGTAAAGGATGGCTTTGCCTCAGAAGAGATGAGTTTTAATCATTCTCCTGAAGGCCAAGTGGTCCGACTCCAGTCGGATGGTCGTTGGTAATGTATTCCACAGTCGCGGTCCTTGGACAGCAAATCTCCGATCTCCTTTGGATTTGTATCTCGTATTTGGTATGTGCAGGAGGTTTTGATTTGTGGATCGCAGAGTGCGATTGGGGTTATGGGCTTTTATTTTTTCCCATAGATATCTGCCAAGTAATAGTTGTCTTGGTCAATTGTTAGTTCAATTGATTTCACTCTAATTCTGGAATTGCTGCACTTCTCTCTTTTGTCGCTAGGTGGCCGGGGGCTTGGTGACACTAAATAAAACAAGTGCATTGCAAGAACAGATTAAGAATGAATGGGGCATCTCAGCCAACCGACAGGGATTTTCTTGACTCCCTTGGCCTGCTGGGAGAGCCTATATGGGTGAGATCAGGTCATCTGGGTTTGTGCCACCTGGACCGCTGTCTGGGTGGACACGTGTTGTGCTGCTCCGGGCTGCTCGGCCAGAGCCTGAGGCCTATCCCGGGGACATCTGGCTGCTAGGCTGTCTATGGGCCTATCCAGAAGCAAGAGATCAGCGTATGGTTGGGACTGCAGCTTGCAGTCTAACCAGAAGTGACGGTTCTGCCGGCCAGAGAACCTGACATGGTTGGAGGTAGAGGGGATGCTGTTGCCACAAAGGGACCAACCACCTTATTACTAGGGACCACAGTGAGTAGCTGAAGCAAGTACCAGAGCAGCATTCTCACCAACCGGGGACGGTGAAGAATTGGGAAACTTCAGCCGGTGTCAAGCCAGGGACCCAGCCAGCAGAGGTGACACTTGCAGAGCAGTCTTGTGTGCCAAGCTAAGGACCAAGCAGGCCAGTGGGGTGACGCTTAAGGAGTATCTGTGAGTGCCAAGCTAGGGACCCAGCAGGGAAGTGGGGGTGACACTTGAGGAAGATACTGAGTGAGAAGTTTGGAAGATCTCAGGAGATCCAGTGGCAGTGGATCAGTAAGTCTAGTGAAAGACTGGGAACTTAGTTGGATGAAGATCTACAAGAGGAGATTGTAGAGAAAGTAAAGAAGTTTGTTACAAGACTGTTATCATAGGAGACAGCGGTTCTACTCATGCAGATGTGGTGTCTTGCTGGATGCCTTTCCCTGCATGGCTGTCTGCCTATAGAAGTCTCGAGTCTGCCAATTAACATTGCAACTACTTAAGGGTGTCCTGGCCTTAAACCCTCTCTCCCACAGTTCTGTTTAAGAGACGATAAATCTCTTTGCATTCAAGAAGTGACTCTCGCCCATTAATCTACCTTGCATTACACCCACCATGTCTCGTAACCCACTCTACAGAGAAGGATGTCAGCTGTCTCTAACTCTGGAGGTCACCATTAGACCCTGCTACTAGGGTTGTCCTGATGCCACTTTTTTAGGACTGATACTTTTTTTCCTCTACTCGCCGATACCAAATACCGATACTTTTTTTAACCACTTCAGGCCCGCGCTACCGTCGAATGACGGCAACAGCGCGGGTCTGAATATCCAACATGCCGTCTTTTGACGGCATCTCCTTTGGGCGTTCCCAGCGCGCACTGTAGAGCGCGCTGCGGGGAAGCCCTGTGTTGTCCGTGTCCCTTGGACACGGCCAATCACAGATGGCGGCGAACGGCCAATCAGAGTGGCCGTTTGCGATGCGATCTGTGGGCGAATGTGAGATGATCTCATAGATCATCTCTCATTGCCGTTTTACACAGAGACAGCGTCCTGTCTCTGGAGAGGAGGAGCCCGATCTGTGTTCCTTCCTACATAGGGACACAGATCGGTCACCCCCCCTCCCCCCACAGTTAGAACACACCTAGGATACACATTTAACCCCTTCCTCACCCCCTAGTGTTAACCCCTTCAATGCCAGTCACATTTATACTGTAATTAGTGCATATTTATAGCACTGATCGCAGTATAAATGTGAATGGCGCCAAAAATGTGTCAAAAGTGTCCGATGTGTCCGCCATAACGTCGCAGTACCAATAAAAATCGCAGATCGCCGCCATTTCTAGTAAAAAAAAAAAATAATAAAAAATAATAATTCTCTCCCCTATTTTATAAGCGCTATAACTTTTGCGCAAACCAGTCGCTTATTGCGATTTTTTTTTTTTTTACCAAAAATATGTAGAATACGTATCGCCCTAAACTGAGAAAAAAAATGTGTTTTTTTTTTTTTATTGGAATATTTATTATAGCAACAAGTAAAAAATATTGTATTTTTCTTCAAAATTATCGCTCTTTTTTGTTTTTTAGCGCAAAAAATAAAAACCGCACAGGCGATCAAATACCACCAAAAGAAAGCTCTACGTCAATTTTGTTTGGGAGCCACGTCGCACGACCGCGCAATTGTCAGTTAAAGCGACGCAGTGCTGGAAGCTGAAATTTCACCTGGGCAGGAGGGGGGTGTATGTGCCCAGTAAGCAAGTGGTTAAACGTGTCCTCAAATGCAGCCATGTCCCCCCACATATTGCAGCCATGTCCCCCCACAAATGCAGCCATGTCCCCCCACAGATGCAGCCATGTCCCCCCACAGATGCAGCCATGTCCCCCCACAGATGCAGCCATGTCCCCCCCCACAAATGCAGCCATGTCCCCCCCACAAATGCAGCCATGTCCCCCCCACAAATGCAGCAATGCCCCCCCCCACAAATGCAGCCATGTCCCCCCACATATATTGCAGCCATGTTCCCCCCACATATTGCAGCCATGTCCCCCCCCCACATATTGCAGCCATGTCCCCCCCCACATATTGCAGCCATGTCCCCCCACACATTGCAGCCATGTCCTGTGCCCCCACACATTGCTGCCATGTCCTGTGCCCCCACATATTGCTGCGATGTCCTGTGCCCCCACACATTGCAGCCATGTCCTGTGCCCCCACACATTGCAGCCATGTCCTGTGCCCCCACACATTGCAGCCATGTCCTGTGCCCCCACACATTGCAGCCATGTCCTGTGCCCCCACACATTGCAGCCATGTCCTGTGCCCCCACACATTGCAGCCATGTCCTGTGCCCCCACACATTGCAGCCATGTCCTGTGCCCTCACACATTGCAGCCATGTCCTGTGCCCCCACACATTGCAGCCATGTCCTGTGCCCCCACACATTGCTGCCATGTCCCTCATACCTGGTACCGCTGCTGCCGGTGCAGTGTCATTCTGCAGGTTAATCCCCGTGCAAAATACAGCGGGCATTACAAGCCACGCCATGTATAGACACTCCCCTTCTCGGGATTGGACGGATCCGTGCATAGACACTCCCCCTTGCTCGGGATTGGACAGATCCGTCCAATCCAGAGAAGGGGAGTGTCTATAGATGGTGTGGCGCGCATTACAAGTATACAAACGAAAACTTGTAATGCCCGCTGTATTGCACGGGGATTATCGCGGCGGTATGCGGCGGCGCGGCGCGGTGGGGGGGGGGAGCCGGGGTCGGGGGGGGAAGTATTCTATTTAAGAATCGGGAGTATTTGCGCGAGTACAAGTACTAGCGCAAATACTCGGCATCGGTCCCGATACCGATACTAGTATCGGTATCGGGACAACCCTACTTGCTACATACTGTATTCAAAAGAGGGACAGAAAATGGTTGGCAGGTGAAATTTTGCAGTCCAGCAGGCAGGGCTAATAACGCTAGTTGGGATTTCAGCATGCTAACTTCTGACAGTGTTACCAACCGCCCATAGATTTACGGGCAGCCCAGAAAAATCTGTAGCAGGAGAAAAGTGCCAGTAAAAAATGGTGGACTATCCGCCACAGAGACCAATTTTATTTGAAAGAGGACCGCCCGCTGAAGAGTATACCTGCTACCATAACAACAGTATTCCTTTTCAAAGGTGCCCTCCGCCGCTTACCGGAGCCGTCGGCAGTGGCGGAGGCAATTCTGTCCTGTCCCTACCTGGGTATGGAGACGAGTGAGGGAAAGATGGCCAAAAGTCACTTCCTCCCAATGCTCTTAACTTTTTGAGCCCCGAGCCATAGTCAAATGACGGCCTCAAGGTGGCTCTGTAAATCCAGGAGGACGTCATATGACGTCCTCGAGTCCTCCGGCCACTGGGGGGCGCGCGCACCCGGTGCCTTGGCTACCATGCACAGCTGCACCAGATTCTGAGTGCTCCAGTTTTATTAATATCTAGTGGTTCAGTGAAAACCACATGCCAAATCCACCAGGACATTCCGAGACACAGTCAGCTAAAATGATGTACAGTTCCTGACATTAACTATTAAAAAAAAAACACAGCTACACCCCTCTTGCCTCTCAAGTCTTCCTGTTGGTCTCCATTCCATCCTTTGAGCCTTCTGATTTATGGGACTGCTTTACATATTAAAAGCCTAGTGGGGATGCTTGAGAGATAGATCAAACTCCTTCTTTACAGGAAAAGTTGAGATTTGAATATGGCTTCAGCCAGCTATATAGCTATATCTTTGGATCCACTGTTTGTTTCAACGCACACACTTTCACTCTGACTATGCATTTTAAATTATAGGCTCAGCTTGAAATGCTCAGGGTAACTTCAGAGGACTCTACAAGAAAAAGGTAAACTTTTTCAACACACCCAGAGAGCTATTTCCTGATTTATAGCCCTCAATTCTTCAGCCTGCATGGATCTGGGTTTTAGGGGATTTTGTGCCATATGTATTCACGAAAACAAACATGTATTTCTGACTGAACTCCCCTAAATATCTATTTATCTTAGCATGGTGGAATTTATAAGTTTTATATAGTTTTTCTTATTTCTTTACAATTGTTTATATATTTCCCCATATAATCAGAAAGGTTAGTGTAGATTCTGTAAAATAAGGCCCCTTTCATGATTTTGTCATGATTTTTGCTTTGGCTTTGATGCGATTTTGTCGCGACTTTGACGTGGCTTGCAGCAATTGCTGTGTTATCTTGAGGTCTATGAACCTTAAGTTGCATCAAACTCGGACCAAAGTAGTACAGGAACTACTTTGAAGTTGCTGCGACTTAAATGATACCCATTGGAAATAATAGTGTACGTCTGGGCATGCGACTTTGCAGTCCCAAGTCACAGGACAAGTCGCACAAGTGTGAAAGGGTCCTAACTATTAAAGTGAATCCTCTACTATATCAAATCTTATAGTCAATTAATTTGGAGCAATCAGGGTGAGCAAGACTTGGATTGGGATTTTTACTTTTTACTTAGGAAGGCAAACTATAACTATAATATTTGTTGTTTTGGTGATGCTTTACACAGAAATGGTCACGAAGGGTCACATTTACTCCCTTGTTTCCCAAGATCAAGTCATAAATCCTGATATGTATTTGTAGCGCCCTTCTCCTGTTGAGTAGACGCTATGTGTAAATTTAGGGGTTATCTGAGCTGTAAATGGCTTAGAGTGATTATGTAAATTGTTGCTTCTGTTCTAATTCAGCTGTGTTGTGTGCATTTCCCACTTCACAGTAGGTGTCGCTGTCACCACAGGTCAGTGTTGGAAATACAGCAGGCTGGGTGCATTGAGTACTCGTTCCCCAGAGGCAGCCCCGTGGGAGTGTTCTTGCCGCTGTGCATTCTGGGAGAGGATACTTAAGGGAACAGACACCATTTTCTGCTCTCTCTGACCTGATGGCCCTCCTGGCCTAAGGTATGTCATAGCTATTCTTCTGCCTTGGGGCTTGCTGGCCCAAGGTTGTGTTACTGGAAGTAGGCCCAGGAGTTTCTGGGGTCTACTGGTCCAGAGGTGGTCCTGTGCTGTCTTGCCTGCGGGGAGAAGCCGAGCTGGAGTACACATCCCAACCAATCTACCTCACAGTACCGCCGGACGGTTTAAAGACTCTGGTACTGTGTAGCTGTGCTTAAACTTGGAAAAACTGTTTTGGTTATGCAATCCTGTGGCAGAGGATTATGCAACAACCCCATTGTATTCGCTAAGTCTGTGGCAGAGACTTTGTCCGCGCATCGCACTGGCTGCTAGGTCGGTGAGAGAGGCTTATCCGGTGGTTACGAGATCCAGTGTTGGAAGTTGTTTGTCCTCTGGATCCAAAGAAGTACCTGTGATCTGCAACCAAGGTATCTGAATCTCCCCTAACCCTCCATTCCTCTATTGCCGCAAGTTGTTAAATAAAAGCATTGGAAAAGAACAAGACTAAGTGCTTGGTGCATACATCTGTATTTTCCAATACAGACTCCTAGTTCTGATAAGGTGAACAGTGAGATAATGGCAGACCCAAATGTAATCCCGCAGCTCCTACGGGGGTAGTGCTATATATTTTATTAGTGTACTTAAACAAGCCCCAAATAACTCAGTGCAGTTTTTAAATAATACTCTTCTATGCAGTATCTAATTGACAGCTTCTGTTAAAAGTGAAAGACTGTGATGAGCCATGTATTAAGCTATTTATCTTTATGACACACAAAGCTAAGCTTACAGAAAGAAGTAATATTAGAAACATAATCTAGTATGAAAGATGTTTATGTCAAATGAAGGACAGCCTTACTTAATAAAACAGTGGGCTGCTGTGAGGACCCAGTTCTTATGGATGAGAGTGCCACCACATGTGTGGAGGAAAATGGTTTCGTTACGAGAACTTGGCCAAACCTGAAAGAATGACATAGAGAAAATTGTGACAATAAATAGACATTAGCATGCTAACTATCGTATTTATGCTACATATTTGTAACCTAGATTTATTTTAAATTATTTTTATTTATTTTTCGGCACAAGGGCAAGTATTTAGGCCTGATTCACACGTGTGCAGATTGCAGGTGCATTTTGCATTTTTCAACACACATCTTTGAACCTAGGCCCTTTCCACAAAATGGGATCTACATCCTTAGGAAACCATGTTAACTGGACTGCAGTGCAAAGTGGATTTACCTTTAGTAAATAAACCCCACAGTGTCACTTGTGCTGCTGTTAGTTGAAACCTTCTGTCCTCTGACCCCCCTACCCTCTAACAAAAAAAGACACAAGTCCATTCAGTTCAACCAACAAACAAACAGCAGCGGTAAACTTCTTGTACTGTAGGGATTAATACAGCCACTTGACCTGTCATGGGCTCTTGTCTAGACTCTAGAGCAGGGGTCTCAAACTGGTGGGCCTCCAGCTGTTGCATAACTACAAGTCCCATCATGTTTCTGCTTGTGAGAGTTGTAGTTTTGCAAAAGCTGGAGGGCCACCAGTTTGAGACACCTGCTCTAGAGCAATGTTTCTCAACTCCAGTCCCCAAGGCTCCCCAACAGGTCATGTTTTTTAGGATTTCTATTATTTTACACAGGTGATTTGATCAGTTTCACTGCCTTAGTAATTACCAAAGCCGTATCATCTGAGGGAAAACCTGAAAATATGAACTGTTGGGGCGCCTTGAGGACTGGAGTTGAGAAACACTGGTCCAGAGTACCAAATATGCTCCCTGTTTCTACCCCACCCATTCATAGAAGTTGTCCTATATGGGGGGGGGATTTGGGGGGATGTGTGGAGGAACGAAAGGTCTGCCTCTTCAATTCATAGAGTGCCTTTTATTGATGTAAGCTTTAAATTACCACTGGGGGGGCAGAAGACAGAATATTAAAGCGGAGGTTCACCCTAAATATAATATCTCCCATGCGATCCAGCATACTGGCGTCAGCGCCAGTATGCTGTTTTTTTTTTTTTTTAATAGCACACTTACTGTATTATTGTAGAATTCCTTTTCTGTCCCCCGCGGTGGACGGCTGTAGTATAGCGCGTCACATCTTCCTAAAATACCCGATATGGACTCGGGTAATCTCGGCGAAAATGCGGCGCCTGCGCACAGACCTAGGAGCTGACTGCGCAGGCGCCGTATTTCTCCGAGTCCTATTTCGGAGGGCGTGACGCGCCATAAGCCGTAGGACTCGGAGAAATACGGCGCCTGCGCAGTCAGCTCCTAGGTCTGTGCGCAGGCGCCGCATTTTCGCCGAGATTACCCGAGTGCATATCGGGTATTTTAGGAAGATGTGACGCGCTATACTGGCGCCGTCCACCACGGGGGACAGAAAAGGAATTCTACAATAATACAGTAAGTGTGCTATTAAAAAAAAAAAAAAACAGCATACTGGCGCTGACGCCAGTATGCTGGATCGCATGGGAGATATTATGTTTAGGGTGAAATACCGCTTTAACTAAATCAGCAGCTACCAGCACAGGGGACACTTCTGATTCAATAATTCTTGAACAGATTTATTTGTATACAAAATACCTAAACTAAAGCCTCATACACACGGTACAAAAATCAGAAGGGGATTGTCGTTTGACGGGCTGTTGTCCAAAATTCTTACTGCTAGTACGCTCCTTTTGACAATTGTTTTCCAATTTTCGGCCAACAAATGTTGGATGGCACAGGCTAGAAAATTATTGGCGACTGACGGATCCACGTCTGATTTTTGGATGATCAGTACAAAAATCCGTCACACAAGTCGAAAGTACAAACACACATGCGTGGAATCAAGGAATGACTGGGAAGAGTTTGGTCTTGTAAACTACCGTTTGTAATCTAGAATTAACATTTGTGATGCGGCAATTGATGAAATGTCAAAATTCTCATCTTGTTTATTGGGATAATAATGAAGCTGCTTTGCTGGTGATACTGATGTAGTTATGGCAAACGTATTTTAAAAGGCATTTGTTTTGTACGATCTGAAAATTGCGAATTAACGTTCACCAAACTTCTACTAACATGAAATTAGCAGCAGGGGCCCAAAGGGTGGAGTTTAAGAAATGAACTTACTATTTATACACTCATAGTACGTCACTACATTCATGTGTGTCATACGACAATTTGCGTACCGTTAGTATACAAGACAAGATCCTGTCACACGCCCTTTTGACAAAAATCAGAAGCTCGTCGTCCAACAAGGCTTTAGGCTTTAAAGCGGTTTTCCACTTTCACAAAAAGGGGCAGATTTACTAACAGAGTTGAGAATATTCACTTTCCAAAATTAATGCTCACAAAGCTTAGCGAAAAAGGTGATGGTACACTGACTTCAATAATCCAATCATATGCAAGGAAAAATCTTTTTTTTTTCTACTGCTCATGGATAGGGTATTCAAAAGAAACATTTTAAATTTTACTTTATTTGCAATGTTAAAGCATCTGTAAAGTAAAGACTAGTCAAATAGGAAATTATTTCAGTAGACTCGTATAACACAAAAACTGCCATCATCAAAGTAAAGGGTGCCAAATAACCTTTCAAAATTATTTGTGGGGGGGGGGGGGGGGCATCTGAATGAATGAATGAATGAAGAACTTGTATAGCGCAGCACATGCGAAGTAAATCGCCTCTGGGCGCTTGATGTTCCTGTCTCCTTTGAGATCAAAAGAGATGAGTCTTAATCTTTCTCCTGAAGACCAAGTAGTTCTCCTCCAGTCTAATGCTGGCTGGTAAGGCGTTCCATAGTCTGGGACCTTGGACAGCGAATCTCCTGTCTCCTTTGGACTTGTATCTGGCTATCGGTATCTGAAGCCGATTTTGATTGTTGGATCGTAGAATACGATTGGGATTGTAAATTTTTAATTTTTCGCATAGATAATGGGGAGCATTCCCATGGATACATCTATGCGTTAGACAGAGTGCTTTAAAGGTGATTCTGTCTTTGACTGGTAGCCAGTGAAGGGATCTCAACGAAGGTGAGATTGATTCCCAGGGTTTTTTCCCAGTCACAAGTCTGGCGGCCGTATTTTGAACGACTTGAAGACGAGCGATTAAAGCACATGATTAAACTGAGGCTCAAGGTACAGTGCAACAACCCAGCTCCCTCTCATGCCTTGGCCCCGTTGTCTTGTCACATGCAAACTCCTGGAGGGTGTGGGGGAGGGGGGCTGCTTGCAGAGATCGCCGCCTTCCATCCGTCTCCTGCTCGGGGGGGGGGGGGTTGAGGCGTTAGTTTAGCACCAGTTACCACTGATATCAGAAATATGAAATGTTGGGGTAACAAACGCTTTAACTGTAGTAAGGAAAAATCAGGTCTCTGAGATAGTTATGCTATCTGCCTGATATGTGTACATCTCAGGACTGGATAAACAGACATACAAATCCTGTGGCAATTAAAACAGTTTCCTTATATGTTATTCCATTGTGTATTCAGCCTGGAACAGAAATCTGAGAATATTGTAATGGTATAATACTTTCAAAGTGTCTCGATTTAGTAAATAGTAAAGCCTGACATAAAGAATGTAAACAGGAAAGCTCTAATATTCAGAACTCTGATATATATGCTTGACCTTGTCGGGTGTTTTAAAGTATCTGTTCATGAAGTGGCAGAAAGTAATTACACGTAGTGTTGTGAAATCCATTTAGTGCTGGTCATTAAAAAATGATTTTTCTCCAGTGCACAAAAACTTCTCTGCATGTTAATGCTAATCTTTCCCTGGAGATAGGCAGTTAATAAGAGTTAATATGAGTTATATCACGGCCGAGCACTGGTGTACTTTGCATTTTAATTTTGTGATTAATCTCTTACCTGCATGGACACTTGCCAAGGCCAGGTGTGAGGAACAGCACGTTCTCCATTGACTATTCTGGTATTGATCTGGGGGGGATAAGTGGGCAGTCCACACTTGGATGGCCATTCTGCAAACGATAGAAACATAAAAGAAATTACAAAAACAAAACGACAGTACATGAAGTAATATGGAACTGGGTATACATCTAATACTATGTGGTAGATTGAAGTAAAGATTAAAGTAAAGATGACCTTTTTGGGACAAAATCAGTCATAAATCATAATATGTGGGGGTACAGGACTTTAAAGAGAAAAAAATGTGTGAACCTTCAATTATGCTATCATCTAAAATACAGAAGAAATTGTTATATGAATTGATGTGTTGGACGTGCTATGTCTTCTTTTGACAGCAATCATTATTTCAAGTAAAAACAGCAGGAATTGGTGGAAACTATCCAAGCCACCTCTGGCCTCCTCAAATTACCTGCTGTTATATTTTGTACCATATTCTATGCTGCCCAGTGAAAATGTGCAAAAAAAACATCCTGGCAGTTTATCAGTTCTGGGTTACATATATACAGTATATCTACCGTATCTACTTCCTCAAACTCAATCTGTCCTTCTAACTTCTTCAATGGCACAACTATTAGTACCTCCCGAAATGCTAGGTTTAATCCTGGGCTCTTCTTTCGGCCCCACATCCATTCACTGTCCCAATCTTGCTTCCTCAACCTCCAAAATACAATCTCCAAAATATGACCCTCAATAGCAAACAACACCACACAGCTACTAATTCACTCCCTGTTTATCTTTCACCTTGGCAAGTGCAACTCCCTCCTCCTTTTCATCCACCTTACCAACCATTCTGTGTCTGCTACCCTTCTCTGCCAATCTTTCCATTGGCTTCTGCTCACCCAACTAATAAAACTAAAATACAAACATAAACTTTCAAAGCCATGCACAACTCGGCCCCCAGCTACATCAACAACCTTTTCTCAAAATATCAACCAAACCACACTCTTCACTCTTCCCAAGACCACCTGCTCTCTAAAAAGCCTTGTCACATCCTCCCAAGCTCATCTCCAGGACTTCTCCAGAGCCTCTTGCATCCTCTGAAATTCCTTACGTCAATCTTTCCGACTATCTCCTACTCTGTTTGCCTTTACGTAATCCCTGAAAACGCACCTCTTCAGACAGACCTATTTTGTCTCCAACTAATAAAACTGTACTATTACTTTCTCTGCCAGCACTAGTTTCAGTTATTACCTTTTGTATCACAAGCAAAGCCCATTCATCCCTCTAGTATTGAATTGTACCCTTACTATTTCCCTCCATTTTGTACTGCACAAAGTGGTACACAAACTGTTAGCGCTATATACATCCTGTATAGTATTACTGCATCAAACTGCAGGTTTGCAGTGGTAAATAAGTAATGGGTATTACCGATTGTTATATTATCCCAAGGGTTGGGTGTTTCTGGTGTGTCTGTGGGAGGTGCCTGCAATGGATTGGTAGTCCAGTAGCCTCGGAATCCTGATCCTTCTGTGAAGAGGTCGCTAGAAAATCTGATTGTGATGATATTGCTCTGACTAGAAATGGTGCTTGGGATTGTAATTCCGCAGAAAGGACCTAAAATGAACATAAAGCAAACATTCACATATTTCTCTTTACTTAACATTTTCTGTCACATGAGGCAATATGCTAGTCATTAACTGAAATGAAATAAACTGGCAATCTTACTCAAATAGCTCAGTAAACTTTCATGACAAGACACAGTCTGAGCCTGAATAAGAAAAGCCTATGGGTGGTTCAGTCAAAAAAACATACAGATTACCAAAATAATTCTAATGTAGTAATCAGTTTTAGTATGTCTCAAATATTACTTTGAGCTACTGTATATCAATAAATTTAAGAAGTGTAATTCTGCCGTATAAAATATTTTAGACATCAAAAGATTTAAAGTAAACACGCCTGCATTTTGCTGTGTATACATCCTTCATAAAACATTATTTTTTTTTTTCAGCACAATGTCTACATTTGACAAACAGTAAAATAAATAAAAAAATAAAGAAAGAAAACATATATATATATATATATATATATATATATATATATATATATATATAGTTGATATATGGTAAGAATTTATTATGATGATTTGAACCACTTTGGGATCTACATGTATGAACAGTTTGCTGAATGAATGTGACAAACATCCGCTCAGCTACAACAAAAATGGCTACATTCTATGTTCTAGTGTTATAGTGCTGTCTTATACAATTGAGGCCCCCAGCTGGTGTCCAATATTTCTTTACTTCCCGATTATGGTATTTAAAAACAAATACTGTATTTTGGTTACTGGGTGGCACTTTAATTATACTAAATAGTTCAATAACATGGAATATGGCAAGTGTCATTGTAGCTGAGCAGATGTGTGTCACATTTAGCATACTGTTTTTACAGAAACATCAGAGCAAAAACGAACAATGAGGACATGAAACCAGGACTGCAGTAAGATAAAGGAAGCTATTTAGCTAAAAAAACAATTCCTTTAGTGACCCTTTAAGATAAAGATATGTAAAAACGTTATTGTGCTTTCTATCCAGTGAACCATTGTTTATAGACACCCAAAAAATGCATCAAATGTCAAAACACTAAAATGTAGAAGTGTAAATGTAGCCTAATGCCACGTACACACAACAGACTTTTTCCATTGGATATTCCGATGGTGTGTAGCTCCATTAGAGTTTTTTCATCGGAAATTACGATACATTCCATCGGAGTTTAGGTATAGAACATGTTCTATTTTTCTCCAATTGAATTCCGTCAGAATTCCGATGTGATTTGGCCAGGCAAAAGCCCAATCGTGTGTACGCGGCATTAGGGTATGTTTCTTGCTGGTAAGGATAAGTTAAGAGTATAGCCTTTTGCTTCTCCAAACTACCATTAGTCCTGATAATGTTTCTCAATACCTAAGCCATTGGTTGCACAGTCTTTGAAAAAGTGAAAGATCAGTCAATCTGAACTCACATATCTAAGTACCTAGGCATTCAAATGATTGGATAGGATTAAAGGGAACCTGTAGGAGTAAGTATTACAGGAGTTGATTTACTGAGACTGGAGAGTGCAAAATCTAATGCAGCTTTGCAATGAACCCAATAAGCTTCCAGGTCAAAGCTTGATTTAACAAGCTGAAATTAAAAGTTAATTGGCTACCATGCACAACTGTACCAGATTGTGTATTCTCCAGTTTTAGTAAATTAACCCCACAGTTTTTCTGAAACCATTCATATATCCATCCCAGTGGTACCTTTAGTAAAGCCTTTTCTTTCCAAAAGCATGTTCACGGACCTACCAAGGTCAGCATTTACTTGAAATTCTGCCTCAGAGATGGCACAATCAAGTGAACCATGATGCCAGTGCGCTTCTTGGCTGTATTCACAAATGTCTGACAGATCTGCCTCTCGCCTTGTAACTTGCTACAAAGTTAAAGTCTTGCAATCTGATCATTGGGAGAAACATGCACTAATATACTGTACATTTTTCTTTGTTCAGTCTGTGGGTTGAACCCCCGAAAAAAAAAATAGGTAACTCCTCCGTCCTTGCTATAAAGCCTGGGTGGATGAATCCCCCTGCTGGACCGCTGTATCCTGAAAACCGCCACCGGAAGCGTTCAGAATACATGAACAGTGGCTTCATCTGATTAAATACAGCTGCAAATTGACTGAAAACTTCCCACCGGGATCCTTCGATTTTTCAGTCAAAGAATGTTGGGCAAAAGGGAACTGAGAGGGCCACCTACTATACAAATTATGGCCTGTTCATCAGGAACTAGCTGAAATCTGAACAATGTATGGCCAGCTTTAGGCAGTTTCTGCCTGTGTCTCCAAAAAAATTTAGTATAACAATAAAAAGGGCTACTTCGTCATGGTTCTTATAGGTGTGAGTACCTAGTAACTCATGGTAGAGATCTCACAGGCACCAAGAAATGTTTATTCCATCCACCAGCTAATCAAATCTAAAATATCAGCTGTGGCCACTCATCCTTTAAGATCTGACAACCTAGCCCTCAATGTAACCATTGAATATTAAATGTGTTTTCATCAGTTACTCATTTTAATAATACTATCCAAATTTTTTTTCTTGGAGAAATATTTATTTGTCAGCCTTTAAGGGGTTGTAAAGGTTAGTTTTTTTTTTTTTTCTAAATTGGTTCCTTTAAGCTAGTGCATTGTTCATCCTTCCAGTTCCCTTCTAAAAAAAATGTTCTTTGTTTGAATTTCTCACTTCCTGTTTCTCCTCAGTAAGCTTTCCACCATCATCCGAGCGGTGGAAAGTCATTTAGAACAGCTTACTGAACACCTTACTGAGGAGGAACAGGAAGTGAAAAAATTAAGACAAAGAAAAAAAAAACATTTAGAAGGGAAATAGAAGGAAAAGGTTAGTGAACCAACAATGCAGTAGCTTAAAGGAACCTATTTAGAAAATAAAAAAACAAACCTTTACAACCCCTTTAACTAGGAAAATGGCAAAATACATACTTGCCTTGCAGTATACGCTTCCAATTATAGCAATCATTAACCTACACAATGAATTTAAGGGGTAATTATTAACAATACTAGGACAGTACCAAAACCAGCAGATGACATGGCTCCCCAAATCATCATGGACTGTGGAAAATGTTGCTATTCATTTGGAAATCAAGGTCCCAGAGTCTGCAGGATGAGTGGAGAGGCACAGAATCCAAGTTGCATGAGGTCCACTGTGATGTTTCCACAGTCAGTGATGATTTGGGGAGCCATGTCATCTGCTGGTGTTCGTCCACTGTGTTTTATCGAGTCCAAAGTCAGAGCAGCCTTCTACCAGGAAATTCTAGAGCACTTCATGCATCTCTTTGCTGACCAGCTTTATGGAGATGCTGATTTCATTTTCCAATAGGACTTGGCACTTGCCCACACTGCCAAAAGTACCAATAATTGGCCAGCAAACTTGCCTGACCTAAACCCCTATAGAAAACCTGTGGGGTATTGTCAAGAGAAAGATGAGAAACACCAGACCCAACAATGCAGAAGAGCTGAAGTCAACTATCAAAGCAGCCTGGGCTTCCATAACACCTCAGCAGTGCCACGGGCTGATTGCCTCCATGCCATGCAGCATTGATGCAGTAATTCATGCAAAAGGAGCCCCGGCCAAGTACTGAGTGCATACTATACTGTACACATGGACATACTTTTCAGTAAGCCAACATTTCTGTAGGAAAAATTCTTATTTTATTGGTCTTATGTAATATTCAAATTTTCTGAGATACAGAATTTTGGGTTTTCACCAGCTGTAAGCTATAATCATCAAAAATAAAAGAAACAAATGCTTAAAATATGTCACTCTGTGTGTAATGCATCTATATAAAATATATGAGTTTCAATTTTTTAATAGAATTACTGAAATAAATATTTTTTTTTAACCACTTCCCGATATAGATATACGTCCACAGAAGGGCACGTACAGGCAGATGGACATAAATTTACGTCCCTGCCTTTGCGCGGGTCGGGGGTCTGATCGGGACCCCCCCGCTACATGCGGCGGTCGGAAACCCGCAGGGAGCGATCCGGGACGAGGGCGCGGCTATTTGTTTCTAGCTGCCCGCTCGCGATCGCCCCCCGGAGCTGAAGAGCGGGGAGAGCCGTATGTAAACACGGCTTCCCCGTGCTTCACTGTGGCGGCTGCATCGATCGAGTGATCCCTTTTATAGGGAGACTCGATCGATGACGTCAGACCTACAGCCACACCCCCCTACAGTTGTAAACACACACAAATCCTACAGCGCCCCCTGTGGTTAACTCCCAAACTGCAACTGTCATTTTTACAATAAACAATGCAATTTAAATGCATTTTTTGCTGTGAAAATGACAATGGTCCCAAAAATGTGTCAAAATTGTCTGAAGTGTCCGCCATAATGTCGCAGTCACGAAAAAAAATCGCTGATCGGCGCCATTAGTAGTAAAAAAAAAAAAAAAAAAAAAAATGCAATAAAACTATCCCCTATTTTGTAAAAGGACGCCAATTTTGTTTGGGAGCCACGTCGCACGTCCGCGCAATTGTCTGTTAAAGCGACGCAGTGCCGAATTGTAAAAACACCTTTGGGCATTTAGCAGCATTTTATGAGATGCACCCGTGTGTATGTGTGTGTGTGTGTGTTTGTGTGTATATATATATATATATATATATATATATATATATATATATACACACGCACATTTTCTATTTTTGTTTTTTTTGTTTTTTTGTACTGCGCCGTAGCAGATCACTTCTAATTGTGATCTATTGGTGACTGCATATAGGAATCTCTAGAATTTAATGTCTTCCACCTCACGATCTTTTGGTGTAGATTGAAAACACTCACCGTATTTTACTGTCTTTTCTGAAACCTCTTCATACGCAGCTACATAATCGTAGCACAATTTGGTGGACAGGTCTGGATCTTCCATGTTAAAATGAGAGAATTTAATGGTCACCCTTTTTCCTTGGGGAACCTGTATGTGCCAGAGACACAGCTGGTTGGGCTTATAAGAATAAGGCCAGTTTGGAGATGTAAAAACACCATTCTCTTCAGTGGAGCTCCCACCACAGGACTGAATTTCTGTAATAACAATATTTAAATATACACATATTCATATATACCGGTATTTTTAATGTACAAGCAGAATGAAAGAAATTAGCAAAAGAATGCTACACAGGGTTAGGTATTGATAGAAGCAGGAAAACAGAGTTAAGTATCATTTGTTGGCTAGATTAGTAAGGTTTTAAGACAGCTCAGGTCTGTTTTTCAAACAGGAGGTAGCCATGAACTGCCTTGAATAGTGGTCATTTTCATTCTACCTGGTCAGAGGTGTGTAACATCGAACAATCGTGTTGTTTCATGTACAGCCAGCGTTACAGAAAATAACAGATTTATACAATAGACAGCAGCAATCGATAATCAAAGAATATTCAGTACATTTTAAACTGTATAACACAAAATATTTACTTGTAGTTTTGGATGGGGTATGAAATGGTAAGAAAAAAAAACCATGTCAGGTTATTTTCACCCTGTTACTCTTTACTTCCTGTCCCAAAGACACAGGGGTGTAAGTAAGAGATCTATCCAAAGCATAGAGATGTACCCTCTTAGATGTCACCAGAATAGGTTTACTCATTGACAGATTTCCCCTCACCTCCTGTTTCTGTGGCAACTAAAAAATATTTGATTTATCATAATTTTCAGTACTGCAGACAACAGTCAACAGGACCAATATAGGGGGACACAGTCAGCAATAAATACATAATATATGTTCTAGCCTTTCTTTTTATCCAGAAATGAAAAATAAATTGTTTAACTTTCTATACACATTAAAGAGCCGGTTCACACTGGGGCGACTCATCAGGTGGCTCAACCGCCTGACGAGTCGTGTCCCATTCAATGCAATTGAACCGCTCTAATAGGAGCGACGCAAGTCGCTCCGACTTAGAAAAAGGTTATTGCACAACTTCGGGGGCGGCTCGGGGCGACCTTTATTGACTTCTATACAGAAGTCGTTTTGCAGGTCGCCTCTGAAGTCATCTTCAGGACGACTTGCAGAGTCGCCCCCGAAGTCGTGCCGCAGAAGTGTGAACCGGCTCTTACTAAACCCACAACAGTAAAATCAGTCTGTATATGCAGTAAAGCATGCTTGTTATACACAATGTGGAACCTAAGGGGTTAATCCTCTGCATTGTGTAAAAAGGCTGTTTGATTCTGTATGCACATCTTCTTCCACTGACTCCAAAATAAATCCTGATATTTACAAAGCCTGGGGACAAGCTGAACATGCTCAGTTTGGTGTGAATTACTAGAGAGTTATTTTTTTTCCCCTGGGAGAGTGCATGTGTTTAGCACAAGGCCAATCATTACTGTCTAGGCAGAGGGTCAGGCGTCCTGCATCCTGACAGGATAATCATGGGTGAATGAGAACTCCTCCTACAAGCTTTAACCAGACATTCATAGAAGTCACAAGACTGCTCTAACCGCTGATGAAAAAAAGGTATTTAGCAGTTTATATTTACTAAAATAATTGCATTTATATGTTCTGTGTAATGTGGGTGAACAGATATATTGAATGCAGGGTCCTGGGTTTGGTATCACTTTAACATAACTGAATGCTATACAGAATTCAGAAATATCTTCTGAAACTCTGAAAACTAAAGAGCTACGGTAATAATAATAATTAGCATTGTGGTAAATTTTCCTTATGTGAAATTTGATGCTATAAACTATAAAGTGATTGTGCTTTAGTAAGCACCTTCAATGTCATCCGGATAGACCTCTTGCCATTTGACTTCAAATCCATGATCTGATCTCACAGAGTCTGTAGAAAAATTCAGGGACAGTTTGTTGCTGGAGGTGATGATCGTAGGAGGCTTCAAATACCCACAGTAAGTCCCTGAAATGAAAAGACAGAGAATGCAGTAATAACAAAAAGACAGCGAGCCAACATTAAATGCAGTCTACCCAACATTAATATTTTGATTACTGGTGAACGATGGCATCCTGAATTTTATTTTTTGCTTTTACTGTTAAATTCTGACGATTTGCTGTTATTTGTTCTTTAGCAGTACCCTGAAAACTTAATATTTCTTCTTTAATTCCCCATAAAAGGTCAGTAATAGGGCAAAGATCAGCTGGAGGAAAACCTCATGACTAGTCCTTCGTCCTCTACCTGTCATTTTTTGGCACTTCAAGAATTAATTTTTCTTCAACAGTATTGTAGCTGTTGTAGCGCCTGGTTACTTTCCAGAACCGGTGCTAGTGTAAATTAAGAGGGGTCAGAGAGTTAAGTCACTCTGACCAGGTTAATCTGTTTTAATCTGTACCAGCTTTGACTGTGCTGTGGGTTCATGCTGTCGTTTCTGGGGTGCAGCCCCACCCCAGGCCGACAGGTGGCAGTAGTGGAGTCAGGGGTTTGGATACTTTCTGTGCATGCTGGGGAGGGGT
Source organism: Rana kukunoris (assembly GCA_029574335.1). Classification (NCBI taxonomy): domain Eukaryota; kingdom Metazoa; phylum Chordata; class Amphibia; order Anura; family Ranidae; genus Rana; species Rana kukunoris. The sequence continues at coordinate 499,891,486 of CM056049.1, read as the reverse complement.
ATTTATGGGGCAGACGCCATCTTCCTGGGTCTTCTTCCCGTGTGGCGCCCACCTTCAGGGTAGCCATTCCATGGCACCCCGGCAAATGGCCTTCCGGGCCAGTGTGTGCGTGCTACGCAGTGATCCTGGTCCTGATCCTGATCCTGATTTAGTCCAGTCTTTCGTCTAAAGGTAGTTGTTTAAGATACTTAGTGATTAGGAAACGTAATGGCATCCAGTTAGGATTTACATCTATTTTAACCAATTTGATGCTGATCTGTTTCTATGTAATATCAAATATCATTGGCTTTTGTATAGTGTTTTTAGTAGAGTAACAAAAATTATTTGTACAATCTAAAGTTTGGACTTTCTTCTGTCACTGGATAAGAAAAGACAGATATGCATACCTCCCAATATTTGAGACAAGTTATTCAATGAAGTTGTTGAGCGGGGGAGGGATTTGGCGATGGCGACCGAAGTTGTTGAGGTATGGACATGTTAAATGTTTTATGAAATGAAAAAAAAATCTCTCCAGTATCATTTATTATTAAAGTATTGGAGGCAAGCTGTGGAGATTAACTGAATCATTTTGTCTGTATAAACCTGGTCCATTTAGCCATACTCTCTGATTGAATCTAATAGAGATTCCTAGAAAAGGTTTTGGAAAAAGGGGATTCAGGGAGATTCTTATGGACAGATTCTAATACTGTAATTGTTAACTAGACTCTTCTCTCAATAGTTTTTTTTAGGTGGTTTCCATTGCATGCATGCTTGAAGCCCTAAAGCCGTCAATAAATCATTGTCATTGTTTTTTTTTTTTTTTAACCCTTGAGAAATAAATATTAAAACTACCAACAGTGGAGGCTGGTGCTAAATATTTCTGGGGGGGAGATGGACGGCGACCACTGCAAGCACATCGGGAGATGGATGGCAGACAGGAAGGCAGCAATCGTCGCAAGCACCCAACTCCCTGGCGTAGACGGACGAGAAGGCCGCATCGATCAAAACCCACCCTCCCGAGGAAAACAGAGCTCACCTTAGGAGACAGGGGGAAGGAAGAGCCAGGGCTGTTGCTTCTCCTCCCAGATGAACAGGAAGTATAACCTGAGACACAATTGGCCAGGAAGTCCTAAGACTCCCTGGCCAATTGAGTCTCAGGGCTCACTTCCTGATTGGCCGGAAGGAGAAGCAGGAAGACAATAGTGCTCTGCCCCCTGGAAAGGGGGCAGAGCACTATTGAGGTCCCTCCCTCCCCTGGAAAGGGGGAGGGAGGGACCTCATCCAAACAGTCAAACACACCTTGAACATACAGCGTATAACTCCCAGGAAATCACAACAGAGGGCCATTGTCAGCATTATCACCTGCAAACTCTGTACCCCAGGCATCTATCCACCCCAACCATATCTTATCAAATTTAGTAGGACAGTTTCGATAAGCAAAGGTGATCCTATTCACTGTATTCAGAACAACGATTTTCAATGCTTTGTCGAATTGAACAACGAAAATTCGACAAAGCATCGAAAATCGTCGGATCTGAACGAAAACGATCCAGACGAAAACGACATAAATCAAAACGATTTTCGGGAGTAACTAAATAAATTTATTTTCCAAACGAAACGAAATATTCCAGTCTGCACATGTCTAGTGGATATGAATGCAGCATGTCAGAACTTGTAAAGATATCGGGCTAATTGACCACTGAACAGATTCTTTTTACTTTACAGAACACTGAAGATGACTTTACAGTAAGAAATTACTGTACTCTGCCCTTTGACTCACTGGAGTAGATAAAAGAGGAGTGTCTATACAGTTCTCAATTTGATCATCTAGTGGACTATGGGCCAACTCCTGTTTTTTATAATGCCTTTTTCACATGATTGGGTATTCAAAGTGAACACTACATGCCAAACGAACTTACTATTCTTTTAGTAAATCAACACTATAAAATAATCCTAAAAAAAACTCCAGAAACAGAAGTCTTCTGATGCTGCACTGTCATGATGTAAATGTAGTCAAATTTGTATCACATTTCATTAATGAACTGACTAATGATTTTTACACATTTAGTATATTTCTTGCATAGAATGTAAACGATAGGTTTTGTGCTTGCTTTGTTGTTTTACCCCTAGTTTCATAGTATTTATTTACCTATGGCATCTGCATCAGATATCTCCAGTTTGTCATTGCATGATCCCAGTTCCCCATCCACAGCAAATTGGGTAAATGCCAGTTTAATAAGAAAACCAGGAGTAACAGAGATAACCCAGCTACAGTGGAGATTCGAAGGGTAGGGGTCTGGATAGTTCATGGAGTGAAGTAAGCCTTTACGACCTACTTGCAGGGAATTGCTTCCACAACCAGAATCTGAAAAAAAATAAACATAGAACATGTTTTTCAACTGTGAAGAAATGTTATCAGGCTTTATTGTTATAAACTGTATACAAATAGATTTGGAAAACAGCATGTTAAAATAAATTTATATGATAAATTTAAATGTCATAAGTATGTAAAAAAATCTAGTAAATATATCAAAATACTGACTATTGTACTCAGATGATAAAAGTGGATACCAGTTTATTGTAAAATATAACAGAATTTTATACCTGTGTTCTCCTAACTGTGGCTAATATGCAGCCCTTTGCTTGCCTTTATCTGACCTTTGAGGCACTTTTTCCTCCCACTGATACGAGGCACTATTCCTCCCACCGATCATATTCACCAGCACACGTTGGATCATTGAATAGTGTCCAAAATACTTATTTTAGCTGCTTGTCCACCTCCCGCCGTCATTTGATGGCAGGAGGCAGACCCCCTTGTTCTGGGCGGACGTCATATGACGTTGCGCCTTCTTAAGCCATTAGGGGGCGCGCCCGCCGCACTACTGGGGACCCGATGGCCGCCAGGCACCCACGATTGCCCTGTAACTGAGCAGGACCGTGGAAACACACAGATCCACCTCCTGTCAGGGAGAGGAGACCGATGGTGTGTCACTTGTACATAGGTACAACCATCAGACACCTTCCCCAGTCAGTCCCTTAACCCCACAGTAAGAATCACTCCCCAGGGAACACATTAATCCCTTGATCATCCCCTAGTGTTAACCCCTTCCCTGCCAGTCACCTTTATACAGTAATAAATGCATTTTTCTAGCAGGGATCGCTGTATAAATGTGAATGATCCCAAAAATGTGTCAAAAGTGTCCGATGTGTCCATCCCAATATCGTAGTCACGATAAAAATCGCTAATCGCCGCCATTACTAGTAAAACATTTTTTTATAAAAATGCTATAAATCTATCCCCTATTTTGTAACTGCTATAACTTTTGTGCAAACCAATCAATATACGCTTATTGCGATTTTTTTACCAAAAATATGTAGAAGAATACGTATCGGCCTAAACTAAGGAAAAAATTTGTTTAAAAAAAAGATGGATATTTATTATAGCAAAAAGGATTGTTTTTTTTTCAAACTTGTCCCTCTTGTTTTGTTTATAGCGCAAGAAATAAAAACTGCAGCGGTGATCAAATACCACCAAAAGAAAGCTCTATTTGTGTGGAAAAAATGAAAAAAATTTCATTTGGGTTCAGTGTTGCACAACCGCGCAATTGTCATTTAAAGTGTGACAGTGCTGAACGCTGAAAAATAGCTTGGGCAGGAAGGGGGTGAAAGTGCCCTGCAGGCAAGTAGTTAAAATGATCACATCACAAGGGACATAGTGCAACTGTCAGGAGTCTGTGGTAGTGAGCTCTTGTAGATCGCCAACTCAGGGTTCCCCAGGGCAAGGAGTCTAAGCCCCAGCCTGTTTCTTCACTAGAGCCGCTGATGGTGAGGAGGGACTTGCAACAAGCTGGAACCAGGTCGCAGCCCCCAGGTACACTGATGGTGTGGAGATTACTCACATGCGCAGTGTACAAGCAGCAGACAAAAGGAAATCCAGAAGACAAGCCATGGTCAGGGCGGGGCAGAAAACAAGCACAGACAGTAAACGAAGCCGGGGGCGGTACACAGGTAGTCAGACACAGTATAAACACAATGAAAAATCGTGAGCTCAGAGAACTGTGAAGTTGCTCAAGCAAGGAGCATTGCACTGAGCATGTGTATATATAGGTAAGAAAACAAGGAGGTGACCCAGGAAGTAATAGAAGGGAAAAGGATATAAACACACAGTGGAGTGGGTGATGCCCAAAGCTGAACAGAGAAGCCAAACACCATATGTGAAATGGAGTCACAGATCCTGCAGCAAGGAGGTAAGAATTTCACAACAGAAATCTTCAGGTCAGACTGTGACAGCAACATTTGGGAGCCTAAAAAATAAAAGGAAATCCTGCGAGCCACCACTTCCTAGATGCTTAAAGGAGTTTTAAAGGAAACATTTTTTTTTTTTTTTTGCTGAAATGACTGTTTACAGGGTATAGAGACATACTAGTTAACTGATTCCTTTTAAAAACGATTAAAAATAGATACAAATCAATCATATAATGTACCTGCAGTTTCAGTTTCATTTTTACATGTTTCCTGCCTCTCTGCCTTACAGAGCCAATACAGGGCAGTGATGGTTTGGAAAACGAAAGTGATTGGTGCTGAGGGGTTTTAGTCACACAGTAATCACACCTCCTTTCATCCCCAAAGAAGACTTAGCGGTCGTGGAGGGAGCAGTTGTTAACTCCAGACTGGACTATGCAAATGCCCTTTACCTCAGACTCCCCAAATACCAAATCACTCGTCTGCAAGTTGTTCAGAACACGGCCGCTAGACTTGTGACAGGGAAAAAACCCTGGGAATCCATCTCACCTTCACTGAGATCCCTTCACTGGCTACCAGTAAAAGACAGAATTGCTTTTAAAGCACTCTGTCTAACGCATAGATGTATCCATGGGAATGCCCCCCATTATTTATGCGAAAAAATAAAAGCTCACAATCCCAATCGCGTTCTGCGATCCACCAATCAAAACCTGCTCCAGATTCCGAAAGCCAACTACAAGTCCAAAGGAGAAAGAAGATTTGCAATCCAAGGTCCCGGACTATGGAGCGCTTTACCAACCTGCATTCGGTTGGAGGAGAATCACTCAGCATTCAGCAAAAAGATCAAGACTCATCTCTTTTGATATCAAAGGAGACAGGAACAACACGCGCCCAGAGGCGATTTAGTTTGCATGTGCCGCGCTATATAGGTTTTAATTCATTCATTCAGTGACCACAGAGAGAAAGCTCCCAGTAACGTGGTGATAAGGAAATAGACAACCAGGAAGTGTGGAGATCAGAGAAGGATTACAGCAACTTGAGAGCAAAAACGAACAATGAAGACATGAAAACAGCGCTGCATTAAGGTAAAGAAAGCTATTAAGATAAAAAAAAAAAAAATCCTTTACAAACCCTTTAAGCTGAATAAATTACCTGAAAAGCTGCTAGCGTTACACACCTCACATATATCGTGCTAAGACAGAATAATAAAACTATATACGCTGCGCTAAAGTGATATAAATAAGCAGTGCACAGTAAATTATTTATTCTTAATCCAAAAATAAAATAATGAATACGTAAAAAGATAATAAATATTAATACTGTATATCATAAGGTGAAAAACATAAATAAAGTGCCTGGTGCAAACCTGTGTATTTAAAAACAAAGATAAAAGACAGTAATGTATCAAAGTGCTCCTGTGCTTTTTATACAGTGTCCAAATCTGCCAATGATGACCGTGCTGAAAGACAATGCAATACGTGAGTTAAGTCATATGACAAAGTGCTCATGTGCATATGAGTAGCAACCAGCTGTGTCACTGATCCTGTGATAATAAAGTCTGTGTAATCCAAAAGACTTAATATGTGATCCAAGCCGTGCTAAGGTGTCATCACTCAGGTGCCCCCCTTAGGTAATGAATGCTCACCTTGGAGCATGCGACTCTGCGATTAAGCAAAGTCAAAGCATGCATGTGAACCACCTTTGGACTCTTTAATAGTGTTAGGCTCCTGGGTTCCTCAACATAAACCATCCGGGATATATGAAACAGGAAAAACTTGATAGTGCAAATACCATTTATTAAATAAAGCAAAATCTCTTTCAGGGGTACTCACACAGATTGGGTGTGTCAGTGCGCCATTCTTTGATAAGCCTATACTGGTGTATACCAATGTTGGTATTGGGATGATACGAGCGTCCTCTTCAGTACACAAGATGCCTGTCGTGCCGTCCTGACCCCTCCCCACCGCGCCTTGATGCAGGGAAAACGCATCTACCAGTGCTGCCAACCATCAGTATTTTTACTGGCAGCCAGTAAAAAACAGGAAATTTTCTCCTGCCTGTAAATGCCAGTAAAAGTAAAAGCTTGCCAGTAAAAATATGGCTGTGACACTTGGCTTGGTCCGGAGCTGAGACCATCTGAGTACCTACTACAGTGTGGTGGGGTGGCTCTGGCAAAGGCAGTGCCTGAGCATGTTGCGTGATGTCATGGTGCAATGGAGCCAAGCAGAGTAGCCGGAGCCTTGTGTGTGGGTCTGCGGTATAGGAGCAAGGCAGGCTGGGACCATCAGTGCTGTTTAGACTTGAGTGGACTGGAGGGATCACTGGGCTTGGAGAGAGACTCACTGTGACTCAGGAGGGGGATGTGTTGTGTCAGTAAGGTCTCATCATCATCTGTGCTACTACACACTGCTGTCATGTCACTGTGAGAGTCAATTTTATGTGTTTGTGCCACCCATTCTAATTTCTTGCCCTCCTAAAGCCTGTCCCTGAGCTACTAACTAACTATATCGAAAATAAAATAGGAAATATGTTTTTTGCCTTTTTATCTACCTTAAATCATATTTCTAATTGCATATTGTATTTGTTTGTAGCCTACTCTAATTTGCACTTAAAACTGTAATTTTGTAACTTTTGGAAATGCCAGTAAAAACTTGGCTGTGCCAGCAAATTTAGGGTGTTGTGTCAGTAAATTTCAATCTGGTAGGTTGGCAACACTGGTATCTAATTCAGGGGAAAATAATGCCAGACAAAGGAGTCCTGACTGGCTTCCGTCCCTTGTGATGTGATTATTCTACAATAAATATTTTGAACACTATTCGATAATCAGTGGTGTGCTGGCAAATATGTGCACTTGATCTGTGATGTTTTCAGTACCCGCTGGTTGTTGCTTTGGCATTTCTAAAGCCCTGTACACACGATCGGATATCTGATGGAATCTAATCCGATGGCTTTTTTCATCGGATATCCGATGAAGCTGACTTTCATCAGTCTTGCCTACACACCATCGGTTAAATATCTGATCGTGTCCAACGCGGTGATGTAAAACACTACGATGTGCTGAGAAAAATGAAGTTCAATGCTTCCGAGCATGCGTCGACATGATTCTGAGCATGCATTGATTTTTGACCGATGGATTTCCCCACAGACGATCGTTTTTTTCTATCGTTTTTTGGGGTTTACAGCCACAAGCTGGTTATGCTTGCCATCTGGTAAGCCTCCATCGGAGTCCATCCCTTATGGTGATTCTGTTGGTGGTGTTTTTTTACATCAGTGTCACAAATTAACCCAATCTGCACTTCTTGTTTGAACTTCACTGATCAACAGGACTTTTTATAACCTTAGGGTGTATTCACTTCTTACTGGATTCACTTTAAGGACATTGTTTTATATTTGCACTTCTTGTTTGAACTTCACTGACTTCAGGACTTTTCATAGCATATGTGGTATATTTATATCACACCGGATTCACATATTTGATATTTTTCATTTTCTCAGTATTTATTTTTATTTTTATTTTTTTATACAGCGCAACTACGTTTTTTTCTTAGACATCCAATTTACCCTGTGCTCCTCTATGAAATATTTCTAATCTCTATATATGACTATAATGATTATCTATCCTTTTTACAATTACAGATCAGTCGTTTTTCCGATAATCTCAACTTTCTCGTTTGCGCAGATGAATTTGTCTTTCAGATCCAGCAAACAACTCTTTTCTCATTTCTCTTGATTACCTGATAATTGCATAGTAACTACCAGTACTTACTGGTTACCAGCTTCTTTTGTAGGTTACACTTGATGAATATAGGTCTTTATTTCAACCTAACAAATCTATTCAACCCAAACATTAAAAGTGACATTTTTTTTAAATAATGCTTTCAGCAAATAAAATAATGCTTGTTTTGTTCAAATGTGTTATTGAATTGCATATCTATAATTCCCTAAGAATAGTTACTGAGTTTGACAATTGTAGTAATTAGCAAAGATAAAATAAATGTATGATTACCAATATAAGCAGTAGTGGTAGTAGCGGAGGCAGAAGTGGTAGTAGTGGAGGCAGAAGTGGTAGTAGTGGATGCAGAGGTGTTAGTAGTTGGAATAACACTCCCTTGAAATCCAATGTATTTCGCATGGAATATTCCTCGAGTCCCCTGTGGATTTGGTCTATAACGGACAATCATTGTGTTTCCAGAAGAAGCAACAGGATCAGGAATTCCTTTTCCACAAAAGTGTCCTGTAAGAAATACAGTATCTAGTTTAATATATACTGGGAGAACAGTATTTATGAACCATAAACAAGGAGGGAAAAATTGCGCATACCTAGTGAATAACAAAATAAACAAAAGCTGCGATTCAAAAATGTTATACAACATAAACAAAATATAGAAAAAAGGTGGAATCGTGCTAAATAAAAGGCTGTGACCCAACACAGGGCATAACACGTGATGGAATCAATCAATGTGGGAATACAACCTGTAGACCCACAGAGAAATGCAAAAACCACACCAAAAGAAACGTGAGCTTATGAGAGGTCTACCTAATAATGTCAAAACACTACTTATAATTTGTGACTATGATCATGTGAAGAACACAAACATAAGTGATATATATGTGCAGTGTGGAAATGTTATACTTCTGGGGCCACAACCAAGTAACGAAAAACCAGGAGAAGAAAGGTTATGGTAATATAGGAAGTCCACCTAGTGGTCACAGAGGAACCTGCTCAAAGTTTGTGGTGAACCAGGGTGGGATCTTGGTAGGAAAAAATCTTCAGATGAGGATGGATATATTTCTCCCAAAATGATGGTGTATAGATCAAAGAGGCAAATTCTCTAGATGATAAAATTGCATCAGTCTCTACGTTGTCAGTCACATTTGGGCTTTCCCGGATTTGAATGTAGAATCACAGCACCAAAAACAAAACAAAAACAAAAAACTTGCATAGTGTGAGACCTTAAGGACAACGTATACAACAACACCCGTGTGGGACAGTCGTGAAATGGGGAGGGGATAGTGCAAACCCACCACCACTATACACACTGACCCTTACCAGACTATAGACCCCCTAAGGGTAGATGCAAACGCCTAGGATCAGGTGGATTGCAGCAGCCGTGGGGCAGAAAATGGACCCCCTAAGGGTAGATGCAGACGCCTAGGATCGGGTGGATTACAGCAGCCGCGGGACTTCAGCAGATAGCAGTGATGATGTAATACCATGAAACGACAGAAGAACTCACATAGTGTAAAACCCGATGACATTTATTAACCACTTTAGCCCCGGACCATATTGCTGTCCAAAGACCAGAGCACTTTTTGTGATTCGGCACTGCGTCGCTTTAACTGACAATTGCGCGGTCATGCGACGTGGCTCCCAAACAAAATTGGCGTCCTTTTTTTTCCCACAAATAGAGCTTTCTTTTGGTGGTATTTGATCATCTCTGCGGTTTTTATTTTTTGCGCTATAAACAAAAATAGAGCGACTATTTTGAAAAAAATGCAATATTTTTTACATTTTGCTATAATAAATATCCCCAAAAAAGATTTAAAAAAAACATTATTTTTCCTCAGTTTAGGCCGATACGTATTCTTCTACATATTTTTCGTAAAAAAAAAATCGCAATTAGCGTTTATTGATTGGTTTGCGCAAAATTTATAGCGTTTACAAAAAAGGGGGTAGTTTTAAGGCATTTTTATTAATATTTTTTTTTTACTAGTAATGGCGGCGATCAGCGTTTTTTTTCGGTACTGCGATATTATGGCGGACACATCGGACACTTTTGACACATTTTTGGGACCATTGGCATTTTTATAGCGATCAATGCTATAAAAATGCATTGGATTACTATAAAAATGCCATTGGCAGTGAAGGGGTTAACACTAGGGGGCGGGGAAGGGGTTAAGTGTGTTCCTATTTGTGTTCTTACTGTGTGGGGGGGGGTTGAATCACTAGGGGGAATCATTGATCTTCCGTTCATACATTGTATGAACAGAAGATCAGCGTTTCCCCCGCTGACAGGAACGAGCGCTGTGTGTTTACACGCACAGCTCTCGTTTCCCGCTCTGTAACGAAGGAGCGCGCGCGGGACCCGGGGGCGAGCGGGGGGGGGCGCGCGCGCGCGGGCCGCCGGCGGCGCGCACGCGCCCCCTAGTGGCCGCGAAACTCCCGACGTAGAGCTACGGGCTCTCGCGCAGGAGTGCCGACCTGCCGCCGTATAACTGCGGCGGCTGGTCGGCAAGTGGTTAAAGAGGATAAATAGATTTACACTTGCCGTATAGTTGCGGTGACGTGAGACGTTCCTACGTCACCGCAACTATACGGAAGGACGCACGCGTTCCACTAAGCCGGCCGGCACTTTGTTTTTAAGCCTCAATTTTACATCTGTTTGTAAGTGTAAATCTATTTATCCTCTTTAATAAATGTCATCGGGTTTTACACTATGTGAGTTCTTCTGTCGTTTCATGGTATTACATCATCACTGCTATCTGCTGAAGTCCCACGGCTGCTGTAATCCACCCGATCCTAGGCGTTTGCATCTACCCTTAGGGGGTCCATTGTCTGGTAAGGGTCAGTGTGTATAGTGGTGGTGGGTTTGCACTATCCCCTCCCCATTTCATGATTGTCCAACACGGGTGTTGTTGTATACTTAAGGTCTCACACTATGCAAGTTTTTTGTTTTTGTTTTGTTTTTGGTGCTGTGATTCTACATTCAAATCCGGGAAAGCCCAAGTGTGACTGACAACGTAGAGACTGATGCAATTTTATCATCTAGAGAATTTGCCTCTTTGATCTATACACCATAATTTTGGGAGAAATATATCCATCCTCATCTGAAGATTTTTTCCTACCAAGATCCCACCCTGGTTCACCACAAACTTTGAGCAGGTTCCTCTGTGACCACTAGGTGGACTTCCTATATTACCATGAAAAAAAGAGAAAGGTTCCCCAGATGGGCTTTTAGGCAGCAAAGTAACAAGTAGAGGTATAGTAAAAGTTGTATAAAGCAATGTTTATTGCACAATTTCCAAATATTCACATGGGTCAGAGATCATAGATGACGTCGCGCCTTTTGTCGGAGAGGACGACTCTGTCGGGGCTGTATAACCCTCCCAGGACACCGAGGGAGCCACACGTGGGCCGCCATTACGTCGGCCCTAAGCCTCCCCAATGGGAGCGGAGGAAGACTGCCCACCTGCATGTGATCTAATGATCACCACACCCACCTAGGGGCATATATAAGGCTAGCTCATTTAGCAACCACTAGGTTACACTTAGGTCAGATTGGATGCTACTGCATCTCTGTTCCTACATATTGGGTCCTTTTCTAGAATGCATACTGCAGTCTGGCTTACAAACATCCAATCTCTGATTCCATCAGGTAAATATCCCTCCAATTATCCATTTCATGCACTTTCTCACTCCTCACCATATTCACACTACTATCTCCTATATTCCCTTGGAGACTTATTCGTCCACTTTTTCACTCCCATTATACACTTATATAACTTTTTCACCATATATTTTAATTTTCCATTTTTTTGTTTTCTCACTTCACCTCCTATTCTTTATTATTTCACACACCCACCTTATTACTGTTTTTGTCCCAATATGGCAACCACTCACCCCTATAGTGTACACCCTTCACTGTATTCACTGCATACTTCAGCATTACTACATTTAATTATTACTTCCAATACCCCTATATCTCATAGGACCCCTTAGCATGCTATGACTTCTCATAGCTATGCTTACCAGTGGCATTCGCCCCCAGCCCATGTACTACTATATTATTTTAACATATTTAATTTTATGTGCCTACGCACTTGACTGTCTGCTATTCCAGCAATTGATTTATATACCAATGTACTCCTACTATAACAAATATGTTTATTAATTATGGGCCCATTGGGTGTTCTTCTGCAGGTGGCTGCCCCTCCGTCACTCCCCGGGGGGGCATTCTTTCGTGTGGCTTCCTTTAGGTTCTCCAGGGTAGGCCCCTCCACCAATGGGAGGGCGGGGGCAGCCCAGGGCCCCCCTGGATTTTACAGCGGTTCCTCACGCTACTCATTTCCTGTCTCAGTGGTAACTACATCATTATGACATTTTACTGTTTTTATGCTGGTATGTGTTATTTTACTCATTCTGAATGTTTATCAATATTATTATTATTATTATTTTTATTCTTTAGAACATTTGCCCCCTGAAGAGACCGAATTGGTCGAAACGCGTCGGGGCTCACTGTTACAACCTCTTATATATATATATATACTACCTATGTACATGTTATACAGGAATGTTGACCGTTTGTCATTTGTCTCTATGATCTCTGACCCATGTGAATATTTGGAAATTGTGCAATAAACATTGCTTTATACAACTTTTACTATACCTCTACTTGTTACTTTGCTGCCTAAAAGCCCATCTGGGGAACCTTTCTCTTTTTTTTTTTTCTTGCAAATCCAGGGCGAGTAGCCTAATTATGCTCTCTATATGTGTCTCTCTTTTTCTTTTTCCTATATTACCATAACCTTTCTTCTCCTGGTTTTTCGTTACTTGGTTGTGGCCCAAGAAGTATAACATTTCCACACTGCACATATATATGTTCTTCACATGATCATAGTCACAAATTATAAGTAGTGTTTTGACATTATTAGGTGGACCTCTCATAAGCTCACGTTTCTTTTGGTGTGGTTTTTGCATTTCTTTGTGGGTCTACAGGTTGTATTCCCACATTGATTGATTCCATCACGTGTTGTGCCCTGTGTTGGGTCACAGCCTTTTATTTAGCGCGATTCCACCTTTTTTCTATATTTATGAACCATAGTTCACACAGACGTTTTATTAGTAAAAAAAAAAAATGTTCAGCTATGTCAGAATGAAGTCCGTGGGCCAGATTCCCGTACATTTGCCGCTGGCGTAGCGTAACCCATTTACACTACGCAGAGAAAGTGCCATATTCCCAAAGCACTTGCTCCGTAAGTTGCGGCGGCGTAGTGTAAATGGCTCTGCGTATCCCCTTGTATTTAAATTAAGCGTGCCCCCGCGTCGATCGAACTGCGCATGCGCCGGCCTCAAAAATAGGCCAGTGCGCATGCTCCAGCTCATGTCGGAAAAAATTATTGAAGCCGACGTGAGCGTCGTTTACGTAAATCCCTATTCGCGAACGACTTAATAAAACAACGTAACCGACGGAAAAAGATGACGCTGACCCGACGCCATACTTAACATGGCAACGACGGAACTTCGTAAACCTACCCCTCATATAGCAGGGGTAGGTTTACGCTTACGGAAACGACGGAAACGACGACGGTGCGGCGTAAAAACGTTCGGGAATCGTCGGATTAGGCTCATTTGCATAGACAAATGAGAAATCATCGTAAAGGCCACCTAGCGGCCAGCGATGTCACTACATCTACGATCCGATGGTGTAATTGTTTTACACATGTCGGATCTTCACTGTATCTATGCGTAAGTGATTCTAGGAATCACACGCATAGATACTCAGGAAAAAAAACAGAGATACGCCGGTGTTTCTCTTTTGAGAATCTGGCCCCGTCTGTCTTCAACTTGTAATATCAACTCAAGTGAAAGGGGTACTGGCATATTCCTGAGAGAGCCATGGATAACACAAAAAACCCTACACAGCCAGTCACTGGTTTCTTTGCAAACAGTATGTTGGGGGAGTCAGCAGTGATCTACTGCTATCCATATATGATAATCATCAATTATTTCATGACTATAAATCATGGTAGATCTGTCTGTCCTCTTTTTTTTTTTTTAATCAGGTAGTTCTTTATTGAACAAGTTTAGGTGCACCTAATAGTACCAGCATACAGATTTGACAGCAGAAATATTGATTCGATCCTACAGGTAGACGTGGCAAGTAAAAGCCATACAAAGTATTGTTTCTTTTTGATGAACAAACAACCAAAAGCAAAAACCTTACACGGCAAGGCATACCATGATAGATGTATAAATAATTTACATAATTTATCCAGGAGTATGTCAACAGAGTGAAGAAGCCCATAGATTTTGCAATGGAAATAAAATATAGTCATCCCTCCCATAGTGATACTGTGTTCTGCCAGTGGGAAGCCTTCCCTGCCAGCAGAACACAATGATCACTGTTGCAGCTGTAGTCTCCAGCAGTGATTGCATGACAAAATTCCATCAGGGTGGTTGTACTGAAGTTGATCAATGGATTGACTTCAGTACAACCAGCCTGCCCATAGACTAAATCTCGGCTGGTTCCTGCTATACCAGGTGGGATCCGATCCATCTATGGCTGGCTTTTGATATAAAGTAATGTATCTTATCTCTAGTACTATCTCCATAAATCATGGAGAATCAACTGAGCAGGAGTTAGCCCTGGAGTATCCAGCCAATTTTTCCAGGTAGACATACATTTCTTTGGGGAGTTGCAGTGTTGGTAGGTTAGTTTTTTGCATATTAGGGTGGAGTTCACCTGTTCAATCCACCTCTGTCTGGTGGGGGTATGAGGTGAAAACCAAATGTGAGCTATCATTTAACAGGCATTGTAAAGAAGAATTACCACTGTAATATGACTTGAGGGAGTAAATAATTCCTAGTCTACTGAAGGCATACCACTGGGTCTTGTGCAATAAGAGCATTAAATACGGATGATATTATATCAATAATATCCTTTCAAAATCTGATTATGAGAACACGTGTATTAAATTACCCACATCTCCATTAGATTTGGGGTACAGAGCGGAATCCCTCCTGCCCCACCTTAAAAAAATAGTCATGATCAGGCCGCACAGTGGGAGGTAAGCGGCGCCCGAGGCCTGGACAGGGTTAACACAGGCCGCGGCCGCCGTTCATCTACCGCTATGCGGCCGTGCCTGTGTCATCTCCGGGCATCCGGCGCAACTACATTATTGGCTGAGGGGCTGAGCTGTGTGTCTCTCTCACACACAGCTCCACCTAAGACATAATGCTTGCTGACAGTTCCTCTGTGTGCTCGGAAACTGCTCCTCCTCTTCCTGCCTCTCTACTCCTGTCTGCCGTGCCCACACCCCCTGTGTCTGTCCCGTCCACTTCATTGTGTCTGCCCCACCCACGTCCCATGTCTGCCCCACCCACACATCCCAGGGGGAATGTGAAGAAACAATTAACACAAGATTAAAAGCTGCAGGCAACCTGCTCCTGAGCCTGCATCCTGGGGTGATTAAGATCACTTTCTCTCCACCAGTGTATATATTTAACGCATTTAGGGGGGCTCAGTGCGGACTCTGATGTAAGGGGTTCTGTGCGGACTCTGATGTATGGGGGGGGGTCTGTGCAGACTCTGATGTAAGGGGGCTCAGTGAGGGCTCTGATGTAAGGAAGCAGGGATTGGGAGGAGCTGGAGATCTGCACAGTGAGTAGAGGGTAAAGGGGGGGCATCTCTGCTAGAAATATCATATGACCCTGAAACTTGCTTGTTGTGCAGTGTGCACTGAGATTTGGGCCTTTTTTATTTTATTTTTATAATTTTTGCAGCAGCAACTTTAAGGCGGCGTACACACGAGGGGATATATCCGCTGAAAACGGTCCGATGGACCGTTTCAGCAGACATCTCCGCTCGTGTGTATGGGCTAGCGGACAGATTTGTCCACCCGACAGATTTCAAAGCATGCTTTGAAATCTATCCGGTGGGGATCTGTCCGCCCGACATGTCTGCTGGTTAGTACACTTACCAGCAGACATGTCGGCCCCCACCGCCGCCGCGCCGCTGCCGAATGGATTCGGCGCAAGCGCGGAAGTGTTTTACTTCCTGGTGCGGTGACGTTGCGGTGACGCGGCGGCGTCAACGTCACCGCCGCGTCACCGCCACGTCACCGCGCCTTCCGGCGGCGGGGAATTTGATCCGATGGTGTGTACACGCCATCGGATCAAACTCCCGATCGGACATATCCGATGGAAATGGTCCGCGGACCGTTTTCATCGGATATATCCGATCGTGTGTACGCCGCCTAAGGGGCATTTATAAAAAAATGTTCGGAGCTACCTGGAAAACTGCATGTACATTTGTTCACATGCGAATGGAGGCAACAATGGGGATGGCATTGGTGCCTGGTGGCAGCATGGAGGTCTGAGTCTCCTCCTCTCTCCCCCAACTAGGTGCTGCTGGTGTGTGGTGGCGGTGCGAAAAAAAAATTCTGCCCCGGGTGCCCATAACTCTGGTTACGCCACTGGGGGACATAATTGCAGGGACACTGTAATATAAAGGGGACTGCACTGTAAAGGGGCACTGTAATTATTATAGTGCAATCCCCTTTATATTTATATCACAGTGTCCCTGCACACTACAGCTTGGAGGACCGACATCCACCCGAGCCCTGGAAAAATTGGCTGCTCAGTTTAAAATGCCCGGGCCTATTTTTTGTCCGAGTCCAGGCCAGGTCATGGCTCCTGAAGAGTCAAGGTAGGGTGGAGAGAGAAACACATGGCGCAGTTGTTGATACCCAAAAAACTGCCCTCTTGGCATATCAAATTCTGTTTGTAAAGTAATGAAGAATTTCAATTTATTCAAGGAATAACTTTAAGAAAGTTTAAGAAATACAGGGGACTCCCAAGGCAGGAATGATCCAAGTTTCTCTTTGAATATGGAAATGTTGCACCGTGGCACATATATTGTGAAGTAATTGTTTCTTTTTTATGGGTAAAGGGGAATAACATTTTATTTGTCATAACAAATATTTGTTCTTATTAGAAAAAAAAAGTCCCACTTCAGACATTCATGCCTGCTTTTCAGACACTACATGGGTTTAATTATGATTGATGATACACTAAATACAGGGATTTCTAAGAGTCGGTTCACACTGGGGCGACTTGGGATCCGACTTGAGGTCGCCTCAAGTCGTCCCAAGTCGCGCTGTCGAGAAAAACAATGTAAGTGAATGGGAGCGGTGTTAATATACACTACTCAAGTTGCTCCGACTTCAGAAAAGGTTCCTGTACGACTTCAATCCGACTTCTAGGCGACCTGTACCCATTGATTTCAATGGAAGTCGCTTCCAAGTCTGATCACTGTCTTAACTGAAGCTACTTTCCAGATAAGATAACATACATTTCTCAGGCAAACCTCTCCCTCCCCCTCCCTCTCCCAGAGCTGATTGTTGTTTTATTGGCCACTGGAATGTCTCCTGTCCTGGAGATGACTTCAAGTAGTGTTGTAAATCGCCCCAGATCACCCTGTGGTTCATGCTCAAGTCATGTCGGAGTCGCCTCTGAAAGTCGCGCTGGAAGTCGTGTCGCCCCAGTGTGAACCGACTCTAATGCCGCGTACACACAGTCGTTTTTTGCGATGAAAAAAAACGACGTTTTTTGTGAAGTAAAAAACGACGTTTTTGAAACGTCACTTTCAAAGACGATGTTGCATACACACCATCGTTTTTTTCACAAAAAACGAGGTTACGTTCACCACTCTTTTCCATTGAAGCTCGCTTCATAACTAGCTTCTGGGCATGCGCGGGTTGAAAAACGTCGTTTTAAACGACGTTTTTGCTACACACGGTGACTTTTTGTGAAACAAAAAACGACGTTTTGAAAAACGACACAAAAAATTCAAGCATGTTGGAATTTTTTTTGGTCGTTTTTTTTAAGACAAAAAACGACGTTTTGCCCACACACAATCAATTTAAATGACGTTTTAAAAAACGACGTTTTTTTTCATCGCAAAAAACGACCGTGTGTACGCGGCATAAGGGTTACCACTACATTGAAAATAAAAAAACAAAACACACCTAATTTTTGTGCTCCTTTCTCTTCTCCATCAAAAACTTCAACCATCTCTGTACATCCAACTGATCCTGCAGTTGCAAGGTCAAATGTTGTAAAGGATAACTTAACTCTGTAGCCAGTATCAACTGTGATCTTCCACTGTAAAAATATAAAAAATATAAATAGAGAACAAACAAATCTTTAAAATGTATAATTACTGATGGCTTTTTATTAAATAGTAAGATAAGAATTTAATAATTTAAGATCACTATCTGGAAACAATTTGGCTCAAAACAAGGTCTTAGGCAGATTGTAGTTAGAAACAACATCACTAACTGGAAAAAACTGTGTTTCTGGTAACTCCCTCTGCTGACATTTTTCTTAAATGGCCACCTTGTCCCTGTTAATATTTATTTGCCCTCAGGCATGATACCTCTACTGCAGCCAGCTTCTGCCCGAAGATACAGCCAGTCCACCCCTCTCCATCAGGTGTAGACTGCAAGAAGGAGGCAGGCAACTGTGGGCTCATCTGGCATCTGACAACAGTGTGTACATGAGCTCCAGTGGCAGGAAGATCTGTTTAGGGGTAATGTGTCTTAGGTACGGTGGGCAGCAGAAGAGCGTGTATAACTCCTACGATTGTGCTCTGCCTTTGAGTTGACTGGGGTGGGGGTGAGGGTTAGAAATATGAGGAATAGTGGCTTCCTTAAGATACAGGAACTCAGAGTCAGGGCTATACAAGTTCAAAAAGGCACAGGCACTTTCTGTCAGGGGTGCTGTATTTAGAAATTGTTCAAACTGTGTTTGGTTGCTAGGACCACAAACAATAGTTATTTTTGTTGACAATCCAGTATAATCTTACTTGAAAATCTCCTTTTATGTTTGTTGCCTGTCTGATGCCCATCTCTTTCCTCAACTTGCTGGATTCCCTGCATGCTTTGCAGCTGTTCCTCTGCTGTTTACTTTCAGTCTCTAAGGACTACATATCCCATGGTACTGTCTTCAACAGCTGCGAGTGGGAAGTCTCATTCAAAGCAATAGAAGACTTAAGCCGTGTACGGTTGGACTGTTTTCATCAGACAAACCGATCGTGTGTGGGCCCCATCAGTCTTTTTTCCATCGGTGAAAAAAAATAGAACATGTTTTACATTTTTCCTATGGGTAAAGAACCAACAGACAAATCCAATCGTCTGTGTCGAACTCCATCAGAGAAAAATCCACACATGCTCAGAATCAAGTCGACGTATACTCGGAAGCATTGAACTTAATTTTTCTCAGCACATCGTACTGTTTTACGTCACCGCGTTGGACACGGTCGGATTTTGGACTGATGGTGTGTAGGCAAGACAGATGAAAGTCAGCTTCATCGGATAGCCGACAAAAAAATCCATCGGATTAGATTCCATCAGATATCCAATGGTGTGTACAGGGCTTTAGAGTTTCCGCAACCATTCAGAGCCGCTTGCATGTAATAGAACATACAGCATTTACCTGTGAATAATTGGCACTGGGTGTAGAGTGTTTCCTTCCAGGTCAATCATCCACAGGTAATCCCAGCATATTTTATTATATGCAAATAGCTGTAAATGGCTGTGAATGCTGTCAGCCATCTATTGCTTTGAATGGGGTGGCTGTTCACAGAAAAACTCCACTGAGTTCTCAAAAGAAATTCTAGTCGGCCCAAAATGCTGGGGTGAATAAGGCTTTATATATAATTATATATTACTGAGAATATTTTGTCCACTGTTCCAACACAAGGCAGGCTTGTGAGCGTGTATTAAATATTTTTTATTGTAAGTGATAATTACATTATTAAACAGCCCTGGGTGCTATAATTGGTAGTTGTGATTGATTTGAATGCAGCTGCATTCTTATTTCCATATGACACAATTAAAAGGGCGAAATAAGGTCACACCTGGTCTCAACTTCCATATCTAGACAGGCCAAGTCAATACAGCATTTCATAAAAGCCTTTCAGCGCTCAGGGAATGAGAGGAGCGATTAACCACATCACAAAGGACAGTCATTTGTCACACTTGTATAATTACCTGATACAGAACATCATTCGAGCTTCGATATATGCTTGGGGACTGGAACTCTCCAGTGTTGCCTTGTAAAATGCCTCCTCCTCCCACAATATCTGAAACAATAGATTAACCAAATATAATTAATCATAAATATACTCACAGGCATGACTACATTACGTTTTTTTTAAGCAAACTGATAGCACATGCTGTAATTTAATAAATCAATATAAAAAATGACTATATATATATATATATATATATACTTAGCTAACAACTATATATGTGAACACTAACAGAGCTTGAGATATTTATGACATTCACTGTATCCGTAGCTGACAACACAGTCCTAATTAAAACCTCATTAAAATAATAATAACAATAAATGCCTGCATTACTATTCCTGGATTTTTTTTTTTTTTTTTACCTTTTGTAAGTTACATTTTTTACTCAAATGGTAATGCCACTTTCCTAAATCAAAAATATAGCAAATAAAAAATATAGTATTTTCAACTGCGTCACAAGCTATAGTGTTTGAAAAACATGAATGAATGGCACACTCTGAACAACGCTAAGTGCTTGGAATGTAAAGAACGGGCTCAGCCACAGTTTCACCTGATAGGCCATGCCCCTGACATGTTTTGCCCTGAAACGAGGCTTAGCCAGGTGGTGAAGCCTATGCGTATTACCTTCCAAGCAGTTAGAGCTGCTTCGTGGAGTAGCATAGATGCCAA
This sequence comes from Rana kukunoris, assembly GCA_029574335.1. NCBI lineage: Eukaryota > Metazoa > Chordata > Amphibia > Anura > Ranidae > Rana > Rana kukunoris. The sequence goes on along the minus strand of CM056049.1, from coordinate 499,870,781 downwards.
CACCCCATCCATAGCGGCATAACAGAGCTATTATTTGAGCGCTGCTCCATTAGGCATATAGAAGGTCACAAGCCATATTGTATTTTAATGTTATTAAAAATTACCTTTCCTTTTCAATCTGCAGCTGCTGTAATTTTCTTTAAAATTCAATGCGATATGGCAACCTGGAGATCTTCTGTACACATTTGATAAAGTGGTTTGTGTGGTTAGTGACCGGCTGAGGGAGAAGTTGAACACAAATTCTCACCTTTGCTGCCTAAGTCAGGGCCAGTCCAAGACATTGTGCTGCCTGGGTCCAAGAATGAAATGCTGCCCCCCCAAAAAAATAAAATAAATCACGCCCACCAAAAGGCCCCACCTTCATTATTTTATAACATCATTAAAAATAAAAGTTGCATTTATCAGAAAATCTGATTTACATGCAACAGCACTAATCGATTATGAAATAATTTGTTAGTTTCAGCCCTATACTGTTCTGTACTGTGCTCTCCTTGGTGAATCACCATCATTGTACGCCAGCTGCTTTAAGAGCCACCAGAACATGGACACAGTGACAGGCTGCCACACCTCAGGCAGTGGCAGGTGCTGTGCAGGTGGACTGTGGACAGCTGTTCAGCTCACACTCACAGGCAGGCAGTTCATAGGCAGAGCCAGGCAGCTCACAGGCACAAGCAGAGGCACAGGCAGAGGCAGCTCTCTTCAGACGTGCTCCTTTTCCTCTGGTTCTGAGCCATGCTAAAGAGGATGGATAAAGGTGGGTGGAGCGAATTTACTAGACGCGGAGGGTGAGAGCTCTTAATGCTGGGGCGGCTGCGGCCTCTGAGGTCACTGTCTGCCAGACGCTGGGCAGCAGGCAATTCTACCAATCAGTGAAGTGCGCAGCTGACCAGGATCGGCCCTGCTGTGTACCAACCCCTACCTGACAGATACGACTACTAAGTGGCGGTAGCGGCCAGCGGGTACTCCTGACAACTTGTCACTGCATGCTCGGCCCGGTTGACGCCTCACTTAAAGTGCTGCCTGAGACCAATGGTCCCACTGGAACCCATGGTTGGACCGGCCCTGACCTAAGTCCCTAAGAAACTGAAGATACAAACACAGATAGTATCTCTTAAAACTTTCTGTTTCTGCTGACTAGAAATAAATAGTTGTTCAGGTTATTTCTGCAAAGACATTAACAACCATGTTGTTCTGCTAACACCCCAGTGAAAGAACTAGCCCAGAGCTGTATGTTCCAGCAAATTACAGACAAATGAACTGGGCCATCACAATGTGGCATATAATGCCTTTCTACATATTATTGGCAGAGATTTCTGAGTAAATAGTGTTACATACATATACAGTAAGACCATGGCTCATTCCTTCTCATGTTCAGTCAAGACTTTAAACTTTCAAGGGATTTTCCTCTCCTCTCCAGATAGCTGAACAGTGTGGTGAGAGTGGTAAGGGAGAGAAAAGTAGGGTGGGTATGCACAACTGACAAGGGTCGCTTTTAGGAGAACCTTTTTTTTTCAATGTGTAGATAAAGCATAGGTTTTCTTTATGTCTAATAGCTACATTAAGAATGAAGTATGAAATATTGGGGAGGAGGGGGGTTTATTATTGGGGAGGAGGGGGTTTATTATGAGTTAAAGGCTAGGATAAAGGGTAGGAAAAATTAACGTTGTACTTTAGTGGTGGAAAACCAAATTATGGAAAACTGTGGGATTCCATGTTGGTTTAGCACCTAAAACTTTGTGCCAAGAATTATTACCACTGCACACCAATAGGACCATGTACTGAACCCGTAGGACCAATTTTTGGGTGAAATCAACCTTCATTTACTAGAGTTTTTCTGTACTGTAAACCTGTTAAAACCTTGGAAAGTGGCCCTCAATGATTGTCTTTTCAAATGGAAACATTGAACATTGACTACATATCAACTTCTCATCTGCCATCTCTTTGAGAGGTCAAGAACACAACCTCTTATCAATAAGAGAGCTAATTGCCTTGGGAAGAGAAAAGAGGATCAGAGAAATAGGCAGCAGGAAGGGTGAGTATAAACACTCTTCTTTTGCAAATCAATCATTTTGACATGTTAACCTTGCAATAGGGTTGCTTTATGCATAGTTACAACACATTTAATAATATAGCAGGGCAAGATACAATGCATAATACAATATGCCTACTGCTCTTACTAGTGTGTACTTCATCTGTATAATACATTTGTTCAGCAAGAAAAAAATGTCCCCACAATCCAAAAATAAAAGAAATAATAAGTTATAGTAGAGTTGTAATAATTATTCTTGGGCATCTTTGCTTACAGGATTTTCAAAATCTTAAGAACAAAGACAGATCTATGGCCTTAAATAGGTTAACTATTTGTTTTTATTCTGTAGGGCTGCAGTATACCTCTATTTCCTCCCTAGAGGATTTGAATTTTTCCATGCTTTTCCTTATTATCCCATAAAATATAGTGCCAGTTTACTAGCACACTTGTGTTTCATCTATGTCATTGCTTTTTTTTTGTATTTACCAAATTAAAGTTTACTTATGCTGACCCAGAAAGGTGCCACATGTTTGTCTGTAACTCCTAATTAATATAAGAGATGGCAGAAAAAAATAATTCAAAGTTTCGCGGAACGTTAAAATATATTCATGCATCTCCTTTGTGGCTATTTTTTTAAATAGATGTAGGCTAAGGAAAATCTTTTTAAGATTTTTTATTCTTCAAATCAATTCCTTCTACAGTTGGGTAAGACAAAATATTAGAGTTGGGCTTGAAACCACCAGCATGTTTTTTGGATTGTTATTAGAAACTGGAGGATCTAGAAGAGTGTAAGGCCGTGTACACACGGCAGAGAACCTCGACGGGCAGAACACATCGTTCCGCCCGTCGAGGTTTTCTGCCGGCCGTCGAAATCGGCGAGCCGCCCGGCGGGAATGGCAACCAGCCATTCATCCAGGCGGGCCGTCGAGCAAAAAGAGAGCGTGCTCTCTTTTCGCTCGACGGGATTCCCGACGGGCGGGGCGAGCCAGGAGCGTACACACGGCCGAGGTTCTCGCTGGAATGCAGCTTCCAGCGAGGTTCTCGCTGGTTTCCAGCGAGAACCTCGGTCGTGTGTAAGCCGCCTCAGGCCGCATTCACACCCGAACGTATCATTTTCAGTCGTTTTTTGCGGCGTTTTGTCGCGCGAATTCACACGTATTTGCACGTTTGCATACAGCGTTGTCCGAAGTTTTTGAACTACGACGTTTTTTATTTTAGCCAATAGGAAAAATGATCATCTCTTTCATTACTTGTTGCTATGTTTGTAGATTTTTTGATCTTCTGCCTGGGTGAAATGTACCTATTTCACAGAACAGATTAAAGTGACAAAATGCCCGTAGAAATGCTCATTGTCGCGCTAGACGCTTGAATCGAGCGTTTCCTTTTACTTTCTATGGGAATACAAACGTTCTAAAACGCCCAAATCCGCCCAATTTAGGCGTTCGGCTTCAGGCGTTTTGGAGTGGAGATGTGAACCATCTCCATAGAGAATAATGTATTTTTTCCTCTCTAGCGTTTTGGAGCTTCATGCTTCAGGCGACAAAACGTTCAGGTGTGAATGCAGCCTTAGTCAGCACTGGGGGAATATTCAAACCCCAAAGCGTAAAGATTTAGATTGAATGTGAACCAAACATTTCAATGCTTTAGGTGAACCTGTGCATTGCGTATGCACCATGTCACATTTCGGGAGAGTAATGTTTTAATGCTTTCTCACCCCTCAAATTTCCCTTCCCTGGACTAAATAAATAAGAGGAGGGACACCTGATTACATAAGTCTCCCATGGTGGACAGGCTAAGCAACCTGCGACCAGGAACTGCTTTGGATCCAAATCTTATACATTTTTTGTTCACAATTTACAGTAAGTTCTTTTTGCACACTTGATATTAATTTGACTATGTTGTGGGACTGCACTTTTTTTTTTTTTGCGTTTGGATTGTTTTAAATCTGTGTTGCTTTAAGTGTTTATACTTGTACTCACCTGACACCTTGTTTGGATCCACAGCCTCATAACTTGCCCAAAATCCCTTGTCTGATGTTTTATCATTAGTAGTAAATTTTACAAAAAGCTTGTTTCCAACTGAAACTATAGGACCAGGAGTTAAGTGCCCACAGTATGTGCCTGTGTACAAATAAATAAAACATTGAATTATAAATGATATAAATGAAGAAAGAAAATTCATGTCTGCCATCAACATATATATCAGTAGTTACCCACAATAGCCCTTGGCTAGGAAATGGGCTAAAAGAGACAAAGGCAGACAACCTGAAAGTCACATAAATACACACTTTGCTGGCATTTACTTTTTCCTATATTCATAAGTACAATATTTCACACCAAAACTGTAGAAATCAGGGCGCACATCAATGACTTTTCATCCAGATCATTTATTCAACATGTTTCACCCTTAACAGGACTTAAGCCCTGATTAAGCATGATTAAGCTCTGTTAATGGTGAAACACATTGGGGTTGTTGTTGAAGGTGGAAAGGATTGCAGCGTGAGCTCTTATTGATCTGCTTGCTAGTAAACCACCTGGATAAAATTATGTTGATGCTTCTACAGTTTCAACATAAGGCTTCATTTCCACTGGCGTTTTTACAGCCACTTTTCTGAGCGTTTTTTACAGCTTAACCACTTAAGGACCGCCGCATGTACATTTACGTCAGCAGAATGGCACCGACAGGCACATCAACGTATATATACGTTGGTGCCTTGGGGGGGTTCGGGGGTCCGATCCGACCCCCCCCGTACATGCGGCGGTCCGCGCGGCTGCAGGAGCGATCCGACAAGAGGGGGCGGCTATTCGTTTTTGTCCGTCCCCTCTGCCCTGTCACTTCCTACTCCTGTGTAAACACAGGAAGGAGGAAGCGATGTGATTTCTCCCTCTGCGGTTTTTTCAACCGCCGCTGAGGAGAGATCACAACACAGTAAGTCCTGCACTAACACTACACTGCACTAACACAACACATAAACACATTTAACCCCCGCGATCGCCCCCCCTTCCCCCTGTCACTGTGTCACTGAATGCAGTAATCATACATGTATGATTACTGTATTTAGTGTCAGTGTGACAGGCAGTGTGACAGTCAGTTAGTGTTAGGTCCAGGGTAGCCCCCGTACCCCCCTAATAAAGTTTTAACCCCTTGATCACCGCCCTAGTTAACCCTTTCACTCCCTATTGCCAGCATCACTAAGCGATCATTTTTCTGATCACTGTATTAGTGTCGCTGTTCCCGCTAGGTAGCTAATTTTTTTTATTGCGATTTTTTTTTGAGCGTTTCTGCGCATTTGTGCACGTTTTTGAGCATTTTTTAATGTCTGGCGTTTTTACAGCTCTATCGCTGGAGCTTCAGAATGCACTGGTACCACGTTTTTTTTGCAGCTTAAAAACGTCATGGTGGGCATGAGGCCATAGACTAACATGGACAGGCGTTTTTAAGCTGCAAAAAACGCCCAGAAAAGTGGCTGTAAAAACGCCAGTGGAAATGAGCCCTAAATAGAGTGGGCTCCTTAAGGCTCCATTCACATCTAGGCGACAAAACGCCCGCCTGAGAAAAAGTCCCGGACCCTTTTTTTCAGGCAACATTGGCGTTCGGCCATAGACATCAATGGAGAGAATTTGATTAAAAAAAATCGCGACAAGTAAAGCCACGTACGCGGCGTCTACTTGTCGCCTAGATGTGAATGAAGCCTAAAGCTTTGGCACCCAGATTGCCTGTGAAACTGAAGAGAATGGCACAGCGGCAGATGAGCTTCTCAGTATTGTACAGTATTTCACACTTTTATTGGTGAGTCTGAGTTCATTTATTAAATTGTACAGAAACACTCTTCTGTATTGCAGACAGATTCCCAGTGATTTACAATTAAAGATAACACTTTATTGCATTATTAGAGTTGTAAAGGAAAACATGTTTAGGGCTAAAATTAATATTTGCAAGGTAGACAGACAGAATAGTGTAATGATTCTGTTAAAAAAAGAGTAAATACCTATTAAATTCCTTCATCTATATTACCTCCGGTGTTCTAGTTTCTGTTCTCTCATTCACTTCCTTGTTTGCAGCGCTCATTCATGTAAGAACTACATTTCCCAGTATGCATTGTGCCATGCCCAGTAATTCATACCTCCTTGAAGTCTCTAACACGTAGAGAGCGTCCTGCCACACAGATGTAGTTCCCAGGAGGGGGCGAGCACGTCACTGACCACCGCAGTAAAGTGTCCCTTCACAGTGGTGAGTAACAATCAGACACGCAGGAAGTGAACAGAACAGAGAAGAAATAGAGCAACTTCTGAGCAAAAACTAACAATGAGGAAGTGAAAAGAGGAATGTCTGCAGGTAAAGGATGCTTATTATGAAAGACATTTTTTTCCTTTACAACCCCTTTAAGAAATACAGACAACTCTCCTTTCTAAAGCTTTGATGGATAATTGTCTATATAATCACTCAGTGGAAAACCCTCTAGATTGCAGTGTCCCTATTAGTGTTTGTCATGTACAATTTTAAGGCCATTTTAACTGCTTTCAATTAGATTTTAGCTGTAAAAATGTCCGAACTTGGTAGTAGGTCACCTTGATATTGAAATTGGTGGAAATTGCTGGAAAATTGCTATATGTGTCTCCAAAATCAGAGCTTCACTAATTAAAGCAGTATTAAATCCGGCATCCCTTGTGGACTAAGACTTTAATGCCATTAAAGTTCATGTGTGTGTAAAGGCAGGAGTCCAAATAACTTTGGTAAAATAGCATATTTTTTGCTGAGAAATCACTTTTAACCCCCCCCCCCCCCCCCCCAGCATTTCATTGGCCATCTTGAGTAAGGGCCGATGATTCATGTAGCATTTACACCCTGTAATCCAGCTGTCCTTAGCTCGGGCATGCAGGAAAGAGGGCTTAAATGACAAACTCCCTCCTGAAGACTCCTGGGATGTATGACATCATTTGCCTAGGCCTGGAAACCAGAAAGTAACTGAAGAACTGTCTATAGCTGATATATTTCTAATATCCTATCTATTTACTAAGACTAGCAGCATAAGAATTAAAAAAAACATTGTTTATTGAGAGAGGGAAGTTCTGCTTTTAGATACCAATGTTGTTCACTAGTTTAAACTAATTATTGTTTCCAAGAATTTATAACTATGTAAGATATTGTTCACTTATCTGAGCTCAACTCTAGTCTCAAAAAACAAACAAATTACTAGATAAATTGTTGTTCACTACTCTTATCCTCCTCTCATTCCCAAAAACGAGTAACTATGCAAACCATTCCTCATTATTGCTCCCCCTGAAACAAGTACCAAAAATAAAAGTCGTCAACAAATGAACCCAAAGTAACCCAAAACCCATATAACATACCTTCAGTATCAATTCATTTAAATAAAAAACTAGAACTGTGGTCTCCCATTAAAAACATGTGCTGCAACACTTGAACATAAGTGCATCTGCACTCAGAGATGTATTTAGGTTTTGTGCTGCCCTAGGCCTGACTAAACTCGTGCACCCCCTAATTTAAATACGACCCACCCCTTCCTGTTAAGGCCACACCCTGTGTTGTTTAAGACCCGCCCTGAAATTTTCGAGTGAGGACACTAGTTCTAAAGGCCTGGGGGGGGGGGGGGGGGGCAATGGATTCCCTTAATTTACTTAGATTTCCTCTTACATCCTGGTTGCCCATAGAGCAGGAAGTGAAGGGAAATCTTCGCAATGGGACAGGGATGGTAAAAAATAAACTGACAGGGGCTAAAACCCTCCATTACTCTACCAAAAATGGAAAAAAAAGTGTTGCCTATAGTTCTACTTTAAGTAGATGGTGCAGCAGAAACATATAGCACAGTAAGGAAGGTTTGTGGTCCAGGATGATAAAACAGTCAACAGTTGCGAAATGTCGGCCGCCCGGATACCAGAAGCAGCGCGGCCACTTTTAGGGGGCGTTAGACTAATTTTCCTAACAGTGTAGCGCAAGCCGACGGGGACTCTTTTTGTGCTGCCCCCCTGCAAAGTGCTGCCCTAGGCCTGGGCCTTGTTGGCCTAGGCCAGGATACAGCTCTGTCTGCACTTACAGTTAACTATTCGCCCCCCTGGAAAGTTCCACACAATTTATTAGTAATATTATACAGGATTTATAAAGTGCCAACAGTTTCTGTAATGTTTACAATATAAAAGGAGACATTACAGTTTTAATATATGTGAATGAGGAAGGCCCTGCTCAAATACCTTTTGATCCTGCCAGTGATCCCTAATGCACCTTTTTGTGATGGTGTGGCAAAGATGCTGCACTGGTCCTGAATTTAGACCACAGTTGCCACTCTCTGCCTACACTACAGTGGGAGAAAAGATGGGGTGTGCAGGGGGTGTGGCCAGTATCAATATAGCTGCTGATTAACAAGCCTGAAGCTTGTCGATCAGCACCTGGCCACACCTAGTCCTGCTCACTGCATTCTGAATTAACAGCACTACCTCTGTTGTTGAAACCCTCCTACTGTGAGCTGCAGTGTCTGGGAGGGGGACTGTGTGAGACACTATTAAATAGGAGGATTTCACTTAGGCCCCATACACACGAGCAGACCGATTTGAACAAATCTGTCTGCTGGGGACGTATTGGTTTGATCGTGTACACACGATCAAACCAAAATCCCCGCCGGCAGACGGCGCGCTGACGTGGCGGTGACGTTGATGCCGCCACGTCACTGCACCAGGAAGATAAACACTTCCGCGCATGCGTCAAAACCATTCAACGCGTGTGCGAGAAGACATGTCTGCTGGTTAGCGTACTAACCAGCAGACATGTCGGGCGGACGGGTTCCCAGCCGACAGATTTCAAAACATTCTTTCAAATCTGTCGGCTGGCCAAATCCGTCGGCTCGCCCGTACACACGATTGAATCTGTCTGCTGGGACGGTCGGGCCTAATGCCGCGTACACACGGTCGTTTTTTGCGATGAAAAAAAATGACGTTTTCAATCATGAAAAAAACGACGTTTTTTAAACTTCCAAAACGACATTGCATACACACCATCGTTTTTCTACAAAGCTCTAGCAAAGTGTGGTGACGTACACCACGTTCGACGGCACTCTTTTCCATTGAAGCTCCGTCTCATAACTTGCTTCTGAGCATTAGTTTTCAACGTCGTTTTGCCCACACACCATCACTTTTTATGACACAAAAAACGAAGTTTTGAAAAACGACACAAAAAATTCAAGCATGTTGGAATTTTTTTTTGGTCGTTTTTTTTTGAAAAACGACACAAAAAATTCAAGCATGTTGGAATTTTTTTTGGGTCGTTTTTTTGAAGACAAAAAACGACCTTTTGCCCACACACGATCAATTTAAATGACGTTTTAAAAAACGTTGTTTTTTTTCATCGCAAAAAACGACCGTGTGTACGTGGCATTAGAGGTTGTTTAATTGCAGCACATAGTAACTGGATTTGGTACTTGTTTAATCTATCATAAAGAAACCTTTAGCTGTAATTTAGGTTTTTATCTTATTTTTGTATTCTTTTGATATTTGAAAGACCCGTAAAGACTCTGTAAAATATGTAAGTACATTGCAACACAGCCAATGAACATAAGTATGTCACCTCGAAAAGGTCATCATGGGCATTATTTCTGGCAAACAAGAGTTCTATCATTCTGTCTTTGTATCATTTTATACATACCCAGAACTCCCACATTATCTTCGACCGTGATGTGATCTGAACTACAAAGTGTGCTGCTTTTTACCTGGAACTCTGTGAACCACAAGTGGACTAGCTGAAAAAAAAACAATTTGTACAAGTCAAGTAATCACTATTTTATACACATGCATATATAGTATAATAAACTAAGGGGAGATCTCCAAAGTGAGAAAAAACTGTAATCATCCTGTTTTTTTTTGGTAAACTTTCCATTCATGAAAACAAGGAAAAGCAGCAACAGCCATATAAACTTTTTTTTAGGGCTAGATTACACATGTGGCTGTGAGGCAGCAATAATAGGTAACCATGGTAAGTCATGGTTTTACTGCCCCCTCCAATTCCCTCTTAAGCTGGTAAGGCAGCTGGACTGAGTTGTACACATGCTATAGCTGTGATGCTGTCGCTCACGGGTTCATCACAAATTATATCTTTTGTAGCATTTGACATTCAGTACCATCAATGAATGTGACCCATTCAAGTTAATACGGACACGCCACATCTGGTGCAGTTTACACTTACTTCAAAATATGGCTTCAGACACACTTTTTTAAAGCTCTCTGAACACCAGTCAAAGCTCCTGTCATTAAATAAAATGGCTAGCTTACAGTCCTGTTTACACCTGCTTTTGCTTTGAAGAGGCTTCAGTGGGGCTTCGGTGGAGCTTTGACAGGGCTTTGGTCGAACTTATGTGAGGCTTTGTGGGGCTTTGGTGAGGCTTCGTGGGGCTTCGATGAGGCTTCGGGGAGCTTTGATGTGGCTTCAGGGGGCTTCAGTGGAGCTTCAAGCGAGCTTTGCCATAGACTTCTACGGGGGCTTTGAAGACACTTTGAAGCTAATTTGGGGTAACAAATTCTAAGCAAAGCCGAAGCAAAGCAAATCAAAAGCAGGTGTAAACAGAACTGTAAGCTAACCATTTTATTTAGTGACAGGAGTGTTCAGAGTGCTTTAACAAAGCCTGTCCAAAGCCTTGTTGAAGCTGAAGCAAGTGTAAATGAGCCCTTAAAGAGTTAAAATGGGCACTGAGGAAGCAACATATCACCTTCTAACCTGTCAAATGCCCTCTTAAAAAACAATCCACCGCTGAGGACAACACTGGTTTAAATGAGTCCTTGCTTGTCAAAGCTGCCATTGTTTATTATTCTTGATTGCAGTTAGTATGGTTGTAAATCTTCCCCTAAGAATCCTATTACCATAAGTTAGTAAAACTTTGGTGCAAATGCAAGCCTCCTACTGGTGAAATCTGGCATTGTAGCAAAACTATGCAGCTTGAGAACAGCAAGCAATGAAAAATTTAGCAGTTGTTTAACAGGTTCTCTGCGAGAGAATACAACTACGCAGAGGTAGTGTTTTTCTATTTAACGGGGAACTGTTCTTTGCCCATACAGGGTAAAGTAGAAGGGTTTACCCTCAGCAGCAATATTTTCTCACCTTGACTGCTGAGGCCATGAATAAGCACTGATCCAGTGCGAAACGCGTCGGCTGTTCCTTGTTTCTACTGCTGTGACCCTATTTTTGTACATGCTGTCTATTGAATAAAAGACCACCCATCAGGTTTTGGAGTGCGGCTATCCATTTTTCTTTGTCTTCATTTGACTGCTGAGGCACAATGGGCCTAAGTACGATTTACTGAAACATATTGGGGGGTAAAAAAAAAAACACATCCTTGCCCCCTCACCCCATTTAATAAACACACTTACAACCATTTGGTTGGAAAGGGCAAGGCCACAGCTTTATTTAAATTCCAACACATAACATGTTAACACTTAAAACCAGTGCCAGTCACAGTCGCACTGTGAGCACGTAATTCCAAAAGGGGAGGCCTGTCATTACCATAAGTGCTAGACAGACAGCCTACTTCCCATTTTCCATCAAGGTTTTAACACAACAACTTTACTGCTGGCAAGGTCAAGAAACCACAATAAAAAATATTTTCCAAACAAAGAAAAAACACTGCGCTAAAAGATAAGTGTATAAACGTAAAAAATTACCAAAATGATATTGGGATGAAAAGCTGCCAGTACCAAAAACCTAGGATACCAAAAGTTTGAAAACAATATATATAATGAGGTACAGCGCTAAGTGGAAAACCGTGATAAAACAAATATTGATAAATGGCTAAACAAGGATTAAACCAATAGAAGTGAGTCTATTGCAGAGACTTTGCCTAAAACGATGTTTGGAGTGAGTCTTTAAATCCCTGTGCCTAGAAAGACCGCTGTAATAACGGTCATCCACCTTTGGTAAAGAGACTACATTATCACTTCTTAAGTGACCTCTTGGTGGCAGAAGACTTCTCTCTTTTTACACATTTAACTTATGTGCACCGATGTGAATCACAGTATATGGACTTTTTTGCCTCTTTGGCTTATTATTTCCACTCACCTATTTTGTTTTTTTTTCTCATTTTACATTGATTCTTTATTATATGCATATTGATTTTGTATCAATTTCCTATATTGGTTTAATCCTTGTTTAGCCATTTATCAATATTTGTTTTATCACGGTTTTCCACTTAGCGCTGTACCTCATTATATATAAGGTCAAGAAACCGCAGCAACCGCAGCAAGCTGTGACATACCGAAAAGAAAATGGGGAGTGAGGGTGGGCAGCTCTTCCAGCCACGTTCTTCTAAAAGACCCATAATTCCCTGGGGCAATAAATTTTCTGAGCTCAGGCCCAGCCCATCCCATCCTCCATAGTTTGACCAATCCTTAGCGACCATACAAATTGCCCAGCACCTGGCCATGCCCCTATCAGTCAAGGCTCTCTTTCCCTATAGGGGTTCAAGAGGCCTTCATTCTTTAATTCCCCTGTCACTCCAGATATCTACCATGAGCAACTAAAAACAGCTCCTGGTAAGCTAGAAGTCATTTTAACCTCCCTGGCGGTCTTCCCGTGTGTGGCACGGGGTGAGATTTTAAAGCTACGATCGGTAACCCCGTGCCACACACGGACTTGCCTCGCTGGATGCAGAAAAAAGTTTACTTAACTTTTCTCTGCGATCCAGCGATGAATCCCCGCAGTACACGGCGGGCGGATGTCCGCCTGATGCTGTGTGTTCCGCCGATTCCCTTCCCTGCGAGCGTCACGACGTAGGGGGGGGGAACGGCGCCAAATTTAAAAAAGTAAACAAACACTATACATACAGTACACTGTAATCTTATAGATTACAGTACTGTATGTAAAAAATACACACCCCCCATGTCCCTAGTGGTCTGCCCTGTACACTACATGTCCTTTTATATAATAAAAACTGTTCTTTCTCCCTGCAAACTGTAGATTGCCCATAGCAACCAAAAGTGTCCCTTTATGGCAAAAATTGTTTTAGAGCAGCTAAAAAACAGCGATAATAAATCAGAATCACTTGCAGAATTTAGCGATAGCGATTTGTGGGAAAATTCGTCATAAAAAAAAAAAAATAATGACAGCAAAAATTCTGCAACTGAGCAAATTTCAGTGATTTTGATTTGATTACATTATTGAATAATTTTTACTATAATTATATTATTATTTGTTATAATTTTTTATAATTATTTATTATATTATAATTTTTAATAAGAAAAAAAAAAAAAAATCATACCCAGGATGCCTATTAGACTCTTGTTTGGATAGATTTCAGTGAGTTATTCCTAAGAATTACAAGCCTACAGTATAAAACGCCAAATTCCCTTGCAAATAATGGTACCGCTTTTAGCACCTAAAATCTGAAAGAATCATACCGCCAGGGAGGTTAACTGGAGCTTATACAGGGCTAAGCACTCCCCACCCTAATGTGACAGTGTTGGACCATGCACCAGTGCTATCATATGAGAGACTGGGGGGTGATTTTCATGCTCCACCATACCAAGGATGAAAAAAATAGATATTTTTTATTTATTTTTTGCAGCCAGCAATTGAACAGAGGAAATGCAAGTATATGATGATGGGGAAAGAGTATTACATATTCCTTTGCTCAGCACGTGCAAAGCACAGGCTTACTTTAAACTTAAAATTCCCCTTTAGCATCAACATTTATTAAATACATTTTCAGGTACACTATAAAGACAAGATTCATCAGGATGTTTAGAGCAAGCCTGACCTGTCTATTAGCAATGATAACAACTGTACAAAGATCAACTGAACAGATACTGTATATTGGCTCTTAACTGTTAAATCACAAGGCCTGGACTTTGGTAGCCAAGGGCATTTATGATACATGATGTGTAAGGACAATACTTTATTTGCGTTGGTATTAAAGAATACATAGTAGGGTTGCCTTATATAAAGCAGAATTCCGGGCATAGTTTTTTTTTTTTTTTGCAATCCACAATATATTACATTCAATATTCTTTTACAATTATCAAAAAAACATGACCGGTACATAAAACAGTATAAGGCCGCGTACACACGATCAAATCTATCTGCTGGAAACGGTCGGCCCAACCGTCCCAGCAGACAGATTCGATCGTGTGTACGGGCGAGCCGACGGATTTGGCCAGCCGACAGATTTGAAAGAATGCTTTCAAATCTGTCGGCTGGGAACCCGTCGGCCCGATATGTCTGCTGGTTAGTACGCTAACCAGCAGACATATCTTCTCGCACATGCGTCGAATGGATTTGACGCATGCGTGGAAGTAATTCACTTCCTGGTGCGGTGACGTGGCGGCGTCAACGTCACCGCCATGTCACCGACACGTCAGCGCGCCGTCTGCCAGCGGGGATTTTGGTTTGATCGCGTGTACACGATCAAACCAATACATCCCAGCAGACAGATTTGTTCAAATCAGTCTGTCCGACCGATTTGAACAAATCTGTCTGCTCGTGTGTACGGGGCCTTACACTTACCTGATATCTGCTCAGCGATCTTGTGGCCTTTTCCATGTTAGCTGTGGGCATGAGAAGCCCAGTTCCTGTGTCTTCCTGGATTTCCCTAGAGAGGTGCATGCTGGTATTTTTAGGCACAGTAATGCCCAGAGGCTCCTGGGAAATGAGTGTCATGATTTACCAGGAGGCAATGGGGTTTTAGGACAGGAAGTTGAACCACCGTGGACTAGGAACTAGGCAGATTACGAAATCTTTTTTTTTTTTTACATTAAAGGCAAGCTGTTAATAAAAAGTTTGTTTTTAGGGTAGAACTCCGCTTTAAGTGATAATTTAGTGGTGACTAGCAAAATTCACAGAATATTTATACCTAAAAAATGTTAAGGTTTGTCATAGGGGTTCAATACAAACGCCCTGCTGAAACATGCACATAGGGCAGGGGAAGAACCTGACAAACCAGCGCTTGCATGAGTTTGATTATAAAGAATTTCCTATTACCGGTAATTGTCAAGAAGTTTAATTTGCCTTTAAAATTTTTACATATTTGGGGATGTATAGCTACTAGATGAAGACTGACAAACTGTGAACTTTAGCTTTTGTCAAGAGGTCTTGAATGTTTCAGTATATGTTTAAGGGATAGGAGATTCCTTGGGCTGCTCAGTCTCATATTTGATGTGAAGGATTTACACATAAAAAAAAAAAAATCTATTAGTCTCATAAAAAATTATTGGTTACTCCATTGCGTTAGAGTAAATTTGGTCATGTACATATTGTGGTCTGGTTTGCCATAAGTATCAGAGTTCCAGCCTAATTCTAATCACCCCCCCCCCCCCCAAACCACAGAACCATTATTCATTATTTAAGACAATAATGATTTCATAAACTTCTTACATTGTAAACCTTTTCATGGTTGTTTGTTTGAAATCCCCTATTTTTGACCCCACACAGGTGCCTATCTCCAAAAATAGATGTATTACTTCAGTAATAATACATTCTATATTCATTTCAGGTTATTCTTCTTCTATTAACACCAGAAATTGTAAATCTGTAAGCACTTACTTTGCCATCAGGAACTGTTATTTCCCACGCACATATTTTATTGTTCTCATAGCTTGAAGGGTAATTTAAACTGGAAAAGCTTCCTGAAGATCCAGAGAGATGATATATGGAACTGCAGTCTGTATGACAAATAAAAACAGAAATACAATAAAAATCTATTTATGTTTGTTTGAGGAAGAGCCGAATTGTGGAACATTGGCCCATAAAGGCCAATAGAAGACAAAGGACTAGTCAAAAGTGGTCTCCATGCAGCAAAGCTTATCAATTGTTTAATGTTTTTGTGTGGGTGACCATCCTCGTAGCAAGGCAGCTGCAAGGCATTGCTTCCTCATGTCAGTGCTGCTCCTCTAAATACTGGTGATCTGATGACTGAGGGTGAAATAATCAAGTAAGAGGTTAAGGTGGAATAATTGGGTTACTCAAAAACTACCTGAAGCACTTAATAGTTCAGGTGCCACTGTGTTGTTATCAAGAACGGTAATTTTATGCCAAACCCACCAAACAGATTTTGCATTTGCAATGGGCAGGGTAAAGGGGGTGGAGCCAGGGGAGTGTCAGGGTGGAGCCAGGGGGCCGGCAAAATGAGGTTTCGTCTAGAATGTCAAAAATCCTTGCACCAGCCCTGCTTCTGATAGTCAAATGTATACAATTTTAAATACTAACAACATCATACAAAGCCATCACCAACCTCATCTTAAAATATCACCAAAACCGCGGTTCTCAAGACCTCCTGCTTGCTAGCTCTCTCATCACTTGTTCCCATGCTTGCCTCCAGACCTTATCTAGAGTCTCTGCCATTCTCTGGAACTCCCTACCCCAATCTGTCTGACAATTTCATACTTTGTCCATCTTTGGCAATCTCTAAAAACACATCTCTTCAAAGAGGCCTTTCCTGCCTCCACCTAAAAAAGGGTACTTCTACTTTCTCCACAAGCTCATCCCTCATGCCGCGTACACCCAATCATTTTTCGGGTTGTAAAAAACTACGTTTTTTAAAAATGTAATTTAAAACGGGCTTCAGAGCATTTGGGTCAGGTTCTGAAAAACGGGCAATTTTTTTTCGAACATGCTCTATTTTTTCACAACATTTTAAACGTTGTGATTTTTCGGGTTGTAAAAAATTATCGTGTGTGGGTTTTAACGACGTGAAAAACCCGCGCATGCTTAGAAGCAAGTTATGAGACAGTAGGGCTCGTTCTGATAATGGATTAAGCACATTCATCACGCTGTAACAGACAGAAAAGCGCGAATCGTCTTTTACTAACATGAAATCAGCTAAAGCAGCCCCAAGTGTGGCGTCAATGATCGTGTGTAGGCGGCATAACAGTTATTACCTTTAGTACCACTTGCCCTTCCCTTTTAGATTGTAAGCTTTTACAAGCAGCGCCCTTCTAATCCTCCAAATTGTATTTTAGCTGGTCCCCAAAAAGTGTCACTTGGTGTCACCGCCACCATTACTAAAAATTATTTTACAAAAAACATGTAGCAGAATACATACAATATTGACCTAATTTTGAAAAGATTCTATTTTTTTATTGCATACTGTATGTTTTTTAGCAGAAAGTAAAAAAAAATATATATTTTTTTCAAAATTGTCGGTCTTTTTTTTTCATGGCACAAAAAATAAAAACTGCAGAGGTGATCAAATATCTCCAAAAGAAAGCTCTATTTGTATGTAAAAAAAATATACAGTATATCGATTTTATTTGTGTACAGCGTCGCACCACCACGCAATTGTCAATAAAAATAACAGCAGTGCTGTATTGCAAAAAATGGCCTGGTCATGAAGGGGGGTAAAAGCTAGTAAGTGGGTAATGCCAGCCCAAAATTCATGTCAGAGCACAGCAGTCTGCAAGAGTCTAAGCCCAACCAGGAATAAAGAAAAGAGTTAAGCCTCGTACACACACTCGGTTTTCTTGGCAAGAACCAGCAAGAAAACTGCTGGTAAACCGAGCGTGTGTACGAGGCATTCAGGTTTCTCGTCTGGAAATCTGGCCAAAATCTCAACGAGAACCTGCGTTCTATATTCTCGTTAGGATTCTTGTCGGCCTATTTCCCGGCGAGAAGCAGGAGAGTGTGTATACTTGCCGTGGAAACCCGTGCATGCTCAAAATGACTTAGGCGCATGCCCGGTAGCTTCCATGGCATAGGTAGGGTGAAGCAAGATGGAAGCGACGGCATCGAATGTGACGAGCGCAGGCTCGTCGTACGTGATGAGGTCACCACGTTCTTGCCTTTCAAATAAACCACGGTTCTTTTGAAAGGTCTGTGTGTACACTTGGGCAGCAAGAGATTCTTGCCAAGAATCTCGTCGGGAAAAACTATGTTTTTTCCTGACGAGATTCTGGCCCGTGTGTACGAGGTCTAAAACAGAATTTAATAAATGCAGTATGGGGAAGCCCCACTGCCACGCTAATTGAATTCCTGGAGTAATGCCTCGTACACACGGTTCGATTTCCGGAAGGGGATTGTGTTTTGACAGACTGTTGTCCGAAATTCTTACCGTTAGTACGCTCCTTTTGACAATTGTTGTCCAATTTTCTGACAACAAATTTTGGATGACAGGCTAGTAAATTTTTGTCAAACGACAGCTCCACGTCAGATTTTCGAATTGTTAGTACACAAATCCATCACACAAAAGTCGAAAGTACAAACACGCATGCTCGGAATGCTCACCAAACACAAAATTAGCAGAAGGGGCCCAAAGGGTGGCACTCAAGAGCTGAAATTCCTTGTAGTACATCACTGCATTCATGTTTTTGGCACAATAATTTTGCCCCGTACACACGATTGAAAATCCCGCCAGCAAAAGTCCGATGTGAGCTTTTGAATGGAAATTCCAACCATGTGTGTGCTCCATTGGACTTTTGCTGTTGGAATTTTCGCCAGCAAAAGATTTGAAAGCTGGTTCTCAAATTTTTCGAAGGAGGGGGCATATGTGTAACGTTAGTATGCAAGACAAGATCATGGCACACGCCCTTTTGACAAAAATCAGACGCTCGTTTGTCCAACAATTGAACCATGTGTACCAGGCTTAATTCCTGGGGTTTTAAGCCTGCTGCAAAGAACATGTAGCAATGGTTAGATTAAGGGCAGGTTTGCCTGGAGGGGGCCCACCCCTCCTTAAAGGTACAGAGATACATGGGACACAACTTTATCAGTTGGCACAGAAGCCTTAAGCTCTGAACACATGGGCAGAATGTTGGGAGACATCCGATAGTTCAATAAAAACCGTCCGACATTCGACCAGTGTGTATGTTAGCTGGTCCAACAGTTGGCTTCAGTCGGATGAGCATTCTGGAAAGCCAGCAGCCGACCGGTCGTCTCCCTGTCATAACACAACAGCTCAGTGGGGGAGATTGCTGTACTAACTTTGGATTGTTAGTACAGCAGCTCCGACCAGAGCTGTCAGTTTTTTTTTTTCAAGCTAATAATGTGTACAAGCCTTAATTAAATAGAGAAAATAAGTAATTTATGTAATTTTATTATTTAATTCATGCATTCTTTCATTGGCTTAATGAGATTTTAAACCTCCATGGGGAAGTTGTACCTATAGATAAGCCGAGAATAAGGCTTACCTATAGGTACTATAAATATCTCCTAATCATGCACTGTTCAGGAGATATTTACTGTTTACTGCGCCAATGATGTCATCGTTGCATGTGCTCAAAATAAGTGGCCGCCCGTGCCATTTCTTCAGCTGAGTGCGCTGTGACCAGAAGCTCTCGCGCGCATGCACGGGAGTGACGTGACACGGCTGCAGCCAGCCACATAGCCGGAGTCCGCGGCCCCTGCAGCCTGCAGAGGGGACGACGCGGGCTTCTTTTGCAGGTAAGTGTCACATAATGTGCTAGTATGTGATGCATACCCACACATTATGCCTTTACTTTGCAGTGACGAAGAAAGGAAGAAAAGCCCACCAGGCTTTACTTCCGCTTAAATTTGGGGCTACAATCAGGTTTTAAAAGTAGCACCCAGGTTGAATTGCTCGATAAGTCAATGGTGTTATCGCTCTGCTGCTGCCAGTAAGAATCAATTTCTCAGACCCTATTGGTCACTCTGACTGTAACTTTACAGTAAAAAAAAACACACAGACAATGAGGAGGAGCAAAAGAGCTGATCTATGAGTCACATGTGTATAAGATATAAAGGTTTCTGCAATTGCACCAGAATTTACATGACTGTGTTGTCTCTAGTGTGGCATCTAGATACTTCTTAGTGCAAGAAATAAATGATGACCCCGAAATGGATGATCCTAGATCAGAGACATAACCGGCATTGTCATGAGAAATACTGTAAACTCCTTGAGAGGTAAAAAATACATGTACCGGTAAGTATTTACACACATTCCACATCAGTGGCAGTGCGTCCATAGAGGGCGCCGGAGTGCCGCCCCCTCTGGCTCTCGCACCGCCACTGATTACAATACATACATTCATGCATTGCATGAATGTATGTATTGTTGCCGCTGCCGCCGACTATTCAGATGGCCGGACGGTGAGCGCCAGCCATCTGAATAATGGCAGCTGGTTGGCTGTGTGGAAGTGCCTATCAGAGCCAGCGGCCCTCAGGCCGTATTTGGCTTCCAGATACTTATCTAAACCACGTACGGGGGGTGCGTTCCTTGGATAAGACTGACAGGCGTCTCAGCCAATCATGTTTACCGGTTCTGGTTACTGGTAACCTGATTGGCTGAAGCGTCATCAAGGGCGAGAGAAGACATCGAGGGATGTGGAAGGAGGATGGCCGACCCCAGAAAGGTAAGTGCCGGGCGGGGGGAGGGGCACTTTACAGGGCACAGTGGCAACAATTGGCACAGTGACAGTGGCAACAATGGGCACTGTGGCAGTGGCATCAATTGGCACAGTGGCGACAATGGGCACAGTGACAGTGGCATCAATTGACACAGTGGCGACATTTGGCACAATGACAGTGGCATCAATTGGCACAGTGGCGACAATGGGCACAGTGGCGACAATTAAAGAGCACAGTGGCATCAATTAAAGGGCACAGTGGTGACAATTGGCACAGTGGCGACATTTGATGGGCACAGTGGCTGCTTTTAATGGCATGGCACAGTGGCTGCGTTTGATGGCATGGCACAATGGTGACAATTGATGGCACAGTGGCTGCGTTTGATGGCATGGCACAGTGGCGACAATTGATGGGCACAGTGGCTGTGTTTGATGGCATGGCACAGTGGTGACAATTGATGGCACAGTGGCTGCGTTTGATGGCATGGCACAGCGGTGACAATTGATGCTACAGTAGCTGCGTTTGATGGCATGGCACAGTGGTGACAATTGATGGCACTGTGGCTGCATTTGATGGGCCCAGTGGCTGCATTTGATGGACACATTGAGGCTGCAATTGTTTGTTTGCTTTTGTTTTTCAATTGCACCCCCCAAAAAATTTTGAGCACCAGCCACCACTGTTCCACATTACACTCCCCTTAGCATGCACATAATAAGACAAAAAATATCTCATATAACATGGTGATAGTTTGGTCACATGTCAAACTATAGATCAAAGTATGCTTCCATATGGGTGCAGAAACATGGAATGATTTTATACCACTCTTTTATCATTAAAATATGTAAATGGAGAACAGAAGTCCAAAGTAGAGATATACCCAAGATAAGAAAGCTTATTTTTGACACCGTGAAAGAATGTCAGCAAATTCAGATAATCTTTATCTGTCAACCTTGGCCATTCTGAGCATGAAGCAAAAATAGTCAACCAAAGATGTTGTATCAGTGAGTTGCCAGAGAACATTTCTGGAAAAAGTAAAGTGCAGTTAAATATTAATATACCTCTATCTACTTGCCTTTTTGGAAGCTACAGCAGTCATTCCTGAACTCCAAAATATATATTTTTTTCTGGTAGGAAGTAACATGAATTGTTAGACAGGGTCAAATTGGTATTGTTGCATGCTCCTTACTGCAAAGGCAAGTTATAGGTTGGGGTGGTTGCCATTTGTACAGTTTATGAATTGGTGCGGGCACACACAGGATACCTTCAGCTGCCTTTGTGCCCTTGCTGGGTGTTCCCTGTGTCTCTGTACCTTTATGGAGGGATGGGCCCCCTCCAGGCAAACCTGCCCCTAATCTATCCATTGTTATATGTGCTCCAATTTGGGAGACTCTCAAGGACCGCAGTACTCTATGGTGCATTGACGTGGTCACTGCAGCTTACACATATGTTTGCAAATGTGTAAGCTGCAGTAACCACGTCAAGGCACGTGAGCTGTTAGACAGGGTCAATTTGGTTATGTTGCAGGCTAGCTGGTAAGTGAGATGGGAATTTTTGTTTGTTTTTGATGTGTTTTGTCCTTCCATATGCTCCTTGCTGCAAAGGTTGGGGTGGTTGTCATTTGTTTGTACAGTAGGTAACTGAAGATGCAAATTAACCTCTTCCCGCCCGCACAGTGTTTTTTTTACGGCCACAATGCGGCTCTTAATTGCCGGGAGGCCGTCTATACACGGCCTCTAGGCCACTGGGGGGCACGCAAGTGGCACCAGCGGCGCACACGCATGCCCGCCTCGTCAGTCAGGGGCCAATGCGCGTGCCTGGCCGCTGTGATGTCCGCCAGGCACCCGCGATCGGCGGTCACGGAGACAGGGACGTGGAGCTCTGTGTGTAAACACAGAGCTCCACGTCCTGTCAGGGAGAGGAGACTGATGGTGTGTCCCTTGTATTTAGGGACAACCATCGGTCACCTCCCCTAGTCACCCCCCTCCCCCCACAGAAAGAATCACTAATTAAGGAATACATTAACCCCTTCCTCGCCCCCTAGTGTTAACCCCTTCCCTATCAGTCACATTTATACAGTAATCAGTGGATATTTATATCATTGATCGCTGTATAAATGTGAATGGTCCCAAAAATGAGTCAAAAGTGTCCGATGTGTCCGCCGCAATATCGCAGTCCTGTCAAAAATCGCAGATCACCGCCATTACTAGTAAAAAAAAAAAAAATGTCATAATTATATCCCCTATTTTGTAGACGTTTGCGCAAACCAATCACTATATGCTTATTGCGATTTTTCTTTTTACCAAAAATATGTAGAAGAATACGTATCGGACTAAACTGAGAATTTTTTATTTTTTTTTGGATATTTATTATAGCAAAAAGTAAACTTTAATTTTTTTTTCAAAATTCTCGCTCTATTTTTGTTTATAGCGCAAATAAAAACCGCAGAGGTGATCAAATACTACCAAAAGAAAGCTCTATTTGTGGGGAAAGAAAAACATAAATTTTGTTAGGGAGCCACGTCGCACGACCGCGCAATTGTCATTCAAATCGTGACAGTGCTAAAATCTGAAAGTTCACCTGAGCAGGAAGTGGGTATATGTGCCCAGTAAGCAAGTGGTTAAACAATACTATTTCAATGTTTTTACAAGTGTTTTACATGTATGTATTTACTTGTTACTGTATGTAATGTAAATACAAAGGACAATGGTTCAATACAGAACACATGACCATGGCATCTTTTGCTGTATCATTTAGCAAAATGAGTAGACATGAATCATGAATCAAAGTCTTAAGTAAATTAGCAACATGCTGCCTATGTGCATAATAATCTGTGCCATTTATCTTTAGTGTGATCAATCATGATATGGAATTCATTCATTTTTTTTGCTTTAGTACCCCGTCCCTTCAGTGGAAGTTAGGCTAAAACAACACAAATGATCATGATCTGATCAAATGGTCCATGATCAAATGGTCCACCATCTGACTGATGTTCTTTTAAACTGCTGCCATTATATCAAAGGACATATCTACAGTTATATTTCAAACAGGACAACCATATAGCATTAAAGGATCACTAAAGGATTTTTTTTTTTTAGCTAAATAGCCTCCTTTACCTTAATACAATGCTGTTTTTATGTTCTCATTGTTCGTTTTTGCTATGAAGTAGCTGTAATACTTCTCTGATCTCCACACTTCCTGCTTGTCTGGCTCCTTATGAAAAATATCATGGCAGATTTTCACTGTGGTCCAAGCTGTGTGTCTAAAACTCCTCAGACCCAATCGGATTAATTTTAAAAACAAAACACTGCCCTGGGATTCAATTTAAAAACAAAACACTGCCCTGGATTTGTTTGTTTTTGTTCTGTCTCTCTCTCTACTAAACATAAACACAAAACCTTTTTAAAAACTAAAGTGAAACTAGAGGCATATTATATGATTGATTTTTATCTATTTTTAATCATTTTTAAAAGGAATCAGTTAACTTTTATGTCTCTATACACTGTACACAGTCATTTCAGCAAAACATTTTTTTTCCTTTAGTGATCCTTTAAGTCTGCTGACTTTAAAGTTCACCTACAGGCTCCATGGACAATATGGTAAAAACACACCTTGATGTATTGAATGTAAAATAATTTTTTTGAAATATGTAGTAAAAAAAATTGCTAAAAACCAAAACAAAAGATTTTGATTCGGCTCCTGCCACATCCCCTGCTATGTGTCAATTATAATTTGCTCAAAGTGAAGCTCTTTGTGAAACCAGTCCATGGAACCCCACTAATGTGGAAGCCTATTTCATGAAAGGTTATTTGATCTTACCAAAGATTTCTTGGAACAAAACTAAAAAGATCTTGTCTGCGGTATGTCTTCTAATTACACTATACAACATATTACATTTATGTTATCATATGATATAAAAATGAATTGAATAGCCACATTTTTTATCTTGATAGTTTACAGTATATATACTTAGAAATCTCTAGTCAAATATAGAGCAAACAGACTAATAATAAGATAAAATCAGCACGACACTGTTTTTTTTAGCTATTTCATCAACTACCATATATACTCGAGTATAAGCCAATCCGAGTATAAGCCTATGACCTAATTTTACCACAAAAAAATGGGAAAACGTATTGACTCGAGCATAAGCCTAGGGTGGGAATGCAGCAGCTACTGTAAGCGGAAAAGAGGGTCAACAATGCCCATTTGCAAGCCTCACTGTGCCTATTTTCAACCTCACTGTGCCCATTGCAGTCTTGCTGTGCCCATTGCAGTCTCACTGTGCCATACCTCACTTTGCCCATTGCAGTCTCGATGTGCCATACCTCACTGTGCCCATTGCAGTCTCACTGTGCCCGAGTACCTGAATTCTTGACAGGCGTCCATTTTTTAAAAGTCGTTGCTTCCTCCTGGCGTTCCGTTCACGGAAGGTCCTCTTATCCTCGGACTCAGTTTCTCAGCAGACTCTGTGTTCAGTGTTCCGTCAATCACGGGCATTCTTTCATCCTCGGACAAGAGAATGTCTGTGATTGGCGAACACTGAACACAGTGTCTGCTGGAAAAGTGTCCGAGGATGAGAGGACCTCCGTGATAGGCGGAACACAGTGTCAAATGCCTATCACGGAACGAAACACCAAGAGGAAGCTATAAAAAAAATGGACGCCTGTCAAGCATGCAGGTACACTGACTCGAGTATAAGCCGAGGGGGTATTTTCAGCCCTAAAAAAAGGGCTGAAAAACTTGGCTTATACTCGAGTATATACAGTAATTTCATTGGATGGATGAACATAACATATAGACATAACTATATATGATGTACCCCCCTCCCCATCTGTTTTTTTTTTTTTTTTGCATGCTAATCTCATATCGCAAATGAAGAGGTTACTAAAAATAAAAATTCATAAGTGATAAAATGTATTGTACTGTATTTTATTTACATTGTATTTTTGGATGAAAACTGTACTGATTAAACAAAAATTGTACGATCTGGTATCATACTAGAATTTTTTTTGTGCTTGTCCCATTAGATAATATTGAATGAACTGTCATGATCGGCTCTCGAAAGCTGTGTACTAATCTGTGTACAGATTATCGTACGATTCATTTAAAAGTGGTATTTTTCATATGATTTTCTGATCCTGTGTACAGTGCATCTGGAAAGTATTCACAGCGGTACCCTTTTTCCACATTTTGTTATATAACAGCCTCATTCCAAAATGGATTTCATTTATTTTCTTCAAAATTCTACAAATAATACGTTTGTTTAAACAATAAGTTTAAATTTAAAAAATCACATGTACATACTGTAAGTATTTACAGCCTTTACTCAATACTTTGTTGAAGCACCTTTGGCACTAATTACAGCCTCAAGTCTTTTTGAGTATGATGCTCCAAGCTTGGCACATCTAATTTTGGACAGTTTCCCCCATCCGTCTTTGCAGGACCTCCAAAGCTCCATCAGGTTAGATGGGGAACGTGAACAGCCATTTTCAGATCTCTCCAAAGATGTTGAATTGGGCTCAAGTCTGGGCTCTGGCTGGGCCATTCGAGGACATTCACAGAGTTGTCCCATAGCCACTCCTTTATTATCTTGGTTGTGTGCTTAGGGTTGTTGAAAGATGAACCTTCATCCCCAGTCTGAGGTCCAGCACGCTCTGAAGCATATTTTCATCATGGATGTCACTGTACATTGCTGAATTAACTTTTCCCTCAATCCTGACTAGTATCCCAGTTCCTGCCACTGAAAAACATCCCCACTACATGATGCTACCACCATGCTTCACTGTAGGGATGGTATTGACCAGGCGATGAGCAGTGCCTGGTTTCCTCCAGACATGACGCTTTCCATTCAGGTCAAAGAGCTCAATCCTTGTTTCATCAGACCAGAGAACTTTGTTTCTCATGGTCTATTGCCACATACAGATGACTGTTATTCCAAATGCTCGAGCACAGCGCGGTGACGTACAACACATACCACGGCACTATAAAGGGGAAGTTCCAATCAAATTGTGCCAACCTTTGGGCTGATTATGCTAATTTCCCATCTCATAACTTGCTTCTGAGCATGCACATTTTTCCCCCCCTCGTTAAAGCGTACACACGACTGTTTTTCACGAGAAAAATTACGACGTGAAAGACGATGAGAAAAAATAGAGCAGGTTCTAAATTTTTTCTCGACATGAAAAATGGCCGTGTGTATGCGGCATGAGAGTTCTTCAGGTGCCTTTTGGCAAACTCCAGGCAGGCTGCCGTGTGCCTCTTACTGAGGAGTGGCTTCTGTCTGGCCACTCTATCATACAGGCCTGATTGGTGGCGTGCTGCAGAGATGGTTGTTCTTTTGGAAGGTTCTCCTCTCTCCACAGAGAAATGCTAGAGCTCTGTCAGAGAGACCATGGGTTCTTGGTCACCTCCCTGGCTAAGACCCTTCTCCCTTGATCGCTCAGTTTAGCTGGGCAGCCCGCTCTAGGAAGAGTCCTGGTGGTTCCAAACTTCTTCCATTTACAGATGATGGAGGCCACTGTGCCCATCGCTGGAGACATTTTTCTGTACCCTTGCCCAGATCTGTGCCTCAATACAATCCTGTCTCAGAGGTCAACAGACAATTCCTCGGATTTCATGGCTTGGTTTGTGCTCTGACATGCACTGTTAACTGTGGGACCTTTCACAGACAGATGTGTGCCTTTCCAAATTAATGTCCAGTCAACTGAATTTACCACAGGTGGACTCCAATCAGGTTGTAGAAATATCTCAAGGATGATGCACCTGAGCTAAATCTTGAGTGTCATGGCAAAGGCTGTGAATGTACACTTTTTTATTTTTAATAAATCGTCAAAGATTTTAAACAAACGTCTTTCACGTTGTCATTATTTGGTATTGTTTGTAGAATTTTTAGGAAAATAATGAATTTAATCCATTTTGGAATAAGGCTGTGACATAACAAAATGTGGAAAAAGTGAAGTGCTGTGAATGCTTTTCCGGATGCACTGTACGGGCCATAAGGCTGTACCGGTTGACAGTTTGATAACATAGGGCAGTACTAAGCACAGATGACAAGTCTATATGGGCAGAAATCCATGCTCAATAACAGAGGGCAGAACTAAGCACAGAGTACAGTGTCATTTTGGGCAGAAATCCAAGCACTATGCCTATGCCTAGAATTTGGGAGTCCCCAAAAACAAAGATGAGTTTTTTGTTATTCAGAAGGACTTATAGCTTGTGAAATAGTTGGCTTTGCCAAGATCAATTTAAATGTAGTCTCACTACTGAGATCCAAAGAAAAGGTGTACACTGCTACAGGTGAACGATCTACCACCAGTTCAGCTGCAAGCAGATGCTGGTCGGACTCGTTGCACTCTGGCAAATCAGTCAACAGGAGAACATAGATCACTGTACTCTGAGCTTCAGCAAAATCTAGGTCTGATCTTTATTGCATAGTTAGTCCAGTTTTGGCATATCTCATACCTGATAGACAGCGGAGGAACTGACAATTGTTTTGTTTTTTTGTCCATTCAAGTAGTCAAGGTTTACTGTATGTACCGCCATTCCTTTTCATGAAACAACTGTAAAATAAGCCCTAGGGCTCGTTAACACTAGCTGTTAATGGGCAGTAAAACTCCACGATTGAGTCGTCCTTTTACTGCCCCTCAGCTGTAAACATGTCTGCAGGAGTGATACCCCCTTCTCTTTCAGTGGATTCAGCGCCCACCAAACAAATGAATGGGGCCGCACTGCATGTGCCCCGCAACCGTGTGAATTGCACATGCTTGTGGCATGCTAGTGTGGGATTCAATGGGTTAAAGCAGGCAATACTACACCTCCTCGCTGCCTGTCAAATGCTCTCTAAAATGAGAAGAATCAGGAAACAAGAAGAATCACCACCATTTTAGACTGTTGTCACCAGAACATTTGTCCATATTAGGACATTTAACCTCACCTCCTGTTCTGGTGACAATTCCAAAATTAAGAGCAACAAATCTGAAAAAAGATCTAATCCTTCCCCACTAGCATAGGTTTTAAATTTTAAATAAGAAAAAGTTAAAGGGTTGCAAAGGTTCAATTTTTATTTTCTAAATAGGTTCCTTTAAGCTAGTGCATTGGTGGTTCACTTACCTTTTCCTTAAATTTCTCTTCTAAATTATTTTTTTCTTTGATTTCTTTGTCTGAATTTCTCACTTCCTGTTCCTCCTCAGTAAGGTGTTCTGGCTGACTAACCCCCAGCCAGAACATGGGGAAAAGCTTACTGAGGAGAAACAGGAAGTGAGAAATTCAGACAAAGAAAAAAAACATTTAGAAGGGAAATGGAAGGAAAAGGTAAGTGAACCAACAATGCACTAGCTTAAAAGGAACCTATTTAGAAAATAAAAAACGAACCTTTACAACCACTTTAACAGAGGAACAGATGATGATCAGTTATCATATAATGTGATTTTATACAAATCATAACTATTATCAAAACTTACCGTTGTCTTCTGATTTTGAATCCTTAAGAAAATTCACCACTATTAATGCAACACAGACTACGGTCATCAACACAAAAAGGGCAATCAAGACTGCCTCCAGAGATGACAACTTTTTTGACTTCATCCTGCCTACGCCAAGAACTCAGGAGTGAATGGATTCACCCTGGAGATGACTGATGGAAAAGTGAATCAGGAGGAGAGCAGTTATTAGATATCAATGTAATATACTTATTTTTATCAGGTCTATCTATATTGCAGTGACCCTTGATCAGTTCACTATAGAGATTTGTGCTGTGAAAAGCAAGTTGCCATCCACCAGTGCTTTATTGTGATGTGTAACTGTTCAATATTTACAGAGGCCCTGTAAAATAAAATAAATAGTAGTTGTAATTTTTTTATTTCACTCGATATTTGCATGACCATTTATCAAATCTACTTTATATTTTCAGTAAAAAAGAAAGAAACACTAAAATAAATTTTTTTTTTGCACATAAGTACTATTTTCATCCCTAATTATTTTACAAATTAAATATGTTGCAGTGTTGGAGTAAATAGATATCGAATACGTCAAGCCTAAAAACTGTGTGCCAGATTCAGGTAGGAGCGGCGTATCTTCACTCCGGTGTAACGTATGCTGTTTACACTACGCCGCCGCAACTTTTACGAGAAAGTGCTGTATTCACAAAGCACTTGCTTGTAAAGTTGCGGCGGCGTAGCGTAAATTGCTCGTCGGTAAGTCAAATTGGGCGGGTAGGGGGTGTGTATTATTTAAATTACACGTGATCCCGCGCCGAACGTACTGTGCATGCACCGGCCGTGAATTTATCCCAATATGCATGCTCCAAATCATGACGCAAATACTCAATGAAAACGATGTGGACGTCACTTACGCAAAGCCCTATTCGCAAACATTTTACGCAAACGACGTAAACGATGGGAAAAAATACCCTGCCACGCCGTACATTAGCTGCGCCTCATACAGCAGGGGTAACATTACGCCGGACCTATGCTTACGCAAACGACGTAAAAAAATGCGCCAGCCGGGGTATCTGGAGATACGTCGTCGTATATCTTTAATGAATCTGGCCCTGTGTGCCCACAAAATGGCAAAATGCCCACATTAGTGGGCATGCTCAGGGCAACAGGGGTGCTTTTAGATTTTTTGTTTTTGTCATTTTAATTAATTGTATTAATATTTAGCCTTTTATATGGTTTTTAAGCATTTAATTTCATCGCTATCACGAGGGGGGGCTAAAAAAAAATTATTTTAGGGCATACAAATACAATAAATTACACAATTTTGGGTAAAATATAAAAGTCCATCCATTCCCCCAGCCCTGACATCGCTGAGACCTCTAGAGTAGCTGTACAGTCCATGGGCTACCTGAGAGCAGCAGCCCCTTAGGCTGGACACTTCTTTCCAGGGAATGGCTTGAAACTGATAAATATTCAGGCTGATTGATTTAAATCTCTTGCTCTGAGCTCTGGAAGCTTCTTTCAGACAACGGCGGATCCAGGGGGGGGGGGCAACGGGGAAATTGCCCCCCCCCCGAGGCAATTATGTCACATTGGCTTTAAAAAAAATAAAAAAATATATATATTTTTTTTTTTTTTTAGGGGTCCGGAGGTCCCCAGGGGCCCGAAGGCCACCAGGGCCCCAGATGTTCAAACCCCTCTTTTTTTATTTATTTTTTTATAAAAAAAAAATATTTTTTTAACATATTTTTATTTATTTTTTTATTAAAGGGCCAATATTTTTTCTTTTATTTTTTTTAGAAGTCTGGAGGTCCCCAGGGTCCCGGAGGCCACCAGGGCCCCGTATGACCACCCCCCTTTTTTTATTAAATTTGTATATATATATATATATATATATATATATATATACATATATAATTATTATTATTATTATTGTTAGTATTATTATTAAAGGGCACAGAGGTCCCCAGGGCCCCCGGAGGACAACCCTCCTTTTTTATATAGATATATAGATATATTTTTATTAAAGGGCTCAGAGGTCCCCAGGGCCCCATGTGTCAAACCCCCTTTTTTTAATAAATGTTTTTTTTAATTTTTTTTATATATTGTTTTATTTATTTTTTATAACTTTTTTTAATCATTTTTTTTAAACTGCTTTGCGGTGCCTGCAGCTGCTGCTGCCGAGTCTGTCACTCTCTCTCTCATCACCAGGGCTGGTAGGCTGCCTGTCCTGAGGTTGCTTTGAGCTGTTGCTGACTGCAGCACTCCCCTCTCTCCTGCATGTATGACATCGGGCATCTCTGGCTGTGTGTGAGCTGGATCTGTGTTCGGCTGTGCTGCCTGTGCTAGACCTGCTCGTGTGATAGTAGATGGGGATGGAACACTGATTGAACCAGTGTCAGGGATTCAAAATAGACCAGTACTGTGTGCCTACACAGAGGAGACCAACACTGTATGCAGTGAAATAAAAGGTGTTTATTTACAAGGTGAACAAAACAGGTGAAGACAAACAGTGCACAAATAACAACAAAGCATATATAAGTCAAGGGAAAATGCCGTAATCATAAACCAAAAGCCAAGCCGAGGTCATATACCAGGAGATCACAGAAGAAGCTGCAGACAGGGAATGGGCAGGAAGGGAATGTCCAGGAGAGGGATCAGGTCAGGTCGGATCAGATCAGAAGTCAAGAAAGGGGACAGCAGGCTCAGGGTCAGATATCAGATCTCAGGATCAGGTTAGTAGACAGATACCAGGGCGAGGAGTGATTACACACGCCGGGTATTATAGAGGCGTGCTGATCGCATTCAGGTCACACCTGAACGCAGGAAGGGCTGTGTGCTCCATACTGCCAAGACCTTTCCTGACAATCAGTGTTTTGTCTATCACACAAGCCTGTCTAGGGGGGGACCTTGCTAGAGCACACTGGCCTACCGAACACAGACCTTCAGCTCCTGTTTGTTCCATGACACACGTCGGGAGAGGAGATGCCTGCTGTGTGTGATCGAGGCAATGCCATGGTGAGTGCCGTGCACAGTGTGGCTGCATTCATAGACAAAAGCGGGGCTGCATTGATAGACAAAAGTAGGGATGCATTGCATTGCAAAAGTGGGGATGCATTGATATGCAAAAGTGGGGTTGCATTGATATACAAAAGTGGGACTGCATTGATATACAAAGGTAGGGCTGCATTCATATACACAGTGGGGCTGCAATGATCTCTTGTACCATGTCTTCAGTCTCTGACCATCCCTTGTACCACGTCTGCAGTCTCTGACCATCTCTTGTACCACGTCTGCAGTCTCTGACCATCCCTTGTACCACGTCTGCAGTCTCTGACCATCCCTTGTACCACGTCTGCAGTCTCTGACCATCCCTTGTACCACGTCTGCAGTCTCTGACCATCTCCTGTACCACGTCTGCAGTCTCTGACCATCTCTTGTACCACGTCTGCAGTCTCTGACCATCTCTTGTACCACGTCTGCAGTCTCTGACCATCTCCTTGTACCACGTCTGCAGTCTCTGACCATCTCCTGTACCATGCCTGCAGTCTCTCACCATCTCCTGTACCACGTCTGCAGTCTCTGACCATCCCTTGTACCACGTCTGCAGTTTTCCTGACCATCTCTTGTACCACGTCTGCAGTTTTCCTGACCATCTCTTGTACCACGTCTGCAGTCTCTGACCATCTCCTTGTACCACGTCTGCAGTCTCTGACCATCTCCTTGTACCACGTCTGTAGTCTCTGACCATCTCCTTGTACCACATCTGCAGTCTCTGACCATCTCTTGTATCATGCCTGCAGTCTCTGACCATCTCCTGTACCACGTCTGCAGTCTCTGACCATCCCTTGTACCACGTCTGCAGTTTTCCTGACCATCTCTTGTACCACGTCTGCAGTTTCTGACCATCTCTTGTACCATGTCTGCAGTCTCTGACCATCTCTTGTACAATGTCTGCAGTTTCTGACCATCTCTTGTACCATGTCTCCATTCTCTGACCATCTCTTGTATCACGTCTGCAGTCTCTCACCATCTACTGTACCACGTCTGCAGTCTCTCACCATCTCCTGTACCACGTCTGCAGTCTCTCACCATCTCCTGTACAATGTCTGCAGTCTTTCACCATCTCCTGTACCACGTCTGCAGTCTCTCACCATCTCCTGTACCACGTCTGCAGTCTCTCACTATCTCCTGTACCACGTCTGCAGTCTCTGACCATCCCTTGTACCACGTCTGCAGTCTCTCACCATCCCTTGTACCACGTCTGCAGTTTCTGACCATGTCTTGTACCACGTCTGCAGTTTCTGACCATCCCTTGTACCACGTCTGCAGTCTCTGACCATCTCTTGTACCATGTCTGCAGTTTCTGACCATCTCCTGTACCATGTCTGCAGTCTCTGACCATCTCTTGTACCATGTCTGCAGTCTCTGACCATTTCCTTGTACCACGTCTGCAGTCTCTGACTATCTCCTTGTACCACGTCTGCAGTCTCTGACCATCTCCTGTACCACGTCTGCAGTCTCTGACCATCTCCTTGTACCACGTCTGCAGTCTCTGACCATCTCTTCTACCACGTCTGCAGTCTCTGACCATCCCTTGTACCATGCCTGCAGTCTCTGACAATCCCTTGTACCACGTCTGCAGTCTCTCACCATCTCCTGTACCATGTCTGCAGTCTCTCACCATCTCTTGCACCATGTCTGCAGTCTCTGACCATCTCTTGTACCACGTCTGCAGCCTCTGACCATCTCTTGTACCACGTCTGCAGTCTCTGACCATCTCTTGTACCATGTCTGCAGTCTCTGACCATCTCTTGTACCATATCTGCAGTCTCTGACCATCTCTTGTACCATATCTGCATTCTCTGACCATCTCTTGTACCATGTCTGCAGTCTCTGACCATCTCTTGTACCATGTCTGCAGTCTCTGACCATTTCCTTGTACCACGTCTGCAGTCTCTGACCATCTCCTGTACCATGTCTGCAGTCTCTGACCATCTCTTGTACCACGTCTGCAGTCCCTGACAATCGTCTACAAACCATGGGATAGATTTATGGCATTCATATTTAAATATTTTTTACTAGTAATGGCGGGGATCATTGATTTTTTAGCAGTACTGCAACATTGCAGCGGACACATCGGACACCTAATTGAGTTCTGTAAGCAACACCTTATTTTCTGGCAGTGCCCCTCCCGAGACTAGACTCTGGATCCGCCCTTGCTTCCAGAGGCAGGGGGAAGCAATAAAACTTCCAGCCTGAGAAACCCTAAACAAATGGGGCCAAACAATTACTACTCCCTTGATTACCGAAGCCGCCAAACCTAAATTTACATAGCATTCTACACTAGGAGGGTGCTACACTTAGGCTGGATTCACACTTGTGCGGTGCGAATTCCAGCTCTGTTATCTCTGCAAAGAGATAACAGAGCTGATCAGCAGATCATCTCAGTTGTAGCTGCGAATTTAGAGACCTGGGAGAGGGGAGGGGGAGGGAAGTGTATTGAGGAGAATGAGAGAAATCCTGATGAGAAATGAACACATCTGCAAATCAGATGCGTGCCCATAGAAGATAATGGGTATGAATTTGCACCTGAGCCACTCCACAATGCCTAGAAAACGCACACATTTTGGGCAATGCACAGTGCGAATGGATCACACATATGTGAACCAGCCTCATTGAAATTATGTTATGCAAATTGGATGCAGTTTAAGTCGCTCTCAATTCGCATAGGTGTGAACATGGCCTCTAAGTGATTCTAAACCTTTTTTGTTCAAATAATAAATTTTTTACTCAACTGTTCTGCACAATGGTTTTGTACAGAGCAGCTTCGATGCTATTCTTCCGGGGTCCCCTGCTGGCACTCCTAGCTTCTCCCTGAATGCTCACTATAGTAAGCCCCTTCTTATGGGGGCACTCAAGTGGGCTCGATACCCACTCCCTCATCAAAGCCAATGGCCCCCGCAGTTATCAAACTGCCCTGTGAGGAGGAAGAGACTGGAAGGGCCGCTGCTCTCGTGCACAGCCCTGGATCAAGAATGGGCTCAGGTAAGTATACAGGTTGGCTGAGGGGGATCCTGGACATCAAAGTTTTTTATCTTAATGCAGAGAATGCATTAAGGTAAAAAAAAAATTAACGTACACACGATCCGCCCAGTCTGATAAGAATGGTCCGACGGACCGTTTTCATCGGACCACGCTGAAGTGGGCTGATGGTCTGATGTGCGTACACACCATCGGGCCAAAAATCCGATCAGGCCAGAACGCAGTGACGTAGAACACAATGACGTGCTGAAAAAACGAAGTTCAATGCTTCCAAGCATGCGTCGACATGATTCTGAGCATGCGCAGGTTTTTGGTCCGATGCTTTTGTGTACTAACCATCGTTTTGGTCTGACGGACAGGTGTCCGTCGGACAGATTTTAAAGCAAGTTTTAAAACTTTGGTCCAACGGACAACGGTATGATGGGCCGTACACACCATAGAATTGGTCCGATGAAACTGGTCTGATCGTGTGTACGCGGCCTAAGGCTCCAAATCTCATGTTTCTCTTTTAATAGAAAGCAAGGACACACCAGATACAACAACACGTTGCAGGAAAGAAAATTGTTTGATTTCCCCAGAGCTTTTTTTCCTCAGAAAATAGGTGCAGGAACTCAACCACGACCCGTTCAGATTTCACAAACAGTAGAAGGGTCTTAAAGGGGCATTAAATACCAGAATTGCATTACATACAGTGTGCAGAGTTCAGGGGGTTACAAAGCAGTCACTTGTAAACACAGAAACCAGACTTCTGTGTTCACAAGTGATTGTGGTGAGCGGGCACCAAAGGGTCTGAGCCAAAGGTGGTGGAATTGAGTTCCCCCAAGTTCCCCCAGAAAAAACGCCCTGGATTTCCCCATCAACACAGTCAGTGGTAATGGGGGAATCCTTCTCGCAAAGCTATTGCTATTGGCCATCTTTGCTGGGAGAACACAATAATTATTTACTTATGTTACTTGCAGCTATAGAAACTGGCAAAATTTGGACGTAAAAATCTTGCATGCAAGATTCAAACCATCTATGACAGTCCTAAGATAGAAAGTGTGTTATTCTCAGGATTAGGGATGAGCTTCGCGTTCGAAACGAACGTATGTTCGAACGTATGTTCGACTTTTTTTTCCATTGATACTACTATCAATGGATTTTTTTTTTTAAAAAGTCTTTTTTTCAGGAGTCCTGCTCCTGAAAAAACGACCGTTTTTTAAGACTTTTTTCCATTGATACATGTTCCCTTGGGCAAGACCCGGGTTCTTGAAAATTTGTCTTTAAAATTATCGTTTTTTAATTCGAACGTTCGAGTCCCATAGACTTCAATGGGGTTCTAAATGTTCGTGCGAACGATCGGACTGTTCGACGGTTCTGGTGCGAACCGAACGCGGGGGTGTTCGGCTCATCCCTACTCAGGGTTACCAGGTAAAAATAAAGAGAAAAAATCCTGCAGAAAACTAACAAATGGAGTAAAGTTCCAACCACTTTTACAACTTTATCTTAAAGCGGAGTTCCACCCTAAAAACAAACTTTTTATTAACAGCTTGCCTTTAATGTAAAAAAAAAAAAAAAATCTTAATTTTTTTTCTTTACTCACTTGTATATGGCTGTTACTAGGCAGATTTCATAATCTGCCTAGTTACTGGTCCACGGTGGTTAAACTTCCTGTCCTAAGACCTCATTGCCTCCTGGGAAATGACGACACTCATTTTCCAGGAGTCTCTGGGCATTACTGTGCCTAAAAATCCCAGCATGCACCTCTCTAGGGAAATCCAGGAAGACACAGGAACTGGGCTTCTCATGCCCACAGGTAACATGGAAACGGCCACAAGATCGCTGAGAAGATATAAAGTAAGGCCCGGATTCACAGAGAGTGGGCGCACATTTACACCGGCGTAGCGCGCACACATACGCTACGCCGGCGCAGCGCGCACACATACACTACGCCGGCGCAGCGCGGAGAGGCATGCACTGTATTCAGCAAGCCATTGCTCACCAAGATGCGCCAGCATAGCGTATTTTCGAAGGCGCAGACCAGCGTAAGTATAAGTGGGAGTGACCCCATACAAATGATGGTCTGAGCATGGTGCAGTGTTTTACGCCCGGCGTATCACGAACGCGCATGCGCCGTGATGTAGTTGTGACGTGGACACATGAAACTGCACCCTTATGTGCATGCTCACAACTATGTCAGCACAACTGCCTAAGCTACGCCGGATCACCACGTACGCCGTGAACGTAACATACGCCCAATACGCCGGCCTGTGTTCTCTGGGGCAGACCTTTGCATGTCTATTGCTGGGTTGCACCTCATCTATGGGGAATAACTTTACGCCGGACGTACAACTTATGCAAACATAGCATAGATGCGTCGGGCGCACGTACGTTCGTGAATCGCCGTATTTCCTTATTTGCATGTTTGAATGCCTAATCAATGGGAGAAGCAACATGCGTCCAAACCATATTTGCGCCCACGCGTAAGCAAGATACGTCGGGGTAGGATGGCCTGTTTTTGGACGTATGTTGGTTTGTGACTCTGGCGCACACATGAGCCGGGCGCACATTTGCACTATGTCGGCGTAAAGTGATTTACGCCGGCGTAAGTGCTTTGTGAATCCGGGCTTCTTAACGAACATACGTGCGCCCGACACAAGCTACGCGCGGTGCGCGTAAGTTGTACGTCCGGTGTAAAGTTATTCCCCATAAAGGAGGTGTAACTCAGCAACAGACATGCTCAGGTCTGCACCAGGGAACACAAGCCGGCGTATTTTACGCTGGACGTGTGTCTGGCTGGGCGTAGGTTTTGTTAACGGCGTACACAGTGATCCGGCGTATCTTAGGCAGTTGTTCCGACGTGGTTGTAAGCATGCGCAGGGAGATGCGTTCACGTCACGGCGCATGCGGAGTTCATTATACGTACTTGTCTGGAGCTCGGCCCATCATTTGCATGGATTCACGCCTCATTTGCATGGATCACGCCCACTTCCACCTACGTCGGCCTGCGCCTTTGAAACCCACGCCACGCTGGTGCAACGTTGAGAGCACTGGCTTTATGAATTCCATGCTTCCCTCTCTGCACTGCGTTGGCGTAGAGTACAGGGGATACGCTACGGCGGCGTATTGTGCGCCTGCTGTCTGTGAATCCGGGCCTAAGTGTTTACACTGTTATGTACGGATCGTGTTTTTTTGATAATTGTAAAAGAATATTTAATGTAATGTATTGTGGATTGAAAAAAAAACTATGCTCTGAATCCCGCTTTAAACTTTAGCTTCGCCGTGGCCCAGCATGTTATGTCCTCATCTCCCCCGATGCCTTCTGGGACTTTTGTGTGTCACAGATGATGATGGGGCGCAGTAGGAAACCAGCAGTGAAGCCTGAAGTTGGAATGGTGGCACCTGCACCCAATCTAAGGTGCCGTACACACGGCCGAGGTTCTCGCTGAAAATCAGCGAGAACCTCGCTGGAATGCACATTCCAGCGAGGACCTCGGCCGTGTGTACGGTCTCAGCGAGCTTCCCGTCGGGAAGCCCGTCGAGCCGAAATAGAGAGCACGCTCTCTATTTCCTCGACGGCCCGCCTGGAAGAATGGCTGGTTGCCATTCCCGACGGGCGGGTCGCCGAATCCGACGGCCGGGAGAGAACCTCGACGGGCGGAACGATGTGTTCTGCCCGTCGAGGTTCTCTGCCGTGTGTACACGGCCTGAGGTGCCGTACACACGGCCGAGGTTC
The DNA here is from genome assembly GCA_029574335.1 of Rana kukunoris. Taxonomy (NCBI): domain Eukaryota; kingdom Metazoa; phylum Chordata; class Amphibia; order Anura; family Ranidae; genus Rana; species Rana kukunoris. The sequence continues at coordinate 499,832,272 of CM056049.1, read as the reverse complement.
TCGCTGAAAATCAGCGAGAACCTCGCTGGAATGCACATTCCAGCGAGGACCTCGGCCGTGTGTACGGTCTCAGCGAGCTTCCCGTCGGGAAGCCCGTCGAGCCGAAATAGAGAGCACGCTCTCTATTTCCTCGACGGCCCGCCTGGAAGAATGGCTGGTTGCCATTCCCGACGGGCGGGTCGCCGAATCCGACGGCCGGGAGAGAACCTCGACGGGCGGAACGATGTGTTCTGCCCGTCGAGGTTCTCTGCCGTGTGTACACGGCCTGATGGACAGATTAGCCTCTAGTTTAAAACATCATCAGATGTTTGCTTATTGTAAAAAAAAAAAAAATGGGGTTGGAAGAATACTTTTATAGCCTTTGAGACAGATAAAATATCTATGTAGGACAGCAACCTTTGGACTGATAACAGAATACACTGTACTGATTACTGTCCACATATGACATATTTTTTTTGTTTGATATGTTTTCAGGAATTAATGAGGATTTTCTTTCTGCACATTTTTGCAGTATTTTGATTGACTTCTACATCCTGCTCTCTTCTGACTTCAAAAACATTACTGCATCAAGGGGCATACTGCAGGTATATACAGTATTGTTAACTAACACTACTAGTATAATCATGAAGAGGTTTTCTGTTTGTACTGTCAAAATCGTGTGACCATACATTTGAATTGCTTTCTTTCTGCACTCTTTCTAGTTATGACTAAACCATGAGATCTATGTTGGGATTTTATGTGGTGACCTGCCTGTTGGTGTTAGAATGTGAATACAGCAACATAGACTGTAACCAGTGGCAGCTGGTGCTCAAAATCTTTTGGGGGGCGCAAACGAAAAGAAAAAAATTGCAGCCTCACTGTGCCCATCAAATGCAGCCACTGTGCCATCAATTGTCACCACTTTGCAATGCCATCAAACGCAACCACTGTGCCATCAATTGTCACCACTGTGCCATGCCATCAAATGCAGTCACTGTGCCATGCCATCAAACGCAGCCACTGTGCCATCAATTCGCACCACTGTGCCATGCCATCAAACGCAGCCACTGTGCCATGCCATCAAACGCAGCCACTGTGCCATCAATTGTCACCACTGTCACATGTCATCAAACGCAGTCACTGTGCCATGCCATCAAACACAGCCACTGTACCATCAATTGTCAACACTGTGCCATGCCATCAAACACAGCCACTGTGCCCATTAATTGTCGCCACTGTGCCAATTGTCAACACTGTGCCCATTAATTGTCACCACTGTGCCCATTGTCGCCACTGTGTCCATTGATGTCACTGTGCCAATTGTCGCCACTGTGCCCTTTAATTGTCACCACTGTACCCATTGTAGCCACTGTGCCCATTGATGTCACTGTGCCTTTTAATTGTCGTCACTGTGCCCATTGTCGCCACTGTGCCAATTGTTGCAACTGTGCCCATTTTCGCCGATGTGCCCTGTAAAATGCCCCTCCCCCACTTACCTTTCTCGGGTCAGCCATCCTCCTTCCACGTCCCTCGGTGTCTTCTCCCGCCCTCGATGACGCTTCAGCGAATCAGGTTACCGGTAACCAGAACTGGTGAACCTGATTGGCTGAGACAGACGCCTGTCAGTCTTATCCAAGGAACTCACCGCCGGTATGTCCAGAGGATAAGCATCAGGAAGCCAACTACAGCCTGAGGGCTGTACTCGGAAAGCCTATCAGAGCCGCTTTTTTTTGCACTCACTGTAAAATATTTCTCTCGAGTAGTTCATTTTGTTGTGTTTTTCTATTTATGGCCAATGTCCTGTTACCACAAATATAGAATATTTTCTTGGGAAGGAAATTTCCTGTCACTTATGTTTGCTCATTGCTTGCTACTCTGGAGGTTGTTAATGCTCACAAGGTTATAGGTACTAGATGGGGTTGCTTGCCTTTCTAGAGATCAACTTTCGAGGGGCAGCAGCTATACCCATCAATAAGAATGACTGACTGTGCCCCCAATGTACTAGTGAACAAAAGGATTCTATGGTGTATATTAAAGTTTATTTTCTATTATCATTATTTACTTTTTTATATATTGTCACCATTATGCATTGCCTCCCTTCACTTTCCTTACTGGTGAATGGTAAGCTCATGCTCTGACTCCTCTGCCAATATACCTTGGTTTGGTGCTTCTTCCCTATCTCCTCTACGGTCTACCCCTTGCTCTGCCTTTCTCTCTGTTCCATGACCACTCCAGCTCCATGTACCGACCACTCTAGCCCACAGTCAGCTTCTTCACTTTATCCCACCCACGCTCACTATAAGTTATATGGTACACTTGACCCAATAATGTTCTCCTATAATATTATCTAATTGGCCAGTGATGTAAACCATTTAGCTTTAGTTAACTTGTATGTTACTGCTCATACTAATAATTTTTTTTTTTAAAAATATATTTTTGAAATGCCACTGCCAACAATGCAACTGTCATATTTGTCATGGAATAATACTTTGATGGCTTTACCATTTGTGTTATCTGGTATACATTTAACAATTTGAATTAAAAAAAAAATGAAAATAAATAATATTATTTATTTTAAAATACAGAAGAACTCTTTGTAGCACCTATAAAGTTCCATTCAAGGTGTAAATCCATGACTTTTTTTTCCTTTTTTTGGTGTTTGTGTCCCGCTAGGTGGAGAAATTAATAGAAATAAAAGAAAAAAACATGTAATTCTTTGAATTCACTGAGAGCATTTTGACCCAGCTATGCCTCATTACTCTGACTATGCCCAACAGCCCAAGAAGCATCTACATGATAGAACGAGGAGTGCTTAGAGTTCATATGTAGGGGAGCCACCCATATCAATATGTAAACTGTGGTAGCTTTATAAAGGGTGATGGAGGAGGTTAGCAGATCAGTTGGGCTATGGCTGACTTGTTAAGATGGGGAAATATTGTCATTTTACCCTATCCGGAGAGGAGTGGACGGCTATTATTTTGGGTTGAGGGCCACAGGATTGTGGAAGAGGGATATGGGGGGTGATTTACTATTGAAGCTGCGCTGCGCTGGTTCATGCCTTAATACGTGCGCTGGATGAAGCCTTAATTAGGCGCATGAACCGGCCACAGCAGCAGCGCATTGCAAGTGATTAGTAAACCTGCCGCCGAATCCCTGTTAAAGTCTATGGGGGAAACCTTGTTTGTTAATTTTAAAGGCTAATCTGCAAGTTGTGTACAAAAAAGTGTTTGGGGACCTCAGTCCTGCCCCAGGGGACATGTACCAATGTTTTTTTTATGTTTTAAAACGGCCGGTTATTCGGGAGCAGTGATTTTAATAATGCTAAAAGTGCAACAATAAAAGTGTAATTTTTCTTTAAATTTCGTACTATGGGGGGGGGGGGGGGGTGTAATGTCAGCATGTGAAAAAGCGCATGTTTCCCGTGGTTAGAACTGTCTCTGCACAAAATGACATTTTTCAAAGCAAAAAAGCCATTTAAAACTGACTCGCGGCAATAATGAATTGTCGGCTCCCGGCAATTGCAGGAGAATTCATTCTTAAAAAAAACAAAACAAAAAAGCGTGGGGGTCCCCCCAAATTCAATAACCAGACCCTTTAGGTCTGGTATGGATAATAAGGGGAACCCCGCCGTCAATTTAAAAAAAAAATGACGTGGGGTTCCCCCCAAATATCCATAACCAGACCCTGGTGTGGAATTTAAGGGGAACTCCACCCCAAATTTAAAAAAATATGGCGTGGGTCCCCCCTAAAATCCACACCACACCCCTTATCCGAGCACGGTGGCCGGCCGCAGAAAAGAGGGGGGGACAGAGCGCGTGAACCGCACCAGGCCACATGCCCTCAAATTAAGGGTGTTTTGGGGGAACCTCATGTTGATGAGGACAGGGTCTCTTCCCCACAATGCGGGCAGGAGGCTTAAATCGAAATCTGGAAACCCCTTTAACAAAGGGGCCCCCCAGATCCCGGCCCCCCCATGTGTGAAATGGTAATGGGGTACATTGTACCTCTACCATTTCACCCCAAAAAAAATATGTAAAGGGTTAAAAACGACAAGAGCCGGTTTTTGACAAGTCCTTTATTATCTTCTTTCTTCTTCTTTTCTTCTTTCCTTCGGGTTTCTTCCTCCATCTTCTTCTTCTTCCTCTGCTTCTGTCTTGGGTCTTCTATTCCCGCATCTTGCCCGGAATGTTCTTCCATCTTCTTCTCCTTCCGCTGTCCTTCTCTTCCGCATCTTCTTCTTGTTCTTCTTCGCCGGAGCCGCTGCTTCCAATTGAAATCCCCGCTGTCTGCCGGACCACGCCCCCCTCTGACGCCACGGGCAAGCTCTTAGGAAAGTCCCTGTGTGCTGCATGTGCGTCAGAGGGGGGCGTGGTCACATGTTCCAAAAAGCGGGCAATTCAATTGGAAGCGGCGACTGTAGCAAAGAAGAAGCCGCGCACAAGCTTCCAATTGAATTGCCCCCCCTCTGATGCACTTGCAGCACACTCCTAAGAGCTTGCCCGTGGCGTCAGAGGGGGCGTGGTCTGGCAGACAGCGGGGATTTCAATTGGAAGCGGCAGGTCCGGCGAAGAAGAACAAGAAGAAGATGCGGACGAGAAGGACAGCGGAAGGAGAAGAAGATGGAAGAACATTCCGGGCAAGATGCGGGAATAGAAGACCCAAGACAGAAGCAGAGGAAGAAGGAGGAGGAAGAAGAAACCCGAAGGAAAGAAGAAAAGAAGAAGAAGAAAGAAGATAATAAAGGACTTGTCAAAAACCGGCTCTTGTCGTTTTTAACCCTTTACATTTTTTTTTTTGGTGAAATGGTAGAGGTACAATGTACCCCATTACCATTTCACACAGGGGGGGGGCGGGATCTGGGGGGCCCCTTTGTTAAAGGGGTCTTCCAGATTTCGATAAGCCTCCTGCCCGCAGACCCCCACAACCACCGGGCAAGGGTTGTGGGGAAGAGACCCTTGTCCTCATCAACATGGGGACAAGGTGTTTTGGGGGGTACCCCAAAACACCCTCCCAATGTTGAGGGCATGTGGCCTGGTGCGGTTCAGGAGAGGGGGGGGCGCGCTCTGTCCCCCCCTCTTTTCTGCGGCCGGCCAGGTCAACGTGCTCGGATAAGGGGTGTGGTGTGGATTTTAGGGGGGACTCCACGCCATTTTTTTTAAAATTTGGGATGGAGTTCCCCTTAAATTCCACACCAGACCTGAAGGGTCTGGTTATGGATATTTGGGGGGAACCCCCACGTCATTTTTTTTTAAATTGACGGCGGGGTTCCCCTTATTATCCATACCAGACCTAAAGGGTCTGGTTATTGAATGTGGGGGGACCCCCACGCTTTTTTGTTTTGTTTTTTTTAAGAATGAATTCTCCTGCAATTGCCGGGAGCCGACAATTCATTATTGCCGCGAGTCAGTTTTAAATGGCTTTTTTGCTTTGAAAAATGTCATTTTGTGCAGAGACAGTTCTAACCACGGGAAACATGCGCTTTTTCACATGCTGACATTACACCCCCCCCCCCCCATAGTACGAAATTTAAAGAAAAATTACACTTTTATTGTTGCACTTTTAGCATTATTAAAATCACTGCTCCCGAAAAAACGGCCGTTTTAAAAAAATAAAAAAAACATTGGTACATGTCCCCTGGGGCAGGACTGAGGTCCCCAAACACTTTTTTGTACAAAACTTGCAGATTAGCCTTTAAAATTAACAAACAAGGTTTCCCCCATAGACTTTAACAGGGATTCGGCGGCAGGTTTACTAATCAATTGCAATGCGCTGCTGCTGTGGCCGGTTCATGCGCCTAATTAAGGCTTCATCCAGCGCACGTATTAAGGCATGTACCAGCGCAGCGCAGCTTCAATAGTAAATCACCCCCCATATCCCTCTTCCACAATCCTGTGGCCCTCAACCCAAAATAATAGCCGTCCACTCCTCTCCGGATAGGGTAAAATGACAATATTTCCCCATCTTAACAAGTCAGCCATAGCCCAACTGATCTGCTAACCTCCTCCATCACCCTTTATAAAGCTACCACAGTTTACATATTGATATGGGTGGCTCCCCTACATATGAACTCTAAGCACTCCTCGTTCTATCATGTAGATGCTTCTTGGGCTGTTGGGCATAGTCAGAGTAATGAGGCATAGCTGGGTCAAAATGCTCTCAGTGAATTCAAAGAATTACATGTTTTTTTCTTTTATTTCTATTAATTTCTCCACCTAGCGGGACACAAACACCAAAAAAAGGAAAAAAAAGTCATGGATTTACACCTTGAATGGAACTTTATAGGTGCTACAAAGAGTTCTTCTGTATTTTAAAATAAATAATATTATTTATTTTCATTTTTTTTTTTATTCAAATTGTTAAATGTATACCTGATAACACAAATGGTAAAGCCATCAAAGTATTATTCCATGACAAATATGACAGTTGCATTGTTGGCAGTGGCATTTCAAAAATATATTTTTGTAAAAAAAAAATTATTAGTATGAGCAGTAACATACAAGTTAACTAAAGCTAAATGGTTTACATCACTGGCCAATTAGATAATATTATAGGAGAACATTATTGGGTCAAGTGTACCATATAACTTATAGTGAGCGTGGGTGGGATAAAGTGAAGAAGCTGACTGTGGGCTAGAGTGGTCGGTACATGGAGCTGGAGTGGTCATGGAACAGAGAGAAAGGCAGAGCAAGGGGTAGACCGTAGAGGAGATAGGGAAGAAGCACCAAACCAAGGTATATTGGCAGAGGAGTCAGAGCATGAGCTTACCATTCACCAGTAAGGAAAGTGAAGGGAGGCAATGCATAATGGTGACAATATATAAAAAAGTAAATAATGATAATAGAAAATAAACTTTAATATACACCATAGAATCCTTTTGTTCACTAGTACATTGGGGGCACAGTCAGTCATTCTTATTGATGGGTATAGCTGCTGCCTCTCGAAAGTTGAGCTCTAGAAAGGCAAGCAACCCCATCTAGTACCTATAACCTTGTGAGCATTAACAACCTCCAGAGTAGCAAGCAATGAGCAAACATAAGTGACAGGAAATTTCCTTCCCAAGAAAATATTCTATATTTGTGGTAACAGGACATTGGCCATAAATAGAAAAACACAACAAAATGAACTACTCGAGAGAAATATTTTACAGTGAGTGCAAAAAAAAGCGGCTCTGATAGGCTTTCCGAGTACAGCCCTCAGGCTGTAGTTGGCTTCCTGATGCTTATCCTCTGGACATACCGGCGGTGAGTTCCTTGGATAAGACTGACAGGCGTCTGTCTCAGCCAATCAGGTTCACCAGTTCTGGTTACCGGTAACCTGATTCGCTGAAGCGTCATCGAGGGCGGGAGAAGACACAGAGGGACGTAGAAGGAGGATGGCTGACCCGAGAAAGGTAAGTGGGGGAGGGGCATTTTACAGGACACATCGGCGAAAATGGGCACAGTGGCAACAATTGGCACAGTGGCGACAATGGGCACAGTGACGACAATTAAAAGGCACAGTGACATCAATGGGCACAGTGGCTACAATGGGTACAGTGGTGACAATTAAATGGCACAGTGGCCACAATTGGCACAGTGACATCAATGGACATAGTGGCGACAATGGGCACAGTGGCGACAATGGGCACAGTGGCGACAATTAATGGGCACAGTGGCTGTGTTTGATGGCATGGCACAGTGTTGACAATTGATGGTACAGTGGCTGTGTTTGATGGCATGGCACAGTGACTGCGTTTGATGACATGTGACAGTGGTGACAATTGATGGCACAGTGTCTGCGTTTGATGGCATGGCACAGTGGCTGCGTTTGATGGCATGGCACAGTGGTGCGAATTGATGGCACAGTGGCTGCGTTTTATGGTATGGCACAGTGACTGCATTTGATGGCATGGCACAGTGGTGACAATTGATGGCACAGTGGTTGCGTTTGATGGCATTGCAAAGTGGTGACAATTGATGGCACAGTGGCTGCATTTGATTGGCACAGTGAGGCTGCAATTTTTTTCTTTTCGTTTTAGGGGGGACTCCACGCCATTTTTTTTTTGGTGTTTTTTATGAATGAATTCTCCTGCAATTGCCAGGAGCTGACAATTCATTATTGCAGCGAGTCAGTTTTAAACGGCTTTTTTCCTTCAGAATGTCATTTTTCACATGCTGACATTACACCCAGGGCCGCCATCAGGGGGGTACAGGCAGTACACCTGTAAGGGGCCCGGGGGTCCGGAGGTGCCCAGATGCCTGGAGGCCCCCCAGCGCCCCAGATGGTAACCCCCCTCTTTTTTTTATATATATATTTTTTAGTTTATTTTTTTAGTATTTTTTATTAAAGGGACAATTTTTGGATTTTTTTTTTTTTTTTAGGGGTCTGGAGGTCCCCAGTGGCCCGGAGATCCACAGGGCTCCAGATGACAAGCCCCCCCCCCCTTTTTTTAAAAAAAAATACAAAAAATTATATATTTTTATATTTTTTTTGTTATTTTTTTAACATATATATATATATATATATATATATATTATATATATATATATATATATATATATATATATATATATATATATAATATATATATATATATATATATATATATATATATATATATATATATATATATAAAAATATATATATAATATAATTATGAAAGGGCCCAGAGGGCCCCAGATGACAACCTTTTTGCTTATAAAAATGTTATAAACATTTTCCCCAGGTTGTTTTTTTTTCTTAAATTTATTTTTTAAAGTGCATTTTGTGCGTGAAGTCGAGAGAGAGGAGCTGGACTTGCAATCGCCATCCTTCTCCATGCTGCCGGTGGCAATGGCGGGTGTGAGGGGGGGCCTCCCACTCACCCCACCCTACCTGCTACACTTGGGAGCCCGATGGGACAGAGGGACTCCCCCTATGAGGGAGTCTAGCCCACCCAGCCAGCCCTGTAGGTCCTTCGCCTCTCTTTATTTTAGGAGACCTCATGGCCAAAGTGCGTTCGTGTGCGTGCAAGTGTGGTGTTTTTTTTTGGGGGGGGGGGGCGTACTAAGCACAGGCGTACCTTGCATAGCACACCCACCGGGAGCCGGGCTGAGACCACCAAACTCAATTCACATGTAGCCGAGACCGGGATCCGAACCCTTGGCTGCAGAGGTAAACGGCTTGTCAGTGCAGTGTCATTCACGTTGAGCCACCACAGCTCCCACCCCATGTTATTTTTTTTTAGATTTTTTTTTAGTTATTTTTTATTAAAGGGCCCAGAGCTAGATTTTTTTTTAGATATTTTAATTTATTTTTCATTAAAGGCCCAGAGGTTTTTTTTATTAAAGGGCCCAGTGGTCCCCAGGGCTACCACCCCAGAGCGTATTCCAAGCATCTTTGCAACCCCCTTTTTTTCACGAAGCATTTATATATATATATATTTATATTATAGATATTTTTAATGAACGTTACGTCACATTCCCATTCATTACGCAAAGTTTTTTTTTTTTTTTTTCGACGCGATGACAGCCTATACCTAACATAGATACTCCAGCCCCATTTATTTTGCGCCGCGTATCCCGTCCGGAAACGTCGTATCGTCATTGCGTCGCGCCGGATTTCGCGTGAATTGCCATTTCCGCTCATTAACATATTTTTTGAGGTCCCCATTTTTAAGTTGAAGTAACGGCCGAAACTCGGATGCTCGCTCGGAACTCAACCCGGCCTTGTTTTCTGGTTACAGAAAACAGAAACGCCGGCTCAAAGCCACAGTTTGGCGGAATCGATCCGCCAGCGTACCTTTGCTTTCTATATTTATTTTTTTGTAAAGGAACCCCCCGCTTATCAAATTGCGGCAGCCCCCCCCCCCCCCCTTCTCAATTTCAGGCGGCAGCACCCCCCCCCTGTTCTCTGCTCCAGGGGGCCCATGCCTGAACCTGTGTAAGGGGCCCCATAATTCCTGATGGCGGCCCTGATTCCCCCCCCCCCTCCATGGTACGAAATTTCAAGGAATTTTTAACTTTTATTGTTGCACTTTAACCACTTCCATACCGCGCCTATTCTGGCACTTCTCTCCTTCATGTAACAATTATATTTTCTTCCTTGAAAATTACTCAGGACCCCCAAACATTATATATATTTTATTAACAAACACCCTAGGGAATAAAGTGGCGGCCATTTTTTCTTACAAATTTCCAACGGTATTTGCGCCAAAAATTTTCAAACGTTTTTTTTTTTTTTTGGCTTTCAAAAAAAAACCTGTTTCATGAATGACAAAATAAGAAAGCAGTAAAGCTAGCCCAATTATTAGGGATAAGGTGAAAGATGATGTTACACCGAGTAAATAGATACCTAACTTGTCACGCTTTTATATTGCGCACACTCATGGAATGGCGCTAAACTTCGTTATTAAAAATCTCCATAGGCGACGCTTGACTTTTTTTCTCAGGTTACCACTTTTGAGTTACAGAGGAGGTCTAGTGCTAAAATTATTGCTCTCACTCTAACGCACGCTATGATACCTCACATGTGGGGTTTGAAGGATGTTTACATATGTGGGTGGGACTTGCATGCGTGTTCTCTTCTGAGTGCGAGCTACTAGGGACAGGAGCATTTAATTTTTTTTTTTTTTTTTTTTTACTTAATATTTTCATTTTTGCACTTGTTTGTCCGTTTTTTTGTATTATTTTTCACTTTTCTTCCTATTACAAGGAATGTAAACATCCCTTGTAATAGGACTAGTGTGTGACAGGTCCTCTTTATAGAGAGAGGCGGGGTCAATTAGACCCCACATCTGTCCTCCAGGCTGGAAAGCATGGAATTGGTAAAAAAAACATCTCATGCTTTCAGCTGCGATCATGTTCGTTCAGCACAGTGGTGTAGTGTGTAGCATGTTCACCTAGCAGCAAAAGGGTTGCTGGTTCGAATCCCGCCCGTGACACTATCTGCCTGGAGTTTGCATGTTCTCCCTGTGCGGGTTTCCTCCCACAATCTAAAAACATGCTGTAAATTGGATCCTGTCTAAATAAGCCCTAATATGCAGTAGGATATTTAGGTTTTGTGCTGCCCTAAGCCTGACCAAATTTTGGCACCCCCTAATAGAAAAATGACCCACCCTTCCTGTCAAGGCCACACCCTGTTTTTTTATGACCCACCCAGGAATTTTCAGGGGACACACACAAGTTCTGTGGGGGGGGGTCGGGGGCACAGGAGTCCCTTAATTTGCCTAGTTTTTTGATCACTTCCTGTTTGGCTATGGGGCAGGAAGTGAAGGCCAATCTCCCCAAACGGACAGGGATAATACAAAATAAACTGACAGAGCTTCTAACCCCCCCCCCCAACTCTATCCAAAATGAAAGAAAACAAAAAAATAAAAGTGATGATTATAGTTCCAGTTTAACCCCAAATTTCAGATCATTTTATTGAGAGGCTTAAGAAAATATAACCATGCCAATAGGCCAGGATCCAGCGTTGCTAATATGTATGAATGTGTGTTAGGGACCCCCACAAACACCACCCAATGTTAAATCAACAATTTTCTTGTTTGTTTTGGGGATGCCTGCACCCCTGATAGGGTAAAGACACCTCACAAATGTTGTCACTTTCTACTTAATTCATTCACTTCCTGACACATAGCCAAACAGGAAGTGAGGGAAAAACCTGAGTAATGTCTTGTTGGGGACACACAGATCAATCTAAATAGTTTCCCATTTTGGAAATTGCATTTTGCTGTGTACACCCCAAATTAGTATAGATCTTGGACTTTGGGGTCCATTTACTAAAGGCAAATCCACTTTGCACTACAAGTGGACAAGCAAGGAAGAAAAATAAAAACTTGACGGGATTGGAAGTTAAAACCATCAGTGCTTCCCTTCTGATTTTCATTGCCTACGCTTCTACTGCAGAGCGGCTTTGCCTTTACTAAACCCCAAAGTAACTAATCATTTGGGGTGTACACTGCAGTGCAATTTGCTTAATGGGGACACTAGTTAGATTGACCTGTGTCCCGAAGAAAAGACCATTGGTAGGGTTTAAACCTCACTTCCTGTTCAGCTGTGTGACAGGAAGTGAAGCCAATTATAAGAAAAGGGACACAAAGCCCAACCTAAAAACACTAGCAGGGGTTCTAACACTCACTTGGCTTCCCTCAAACAACCCACAATTAGAATAGGATTGTCTTGTGCTAGTTTCAAGCACAGCGCTGTAAATCAGCACTTCAAGCCTGTCCACCAATACACCACCCCCCCCCCCCCCAAACAGGCCCTGTTTGCAGGTTTTTCTACATCTTGCACATGTGCTTTAAAAAGTCAGTCTGGACATCAATTCTAGGAAACAATACTTACCGCTTTGTCCTTCCTTTTCTGGGGACTAAACATTTCATGCATACACACCAGGAAAGAGCTTAGAGACAAATCACACTTGATGGTTTAGGCCCAAATTATTTCAGCTGCAGCGGTTGAAATCCATAGCATGAAAAAAATATCACAAAACAAACTTCAAAATTTGAAAGTAATTTTATTGGTCCACAAAACAAGGAAAGCAAAACAAAAAATTACAAATAAACACACAAAAAAAAAAAAAAAAAAAAAACTAAAAACAAAAAAGAAGACCAACGTTTATTTCACACAGTCATTGGAAAATAAATCATGCTTTTGAAATAACAGGATAGACCCACAGGATTAAAACATTAGTCATTAACATCTTGAGAAACATTTAGCAAAATTATGCAGCAGACAAAACATCAAAAAAACAAAACTTGCTCCAAAACATCTCTGTTTCGCTCCGCCACTACTTCCAGCCAGCAAATCTGCCCCCTCTGAGGGCATCTGACACGTGCACTATCCACGCTTTTTATAACATGTGTGCTAATGAACCAATTGGAAACACATGAAGAAATGTCAGCCTCTAGTTTGTGTGCACTTGTAACTGCTTACACCTGTTAAGGATGTCCTTAAATTACTAAGCCAAAAAACAAGCTTTCTGAGCATGCTCAGAAAGATGCATGTCATTTTCAGGCTCAAACATCCAGCTTATTTTTCTAAGTGTTCGAGCATGCCCAGTTCACTCGAAATGCATTACCAGAATCAAATCTGCAATGGCGGATGAAAGCATTAGAGGTGTTTTATTTTTTTTTGGGTCCCCCTGAACTGATGCTTTACAACCTGAAGGGGAGGTCTTATAGAATTTTTACGTAACAAACATAAATAATAATAATTTAAACGCCCCTGTCCCTAGTAGCTCGCAGTCAGAAGCAAACTCGCAGCATTTTTTTTTCTTCCGGTTACCAGTTTAGATTTACAGGTGAGGTCTAGTGCTAAAAGTATTCCTCTCGCTCTTACACACGCTATGATACCTCACATGTGTGGTTTGAAGGATGTTTCCATATGTGGGCGGGCCTTAAATGTGTAAGTCCCGCCCCCACATATTTAACCGCCGTTCAAACCCCACATGTGAGGTATCATAGCGTACGTTAGAGCAAGAGCAATACTTTTAGCACTAGACCTCCTCTGTAAATCTAAACTGGTAACCTGAAAATAAATAAAAAAGTGTTGCCTATGGGTATTTTCAAGTACTGAAGTTTTTGGCGCCATTCCATGAGTGTGTGCAATATTAACCACTTAAGACCCGGACCAATACGCTGGTAAATGATCCAAGGTGTTTTTGCGATTCGGCACTGCGTCGCTTTAACAGACAATTGCGCGGTCGTGCGACGTGGCTCCCAAACAAAATTTGCGTCCTTTTCTTCCCACAAATAGAGCTTTCTTTTGGTGGTATTTGATCACCTCTGCGATTTTTATTTTTTGCGCTATATACAAAAATAGAGCGACATTTTTGAAAAAAAAACACTATTTTTTACTTTTTGTTAAAAAAAAAATCAAATAAACTAAATTTTAGTCAAACATTTAGGCCAAAATTTATTTAGCCACATGTCTTTAGTAAAAAAAAAAATCGCAATAAAAAAAAATAGCTACCTAGCGGGAACAGCGACACTAATACAGCGATCAGAAAAATGATCGCTTAGTGACGCTGGCTATAGGGAGTGAAAGGGTTAACTAGGGCGGTGATCAGGGGGTTAAAACTTTATTAGGGGGGGTGGGGGGGCTATCCTGAACCTAACACTAACTGTTTTTTACACTGCCTGTCACACTGACACTAAATGCAGTGATTAGATCACTGCATTCAGTGACACTGTGACAGGGGGTGGGGGGGGCGATCACAAGGGGTTAATATGCCTATGTGAGTGTGTGTCAGTGTTGTGTTGGTGCACACTTACTTGTGATGTCTTCTCTCATCAGCAGCGCTGGGAAACAGCGCTGCGATGAGAGAATACATCATTTCCTCCTTCCTGTGTAAACACAGGAGGAGGAAGTGACAGGTTGGGAGCGCGCTCCCATTGGCTGGGAGCGATCGCGGGGGGCGGGTATTCGCCGACATCCGCCCCCAGATCCCGGAGCCAGGGGGACCCCCGCACGCCGCGGAGGGGGTCCCGATGGGACCCCCGAACCGCACTTAGGCGGGGACGTAAATTTACGCCCTTGTGCCTGTACGTGCCATTCTGTGGCCGTATATGTGCGTGCGGGGGTCCTTAAGTGGTTAAAGTGTAACATGTTGGGTATCTATATACTCGGTGTAACATCATCTTTCACATTATGGCCATAAATTGGGATAACTTTAGTGTTTTCTTAATTTGTAACCACTTGAGCCCCAGACCATATTACTGGTCACTGACGGGGCCAGTTTTTGCATTTCAACACTGCGTCATTTTAACTGACAATTGCGTGGTTGTGCGACGTGGCCCCCAAACAAATTTGGCGTCCTCTTTTTTCCCCCAACAAATTTTTTTTTTTTTTTTGTTTTTTTGGTGGTATTTGATCACCTCTGCTTTTTTTCTTATTTTTACTTGAACCAAAAATATAGCGACAATTTTATAAATAAAAAGACAACTTTTTTACTGTTTGCTATAATAAATCTCCCCCAAAATATATTCCAAAACTTTTTGCCCTCAGTTTAGGCCGATACGTAAGCTTCGACATATTTTTGGTTCCAAAAAATCGCAATAAGCGTTTGATTGGTTTGGGCAAAAGTTATAAGTAGGGGTTGGTCTTATGGGTTTTTTAGGAATATATTTTTGTTTTACTAGTAATGGTGGCGATCATTGATTTTTCTGGCTACTGCGACATTGTGGAGGACACATTTTTGTGAGCTTTGGCATTTTTGTAGCGAGCAATGGTATACAAATGCATTGCTTACTATAAAAATGTCACTGGCAGGGAAGGGGTTAACACTAGGGGCGAGGAAGGGGTTGATTATGTTACCTGGGTGTGTTCTAACTGTAAAGGGGGTGGGACTGTCTAGGGGAAATGACAGATCGCTGTTCATACATTGTATGGACAGACGAGCAGGCATCCCCCCCCCTGACAGGACCGGGATAAAGGGGAACTCCACACCAAATTTAAAAAAAAACGGCGTGGGGGTCCCCCTCCAGGTGCACAACAGGCTCTTAGATTTGATCTGGAACATAAGGGGTTAAACCCACGCCAAAAACGGCGTGGGGTTCCCCCTCAGATCCAGACCAAACCCTTCTCCCAGGCACGCAGTCTGGCCGGACAGGAATGGGGGTGGGGACGAGCGAGCACCCCCCCCCCTCCTGAGCCGTACCAGACCACATGCCCTCGACATGGGGGAGTGTATGCTTTGGGGGAGGGGGGCATACGCAGAGGGAGATTTCAGGGAATGCCGTGCGCCTTGTCAGTACGCCGAGAAATTCTTGGTAAATGCCAAGCGGCGTAGCAGTGTTTGCACTGCGAGAAACGGCGCACGGCAATCTCCGAGCTGTTCTCGGGCTGCGCCGACACTGAAGGGGAACTCCGCGCCACATTTCAAATTTGAAACCGGCGCGGGTTCCCCCCCAGGGGTATACTGGGCTCTCCGGCTTTGGTCCGGAACGTGAGGGGTTAACCCACGCCAAAAACGGCGTGGGGTTCCCCCCCAGATCCGTACCAAGCCTTATCCCAGGCACGCAGTCTGGCCGGACAGGAATGGGGACGAGCGAGCGGGCCCCCCCTCCTGAGCCGTACCAGACCACATGCCCTCGACATAGGGGAGTGTGTGCTTTGAGGGAGGGGGGCACTGCCCCCCACCCCAAAGCACTCTTGTCCCCATGTCGATAGGGACAAGAGCCTCTTCCCGACAACCCTGGCCGTTGGTTGTCGGGGTATGCGGGCGGGGGGCTTATCAGAATCTGAGAGCCCCCTATAATAAGCGGGCCCCCAGATTCTGGCCCCCCACCCTATGTGAATGAGTATGGGGTACATCATACACCTACCCATTCACCGGGTGGAAAAGTATCAACACAAATAAACCACACAGAATAAAATAATTTATTAGTCAGCTCTGGGGGTCTTCTGCCGGGACCCCCCACCACCAGCCCATTGGGCCCTGGGCTTCGCCGTTTTCTGCTGGGGGGGACGACACCCACCGATGCTCTCCGCCATGTTCAGCCAGGCCCCCACCCCAAAATAAGCTCTTTTACATCCGGGTGGGCCGGCCGAAAACAGCGGAGAACAACGGGGGGCGGAGCCCCTCCTCGGTCTTCTAGACGTTTTCTTCGCCGCCGCCTTCCGCCGGGGAGAGACACCCACCGATGCTCTCCGCCATGTTCGGCCAGGCCACCACCCCAAATTAAGCTCTTTTACAACCGGGGGGCCGGCGGAAAATGGCGGAGAACAACGGGGGGCGAAACCCCTCCTCGGTCTTCGCCGCCGCCTTCTGTGGGGGGCTCCTGCCTCCCGCGGGCTGATGGCTGTCTTCCGCCGGGGGGTACACCTACCCCCTTCGGTCTTCGCCGCCGCCGGGGAGAGAGACACCCACCGATGCTCTCCGCCATGTTCGGCCAGGCCCCCACTCCAAATTAAGCTCTTTCACATCCGGGGGGGCGGCGGAACATGGCGGAGAACAACGGGGGCGTCGCCACTCCTCGGTCTTCTAGACGTTTTCTGCCGGGGGGGGAACACCCACCGATGCTCTCCGCCATGCTCGGCCAGGCCCCCACCCCAAAATTAAGCTCTTTCACATCCGGGGGGGCGGCCCAAGACAGCGGAGAACTACGGGGGTGTCGCCCCACCTCGGGCTTCTCCGCTTCTGCCTGGCTCCTCCCGAGGCCAGGGCTTCTTTCGCCGTCTTCCGCCGGAGGGCGCCACTCTCCGGGCTTCTCGTCGGCTTCTGCCTGGCTCCTCCGCGGGGGCCAGGCCTTCTCGTCGCTGTGTCGCCGTCTTCTGCCGCCACCCCCTTCGACGTTTTCTGCCGGGATGAGGGTCGCACATCCCATCCCGGACTTGGACGTGGCAGGCTTCTCGTCGCCGTCTTCCGCCGCCGCCCCCTTCACCACGAAGCTCCGTGCCTGTGTGGGAGGGCAGCGGGCTTCGAAGTTTTCGGCCGGGGTGAGGGTCGCACATCCCACCCCGGACTTCTAGTCGTTTTTTTGCCGCCGCCCCCTTCACCATGAAGCTACCTGCTTATGGGGGAGGGCAGCGGGCTTCTCGTCGCTGTCTTCCGCCGCGGGGTGACACTCGCGGGCTTCTTCTTCCATTCGATGTTGACACGGCGAGGTCCGGCGCTGAAATGCCGACAGAGCGGTGGGCACGGACTTATATTGGCATTGGGCGTGGGCGTGGTTATGCCACCATGTGACCTTAACCCATGTGACATCACATTCCCATAATGCCCTGTGATGTCACATGGGTTAAGGTCACATGGTGGCATAACCTCGTGTATCTCTTTTGTAAATGTCAAAAACGGGTTTACTCCTGCTTGTGCACCATGAGTCATGGCGCACAGGCTTGGTAAATCAGCCCCATGGTGTTGGGCACACATTTAGGTTGCAGTGTGCCAGTCCTTAGATGTTGCATTTTTTTTAACCCCTAGGTGCTGACAGTATGCAAATATGCAGCTGGGCCTTGGCACTGAGTGGTCACATATTTGCGTACCAATTCTCAGACACAGCTGTGCCCAAAGCACACGCCCTGCATGCTCCTGGCACAGTTACCGGCTAACGAAAAGCTTTCCAATAATGTGATGGCCGTGACAGCCAATCACGGCACTCACATCTGAAACCTCTTTAAGGGCTGGAAGACACTGGCACAAAGGGATTAGGCTAGGAAAATTTTCAGCAAGTACATTAAATACCTGTTTGTCCTGCTGAAAATACAGTATCCTTGTCACTTTCCATGAGAAAAACTGCAAACAGAAAACAATCTTACCTTTCTTGTGTAAACTGCTACTCTCCATACCCCCAAATAAAGGAGGTGAACAAAGGCAGACATGTTTTAAATCCAGCACGTGTGACCATGGCTCCTTGTATAGATACAGTGGAGAATGAGTGTAGCCATAAAGAGCCAGGAAGTGTGCTGTATGCAGGATTACCAGATGCAAATAAAGACAAAAATGCCTAAAAAAGTAAACTAATAAAGTCAGCACATCTTGACTGGTAGGTTGCAATTTATTTATTTTTGTTTGTTTTTAGATACGCTTTAATAATTTTTACTGAATATGATCTTAAAAGTAGCTTAAAATGACTAGAATTGTATTTAGGAGATCAACTAATATTGTGGAAATGTACAATATATATTGAAATCAATCTACTTATGCCTTGTACACACAAACGGAATTTCTGACGGAAGAATTTAGACCGAAGCTTTTCATCGGATATTTCATCCGTGTGTATGCCCCATCTGACTTTTTCTTTTAGAAATTCTGACGGAATTAGATAAAGAACATGTTCTCAATTTTTCAGAATTTCCGTTTGTCTGGCTGCAATTCCAACAGACTAAAAAACTTGCATGCTCAGAATCAAATCGACGCATGCTCGGAAGCATTGAACTTAATTTTTCTCGGCTCGTCGTAGTGTTGTACGTCACAGCGTTCTTGACGTTCGGAATTTGGTGTGACCGTGTGTATGCAAGACAGCTCGAGTGGAATTCCCTTGGACCCCAATCGCGTTCTGCGATCCACCAACCAAAATCTACTCCAGATACCCTAAGCCAGATACAAGTCCAAAGGAGAACGAAGATTTGGAATTCAAGGACCTAGACTGTGGAACGCTCTACCAACCAGCATCCGGTTGGAGGTCAATCACCTGGCCTTCAGAAAAAAACTCAAAACCCATCTGTTCTGAGGGCAAAAGTACAGTAGGGAAAGGATAGGCGACTCCGTCGAAAAAAACGTTGGAGTTTATTCTGACGGGAAAACAGGGCATAACTGTAATGCCTTGTACACACGATCAGAATTTCCGATGGAAAAGGTCAGATGGATTTTTTTCATCGGATATTCCGACCGTGTGTGTGCCCCATCGGAAATTCAGACGAATTTAGAAAGAGAAAATTCAGTTTGTGTGTATGGAACTCCGACGGAGAAAAAAACACGCATGCTCAGAATCAAGTCAACGCATGCTCGGAAGCATTGAAGTTTATTTTTCTTGGCTCGTCATAGTGTTTTGTATGTCACCGTGTTTTGGACGGTCGGAATTTGGTGTGATAGTGTGTATGCAAGACAGCTTGAACGGAATTCCGTCAGAAAAATCCATCTGAGTTTATCCCAACGGAAATTCTGATTATGTGTACGGGGCATTAGATGCTAAATATTGCCAGATAGCAGGTTAATTTTCACATATGATATATTAAATAGCTTTTTACAAAAATGTTCTTTATACAGTGTATAGATTTTTTATACAAACAACTTCTCTGTGGATTACAATCTATTCACTAATTAGTCACTGTCTTGTTTTGTGCAGTTTTATGAATTATAATTACAATAATGCAAAGTTCCTGTGTGTTTTGCTGTCAGGATCAGCGTTTAAGGCTGATCTGTAAAACGAAAACTCTTTGACATATTTAGTGCAGAAATGATTTACTGGTTTTCCTTTTAAGTAGAGTGGATATTTGCAAATACAGAAAAACCTGTTCTTCCCAGTTACTGTATTCACTGGAAAACAGTCAGCTTTCCTGGGATCCAGGGCCTGGATTCCAAATTCTGCCACGCATCCTCCACACTTCTGGGTTTCCACTAGAAGCACCGACAACACACATAATTAGGTGAACGCTTTAACTCATCCCCCATGCTGCAGTACCTTACCTGTGCCATATTTGGTTATTGATGTCACCACTATTCCTGCATCTTCTTTTATATAGATGATGACAGCTTAGGGAATTTGGTGGAAGTACCATTGAAATCTTTGGATCATCTGGTTTTTTTTGCTGCGTGGATTTTCAACCTGGGGGTATTTGCGTACCCCTATTCTTCAACTAGTGGATAAAAATTGGTGAAGAATTAAGAATTTGTTAGGGTATAAAGAGGTTTATTTCTTTTACACCCATTTGGGGTAACTCTTTGTATAAGGAACTGGCAATGTTGGCTGGATTTACTCTTTAGAAAGAATGGGCAATTTTGCAATTTTTTAAATTTTACTGCAATCACTATTTAAGTCATTTCAATAGCTATACGCAGGGCCGGATTTGCTGTTCCTGCCGCCCCAGGGCCAGGTTTCGCAATTCACCCCCTCCCCGCCAATCGAACCACCCCCCCCCCCAATCAACGGAGAACGGCAACCAGATGGCAGGGGCGGCACAGTTAGTTCAATTTATTTTATTTGTAGCTTGTCGTTTACTTTTTTTTATTTTTGTATAATTTTCTTATTATTTTTAATATTTTTTTTTTTTATGCTTTACTTTTTAACCATTTTTTTTTCACTTAACTTTATTGGTATTACACAGGAGAAAATAATTCCCTGTGTGATAGCAATTGGAGGTGACAGGTTCTCTTTATTGACCCTGTCACCTCCAAAAACAGGAGTCCTAGCACTGTGCTAGAACTCCTGTCACAGCTGAGATGGGAAGAGCACAGCTTACCCCTCTCACTGTGTACATCGGCGGCAGGGACAGGAGACAGGGGACTCCATGCCGCTGCCCCCCCCCCCCCCCCCTTGGCGCCCTGCCGCCCCGAGCCCTGGCCTCTGTGGCCTTGTGGGAAATCCGGGCCTGGTTATACGAAGAGTTATCTATGCCTAAGAATTTTCTTTATCGTATATCACGGGACACAGAGCGCATAGCCATTACACTTGGGTTATATGGGTACCTTCAGGTGTGGACACTGGTGTAATCAATTTCACAGGAAGTTTCCTCCCTATATAACCCCCTCCCACTGGGAGTGCTTCAGTTTTTTCGCCAGTGTCTTAGGTGTTGGTCACGTCTAGCTGTCCCTCGGAGGTCTCGGGACCCAGGATAGCTAGCCGGATCCGTCCGAAGTGCTTCAAAGCCAAGGTGTACGGTACCCGGGCCCTGCTGGAGTGGGGTTTTGCCTATAATGCCTCTCCTAGGAGGGCTGGATTCTGGGCTCCAGTGCCTTAGTCTCTCCTAAGAACTAAACGCTACTGATGCCAGGATGCTATATAGGTCCAGGGGTATGGGTTCCTTAACACAGGACCCCGGTCCCTGAAGGTCCAAGACAATACCCACGGAGATGGGGGAAGGCTGGGCCTCTTGCATTTTGCAATACCCTGCGGCGTGGAGCAGGTAAGAGGGAACCTGCGGGACTTGGTTCGACAGTAGGTATCCCCCTGGGGGTTCTGGGTCGGCTAATGGTATGCTTATGCATCAGCCACTATCTCCACTATGTCTTTTGAGGCCGGATGGGATGTACTAATGTTTACCCAGATAACATGTAGATATATATATGCTTTTAAAGATATGTATTTTGCTACTCCCCCCAGACTTGCCTGTTAGCATGATACTGCAGCCCCACGTGTTATAGGGAGGAAATGCTGACAAAACTCCTGTTTCCTAGGAAGCCTATGGGGACAGCTTCCTCTATGTGTGCACTACAATAAAGATTAGTGACTTGCCTGGTGTCTGTTGGGTTGCTAGCGCTGGTCCAGGCTTCTCCTCTGCTCTCTGCTTCCTCCATGTTGGTTTCAGCGTGGGGGGGGCGGGGGCGCGCGCGCGCGCGCGCGCCGCCTTTTACAGCGTCAGCGTGCGTGGGGGGGGGCGGGCCAGCAGCGTCAGGTCTCAAATAAAGCAACAAAGCATTTCCTGGCTGGTCATTCCCTCCTGAGAGCAGTGGAGGCTGAGGACATAGAGCGCGCAGCTGAGCCATTTCTGGCTAACAGTGACACCCAGTGGTGGTTTGTGGATCTTCAGATCTGGACTTAGTCCACACTGACCAGAGGAAAAAAAAAAAGTTTTTTTTCTTAAAGGGACTCAGCCTTAGATCTGGCAGTATCTGAGTCGGTGCAACCTTGGGCTCCAGCTAACGGGCATTGGTGTGGCAATACTCACAGGACTTTCCTCGGTATTGCCGCCTTCTCAGGCGTATGAAAATTTAGAAAACATTTTACCATAGCCTGTTCTTATTAATGGTTCACTTCTAGCTACAACAGTTGGGTGTTGGCTGTAGGGGTGTCTCAAGGTTGTGCAATGGCTCCCAAGGGATCAGGACCAGCTAAGGCTGCAAAAGGTACCAAAAAATTAAAGGGGTCTCCATCGGGGTCAGAGGATTTGGGCCAGGCTCCAGTGGTCCCACCCTCACCAGATAGACCACCGAACAGCATGTTGCAGGAGCCATTGAGGGTGCTAGGGGCAGAGGCGGCCCCCAATCAACCCATTCCCGTTTATGTTACGGAAGAAATGCTAGCGACCACCCTGGGTGGGCTAGAGAAAAGGTTAACTGCTTTAATTGCCCGCTCTTTGCCGGGTGGCAAACGGGCTAGATAACCATCACTTAGAGCGGTGTGTTCGGATGCAGAGGTCCTCTCTTCGGAGGAATTGGACCCACAGGGGGATCAAGCGGACCTAAGTCCCGACGGTTCAGACATTGAAGATTCCACTATAGATGAAATTTTTTCGGCTTCTCAAGCAGAGAGTCTGTGGATCCAGTCTCTGACGGATATGGTTCGCACTGCTTTTAAACTTCCAGTGTCAGAACAATTAGCCCCCGCGGTATCCTCTTTAGGTTCCTTGAAGGCACCGTTGAGTGGTGCGTCTTTCCCGGTTCACCCCCTTCTGGAGAGCGTGATTTTTCAGGATTGGGCTCGACCTGATAGGATTTTTATCCCTCCTAAAAGGTTCACCATTCTCTATCCTATGGAAGAAGAATTTGCAAAGAAATGGGCACTCCCTACCGTGGACGCAGCCATTTCCTGCGTAAATAAATCCCTGACCTGTCCGGTGGAAAATGTCCAGATGTTTAAAGATCCAGTCGACAAAAAATTGGAGACCCTACTGAAGGCTTCTTTTACCACAGTAGGTGCCGTGGTTCAGCCAGCGGTGGCAGCCATTGGCGTTTGTCAGGCTTTAAAGGATCAGACTAAACAGATATTAAGGGACATACCGGCTCAGCAAGCTCGTGAATTGGCTGACCTCCCAAGGGCTCTCTGCTTTGCAGTAGATGCTATTAAGGACTCCGTTCAACAGGCGTCCCGTTTATCTCTGCTGTTGGTTCATATGCGTCGCCTTTTGTGGCTGAAAAACTGGTCAGCAGAGGCACCCTGCAAAAGGCTTTTAGCAGGATTTCCCTTTCATGGTGGGAGACTATTCGGTGAAGACCTAGATAAATATATCCAGACCATATCAAGTGGTAAAAGTTCTTTCTTGCCTGTCAAGAAAAGATCGCGTGGGCCCGCGTTTAAGCGACAGTCCTTCGCAGGCTCGGCCCCTTCAACTTCCCGTCAGTATCGACGGCCTCCCGGGCGTTCAGCATTTAATAGCCGCCCACAAGGACAAGCCACGGCAGGCAAGAGGCCATGGTCTCGCAAGCCGGTTAAACCAGTCTTCAAGTCAGATTCATGAAGGGGCGCCCCCACTCTCTTGGGTGGGGGGAAGGCTTCGGTTTCTCTCTGAAGTGTGCAAGGCCAGAATTCCCGACTCTTGGGTAATGTCCGTGGTAGCCACGGGCTACAAGCTAGAGTTTCGGGAAGTCCCCCCTCCTCATTTTCAGGGGTCAAGTCTTCCAAGCGACCCATTAAAGAGGGCCTCTCTTGTAAAAGCATTGGATCGTCTCTTGCTCCAAGGAGTAATTGTAGAAGTACCAACCCAGGAATGGGGTCTGGGATTCTACTCCAACCTTTTCATAATACCAAAGCCCAATGGCGACGTCAGGCCTATCTTAGACCTCAAACGCCTAAATCGCTTTCTAAACATTCAGACCTTTCGTATGGAGTCCATACGTTCGGTGGCAGCCAGCCTACATCAAGACGACTTTCTAGCATCTATAGACATAAAGGATGCGTATCTGCACGTGCCGATCTACCCGGCACATCACAAGTTTCTTAGTTTTATGATAGATCACCGCCATTACCAGTTCGTAGCCCTCCCTTTCGGGTTGGCAACAGCTCCGCGGGTATTCACAAAGGTGTTAGCCCCGGTGCTAGCCGTCCTAAGGACAGAAGGCATTTTGGTCTTGGCATACCTGGACGATCTTCTGGTTATCGACAGCTCAGCTTCCAGCCTCAATCAGGCAGTAGGTCGCACAGTTCAGCATCTAGAGGAATTCGGGTGGATTGTGAACCTAGAAAAATCGATATTGAAACCCACAAAGCAGTTGGAATATCTAGGCCTTCGGCTAGATACAGACTGCCAGAGGATAATTTTACCTCAAGCAAAGGTCAGATCAATAGCTCAAGCAGTTCAAGTGATCTTAGGCAAGAAGAGGCCGACTATTCGCCTATGTATGCGACTGCTGGGGAAGATGGTGGCCGCCTTCGAGGCAGTACCCTACGCTCAGATCCATACCAGATATCTTCAGGCAGCCATTCTCTCTGCTTGGAACAAGTCCATTCAGGCGTTAGATCGTCCGTTAGTGCTCTCCCCGAAGGTCCGGCGCAGCCTGTTTTGGTGGCTGGTCCCTCAAAATTTGTCAAAGGGGAAATCCTTTTGCCCCATCACGTGGAAGATAGTATCCACGGATGCCAGCCTGTCAGGTTGGGGGGCAGTTCTAGAAGGACAGACCCAGCAAGGGCAGTGGTCGGAGGCAGAAAAACTGCTTCCCATCAATATCCTGGAGATCAGAGCTGCTCGGCTGGCCCTGATCGCCTGGACTCTCCCCCTTCAGGGTCTGCCAGTAAGGATACAGTCCGACAACGCCACGGCGGTGGCATACATAAACCACCAGGGGGGCACGAGGAGCCCAGCAGCCCAAAGAGAAGTAAACCTGATTTTCTCATGGGCCGAAGCCCATGTACCCTGCATCTCGGCGGTGTTCATCCCAGGGATAGACAATTCTCAAGCAGATTTTTTGAGTCGTCAACAGTTGCTCCCGGGGAGTGGTCTCTTCACCCCCAGGTATTCCAAGAGATTTGCCAAAGATTCGGAGTCCCAGATGTGGACATTATGGCAACGAGATCCAACAAAAAGTTGGACAAATTCATATCCCGAGCCAGGGATCCCTTGGCCTACGGGACCGATGCGTTGGTTTGCCCTTGGCACCAGTTTTCTCTCCTGTATGCGTTCCCTCCACTGCAGATGATTCCCCGCCTTCTACGGAGGATCAGGGTGGAGCGCAGGCCTGTGATCCTGGTGGCCCCAGCCTGGCCCAGGAGGGCCTGGTACGCACTCATCGTGAAGATGTCAGTCGGGGCGCCGTGGCCGCTCCCCCTGCGCCCAGATCTGCTGTCTCAGGGCCCAATCTGCCACCCTGCTTCACAGCAGCTAAATTTGACGGCTTGGCGGCTGAATCCCTAATTCTTAAGGGCAGAGGCCTCTCAGATCAGGTCATATCTACGTTGATTCAGGCTAGGAAACCGGTCTCCAGAAATATTTATTACAGAGTCTGGAGAACCTATGTGGAGTGGTGCGAGTCTCAAAAATGGCATCCTCGAAAGTTTTTTATTGACAGGATCTTGCGATTCCTCCAGGTTGGCGTTGACAAAGGGTTGGCTCTTAGTACTCTAAAGGGGCAGGTGTCGGCTTTATCAATATGGTTTCAAAGACCCTTGGCCACCCATTCGCTTATGAAAACCTTCTTGCAGGGGGTCTTGCATGTGAATCCCCCTATTAGAGCTCCCCTCTGCCCCTGGAATTTAAATCTGGTCTTGTCAGCTTTACAAAGGCAGCCGTTTGAACCTCTGACAGAAATCCCTCTTGTGCTATTAACCCGAAAGTTGGTTTTTTTGGTGGCTATGGCTTCGGCCAGAAGGGTGTCCAAGCTGGCAGCCTTGTCATGCAGGGAGCCATACCTTATTCTGCATAAGGACAGAGTGGTTCTGCGGCCTCAACCTTCTTTCCTTCCTAAGGTCATATCCAGTTTTCACTTGAATCAGGACCTAGTCCTACCATCCTTCTTTCCTACTCCCCAGTCCAGAGAGGAAAGACTGCTTCATACTTTGGACGTGGTTCGAGCCATGAGGGTCTATCTCAAGGCTACAGAGAAGATTCGGAAAACAGATGTGCTTTTTGTTCTTCCGGATGGCCCCAAGAGGGGTCAGCCGGCTGCCAAGTCTTCCTTGGCTAGGTGGATTAAGCAACTGATTTTTCAGGCCTATGGTCTGAAGCGCGTTCCACCTCCCTTATAAGTTAAAGCCCATTCTACGAGGGCCATGAGTGCCTCCTGGGCGGCACACCATCAGATCTCTATGGCACAGGTTTGCAAGGCGCAACCTGGTCTTCCGTACATACGTTTACTAAATTTTATAAGTTGGACGTTGCAAAGGGTACGGACGCAGCATTTGGGCAGGCGGTCCTACGGGCAGCAGTATAGAATCCTCTGGTCCGGGTCACGCCCCCTTTTCTCTGTTGGTGGAGTTACTTTACTTCCTGATAATTTTTTGTTTGGCTATTCTTGGCCTTACGGTCTCCCTCCCTTCATAGAGCATTTCTTTAGGACATCCCAAGTGTAATGGCTATGCGCTCTGTGTCCCGTGATGTACGATAAAGAAAAAAGGATTTTTAATGAACAGCTTACCTGTAAAATCCTTTTCTTGAAGTACATCACGGGACACAGAGCTCCCACCCCTCTTTTGGGGAACATTGTGTAACCTCGGAGGAATTGCTTGCTACAAAACTGAAGCACTCCCAGTGGGAGGGGGTTATATAGGGAGGAAACTTCCTGTGAAATTGATTACACCAGTGTCCACACCTGAAGGTACCCATATAACCCAAGTGTAATGGCTATGTGCTCTGTGTCCCGTGATGTACTTCAAGAAAAGGATTTTACAGGTAAGCTGTTCATTAAAAATCCTTTTTTTTACCAGCTTACATTGTACCAGGCTAGCATAGTCATTTATTATTCATAGGACATATAGAACGCGTTATTCACTTCAAAGAGCTGATCTTTGGGATCATTCTTATGCCGCGTACGCACAACCGTTTTTCATGATGAAAAAAATGCAATTTTTTAAATTTGTCGTTAAACAACGGTCATGTGTAGGCTCCAGAGCATTTTTCTCGACGAGTGTATGCTTTAACGACGGGGAAAAAAACGCACATGCTCAGAAGCAATTTAAGAGACGGGAAATTAGTATAATCAGCACAAAGGGTGGCACCATTCGAATAGAACTTCCCCTTTTATAGTGCTGTCGTACGTGTTGTACGTCACCGCGCTTTGCTTAAGCATTTTTTATCACAATCGTGTGTATGCAAGGTAGGCTTGAGAGGAATCACATCAAGAAAAAGTTTTTTTCCATGACATAAAAAATGGTTGTGTGTACGTGGCATAAGTGTACTAGGTGTGGCCAAGCCTCTAGATATTTTAACCATCTAATTTCAAGATGTCTTAAGTTGGTATGATATTGGAAAAAAAATGTATGCTATTTTTAAAATAAGCATTATACTGTATATCATTCATATACATGTATCTTTGGGAATCTAGAAGTTCAAGAAAATCCAGTGAATTTTGGATCAGGGCTGAATTTAAAGCCCTGTACACACGATCGGACCTTTGTCTGACCAAACTCACATCGGAATTCTATCAGAGTAAAATATAACATGTTTTCTATCTAAACTCAGATGGATTTCATCAGAATTTCCTATGGAATTACTCCGATGGGGCGTACACACGGTTGGAATTTGGATTGTGTGTACGGGTAAAACCGTATTCCACTGACAGTGGGGAAATTAATAGTAATAGTTAATCTGAATTTAAAATGAAGCAGCTGAATTATCCACACATGGGAGCCCTGAACAAATGTAAAAGATTTTGGCAGAATGGCTTTAGGTTTCTGGCTTGGTACAATATTGATTAGAATAGGATGTTACAAGCTCAAAAATATTTAGGAGAGTCAGTGGACTGGTCCTGAGGATAGCAGTGGCTTATAATTCCACCAACTCACATCTATGACAAGATTAGCAAAAGAGGAGGGAAGGAGGAAGAGGAAAAGAGCACATATCAGTACTTGCAGATCATTGGTTTTTCTGCGCCTGGGTGGAGTAAAAAGAGAAAGATTTTATTAACCACTTCACTACCTCCCTGTGGGATAAGCCACTAGTGGCTCTCTTCATTCCATAATCACAAAGACAGAGGTGAAGGTAGAAGAGGAGGAGAAGCAGAGGGGGAAGGAGGAGAAAGAGGTGCAGGAGGAAAGTGAAGAGGAGGAAGAAGAGGACACTAGAAATGCTTGGCTAGGCACATACTATATCTGTCCCCTTTTAGCATTTTAAACAAAAATATACTGTATTTAAAACAAAATAAAAATCTGCCCCTCTAGGATAGACACTGTACAATATTTGAGGTTATTATCTCTCAAATAATACCAGAGGCTTAACTAGAACCTTCAGGGCCCTGGTACAAGAATCCATGAAGGACACCCCTGACCCCCCCCCCCTCTTCCCTCCCAGCCTAGGTCCCTTCCCATTGATTCTGGGGCCCTTTACTCCCATTGCAGGGCCCTTTATTATGGTCACACAGTGGGCCCCCTTCCTGCCGTCTTGGGTAGGTTTGCGACCTTTTCTTCAAGCTAAACCTGAACACTTTAGCAGCGCACAGCAATTCTTTTTTTGTAGTATACACTATACATATATTTTATGACTAAAGAACATTTCTAATCATATGGATTTAATCAAAATATTATCCCCTTACATCAAAGTCCACAGAGTGCCCCCTTATATCTGAATCCGCAGAGCTTCCCCTTACATCTCAATCTGCAGGGTTCCCCTTTACAGCTAAATCTTCAGAGTTCCCCTTTATATATATACTATCCATAGAGCAGGGCTCCCCTTACATTTGAGTCTCCCTTACATTAGTTTACCCACTGGGAGGTAGGAGAGAAAAGGGAGGGGGAAACTTCACTCAGTGGATGGATAGAAAGCTCACTCTGGCATCTGCACCCTTTCTCATCTGGCAGCCAAGCTTCAAACTTCCCACCCACACTTCCCCTTCTCTGAGGCATAACACTGCTGAGGAGTGTGGGCAGGGCACACACAGGAGGAGAGGGGAGGAGGAGAAGCTTATCAACTCTCTCTCTCTCCTCTTCTATCCGTGCAGGGGAGGGAGATGGTAAACTGTCAGCACTGGCTCTGGGCTGAAAAAGAGACACTCGCAGCTCAGAGCCCTACAGCCACTGGGTAACCATAGTTCGGGACTCTTAGGGTGAGTGGGGACCCCCACAGTGGCAGAAATCCAGGGCCAGTCACAAGTGCGACCCTTGTATTATCGCCACTGAGTAATACAATCTAATTTCTATTTGAGATAAAATCTGCCACACCTTTCTCTCTCTCTCTGGTATTGTGGCCTAACCAACCTCCATATGTACTGTCCAGACACTGAACAATATTTGAGGCTATAGTTTCCCAGATAATGCACTCAAATTTTTATTGCAAGATAATACCTGCTTTGTCTTTTTTCTATTTTATGCATATAAAAGTGCTTGCATACTGTCCTGACGCTAGCCATTTTCTACCAAACACATACCTGAAGTCTATATTTTGAATATCATGGGAATGTGTGGTTTTGAAGTGTTTTTGTGCCATTTGTTTTGTTGTATTAAAACGTTTAACACAATGCAATGTGGTACTGCTAAAAAAAAAATACAATTAAACTGGCCACTGGCCAATCTAGAAAAAGTTGAGGGCTTTTAGCTTTATTTTTTAAGTGTAATCTTTCCTTCGATTAAACTGCTTGATTAAAATAGTGGTGTTTCCAACAAAACTATCGAAAAAGAGCCTTTTTTGTCAAGATGATATGAATGAGATTGAGGTGCTGCTGCTGTAGTTAAGCCAGGCTAAATGTAAGGCCGCGTACACACGATCAAATCTATCTGCTGGAAACGGTCTACCCGACCTTCCCAGCAGACAGATTCGATAGTGTGTACGGGCGAGCAGACGGATTTGGCCAGCTGACAGATTTTAAAGCATGCTTTAAAATCTGTCGGCTGGGAATCCGTCCGCCCGATATGTCTGCTGGTTAGTACGCTAACCAGCAGACATATCTTCTCGCACATGCGTTGAATGGTTTCGACGCATGCGCGGAAGTAATTCACTTCCTGGTGCGGTGATGTGGCGGCGTCAACGTCACCGCCACGTCACCGCGCTGTCTGCTGGCGGGTATTTTGGTTTGATCGTGTGTACAGCGATTAAACCAAAACGGCCAGCTCGTGTGTATGGGGCCTAACAGTTAAAAATCAATTATGCATCCAAATGATGTGGCATGAGAATAACGTGTTGCTGATGCTGTCTGTTAAAATCGTACTGTTCTGTACCACCACATACAGCTTAAAGTGTATTCCCACTTTTGCAGACACATTTGGGATAACAAAGTGAACCCCAAGATACTGAGGTCACCTGCACACTTCAACCATGTAGGTCATCCGTAAATTGATACAGTAGAAGGTGGCATCAATCGGCAAGACATCACTTCAACACCTCAAAGACATGTACCGCAATAAACCATGTAAAAGATAGAATGCTCCACATAAGTGCAAGTATGTAAAATCACTGAAATGTACAATGGGTAAATGGCACTCACAAACTTGTATATAGTAACTCATTGGTCATGCAGAGCGAACATTATGATGGATACTCACTCTGGGGCTGTGTACTGCAGTATACGGACCTCTACATTGGCATTACTGAGCTTCTTGGATACTATGTGCAGTGGGGTCCAGAGGAATGGCCAGAATATTTCAAGTTACTTTACCTGTTCTTTTTTTTCGTGAAAAGGTGAACGTATCCTTGAAGCTTTATGTAGAATTGTGATACACACTTCTGTAGGAGAGTTGTGTGTCCCCTTGTACTGTAGGCATCCAAAAAAATTGGTTAGACGGCTTAAAGGAGAAGTAATCTCAGAAGGATCTGAACATCCAGCTGTGGTTTGCAGTAAAAACACTGTCAAAGTCTTATAGGAACAAAAGATGATCAGGACAGCCGCACTCCAATCCAACGTAACTTTAATGTAAAAAACTGGAAAGTCACTACAAGTCACAGCAATGGAACCTAGGACACTGACGCGTTTCACACTAACTTGAGTGTTTACTCATAGCTGAAGAGTCAAAGTCTTACACCTGTATCCTCGTGGGTACATTTATATCATCTGGTTGTAATTTGAGGTGATGGTACAGCTCTTGCTGTGAGTAGCACCTTTTATTTCCTTCTATTTGTACTTGTACATACTACCTCTGTTTATATACAGGCAGGAAAAAAGATGAAAAAGAAACTGTGTTCGTGTGCCAGCGTTATTGTGGAGAGTGCCATTAATTAAAGTAAGGCAGCTGTATCTGTGTACACAAGGCATTCATTTAAGGTTTGTTAACTAGAGCAGCAGGATATTGGTTCTGCTAAATTCCCAGGCATTGGTGAACTTTCATAAAGCTGCTTCCCTGGTGTATGTGAATCCCCACAGCACATACAATACAATCTAGATCGGCTATTCTTCCTTGTTTCTGTCATATGTCCAGGGCTGTTCAAAGAAACCATTTTGTGTAGTAGAATGAAAGGACATGAAAGATAAATAACAACTCCGGTTTTTAGAACTGCTCATTTAATGGGACAGCAAGCAGTAGAAAAGAAGGGCCCATAATAAATAGATATCACAAAATTAAAATAATGAAACACATACTTTCTGATTTTAAAAAACCGCCCTTCCTCTTCTTTATTATTGGTTTCTTAAATATAACACACAACTATAAAAGATAATAATACAAAATACAACTGAACCACCACGCTCAGGCTGTATAAACAAACATAAACTTAAAACATCCACAAACCAAAAATCAACACGTACGTACAGATTAGTCCCCCCTTTGCCATATATACCTATACTTAGATACCCTATAAACAACAGGTTGACACATGACCACATAATAGCAGCTCGCGACAAAATGCAATTAAGGGGGAGGGGGGGAGGGGAACACCACAGCTTGATGCCTTCTGAGGCGAATTGATAACCTCACTCTAAAACCTGCCTTATATAAAACTTTCTTCCCCGCCTAATTCAAGAAAAAGACCGGGAAACACACGTGTACCTCTCCTGAGCACACGTGAGCCTCCAGGTGTAGACCTAAGCTGCCTAGCTCCCCCAGAGATAGGGAAACTAGAAACTGCCCGTCCTGCTGCTATCCCATGGGAAAAGGGGGGAGGCTTGAAACCGTTTTTTCCCCCCTTTTCTTACATGGGACAGCAAGCAGTAGAAAAGAAGGGCCCATAATAAATAGATATCACATAAATTAATAATGAAAGACAACTTTCTGGATTTTAAACGGCCGCGGCTGCTTTATTATTGGTTTCTTAAATATTATTTACACAATACTAAAAAGATAATAATACAAAATACAACTGAACCACCACGGCTCAGGCTGTATAAACATTTTTATTAAACTTAAAACATCCAAAAGACAGGTGACATTAAGTCCACCTGTCACCAAAACCCCCAACCGCGGCCAAATCAATACAAGAACTTAAGTCAGTATTAAAAATGTCCAAACCTATGTTGGACAGGTGAACTCCATCCTCCCTAAACAGCCCTGGAATGAAACCCTCCAACTCGGTGTGCCTAAAGCATAATATACCCAGTGGCAAAAGCAATTTTGCCACTGCCCTATTAACACACGCCCTCCTAATTTTCTCCAAAGGGCGCAGAGGGGGAAAAGATAACCACTTCAGTCTCTGCACCACTTCAGAAAAAACAAAAACCGTATGTGGCAAAGTCACTTGAAGCCTGTTAAGGGTCATCCCTTATTTTAAAAATAATGTCTAGTGTCCTGTGTTTTTCCAATGTCGTTTCCCCCCAGATGTACTATCAACACATCTGGGGGGAAAATTGTTGAAGAAGCTTGCTCACCTCCCCGATTAGGCCTGCCCATAACATTCATTCTTTTTCTGCCAAACCAAAACACTTTAAACTGTCGTGGATCCAGACTCAAATTTCTGGAGTAGGTTCTTTTCATTGCTCTCTGGTGAGCCCAGAATACAAAAGAATGACCAATAATCCATATATTTCTGACAGGACCTAAAATGAATCAAAAACATTGATTAGGCCGAATATATGACATATACGCACTTGATCTCCACCTACCGACTTTTTTTTATCATTGCTTCGTTTAAACCCAACCTAGCTGCTTCCGTAGCAGCTCCAATCCTGAAAGAATGAGAGGACAATAAACCTGTATCCATATTAATAGCTCTTAAGCATTTGTGAAAAACACTATTGAATTGGAAAGTGGTCAACGGGCGACCGATTCGTGCAAAAAGAAATTATTGGAAAGGCCTGGACGGACACTGGCGTATTGACTTACCAGTGAAACAGGGCAACAGAGGGGAACCGGCGCATGCTGACAAATTAATCCAAACACCCTTCCCCATCTGGTCAGTTTTGAGCGCCGTAAAAATAAACGAATCGACCCACCCACAATGGATATGTCTGATAGCTGAATGATGTTTAATTCGGACACCCCTAAGTGCTGCAAAGAACATTAACGAAAATGCTGCTTTAAAAAAGTAAAGCCTCGAAACGAGAAAAACAAACCCGGCTTGTTATAAAAACATAACTGTTCTAAAAGTGCCGGAGTAATAGGCAAACGTCGATCTTTGTTAAAATTACGCCTCTTGTAACCTTTAGCGATTGTCGCACCGAAAAGAAACTTAAACAAGGAGGTAGATTGTTAAGTTTAAAAAAGAAAGATACACCAGCCAATGTTTTGTTAACATATGACCAGGAGTAATTTCGATTAAACAGAGACTTCAAAAACAACAATATCAAATATTCCGAGAATGCGCCGGTCGCTCTCGAATGGAATTTAGAAAAAAGATAGCCACATCAACCAGGCTGATCGGTATCCCGCCCAAGTTGATGGAGCCACCGACTGCACAATGAATTCAGCCATGGTCTTACACCAGATCCCATAAGTGAGGGACAAGTCAATCCCGTCGGCTCTGCTTCCGGAAACAGCCGAAAAAATCACTCCATCTGCAGGCGAGATAAAGAGTCTGCCACGTCATTATCTTTACCTGCCACATGCACAGCCTTCAAACATATATTCAAACTTAGACATTTGAACAGTATGTAACGAAGTAACGCAATAACTGGAGTGGACTTAGAGGTTAAACAGTTAAGTGCGAAAAGAACCCCATTATTATCAGTTCTAATGATAATTCTTCTATCTTTAAAAACTGTACCCCCATAGTTCCAAAGCTACCACTATGGGGAACAGTTCCAGCAAAACTATGTTTTTAAGGAAACCTTTTTTCTTCCAGCTGTGATGCCAGAGATCTGCACACCACCTCGATTGCCATATAGCACCAAAACCGCATGAGCCCGCCGCATCGGTATACAAACAGAGGTCCTTGTCTAGAATAAAGTCCTTCTGCCCACACCATTCGACCATTAAAAAACGCGGAGAAATTGTAGCCATACCAATATGTCTTCTTTTAATTCCGTCGTGACCCGTATGTGCGAAAAAGGGGACTTCAAACCCGAAATAGCAAGGTACATCCTTCTAGAGAATATCTTTCCCATTGGCATTATTCTGGTGGCAAAAGCCAAAGAACCTAATAAAGACTGCATTTCTTTTAGGCAAACTTTTTTTCTTCTAAGAATAGTAATAAGTAAAACACTAAGCTTCTCTAATTTATCTTCTGGCAAACGAAATTCCATTAGCTCTGAATCTATGGTAATGCCAAGAAATTCCAAACACGTAGATGGCAAAGCCGTTTTTTCCAAAGCCAATGGAACTCCAAAAAAGTGACAGATCCTGAAGAATAGGTTTAGCAACTCCAGGCACTCAAACGTATCCGCTTTTCCTAAGAATAAAAAATCGTCTAAGTAGTGAATTACAAAGAGGGAACCTGACTCCTTACGGACTACCCATTCCAAAAAAGTTGAAAAAGATTCGAAATAAAAACACGATAACGAGCACCCCCATGGGGAGGCATTTATCAAATAAAATTTGTTCCGAGAAAAAACCCAATGAGTTGAAACTGACGGGGTTTGATTGGTAATAGGCGAAAGGCTGACTGAATATCCGCCTTAGCCAAAAATGCTCTTTAACCTAAAACCCTCAACTGCACCAACGCATCTTCAAAAGAGGCGTACTGTACAGAGGAGAGACTGACATCAATTTGATCATTTAAAGAGTCCTCCTTGGGATATGACAAATGGTGAATTAAGCGGAAAGCGTTATTTTCTTTCTTCGGAACAATTCCTAACGGTGAAATCCTGAAATTTAAGAAGGGGGCTGACTAAAAGGACCACCAACCCTACCTTCCTTGATTTCTTTTTCAATCTTTTCTGCGACAATAGAGGAATACCTATCAACCGATCGTAAGTTGTTAACAATAGTACAACCTGATCCAGAAAAAAACGGGAGTAAAAAACCATCCCGAAAACCTTCAGTTAAGAGTTGTGCTTTCCCCTTGTCTGGGTACATTTTGAGCCAAGGAAGCATTTCTTGCCATTTTCACTGGTGTTACTGCCTTTTGAAACATTGCCTGACAACTGATTTGTGGTAGCCATCTTTTTAAAGCATTTGGATATTGAATGCGGTCCCGCACAAAAGGCGCATTCATGTCGATATCGACATGAATTGGGCCACTTGCATTGTCCATCGTTGAAATTAAAACAGATACCTTTTTTATATGTTGTTGATGTGACGGATTGAGCGACTGGTGCACCCTGCTTTGTATATGAGGGCCTTTGGGGAGAAAAAGATTCAGCCAAAGGCCCACATCCTTAACCCCCCATTTCAATGACGGATGAACCGACAGCTTCTGACGAAAAGCCTCGTCATATGAAAACCAGGCAGTGCCACAAAAAAATTTTTATATGCTTCAAGAATTATGTCTAGATGTTTGGAACAAGCCCTTACCTTTATCAGGAAAACGCTCACACAAAACACCAGAGAAAATACAAAATGACTGTAGCCAATTATTAAAAGACTTAGTAACTGGCCTCCTTCTGTCTTCATCCTCTTTTTTATCTTTTGACATAAATTCTTTTGCAGATGGAAGAAGAGATAAAATATCTAAATATTCCCCTTTCCATATTTTTTCTTTTACAGTTGTCCGCCAAATGATAACCTAAAGGGGATATCTCACACTGAATTGGCTCTTTTAAACATGTTTCCTCCGGCAAGTTTTGGAACGAGCAGCATTAAAGGAGGATGAAATATTTGATTCTAAAATATGTAACGTGTCATTTGAAACTTGCCCACAAGATGGCGCCCACACTGTTTTTGCTGTCTCTTGTGCTGTAAATACCTGAGATCTTCCTTTCAAAGATTGAACATCCTTAACTAAATTAGCCAATAAATCGGATATATTAGATAATGCAAGGCACATTAAACACTCTACCACCCGCACCTTGTGTAGCTGTGTGTGAAACGGCCTGTGCTGACACAGCCTCCGCAATCCCCCGAACATCTCGATTTAGGATCGCGCTGTCAATTCCGTCACCTAGGCTGATGACATCCTCGTCCCGCTCCGCCATCTGCTGCCATCCGACCGCCTCAGTGACCTGTGAAAAAACAGGACTCCGCTCCCTGGACCTCCTTTGGCTCTTACTAGCACCACTAGCTGTGAAAACAGCTGAGGTGTTTCTTACCCTTGCTCCAGGCGCCGCCACCGATTCTCCTGCAGACGCCAACCCGGAGCCTTTCCCACGACCTTTCCCTTTCTTCCAGAGCTTTTTGCTGCTGTTGACCTCGGAGGGGAGGGCGAAAGCCTGAGGACCGGAAGGCGCCGCCTCTTCCCAGAGGAGGATTGGACCTCGGATCTAACGCTGCCCGCTCCCTCTCCACCCACGATCAGCTGCTTCCTCCGGCGAGACAATTTTCGTCTTCTTCTGGCACATCTCTGTCACACAGCTGCGCTCACCCGGACCAGCCGTCATGAAATCCGCTGCTGACACAGCCGACTCAGCTCCCGCCGATGCAGCTCCCACCGGAGCTTCTTGACTCGAGGTCCGTGGTAGGTTAAGGCATTCCTAATCCAAACTTCCCCTCCTTCCTCTCCCGCTCTCTCAATCAGACGCCGAAGAAGGCTCATTTTCTGGTTTGCAGAAAAAACGCTGGTTGCTAAGTTGAGGGGTCCCTTGGAACACCACAGCTTGATGCCTTCTGAGGCGAATTGATAACCTCACTCTAAAACCTGCCTTATATAAACTTTCTTCCCGCCTAATTCAAGAAAAAGACCGGGAAACACACGTGTACCTCTCCTGAGCACACGTGAGCCTCCAGGTGTAGACCTAAGCTGCCTAGCTCCCCCAGAGATAGGGAAACTAGAAACTGCCCATCCTGCTGCTATCCCATGGGAAAAGGGGGGAGGCTTGAAACCGTTTTTTCCCCCCTTTTCTTACAATATCACTGATACAAAGTGCTGAAATTTTTTTAGAGGAAAAATAATAGTGCAACATTATCCTACTCAGTGTTGTGCAGTTGTCTTGTAATTCTACAGCTTAGGAATTAGCATTTTTTTGATAATGAAACCGGTATGAATTTTTATAATACAAAAACACCTTCAGGCATACCCTGTCAAGCTTACATTTTCAGGGTGGAATAAGAAAATATCAGATCTTCTCATATATGCAGACTGGCACAAACTAAATGAATCCATATATGCTACTCAGCTAAAATATATATTTTTTTAGATTTGAATAAAATAATGATGGCTTAGAATCTCTGTCAAATATTGCTGTATATGAATAGGTATATAAATGTGTATAATAATACATCAATATATGCTCATGAGCTAAAGAATAAGTGTAAATTAACATAAAATCAATAAATAAGTGCCAAAAAAAATTATTTAAGTTGACTGCTCTTAAAATGTGACTGTGCCTTTAAGGCCCCTTTCACATGGACGGATAGAATGGTGCTTTTAGCTGCTGATTTTACCGCAGCTAGAAGCACACAATGCTTTCCTATGACATCATTCACACACTACGGTTACCTGCGGTTTTGTTACAGCCATCCGTATGAAAGGGGCCTAAATGTGAAAATCAGTGTAAGAGCGCTACCCAACATTAAATTCAGTGCAAAATAAATGAATGTGATTACAACACCGTTAGTACCATTGTGAAACATAATCTAGCTAATAAATCCAATAATTCAATAAAGGATGATAAATTAAATGAATAAAATAAAGTCCACATAAAGTTCATAAACTTCCACAATCTTCATAGTGCAAATTCAGATTTTATTTATGCAAATAAAGTGCCAAGTGCTGAAACACATATTCCATGCAATCCATGCTCTGCCATGCAATTCCATGTAACCCTGCACCACGGCGTGGGGTTCCCCCCAAAAATCCATACCAGACCCTTCTCCGAGCAGGCAACCTGGCAGGCCGCAGGAAAAGAGGGGGGGCATGAGAAAGCGCCACCCCTCCTGAACTGTACCAGGCCACATGCCCTCAACATGGGGAGGATGTGGGGACAAGGGCCTCATCCCCACAACCCTTGCCCGGTGGTTGTGGGGGTCTCCGGCAGGAGGCTTATTGGAATCTGGAAGCCCCCTTTAACAAAGGGGAACTCCAGGTCCTGACCCCCCCTATGTGAATTGGTAATGGGGTACATTGTACCCCTACAATTTCACAAAGAAAAATTAAACATTTTAAAAACCACAGGAGACAGTTTGGGACAAGTCATTTATTAAAAATCAAAACAAAAAAAAAAAGGTATCAATGATGTAATCCTGTCTCGAGCGATCCGAAAAAAAAAACCCTGACACTAAGAACGATACCGCGTCATAGGAGGCGCCCGGCCGAATGACGCTCGCTTGGTGTGACAGCTCTTTTATAGATGAGGGTGGGGCCACCAGTCACATGCACAGATGACCCTTCTCTGACGCAAGGAGAAAGGCCTTTTTTCGTGAAATGGTAGGGGTACCCGTTACCAATTCAAATGGGGGGCGGGATGTGGAGGGGCGGGATGTGGAGTTCCCCTTTGTTAAAGGGGGCTTCAAGATCACGATAAGCCCCCCCGCCCGCAGACCCCCACAACCACCGAGCAAGGGTTGTGGGGATGAGGCCCTTGTCCCCATCAACATGGGCACATTTCCCCATGTTGAGAGCATGTGGCATGGTACGGTTCAGAAGGGGGGGCACTCTCTCATCCCCCCTTTTTTCCTGCGGCCTGCCAGGTTGTATGCTTGGATAAGGGTCTGGTATGGATTTTTGGGGGGAACCCCACATCATTTAAAACAAAAAATGGTGCAGGGTTCCCCTTTATATGCATACCATACCTGAATTGCCTGATATGGAATTTGGGAGGACCCCCACGCTTAATTTTTTAAATTTTGGTTCTGGGTTCCCCTTAATATTAATACTAGACCCAAAGGGCCTGGTAATGGACTAGGGGGGAACCCAAGCTGTTTTTTTTTCAATGAATTTTATCTTTATTGCTGGGACTCGGCAATTCATTATAGCTGTGAGTAATTTTAAATGACTTTCTTTCCTTTAGAAATGTAATTTTGTGCAGAGACTTTCTTAGCACGGGAAACATGCGCTACTTTACAGGCATACTATAGACACCCCCAGGTACAAAATTTAAAGGAATATTTATTTTATTGTTTCACTTTAAGCATTATTAAAATCACTGCTCCTGAAAAAACGTCCATTTTTAAAACTTTTTTTTGTATTGATAATTGATACATGTCCCCTGGGGCAGGACCCGGGTCCCCAAACACTTTTTATGACAATACCTTGCATATTAGCCTTTAAAAGGATTCCCATAGACTTTAACGGTGTTCGTGTGTTCGAACAAATTTTTTGCCTGTTCACATGTTCTGCTGCGAACCGAATCGGGGGGTGTTCGGCTCATCGCTAATTGCAATGAACATGGACATTGCAACATGTACACTACACCCTCTGTTCTACATAAGATAAACTCTTTTAATGGGTATTCTTTTTTGGTGATATTAGAGATAAACTTATTACATTTTTTGCCATTTAGATTAGTGTTCCTACACAAATAGCATCTTTTACACAGGAAAACAACCAGATCCCTCAATGTAGGTGCCTTCCTGTATATAAAACAAGGTTTCTATGGTAGGATGGTTAGTAGCTGTCTGTCCGCTCTGAGGAGTGACCAATGTTTTTAAAAAATATGTTCAATTTGTCTATGTTGAATGTTGTGACTCATGGGGACTTATTGATACTGAGTCGCTTTCCTCTCTTTATCTTATACAAGCCACGGATCATAATGGCAGCTATCCACTGGTATACAACTGTTTCTGTCTACTAGTTTAATCACTTCCCGCTCGGTCAATGGTCAATTGACATCCGGGAAGTGGTTCTGAAATCCTGACTGGACATCTATTGATGTCCTGCAGGATTACATGCCGACGCGCGCCCGTGGGGGCGCGCAGCACGGCCATCGGTGATGCGGGGTGTCACGCTGACACCCTGCATTTCCGATCTAGGTAAAGAGCCTCCGGCGGAGGCTCTTTACCACGTGATCAGCCGTGTCCAATCACTGCTGATCACAATGTAAACAGGAAGAGCAGAAGTCTAACACGTGATTAGAGGAGAGCCGATCGGCCGGCTCTCCTGACAGGGGGGGTTCGCTCTGATTGTTTATCAGCACAGCCCCCCCTCGGATGCCAACACTGGACCAACAGGGAGTGCCCCCACGGTGAAAATTGGCTTGGGCAGGATGGTGCGTAAGTGCCTGGTATGGAAGTGGTTAAAGAATATTGTTGTTATTAGATTCTCTTCTAGTTGTATTTCCAAATCCAGAAAATTAATTGTCTTCTCATGAATTGCATATGATAATTTGATATTTTTCTGATTGTTGTTTAACTCTTCGAAGAATTAAATCAAACTATTCCGGTCATCATTCCAGATACAGTGCAATTGTCTATAAATCTATTGTACATTATCAGTTGTATGGGGATATTGGAATAAATGACTTCTTCTTCCCATTTTGCCATAAAACATTGGCAATTCTCGGTGCATACTAAATAATTGTGTTGTAGTCCAAAAGCTAAGCACCTCAAAATTAATATTTTTTGCTTTGAAATAAGATTGCTGAATGTATCCATAGCCCATCTAGAGGCTTGAATAGCTTCCTCATAATTTATAATCGTATACAAGGAAGACACATCCACTGTAGCTATCAGGTAATTCTGTTGCGGGTTGATTTCAATAGTGTTCAGTATCTGAATTACATGTTTAGTGTCCCTTAGATAGGAGCATGTATGTGCTACCAAAGGCTGTACAAATCTGTCCACATATTCTCCCAATGTTGCATTAATGGATTGGATTCCATTAATTATTTGTCTCCCTGGAGGTTTGACTTGGTCCTTTTTTAGGCACCGTATAAATTATCGGTACGGGTTTCCGGTATTAGATATTTTTCTTCCTTCTTGGTTCATGGGGCAACAATAGTTTTTTATACAATTTCAACGTTTTTTTAGCAATCATATTTTTGGACATTTTATATGTGTTTGCAGTAATATGCACTGTGTATTATTATTTTAGTGCACTATTAACCTTATTCAATAATTATCTTGTGGTGTCAGAGCACATTTGAATAGCTGCAGCTGAAAACATATTAGCGCTTAAGTTACCCCTTTTTAAATGTTTATGAATTTATTGTTAATCATTTTTTTTTGTAATTAAATTAATAAGCTCTTTGCTATTCTTAATATAGGATGGGAAACTTCTTGCAATTGGCTGCAGGAAGTGATCCAAATATTCTACCATTCTATAGAAAATTGAGTCAATTCCATTGATAATGGGTCGACCAGGAGGGTGAGTTTTATCTTTATGTATTTTCGGAATTTAGTATATAACCGGTATTTTGGGGGCCTCAGGAATGAGGTACCTGGTTTCTCTCTTATATAAAATGTTCTCTTTATGTGCCTTCTTAACAAATTTTGTTAGCTGTGTTTTGAATTTGTTAGTAGGGTCCCTTTTAAACTTTTCACATGCATTTTCACCTGAAATTAATCTATTTAGTTCCTTGTGGTAATCGTCCTTTTCCAAAATGACCATTGCTCCCCCTTTGTCTGACGGTCTAATTACTAAGTTTTTAATATTCTCTAGCTCCTCTATGCCATGTTGAATGTTCAAATCTTCTTAGCCTGGGTGAATAATCATATTTTCTATTTCCTGTTCCATCATTAATTTAAAAACATCTAAACATTGGTTATTGCCATATTTCGGGTTCAGCAAAGATTGTATCAGATTCTACTTGATTTCCCTTTTTAATGGTAATTTTTTTTTTTTAATACTGCAAGTCCATGTACACATCAAATTTGTTGATGTTTTTGGGTGGGGCATACTTCAATCCCAGTTTAAGTGCCCTCATCTCATCATCTGAAAAGATGCCCTTGCTGAGGTTGAATATACCCCTACTTAGGTTTGCATTTTTCTTTTTCCCTTTTGATCCCTCTACATCCTGTCCACTTACATTTTCTCTGGATCCATAATGGTAATTTATGTTCCTCCCTTCGTAGTTAGGGCCCCATTTGGTGGGGGACAATGGCTGTAGTCCATACTCCTCCCTTCGTAGATTGGTCCCCTGTACAGAGGTGACGGGGTGGGTAGGGAGGACCATAGTGATAACCCCTTCCCCTGGCTCTCGTATTTCCTCTCCATGGGGGTCTATGAATTACCATTCTGTACCCCCAGAAAATATAAGAGGAGAGGATGTAGAGGGGTCAAAGGAAAAAAAAAAGGAATGTAGGGGTATATTCAACCTCAGCACTAACATTAGGCAAAAAGACGCAATCAAAACCATAGAATGGTCTTTACCCACTTCTGTAACGGCCCATAGTAATATGATTCTACTTGATTTGAATAAAGAAAATAAAGCAGATAGAATGGCCCAGCCAATCGCCTGACTTAAGTCCAATAGAAAATCTATGGAAAGAACTAAAGTTCAGAGCACATAGAAGAGGGCCACAGAACCTTCAAGATTAAAAGACTGTGTGGAAGAATGGGCCAAAAATGGGCCATGCATGCGACTAATTTCTCCATAAAGAAGGTGTCTTGTAGCTTTCATTATTAAAGGATTTTGTGCAATTTTATAAAATTTCAGTTCGAGTGTTCAATACTTTTTCCCTGTGTCATTCTATTTTATTACACTTAACTTAATTTCTGAACATCTTTGTTTTGGTTTCTTTGTATGCATTGATTGCAAGGATTGTTATGGACATGTGGTGAAAAATGAGTGTCAATGGCACTTTTAGAAATATATTTACCTAGAAAAATGGTGACGTGTTCAATACTTATTTTACCCGCTGTATATCTATTTATTATGTTAACATAAAAAAAAAGCGTTTGGAAGCATTAAGCTTTACATCACAATAAGAATCCAAAAGGTACACAGAATGAACGTTGAATGGGACGTAAATGCGTTCATAAGTAACTGTTAATTTTCAATATTAGGATATTTGGTTGTGCCTT
Source organism: Rana kukunoris (assembly GCA_029574335.1). Classification (NCBI taxonomy): domain Eukaryota; kingdom Metazoa; phylum Chordata; class Amphibia; order Anura; family Ranidae; genus Rana; species Rana kukunoris. The sequence continues at coordinate 499,788,518 of CM056049.1, read as the reverse complement.
TTATCTATATTCTCGTCTTTAATTTTACATTTTTGTAATTCTATTTCAATATTTTGTGTGTGTGTGTATATATATATATATATATATATATATATACTATATGGGCCAGATTCATGAAAGGTTACGCTGGCGGATCGAGTGATCCGCCAGCGTAACAGTGGCTTTGAGCCGGCGTTTCTGTTTTCTGTAACCAGAAAACAAGAAACGCCGGGTTGAAGTTCCGATGCGAGCAGCGTAACTGAGTTTCGCCATCGCATCGTTACTTCAACTTAAAAATGGCGCCGGGGGCGTTCCCGCCGATTTACGCTCAAAAAATATGTTAATGAGCGGAAATCGGCAATTCACGATCGAAATCCGGCGCGACGCAGTGACGTTACGACGTTTCCGGACGGGATACGCGGCGCATAGATATACCTACATGGGGCTGGAGTATCCTATGTTAGGTATAGGCGTCGTCATCGCGTCGGGAAAAAAAAAAAAAAAAACGTCGCTTGCGTAAAACGGTCATGAATGGGAATGTGACGTCATTGACGTTCATTCACAGATTTTGGAGCATGCGCACGGGGATGTTTTGACACTCGACGCATGCGCAGTACGTCGGCGGCGGGATCGCGCGTAGTTAGCATACTACACGCCCCGTACCCGCGACATTTGAATTCCGCCGGCTCATTTGCGATGCGCTGCCGCAACTTTAGGAGCAAGTGCTTCGTGAATGACAGCACTTGCTCCTAAAAATTCGGCAGCGCAACGCAAATCAGAAGCGTTACTCCAGAGCAAAGATGCTCTGGAATACGTGAATCTGGCCCTATATATATATATATATATATATTATTATTATTATTATTTTTCATTATTGCATTTCTGTGTGTGTGTTTTCTAGTAGCTGAAGTGCTATAAGCTTTTCAACCACAAGATGGAGCTGTGTCCTGGTGCATTGTTGTTAGATATAGCAAAGATTTTTTTTGAGAATTACTAATTATTATGATATTCTTAATTGATTTTAAGATATTTTTTCTCTCTTATTATTATTATTTGTAACATTTAAATATATGTTTCTGCTTGTTTCTCTTGAATTGGGAGGCTCGCTGGTTCTACTTCCTGTGTGCACAGTTCAAACATATCCCACGAGTACAGGAGTATCTCCTCTTCTTTCCTTTCTGTGGAACACAATTAATGCTGCAGCTACCGCCCCGGTTGTCTTGTATATACATTGAGATGACGTGTGCTAACCATACAACTGACAACGTTATTGATGACGAAACATGTAGGAGGAGTCTTGACATGTGACGTCATCACACACCTGGATGCAGTGGCCATTTTGATGGTTGTAAACTTAGGATTCTTTTGCATTGATTCTTGATTTGATTTTATACTGAGTGTACTACTTTTTATATAATAAACTTAATTGAAAATACTACACTATGATATTCCCCTTTTATTCCTCTATACCTTCATGGGAATATTAAGGATATCTCTGGCAGTGGAAGAGCATCTAATTAGGAGTAGCTGGGTGATTCAATTCCAGTGACCCCCATTCCAGGATCATTTTGAACATGCTTGTCTGACCTTTCTTGGTGGGGGATCCACATTGAGGGGTAAGAGGCAGAGTGAAAGGGTGCTGGTGACATATTTTTTCTGGATACGCCTTCTATCTCTCAATATTGATTGCTACCTTTCAACCTATATTTGAAGCAGGATTGGGAATGCTTTTATATGGACTGATCAAATATATGTAAATTGGACTTTATAATCAGATTTGTTTGGTTCTAAAAACTGCACCTATGTTATACTATTTTCTTTTATGTTGTTAATGCAGCATTTATGTGCCAGCAGCTTCTGTACTTGTATTACTTAACCTAGTGCAGCCTATATTGTACATTAAAGTTTTGTATTATTTTTAGCTTTGGTTTGACTTTGTCTAGGTTTGTTTTGGTTTTCATTATACACTATTTAGGATGTGGTGCCCTAAAGTGTTACTAAACTCACACCAGTAAAATCAGTCTATATATGCAGTTTATACTCACTGTGGATCCTAAGGGTTTAATCCTCTGCATTGCATAAAAAAGGCTGTCTGGTCATGTCTTCTCTGATCCTCACTTGCTTCCATAGTCCCCATACCAGCTCTTGATAGTACAGAGCCTCGAAGGCACTCTGCACATGGTCAGTTTGGTGTGTACTGCTAGAGATTTTTTTTTTTTTGATCAGCACATGGCCAATCAGCACTGTTCAGACAGAGGGTCAGGGGTCATGCAGCCTCATAGGACAGTCAGAGCAGAATGAAAACTCCTACAAGCTTTAACCACACACTCATAGAAGTCACAAGACTGCTATACAGTATAATTGCAAATCCATGTTATGTGTACTGTGGGAGACCAATTATAGTGAATGCAGGGTCCTGGGTTTAGTAACACTTTAAAGGGATTGTAAAGCTTTGCGTTTTTTTCACCTGAATGCATCCTATGCATTCAAGTGAAAAAACATCCGATGCTTACCAGCCCCCCATTTACTTACCTGAGCCCTCAAAAGTCCCACGCCGTGAACGCGCCGGCTACTGGCCCCAGTCTTCTCTTCATTGGAGATTGATAGCAGCGCAGCCATTGGCTCCTGCTGCTGTCAATTTTATCAATGACACGGTGCACCAGGGTGCGGGGCCGAGTGATACAGTTGGCGGCTATGGCCCCAGAAGACCAGGATCGGGGGGCCACTCTGTGCAAAACGAACTGCACAGTGGAGGTAAGTACAACATGTTTGTTATTTAAAAAAAAATCTTTACAACACCTTTAAGCAACACATTATTATATTATTATTATTATTATACAGGATTTATATAGCGCCAACAGTTTACGCAGCGCTTTACATCAGGGAAGACAGTACATTCACAATACAAATCAAAACAGGAGGGATCAGAGGGCCCTGCTCGTAAGAGCTTACAATCTAGAAGGGAGCTTCAAGTGGAACAAAGGGTAGTTATCTGTGGAGGATGTACTCAAATGAAAAGTGCAGTTGCTAGGTGTGGGAAGGGTAGGCTTCTCTGAAGAGGAGGGTTTTCAGGGATCCTCTAAAAGCTAATAGAGAGGGAGATAGACGGATAGATTGGGGTAAGGTGTTCCATAGGCTTGGAGAGGCTCTGGAAAAGTCCTGGAGACGAGCATGGGAGCAGGTGATGAGAGAGCTAGAGAGTAGGAGGTCTTGAGAAGAACGAAGAGAGCGATTAGGTTGGTATTTAGAGACTAGGTCAGTGATGTAGCTGGGGGAAGAGTTGTGGATGGCTTTGTAGGTAATTGTTAGTAGTTTGAATTTAATTTGTTGGGTGAGCGGAAGCCAGTGGAGGGATTGGCAGAGAGGAGCAGCAGAGACAGAGCGGTTGGTAAGGTGGATGAGTCTGGAAGCAGCGTTCATGATGGACTGAAGAGGAGATAGAGTGTGCAGTGGTAAGCCAGTGAGAAGGGAGTTGCAGTAATCAAGGCGAGAGATGACCAGGGAGTGAATTAATAGTTTTGTGGTGTCACTGGTTAGAAAGGGGCGTATTTTGGAGATGTTGTGAAGGTTAAGGCGGCAATTTTTGGACAGAGATTGAACGTGAGGTTTAAAGGACAGTTGAGAGTCCAGGACTACACCTAGAACCTTGACATGTGGGGATGGGCTAATAGTTGTGCCATCAATTTTGACAGAGAGATCAGGGGAAGAGACACGTGGGGGAGGGAAAATGATAAGTTCCGTTTTGGATAGATTGAGTTTGAGAAAGTGGTGCGACATCCAAAGTGATATATCTGATAGTAAATTAGTGATACGGGAGGAGAATGAAGGAGTGAGTTGAGGGGTAGAGAGGTAGATTTGAGTGTCATCAGCATAGAGATGATATTGGAAGCCATGGGAGGCTATCAGCTGACCCAGGGAGGAGGTGTAGATCGAAAATAGGAGAGGTCCAAGAACAGAACCTTGGGGGACCCCAATGGAGAATGGAAGAGGAGAGGAGGAAGTAGAATTGTAAGTAACGCTGAAGGTACGGTTGGATAAGTAAGAAGAGAACCAGCGAAGAGTACAGTCACAGAGGTGGTGGAGTTTTTTGAGGAGGAGGGGATGATCAACTGTATCAAAGGCAGCAGAGAGGTCCAGGAGTAGGAGCACAGAATAGTGTCCCTTAGTTTTGGCCATTAGTATATCATTTGTTAGTTTTAGGAGAGCAGTTTCTGTGGAATGTTGAGGACGAAATCCAGACTGAAGGGGATCAAGAAGGCTATTATCAGCAAGGTGGACGCTCAGTCAGTTGTAGACTAGACGTTCAAGGAGTTTGGATAAAAAAGGGAGCAAGGATATGGGGCGTAGGTTGTCAAGATTGGATGGGTCCAGTGAGGGCTTTTTAAGTATGGGGCAGACAAGTGCATGTTTCAAAGAGTTAGGGAAGATTCCAGAAGAGAGGGAGAGATTGAAGATGTGGGTTAGAGAGTGTAGAATAGAGTCAGAGGGTGAACGTAGCATTTGCGAGGGAACAGGATCCAGAGCGCAGGTGGTAAGATGTAATTTAGTGACCTCGTCTATGGTCTATATTATACATTTTTTGTTCAACATGGCATGTTCATGGCTGCTTGGCAACATGGTGTAATCATAAGTGGAAATTGTATGTTTGCTAAGCATTTGGGAACCTTCAGCAGCAACTGAAAATAAATGATTGCACATGACAGCTTGTCAGCATGATTAAGAGGTTTAAATGAATTAATGATTCATCTCTCCTCACAGTTGATGACTTTTTTGTCCAATACTATAAAATAATAAAAAAAAAAATAGATGTTGTTGTAGGAATAAATATTGAGCCTTGATAATAAAACATCTGCACCAGGGCTGTGGTCCAGGCTTGCCGTTAACATGGGTTTGAGGTGAATCCTGCTGGTTTGAGATCCATATCCATTGTTTAAGTGAATAATTGTGCATATTTACCAAGGAGAATATCTTTAAACCATAATGTACTGTATGGACCTTGAACTACGGCCAGCAGGGGCAATAGGAGACATCTGTGTTAGCCAGTCCCCTTCCTATAAAAGTGAGTGGGGGGCAGTTATACTGTCAATGAATTGGAATCTGTAGCAAGGAAAGCAATATGGAAAGCTGATGAACTGCATAGGGAGGTCAGTTAGGAAACGGCATGGCTGCAGCTGCTGCTCAGTGTATTCAAACAGCAGTGAGAGCTGCTGTCAAAATACTGTGTCCCGGGGGTGGGGGGATTCCTCCATCCAAAAAAGCAAAGTGAACCTGTAGGTTTTTCCCTTCAGCCCACCAGTTGAAGGCAAAACTGTCTATGCCCAGCTATAGATTTGAATGAGTGCTATTTATTTAACCTCTTCCCAACCCCGTAACACAAATGCAGCATGTGTTCACGGCAGTTTGAGGTTGTGTGCTGAGAGCGCACTTTCCGAAAACTGACTGAGCAGTTTCCAACAGCTCCCAGTCACAGCATGAAATGCTCCCAATCATGCCAATGCTGTGAGAGCCAATCTCATTAAAACCCATACCAACCAAACCATACCAAACTGATTGTGGACAACAGTGCAGGACAGGATGAGTGTTAGCTTTTACAAAAAGGCACATGTCCATGATGTTTAAACTTGTTGAAAATAATCAAAAAGGATTTCATGTGTATTGTATATTGATATCACCAGTCCTAAAGTCAGCAAACGTTTTATGCTAAATTCAAGTACAGAAACTGAGATATCAGTAAACTAAATCTATTCAATGACATATGTACATTTTTTTTTTACACAATAACAAAAAAAGGGCTTTGTTTATGCTGATAGCATGGACATAATTGTCACTTAAGACTTCAGCTTGAATTTCATGAATTTTTATGTCCCGAGTCAAATTTCAGGGTTAATTTTGGTGGTGTGGTTTTCCCAAAGGCTTCTGGAACCCCTGTGACATCAAAAAGATTAATCAGACAAGCTAGAGCTTCCTCCCAGCATTCCTCTCTCTTTACTGTAGCTAAGAGGAAGAAGGCAATGTAGGGAAAATGGAATAGCAGATGGCACCAGACTAAGAGCAGTAGTATAGGAACACTTTATTAAAAAGACAATTGGCAACTCACATTTGGAACATCAAGCAATAGCATATCTTCATTATGTAGTGGCCTGCTTCCGTGTAGCCTGTTCAGTGTGGACTGGAAGCACATTGCTGTGACCGCCAGCCAGGTAATCTGCAGTTGTGAAAAGATCCAGGAAGTCCTGCGAACCATACTGGAATGCACAAGGGTGCTTGACAGGATGTGATATCACCGCCAGTGGAGCCTGAAGCAGATAGGCATGGTTACCCATTTCAGAGCCCTTTGGCTTCTTTGTCAAACCATTTGGTGGCATGTAGATAGTGTACATTTATTCACACTGTGAGCAGAGCTAACTTGGGTGCAGAGCCAAACTCAAAGCAATATCTTACTCTCTGTACTTCAGTTTTGTTAAATGAATGGGTCATGTTACTTGCTACCTACACCAACTTATATTCTTACCTTGCCACTCCAAGGTACCTGCCAGGCCCAACCTCTGACTAATATCTAAAGCTGGCCATAGACAGATAGCTTTTTTTTTGTTCTTACCTGCTGTGCTTCCCAGGCAGGAACATCATGGGTAGTCCTTAAAATGGAGCTCCACCCTAAAGTGGAACTTCCGCTCATTGGATCCCCCCCCCCTCCGGTGCCACAATTGGCACCTTTCAGGGGGAGGGGGGACAGGTATCCTTTCCCACTTCCGGGAGTCTGGCCACGCCTGTGAGGTCACCGCGGGGCTCCTTTCTCCTCTCCTGGCCTCCGGGCTAATAGGAGAGAGGAGGGGGACTTGCACATGTGCAGTAGGGTTCCCGGCATGAAGCCGAAAGGCTACACTGCCGGGTTCCCTTACCTGCAATGACGGCAGCAGTGTAGCCTGGACTCCGGGTAAGTGTCCATTTATTAAAAGCCAGCAGCTGCAGTATGTGTAACTGCTGGCTTTTAATAAAACAAATAATTCCCCGACCTCCTCTTTTTAATACTGTATTTTCTATTATAAATAGGTGGTTTGTGTAGTAACTGCTGAGCTTTCTCCTGGAAAGTTGTCTTTGGCTATGAGTAAACTCTTTAATGCTAAATAATATCCAATGCATTGTTTAATTGATATTTATTACAGATCCGTGACACAAAGGCATTTATTTATTTATTTCAGGTATAGTTTCATTAATGTTTACATACTAATATAATAAAAATGTCCATGTCATTTTCCTTTTAAACGTCATGATAATTTTAGCTCTGAAAAGTGTGCCAGAAAATATTTATTTCTTTAAAAAAAAAGGTTACTTTATCGCTATAGCTCTTGACACATATAATGACATTCTTCTTTTCAGCAACATCTGGTTTACAAGAGTTAACAATTTATTACATCATAATACATACAGACCGGATGATCCTTAGGCTTAGTTCACACATATGGCCCTTCAATGCTGCTTTTTGTTGGCGTTTATTTTCTCCCAACGAGCAAGAGAAAAACAACAAGCACATTTGTGCCGATGAAAGATTTGCTTCCCGTGTTTTTCTTCTTTCAGCAAGAGAACGACAGAAACATAAGTAGAACCAAAAAAGCTACACGTTTACACAAGCCTTAAAGAGTGATTTAAGCAATTGTCTGGAATAGCTTTCTGTACAGTGTTTACACAAAACATGGGTCAGGAATAACGGCATCTCTACTTTTTTCTATAGCACAATGGAAACACTGGAGGCTGCCTTTTATTATAGGAGGGCAAATTAAAAAATAACTATTATTTGTTCATCTCAAATACTCAAAGAAGAGAACATTTTGTGGGCTACATTTATTGAAATACTACAATCACATGGAAACTTGACAGAGTTTTTCTCAAATACAAAACTTTTCATTGTAAGGACACGTTAACTTCCCAAGACTGACACGATTCGTAGTAACGTTCGTCTTGTAAATAAAACACCCTCTGGGCACATTGAAAATGCAATTTTGAAGTATGTCGTAAATCAAAAAAAAAGTCATAAATATTTACACTCAAACGACTTTTTTTTATATATTGCTCTTAGAGAAGAATAAGATGAAGCATATTCTAAAATATATATTTATCTAAACTAATTAGAAATATCTGACCTAACAAGAAAAAACATTTTTTGTTGCTATTCCATAGAACAATGCAATTAAAAAACACAATATTTTATTGGTTAGTCAATGCAAATAACTTTTTCCACTGTGGAATAATGGGTAAAATGCACAATAATACCCAGCATGCATTTGGGTCACACATCACTGTTATGTTCAGCGTCTCCAAGGATTAGCATGGATTGATAATTCAGTGGGTCAGTTATTCGGATTAATCCTTCTGTGCTCAAGCTGGAAAATCCTCTAAACCTGCAGTTTTGTGTATCCTAGGAGAGGAGCAGGAGGTTTAGAAACATGTATTGCTTCAAATAAATGGTACTTAAGACGTGTAACCATTACATTCCAACATACTTTATGATAACCTAAATATAAAAAAAAATGCATTCATAACGTTGACCTTTAGAAATCTGCAATTGATATATGAATACAAAAATAAGCTGTGAGTTTTAATTCAGATTACGGTAACTCAATGCATGAACAGTTTATCTGCAGCCTATCAAATAGCCATGTTTAGGAGATTTTAAATTGATAGGGGTTGATTGAAGGCAAATAGGCTGTTTAATTTGCAAGGCATCTTGCCCCTGAACTTAGTGAAGGTAGTGAAGTTTGAATTTGCAAAGAATACCCAATCACAAGAAAACAGCATTTGTGCTTGCACAAGATTGAATGATGGAAGTCAGCAAAGCTTCACCCTGTTCACTAAGCTTTAAGGCAAATGCACTTGCAAAGGGCAAATTTCCCTGCAAAATAAATATCCTATAGCTTTTAGTAAATTAGCCTCGCTGCAACAAACTATGTGACTTTGGGACTTGCAAAGTTAAACATGTTATACTCTGTTGTAAAACACATGGTCCCACCCGCTGCATATTGACTACAACTTAGCAATCACACAATGCCAAATTAATAAGGCAGACCAGATGACCCCATCTACTGGTTATAAAATGGTTCTCACAAGACTTGCAGACAGCTAGAGCAATGCAAATCCAAAATATAAGATATCTTCTGTATTTCTGACATACACACACGGGTCGAATCTCGGAATTGAGTCGGCCGATGTCTCCCAACATTCGGCTTGTATGTACTAGGCATAACTGATATGACTTGGTTTTGTATCATATATCATCATCATATATGTAATATTACTCCTTTTAATAAGCCAGCTATCTATACATCTGAAGTCTCAGATGTGACATGGCAGTAATGTAAATTCGAATCATGTGATCTAAATAATTTTTTCATATTTTATATAATTTATTATGATTTAATAATATCAATTTCACCAGAATATTTGTTTGCATTTCTATATATTGATATAGCAGTTATTTAGTTTCAATCTGGGAGACATTTACAATATATGTCTTGGGAAAATAGGGATACTGCATATTCATGATCAAGATCTGGTTTATTGCATTTAAACCACTGAAAGATCAATTCTAATTGGTTATCAAATTACTGCATTTAGCACCTTCTTCTTTGCATGGCTGAGTAAGCCATCAGCCATATTCAATAAAAAGTTCTACTAATTCTTTACTTATTTGGAGTAAAATTAAATGATCTCTTCAAAGCCCATTCACTGCCCACCCTCCCAGATAGCAAGCAATTGAGCTACAAATTTGAAAATGACTTGCTAAGCTCTTGCTAGACTTGTTAGGCTTCACAAGTTTGTTGCAAAATTGCAGCAAATCCATATTAGATGACTTCAGATCAACTTTCTTTGCAAACATTCTGCAAATCTGCTGCAAGTTTTGGTTCAGTTATGTTGTGCAATAGTCATCCCACCACAGGGGTCACTGTGACTTGCAGAGCTCTTGCTGTAGACGCACGACTGCAACTTTATTGCTAGAGACTTGCCACGCAAATTTGCTACAAATTGAAAACATTTCAACAAGAACTAGTAGAAATGTGTAGCAAGTTACCAGACTTACAATTCAACACTGCCACAAATTTATGACAAGTTATCCTTGCTATCTGGGCTATACTCAAATTCACAGTGCTCCCCCACCACTCTTTTTTTTTTTTTATCACTGCCATCTCATGCGATACTCTGTGCCTCTGGGTATACAGGAACATACAACCTTTTCTCATATTGTCCTGCTTATCCTCAACAGCAAATCGTAAAGCCTAAACACTTTTATTTGATGAAGTGGATAGCATTATTTCCCCTATGTGAACCCTGATGCCAGCCAACACCCGGTAATTTGCTTTGGCTGCGAGAGAGGTAGAGCAGTGAGGGAGAACTGTGAAGGACAGCGTCTTGCTACAAAATTCCAGAAAATATTAATTTCATAGCACAGCCACAGTTCCCCATCCTCCTGCCATGTCTTAGCCTTTCACTCATTTGGGAGCTTCTAGTCCACAGCTATTCCACCCCTCAACATCCTGCACAACCCTTTATGCAGTTTTTGTATCAGGCCTTTTAGATGTCTACATAAAAGAGGCTTTTCACAGGTAAATAATATTAATAAAAATATGCAAAATGTAAATAAAACATTCTAGCTGATTGTGATGCATGGTCTGGCAACAGGATCTATTTAAGAGGTCCAATGACCAAAAGCACCAATCATAACATTTTGTTATAGGTTATTGCAATAAAGTATTAACACTTAAAGGAGAAGTAGGGCCAAAGCTCCTGTGGTTCACAGGCGTTCACTTTGTTCTGCACTCCTGTGACCTGCCAACAGCTAAAGTCCACTGTCGGCGGACGACACAGAGCTGGTCCAGGCTTTGAAGAGATAGTAATTTCAATGTCAGGATCCACCCAGATGCCTGGACCAGCAGCTGGCTCAGCCTCTCAGCGATTCACTGAGATCTTGAACCAGCCACTACAGCCCTCCTGCACAGCCCGGAACTCCAGTGCTGGAAGGGAAGAACAGAGAGCTGGTAACTGTCAGTCACCGCACTCTCTGCTTACTGAAGACCAAGAACTGAGCGATAAGTAGGCTTTGATTGCTCAGTTTTCAGTCTTAGCGGTGGCAGGGAACAGATGCAGCTTCACAGTGATGCTGCATCCACTTAAGTGAGTATAAATGTTTAATGTTTTAATACCTATACTTTGGTAATGGCCTTTGCTATTCCTTCTCTTATCCCATCCAACAGTACCTGAGCATAGATGCTGTTGGAAGTAAATTAACCCATATTGGAAAAAGAAAAAAATTGCATATATTACGTTTTTGCATTTGAGTCTGCAGAGCATTCCAACTGAGACCAGTGGATCGTGAATGCAATACACAGGCTCTGGCAGACTAATCCTTCATCCCTAGGTCCGTGACAAGTAATGGACTTTCAAGTGGTATTAAACCCCAAAAAACAACATTTATTATATTACAGCTTACCAGTTCTTAGGTGTGATGGCTGCCTTATTTTTAAGGCGGCGTACACACGACCGAGGTTCTCGCTAGAAACCAGCTGGGAGCTGCATTCCAGCGAGAACCTCGGCCGTGTGTACGCTCCTGGCTCACCCCGCCCGTCCGGAATCCCGTCGAGCGAATAGAGAGCAGGCTCTCTATTTGCTCGACGGCCCGTCGGGATGAATGGCTGGTTGCCATTCCCGACGGGCGGGTCGCCGATTTCGACGGCCGGGCGAGAACCGTTGAGGTTCTCGTACGTGTGTACGCCGCCTGAGGCTTTATTTTTTCTATTTTTATCTGATGAGCCAGTCAGTTGAGCACCTTTCACAAATGTGGACTGTTTGTCCATTTTTCATCCATCCATTGATGGAAGGAAAATTGACATCAATGACATCAATGCATCTCTATGGAAAAACGGATGTAAATGGTTGATCATCCATATATATCCACTTCCGTCAACATCCGTTTTTTGGAACGGATCAAATCCCTATTTATTTATTTTAAACGAATGTAAACAGACAAACAGTCCGTTTTACATGAAAAAATTTACTTTGGCCCCTTTCTCATGGGTGCCTCCACCAAAGCAGAATCCACTTGCTCAGCTGATCCACGCTGAGCAGGCGGATGACAAGTCTGTTTCTACTATGTAGCATGGACATGGGCACAGTCCTGCTCTCCTCTATGGGGCAATCGGATGGAAACACCTGTCAATTTCAATCTGATGCCATCTGATCCAATCTGCCAGATGGATGGGGAATAGAATCACCATCCGTCTCTTTTTGGCGGACAGGATCGGATCATATACCGGCGGGTGTCAGCAGACAGATGTAAGATGACAACCGCCACACCATATCAGAGACTGTAAGGCCAGATCCGGTCCGCCTGAAAAACTGACAGGCAGACCTGATCAGACAGCCTGTGTGAAAGGGGCCTATGTCTGTTGTTCAGCAGGAATCGGCTGAGATTCGAACTGTGTATGGCCTGCCTAGGACATAAGTCTGTATCTATAAATGACATAACTTTTTATGGTTTTAAACTTGTTTTTTTGCTAATACAGAGGACTTTTTGACAATGGAGCAATACTAAGCCTTTTATTTTTAGAAAAGGCAGAGTGCAGACTGGGATCTTCAGCAATATTTATTACTGCATGTAACTAATGAGTGATGGGGGTGGGTAGTCTCGCTTCATAATGCATTAGAGCTCCATTCGTAAGAAATAGGCGACACATGCTTTACTTACTCCCTGGTCATGGTCCAGTGCAATATTGGTGTATTGTGAATAAAAAAGGATACAGGAGCCCTCTTCTAAAGTGACATGAGTCTATTTAGGGTGGCTAAGACTGACCTGGTAAATGGTTAAAATAACTCCTTTACCAGCAAAATTCAGAGGACAAATTATTATTATTACAATATAAGGAGATAGTACAGATACAATACTATTCAATGATTTGAAGGGCCCTGCTCATGAGAGCGTACAATCTAAAAGATTCCAGGTAACTTTTTTGTTATCAAAGAAGAAGCATTTAACTTATTTCACTTCCCTTTGACTGACTTTCACTATAAATTGACTTTGATTTTGAGTTTTAACTTCAGTGTCTGATGAATACTACAACAGAAATGAGGGGAATTGCAGACTTTGCCAGATTTACCTGATTTAGTTTAAATATAGTAAATAAGGCCCTAGCTTTATTTTTAAAATGTAAAAAAAACACCATCAAATAAGGAGACCCATATTCCTTACCAACACCCCTATATAGAATAGGAAAGAAAGGAATCCCCCAGGGTTGGGCTTTAACGGTGACAACTTTTTAAATTAGAAGCGTAGTGATAGTAATAAAAGTTTATTATTCAATAAATACAAAACATGTAAATATTACATGGTTAGGTGTCTGACTTGTCCACAGGGGTTCATTCAGGCCCTACGCATTTAGAGACCTTGTCTCTTCATCAGGGGCCAGTGTCCGTGGGGGTCACACCGTCACCATGTATATGAACTCATGACTGAGCCGGCAAACATCTAGGCAGTGGCAAACGAGGCCCCTTAGAACTGGAAAGTAGGGGCACCCAGTAGGACAGCAAGACCTCCCTCTCTCCACTTTTCAGTGGTTATGCTAAACGAGCACAACCACTGAAAAGTGTATCCAGACGCTCACTTCTGACATCTCTGGCCACTACCCAGTAGTGCACCCTTCTCCAAAGTTTATAGGAGTGCCAGGTGCGCTTTGTGCACTGTTGTGACAACCTTGGGCTTGTTTGGAGAGAGGGAGGTCTTGCTGTCCTACAGGGTGCCCCTACTTTCCAGTTCTAAGGGGCCTCGTTTGCCACTGCCTAGATGTTTGCCGGCTCAGTCATGAGTTCATATACATGGTGATGGTGTGACCCCACACGGACACTGGTCCCTGATGAAGGGACAAGGTCTCGAAACGCATAGGGCCTGAATGAACCCCTGTGGACAAGTCAGACACCTATCCAAGAACCTTGATTTTTAATATTTACATGTTTTGTATTTATTGTATAATAAACATTTCTTACTATCACTACGCTTCTAATTTAACAAGTTGTTACCGTTAAAGCCCCACCCTGGGGGATCCCTTTCTTTCCAGTGGTAAGCTAAAAACACTGCCTCTGCCACTTTAAACTGCCAGGCAGCATTGTCAGCCCTGCTTAAATTCTGCTGAACTACAGAATACCTCCTCTTATGCTATGCAGACAAGGGTAGGGGGATGTGTTCTGTAGTCCAGCAGAGGAAAATAGGGAAGGGGTTGACAACATTGCTTGGGATTTTTAATACCACAGATGTAGTATTGTCAGCTCATTACAGTAAATTAGAGGTTCACTGGATTTCTGGCAGGATTAACAGGTATTTTGTATGTATATTGAGTGTTTGCAAAGGGGAAACCCATAGGGAGATTTGCAATCAGTGCAGAGATGTACAGCATAGGTTTTTGTGTCCAGACATACACTTTAACGTAATATATGAAATTCAGAGCAACCTGTTATTAATAATGCATAAAAACTATTTAGGGGAATGATAAGATCTTCACGTTAAAGCAATCAGATTCTGGCATGTCTGGACAATGAGCAGGACACACACAAAGTTGCCACTGTTATATGCTAGGGTGGAAGATAAGCATCAAACTAACAAGCAAACGTAAATAACAGTTATTCACATACCTTATGCAATAGAATGTACTATGCAAGTACTTGAATGTTCACCCTCACTTCTTGTACTTGTACGGTGTATGCTCCTCAAGCTTCCTCCGCCATATCTCCTCTTCCGCCAAAGCGCTAAGCATCCAATAGGATCTCCTGATGCTTTGGCCAATTGAAAAACAGGTCTCACAAACCTGCTTCCTGATTGGCGGGGAGGAACTTTAGTGTGAAAATAGCAAAATTCCATTCGCTATGGTCACACAACTGGATGGCCTTGAAATGCAATGCTCTGCGCTCCGAGGCCATCCTTTTTTGAATCCTATTAGAGCCTCTGTCCGGTTAATTTGCACTGAACTTTAAAAGAGGATTACTCAGCGCTGGATTAACTCTGTGTGGCAAGACTGGGCACAGATGATAGGAAATCTTATAGGCGGCGTACACACGATCGGATATATCCGATGAAAACGGTCCGCGGACCATTTCCATCGGATATGTCCGATCGGGAGTTTGATCCGATGGCGTGTACACACCATCGGATCAAATTCCCCGCCGCCGGACGGCGCGGTGACGTAGTGGTGACGCGGCGGTGACGTTGACGCCGCCGCGTCACCGCCACGTCACCGCACCAGGAAGTAAAACACTTCTGCGCATGCGCCGAATCCATTCGGCAGCGGCGCGGCGGCGGTGGGGGCCGTCATGTCTGCTGGTAAGTGTACTAACCAGCAGACATGTCGGGCGGACAGTTTCCCACCGGATAGATTTCAAAGCATGCTTTGAAATCTGTCGGGTGGAGAAATCTGTCCGCTAGCCCATACACACGAGCGGAGATGTCTGCTGAAACGGTCCATCGGACCTACTCTACATTGTGACATTAAAACAAAAAAATGTTTTTTTGGGTTTACAACCACTTTAAAGTACATTTCCTTTTCAATAACACAAACGTGAAAAGCCACATTCACATGGGTGACTAGTGACGGTGCAAATTAATCTGCCGATTCCCACAGCTGTGTCAGCCACCTGCGGCCACCGAGCCCTGTACACTTTATTGATTGGTCAGCGGAGGCTGCAGCTTTCTGCTCAGCCAGCAAATACCTGCGGTGATTTCTGCTGGACGTACTTTGTATGCTGCTGTCGTTTGCACCTGTGCAAATGTAGACTAATGCTGGCCATACACGAAATAATAATAATACATATACGAAAACTAATTTCTGAAAAATGAACATTCGGCCGTGAGAGCAAACGATAGATAAATAAATTGCTCAGTGGACATAAATTAATCCGTTTTTTGTTTTACATATACCTAGTACAAACAGTTCGGACGGGAAACACATTAATCTTTCAATTTATCGTTCATTCGGCAGAAAATTTCCAAACTTGTTCTTCGTTTTTTTTGTCTCAAAAACGTCCAAACGATTATAAAATTTGTGCCCATTAACTGGCCGAAAAACAAACAAACTGGTCAAATACGATATTTCGTATAGTGTATGGCCAGAACATAAGACTGGGTTCACACTATGTGCGGTGTGGGGCACAGTATGGGGGTCCAGTGCGTCCCCGTTCACCGCTTTGGATCTGAATTTTTGCCTGAATTCAGACCTGAAACTGAGCAAAAGAAGCACTGGACCCTTCTGCTGAGAGCTCCGCCCCGCAGATGTGTGAACCGGCACCATTGAGAGCGGGCCACACTCTCCTGTCAATGCGAATTGGATGCAGAGAAACACATATTTTGCATAGGTGTGAACCCAGCCTAAACCTTTCTAAATTGAAACATTGCAACTGCACCCATCAGTTAATTAGAATTTACTCTGGGTCCACTGAAACAGCAAGCTTGTAAGGCAGGACATACATTGGATATTTTTTGATTAACTTCCTGTTAGCTAATTGATGGGCTCCTTAGATGGAATTACTGCTGGTCATGATTCTCCATTTGAATCATGACTATTTTTTTGCATTGAAATTTTCCTTAAGTATTTTACCTTTTTTTCTAATACACAGTACACAAACCTACTCAATCCACTCTGAATCTGAGCACACAGATTGCACATATTTGCTACAATGTATAAAAGTATCATCAATCATACTCATCATAAACATTTTTAAACTGAAAAAGGCCCATGTGATAAAGGCGTTTCTGGCACAGCATTTAACGGCATATACTTCACCATTTTAAGATCTATATTGTTTCATTTGTTAATGCCTTTCTTTTTTTTTTTGTGATGACCATACAAATTTAACATTTATAAAACCTGTATGAAATATTGACTAAAGAAAACAGCAAGTGACTTTATTCTATATTATCCACCAAGCAATGAAAACCAAAGTAAAGTGATACTTCATTATAATATAATGTGACAGTCACCCTAAACCTTGTACGTAATCAAATAAAAAATGTCCATAACATTCTTAAGTGCAAAAAAAGAAGCAAGAATAAAAACTACCGAATGATGTGAATATGGATGAAAACTGTTCACATCTCGAGAGAAAGTCACTCTAACACTGATGATGCAGGAGGGTGACTACAGCAGTTGGGTCGTCTGAAATTCTTAAGAATAGATTGAAATACTCTGTGCTGTCTTCTTTTGTGCTTTTTCCCTGATGAGTCTGAACAAATTGATTTACGGTTTTGCTTTAGCTGAGCCCTAATCATTTTCTCATGTTCTCTGATTTGTCTCTGTAAGTGATTCTGTATGGCAATGCCCAAAGCTTCTGGGTCCATAGAAGCTCCATACACCTCCCATGTCATGCCCTGTTCGTCCCAGACTACATCCTTCACGCTTTTAGTTTGCTGCTTTGCTTGGCTCTTTGCTTCTGCGCTCGAACTTGGACTTGATTTTTTTCCGTGTGGTTTAGCTGGTTCAGAGGTAGGTAGAGTGACCAGAACTGGTTCCTTTTTATCTTCCCTAGCTTTCCTTAAACGTGGAGTGAGCTGAACCGCACCCTGGTTATAATCAGAGGCAGGTCTGGTTTGCAAGCTTATACTGCTTGACTTTTTGGCATGCTCACCATCTTCCTGATCCTTCCTAATGAGGACTTCAAGTACTTCTTCCACCTGACCTCCAGTAGCCCCAAGACTGTTGTTAACCTCTACTTCAACATGAAGTGGGGCTGGCCTCTCCTCCTTCTTTGGCTTTTTAATGTCAGTGGTGATGATAGCTTGGGTGGAACCCTGTTCATTTGTTATTTTAAAATGAAAGGGTTTCCGATCTGAGCTACCTTCACCTGGAACAGTAAGTGTGTCTGTCTGTTCACTTTCTTGACGAATATTATGAAGCTGGATATTTTCTACTCCACTTAAATGGTGAAGCCTAGCTTTACCACCCATTTCATTGGCTGCTCTGAATTGAGCTTGCTCGCCAAACAAATCTTTTGCTCTATGGCCAGTTTTAGGCGGAGTACTGTTATCTATATTGATTTGGTAAACAGGTTTCACATTCATTAAAATTGGGGAAGCATTACCCATTTGCATTTGTGGCATTGGATGACACAACCCTTGTCCGTCCATCTCATTTCTATATAAAACCTGTGAGTTCCTTGCTAGATCAGGATGCTGAAAAGGAGACCGTACCATATCTGGAGGACTTTTAGTGTGCATTTGTAGAGCCTGTGAACCCTTTGCATCTTGTCCCTGAAAACATACTTTTGGAGCCAAGTGGTTTTGAGAGAGCTGTGAATGCAGTGCAAAGTTTGCACGGTCCATCTGAGGGTTTCCAGGGTTACCTTGATAAATGATACATACTTGTTCCTGTCTTTCCTTTAGTACTGGAGAATTAGCCTTCAAAAATGCAGCTAATATGCTTGGACTAGTGGAAACAGATTTATTCTCTACATTTGCTACAGCTTGTACTCCGGCGTCTTGAGTAGCTAAAATTTCTACCTGTGATGTCATAGTTCCCATTTCCCTAAACTTGCATACTAATTGCAAATCTAGTGCTTCGTGGTCTCCATTTGTGTTCAAATCATCTTCCAAAATGCTAACATGAGAACATTTGTCAGATGAAAGGACAGTTTGGATATTTTTTACCTTTTCTTCATCTTGAACTATATCTGTAGCATATAATTTTTCTTCCTGAGTGTCTGCTGACAATGTTTCTTCCCTGGTAACGGTGATATGCCCATTCTTTACCTCATCTAGGTTTACAGTCTCCATGTTCGGTGACATTTCAGTTAGCTGGGTTGTAGTTGTACAGGTCTCTACTGTAAGCTGTGCTTTAACAACCTCTTCTAATACAGTTCTGTTTTTTTGCAGGTTACTCTCCTCTGTTGCTGGTTCATCACTTGTCAAGTGTGTTACATTGGTTGTTGCTACGGATGTGGCTAATAGTACTGTGTTATCATTAGGAGAGGCATTATAGGTAGGATCTTTGATAGTTTTTGTGTCTTGCTCTGATAAATGATCTGCCCCTGAAGGTGGCAAGGGTTCTGATTGGCTACTAGTCCGAAATAAAGGTGAAGTCTTGTTTGCTTCTTCTGGTTCACGTTCACATTTATTTTCATTATCAGAGCTTTTCACGGATGGATTGCAATTTTGATTTGATAAACAAACATTTGATATTTGTGTAGCATTTCCGTTACTACTAGGTGATGCCTCTTTAACCTGGTGAGACGTTGCCAAGGAAGGACTTTCATCTTCAGCAGATGTGGGTGATGTTTTGGCAGATCCCACAGGATCAGGTACAGTCCCCATGGAATCTTCCTTCCTTGGTTACAGTTTCTAGGCAGGATTGTCCAGAGAGGAAATGTGGCAGGTTTCAAAAGCTGGTGAAGTTCTTAGACCTTTAAGAAAGAGAAAAAATGTGTTATTAGGAAAAAAAAAAAATGACCAAAATTAGACTTACAAATCAGTGTCACAAAAAGGATGGTCCAGTGGCGGCTAGAGAAGTTTTAGGATGGTGGGCACCAGACCCACCCTCCCTTTTTGACATCTCCCACGTTTTATAAGCCACACTCCTTATAGAATCCACCCACTCGTCTCCTGTATTCCACTTGCTTCCACCTATAGTGTCAAGAGTATACAGCTCAGCATCACACGACAGAGTATACAGCCCCAGAATCACAGGACAGAATATATAGCTCAGCTTTACAGATAGGGTATATAGCCCAGCAGTACAGATAAGTGTATATAGCCTAAAAATACAGATAGGGTGTATATAGCTTTAGCCCAGCATTACAGATAGGTTATATAGACCTGACAGAACCCCCCCCCCCTACTGACAGCACAACCCCCCCCCACCCCACATGGAGCTTGCAGTACTGATGCCCCCCCACACGCGAGGTACAGCATGGAGCTTGCTCCACTGACAGCACCTCCCCCCACAGCACGGGGGGGGGGGTGGCTGTAGAAAGAGTAACTACAGACTTTTCAGACTCTGATGAAAGGGTGTCAGCCACTTTTCCGGTTTCTTACCATCCGATCCATGTTGTCATCAAATGTTACTGACGATGCTGTGTATCAGTTTCATTGCCTGTTGAGCGCTTTCTACAACTCCCTTTGCGAGTAAGATCATTGTTTTATTACTTAATAAAATCCTTTAAACGGTAATGCACTAGCTCGGTCCGCCCTCATTCTTCTTTTCTTCTGTGGAAAGGATTGTCCTGTCTCCATTTACCCTCACAGTGAAGGCAGCAGCGTGGGCGGAGGTGTCCGCTTCTCATGTTTCCTTCGCTTACCAAAGCACCGCTAGGCATCCAAAAGGATGCCCCCTGATTGGTGGGGAGATACTGTAGTGTGGGAGGAAGGGGCGGCAGATAACTGGCAAGTCTGTTTACATGTGATCAGCTGATCACATGGTAAAGGGGCGCTGTGATTGCGCTGGATGCACATCCTAGGGGGCACGCGGCAGGGGGCCCACTAGGATGGTTTCTTGTACCGGTGGCCCTGAAGTTTCTAGTTACGCCTCTGCAGCCCTATATTTGTATTTTACAATAAAACATCTCCATATATATTTTGTTTTCAGTTTTATGCGGGTACCAGTATGTGATTTATCCACCAAATTCTTGTGGCAGTTTCCCTGCAGTGGTGTATATGTCTATGATGCTTTTGCAAGGCCAAAACACATGTTTGCTAAACTTGCCAAATGTTTGTGGAACCTAATGCCCTGTACACACGATCAGAGTTTTCGTCGAAATAAACTGACAGGTTTTCCCGACGGAATTCCGTTCAAGCTGTCTTGCATACACACGGACACACCAAATTCCGACTGTCAAAAATGCAGTGACATACAACACTACGACGAGCCTAGTAAAATTACGTTTAATGCTTCCGAGCATGCGTCAAATTGTTTCCGAGCATGCGTGTTTTGTTCTCAGTCGGAGTTCTATACAGACGAACGGAATTTCTGATAGAAGTTTTTTCCGTTGGAAAAAAAACAGAGAACATTTTCTTTTTCTAACCTCATCTGAATTTCCGAAGGAAAAAGTCTGATGGGGGATACACACAGCCGAAATATCCGATGAAAAACTTCCGTCTGACCTTTTCCATCGAAAATTCCGATCGTGTGTACGAGGTATAAGATTCAACTTTTCAGCAGCCAAAACCTATATTATGAAGTGTGGGTAAACTTCCTTTGAAACAACTAGACAACTGGCTTCTGTCCCAGTATCTTTATTATTTTCTGAGTCACTAATCTGGAACATTTATGCAGTTTAGGAGCTCTGACTTTACTTGTTTCAGGTCAGTGATTTCAAAACTTCTGAAGCCAGAGAGAGAACACAGCTAGCATTATCAGAAGAAAGTCAGTTCTCTTAGGCCCCATACACACGAGCAGACAGATTTGTTCAAATCGGTTGGACAGACCGATTTGAACAAATCTGTCTGCTGGGGACGTATTGGTTTGATCGTGTACACACGATCAAACCAAAATCCCCGCCGGCAGACGGCGCGCTGACGTGGCGGTGACGTTGACGCCGCCACGTCACCGAGCCAGGAAGTAAAACACTTCCGCGCATGCGTCGAAACCATTCGACGCGTGTGCGAGAAGACATGTCTGCTGGTTAGCGTACTAACCAGCAGACATGTCGGGCGGACGAGTTCCCAGCCGACAGATTTAAAAGCATGCTTTGAAATCTGTCGGGTGGCCAAATCCGTCGGCTCGCCCGTATACACGATTGAATCTGTCTGCTGGGACGGTCAGGCTGACCGTTTCCAGCAGATAGATTTGATCGTGTGTACGCGGCCTACGTCTCGGGACCCAGTGGGGGTCATGGCTGGTATCAGCTCCTGGACTTGGGATCCTGGGAGTTCTCCATAGCAGAGCACTGTAAATACAATTCCTGATGTCCTCTGGCACCCCTGCGATCATTTTGTAGGGAGGCAGAACGCTGGTCTGCCTATGTAAACAAGGCAGTGATGGGGATATCACCACTCTAGGTAGGTCAAACAAAGGTGAAAACCTCTCCTCCAGTTTAGAAGCCCAGGTGCTGGCAATGCATATAGCAATATAACAGGAACAAGTTCTGGACAACCGCACTCCAAAAAAGTTTTTGCCTTTTATTCAAAAATACATGCCACAGAAGAGCTGACATGTTTCACACTAACAAACAGTTCGGCTGTCCAGAACTTCTTCCTGTTTTCTATGTAAACAAGGCAGATTGAAGTGGGGAAGATGGAGATCTTGGGATTCTGCATTGTGTTTACAGGTCATTCTTTCTACCATACATCATTCTGTAACAATGAAAGAATAAAATGTGTCCAAAATAAGAATGCAAAAATGTTTACCTATGTGATAGCCTTTTAAGCAAAAGTCAATGTTGGTTATACTTTGGGGTAAACATGATAGCAGGGATCATTTTTGCCTAAGTAGGAGACAGACTTTAGTTTTTCAATTATCTCTAACATTCAGTACAACATTACAAGTATTCTCAGGAATGTAACTGAATTACTATGGTACCATCCTGCTACCCAAACACCTACATTCATATTAACCCCTTCCCGGACCGCCCCACGCACATATACTATGGCAGGGTGGCCTTTCAGCACAAAATCACGTACCTGTATGTCTTTTTCTTGGTCTGGGGCACACATGCACGTCCCTGGCAACCTGCTCCCGCTGTGATTGGACACAGAGGGGAAGATGGAGATCTTGTGTCCCTGCTAAACAGGAACACGGAGCTCTGTCTTTCCCCAGTCAAAGCACCCCCCCACAGTTAGTAAGCACTCCCAGGGAACACATTTAACCCTCTGATCACACCTGATGTTAACCCCTTCCCTATCAGTTTCATTAGTACAGTTACGGTGCATTTCTTGAGCACTGATCACTGTATTGGTGTCACTGTTCTCCAAAAAGTGTCACTAATGCCGCATGTACATGGTCGGAATTTCCGACAACAAATGTTCCATGTGAGCTTGTCGGAAAATCCGACGGTGTGTATGCTCCATCGGACATTTGCTATCAGAATTTCCGACAACAAATGTTTGAGAGCTGGTTCTCAAATTTTCCGACAACAAAATTTGTTGTTGGAAATTCCAAGCGTGTGTACACAATTCCGACGTACAAAATTCCACGCATGCTTGGAATCAAGCAGAAGAGCCGCACTGGCTATTGAACTTCATTTTTCTCGGCTCGTGGTACGTGTTGTACGTTACCGCGTTCTTGACATTCGCAATTTCCGACAACATTTGTGTGACCGTGTGTATGCATGACAAGTTTGAGCCAACATCCGTCTGAAAAAAATACACAGTTTTGTTGTCACAATGTCCGATTGTCTGTTTGTGGCATTAGTGTCAGATTTGTCTGCTTCATAATCACAGTCCCACTAAAATTTGCTGATTACCGCTATTACAATAAAAAAATCCATAAATCTATCCCATAGTTTGTAGATGCTATAACTTCTTGTGCAAACCAACCAATATACGTTTTTGGGAATTTTTGTTTTACCTAAAACATGCCAAGTCCCTCCACAGCAAGGAGCTTGCTATGGGGGCACCTGGGTCAAGCCGCTGCTCTGTATGTTTATTCAGGCCCAGAGCCGTGGCTCGACATCGCCCCCTCTCTCTCCTCATTGGCTCAATGACTTTGATTGATAGCAACTGGTGCTAATGGCACCAACTTGCTGTGTCTAAGCCAATCAGGAGTGAGAGTCCCGGACAGCAGGGTTTTTTGTGCCACATTGTTGAATCGAGACAGGGTTCAGGTAAGCATTGGGGTGCTGAGGGGGACTGCTGCACACAGAAGTTTGTTTTACTTTAATGCATAGAATGCATTAAGATAAAAAAAACCTTCTGCCTTTACAACCACTTTAAGTTTAGTGTGAACTCCAACTACCTGATGAATATGTATTTGTAAATTTGGGACTTTCCACTGCAAGACTTAATGCCACTGGGGGTGGTACAGTAACTGTATTGCAATATCCATCTATAAGCCCTTAGCCCTCTAAGAATATATAAAGATGTACTTTGAAGACTAATATAAGTTATAATATATGTATATAAGTAATATAAGGATTTACTTAAAAATAAATATTTACTGCATGCAAATTATCCTGGTGCATGCAATAAGCACTGCCTATTGTAAGGCACTCTGTATATTATTAACATCATCTGTTGTACATATGAACCACTGGTGCTACAAGAATCATCTATATTGGAACCCATGGTACTACAAGCTCTATCTGTTGTAAGAGCCTATGGCACCACTTGCACCATCTGTTTTAAGAGCGGCTGGTGCCCACTGCACCAAGCATGTCAAACCCAAGTCCAAGGACAACCGGTCACACCTGTATCTGTGAGCCAGATAAAAAATGACAGATATAAATGGTAATTCAAAAATTTTAAGGACAAACTTACTGTTAGCTGCACAAATCCACCACTACTAGTGTGCTTCATGCCCACCCAACTACAAGTCCTTCACAGTTTACACAACAGAGGATTTTTATTCTTCACAGGCTCAGAGAGGAATATTATTATCACTTATGTACACTACAGCCACAGTCGCTTTGGCACAGGTATACTGTGTCAACTGTAATATGTGTTATTGTGCATGCCTGGGTCATGGTCACGATTCTGCCTGCACACCACCTGTAAGTCACTGCTTACAGCCTGCACTTTTATTATCATATTTTCATTATACAGGATTTATATAGCACCAACTGTTTGTGCCGCGCTTTACAAAATGAAGTCAGACATTACACTTACAATACAATTTGGTACAAGAGGAATGAGAGGGCCCTGCTCGTTGGGCATGGTTGGGTACTACACTCCAGCAGTCTTCTGCTCACCACCACCACCTGTATACAGATGAAGGCACCTTTCCTGCTGGCCACTGAAGGTGCCAGCAGAAATATGTTTCACAGAACTTTTGACACTCCTGATTTACATTTGTAAGAACATCTGATACTACAAACACCATCCATAAGAGTTTCTGGTGCTATAATCAATGTTTATTATATCTATTGTAGAGACCTCTTGAGTTACAAAAGCTATCTGTTACAAGGAGTTCTACTGATACTATGAACACCATCTACACCAAGGACATCTGGTATCACTAGCATAATTGGTTACAAAGGCCTCAGATGCTAGAAGCATGGTGTAACGGTCACCACCGTTTACGCCCTTCCATCAACCTTATCCGACACACCAACAAATCAGCAGACATGATCCATTCCATTTCCCAGAATAACGAGACTGACCGCTCTGTTCTCTAGTTCCAAAATGAATGAATACTTTATTGGTTTCTTAGACCCGTGACACATGGCATTTATTATATGGACCACAGATACAACAGGCACTTTCATCGTCCTGTGTCCCTCACCAAACAATAAAGAAATACTGTATTTATTGGCGTATAACACTCACTTTTTTATCCTGAAAATAGAGGGGAAACTGTGCCTGCCTGTTATACGCAGAGGGTTGTGGAAAGTGGTCTTCAGCAGAGAAAATGGTAGAATTCTTACGGACTATCGAGCTGCCATTAGATTTCCTTTTTTGGCTAGAAATTTGTGTCCTTCCTGCTAGGAAGATTTTCCCTATGCCCCGTACACACGATCGGAATTTGATGGACTTTTTTCATCTGATTTTTCCGATCTGGTGTACCCCCATTGGAGCTTTTTCATTGGAAATTCCAATGAATTCCATCGAACTTTAGATATAGAACATGTTCTATATATTCCTGATGGAATTCCGATGTGATTTGGCCAGGCAAAAGCTTGATCGTGTGTACGCGGCATTAGACTTCTTTCCTATTGAAAGAGTTGTCACAGTGGCAGAAAGTAAAGTAAATCTTCAGCAATAACAATTAAAAGATAACAGAGGTTCTAAGAAGTTGTTCTCCAACCTACTCTACTAATTTTTATTAACACTGAGTCACTTTTAGGATCTTTGATGGGCAAATGCAACCTACTTTTGACATACTTTTGATAACAGTTTGAGACACAGACACAGTTTGGGATCATTCAAAATTCATTGACCGGTGCATTAGACCTGGTCTAGCTGCTTTTTCAATCCCATAGACTTGTATACTACATATACGTCATATACTTTGAAATAAAAATGTAGGTTGCTAACACTATTAAGATATGTGTATATTTTGTACCATCTGGCTATACAGTGTGCTATAGGGATACATAACTGTGAGGTTGAAGGGGATGAGTATGCATTACAATAGAGATCCAGATGGTCATTATGTGGAATTAGGGATGCTTCTGATTAGGAATTAAGCCAATACTTGACTCAAATTAGAAATCATCATCAACATTATTACAGTCTAACTCATCTTTTGAGATTTCAGTTAAAATGTCCTTCTCACTCACTAAAATTCCACCTTGGCCTTTATCACACTGTTTTAATAAGTATAAGAAAAAACAAAAAACTACTTTTGGTGTGTTAATACATGACTGGTGAAGCACACCCAAATTAATATATTATGAATATAATCTTAGATTAACTGTAGAATTATTTTTAATAGAAATAACCAGTAAAATGTCACTTATCAAATATTTTATTTTTTTCTAAATAAACGTAAAGTTAGTCTTAGTTAAAGCCTAACTAACTCACAGGGTGGATAATAAATAATTACAAAAATAAAAATATTTTTTTTTAATTGAAATCAGATTTTTTTTTTTAATTAGATTTTTTTATTTATTTATTTATTTATTAATATTAACAAAATGCTTTTGGAGTAAAAATCTATCTAAAGATAGTTTTTTATTTAAGATACATTATTAATTTAGTTTATTCAGCATGAAATTGAACTTAGTTATGTAGCATGAAGCTGTGTATTCTGCAATATTTACATTTTGGTAAACTCATTCAATGAATCCAAGCTCTGCAAGCTGAGATAACATGCACTGCATTGATGCATTCACACATTTTTACAGTAACCATGAGATAAAAGAGTTCAGGGATATCCCTTCATCTCACTGATTTGCAAATCTATGTACACTACAAACTGTATGATTGAATTGGTTCTAATATCCCTGTTTTACTAACCTGACAGCTTACTATTCTAAATAGAAAACCTTAATTTTGTTTGTAAATTTTAAAAATGCCAACTATCAGCAAGAATGAGTCCTTACACTTAAGAGCACCTGTCATTTCAGATCCATCATGGCAGGGCCTGTTGCTGCCATGTCCCTCACCTTGTTGGGTAACTGCCGCATCATCAGCCGTCCCATTAAAGTGAATGGGACTGTCGGCAAGTCAACAGCGTATCAGAGGAGGAGCCACCGCGGGACAGAGATGACAGTTGCTCTTTAAAAACTATGATTTAAATCAAGCCTTTTTACTAGTGATTTAAATCATGATTTAAATTGACTTGATTTAAATCAAATCCACCCTGCAAACTTCAGACATTTTGTTCAGTATTGGATAACTTGGAAAATATTTAAAACATGTTCTCTTATTTCCTATCCCTGTAATGCCTTTACAAGAAATGAGGCAGCTTTTTTTTCTCTTGGATGGTATGCTAAAGCACAGTGTATCACAAACTGTTGTTTTTTTCTTTTTCCTTTGGAAATTAGGTTTTTCACCTTTTTCATCCTTAGTGGGATTTTACTGCTGCTGACATACTGCACACTCTTCCTGTCTGCATGGGATCTATCCAATGGTAGTTGCATGCCATTCCTAGGTGAAAATGTGTGCATGAAGCCAAAAGCTCAACTCCATCCTAAAATGTTTTGCTTTGGATAGACTTAGGAAAAGTAAACATTTCCTGTCAATTTTATTTTGCTGTCACTGACCCTGTTGGGTAGATTTCTTCTAATTTCCTGTCAATATGACAGCCTGTGGCAACAGGACAATAAATTAGGGGGTAGGTTGACAGTGGTAGAAGAAGACGCAGAAATTAATAATCATTTAAAGGGGTTGTAAAGGAAAAAAACATTTTTCATAATAAGCATCCTTTACCTGCAGACATTCCTCTTTTTCACTTCCTCATTGTTTGTTTTTGCTCAGAAGTTGCTCTAGTTTTTCTCTGTTCTGTTCACTTCCTGCTTGTCTGATTTTACTGACCACCGTGAAGGGAGACTTGTGATGTGCTCGCCCCCTCCTGGGAACTATATCTGTGTGGCAGGACGCTCTCTACGTGTGAAGCCCCGTACACACGGCCGAGGTTCTTGGCAGAAACCAGCGAGAACCTCGCTGGGAGCCACATTCCGCAGAGAACCTCGGCTGTGTGTACGCTCTCGGTGAGCCCCGCCCATCGGGGAAACCCGTCGAGCAAATAGAGAACAGGTTCTCTATTTGCTCTACGACCCGTCAGGATGAATGGCTGGTTGCCTTTCCCGACGGGCTGGTCGCCGATTCTGACGGCCGGCAGAGAACCTCGACGGGCGGAACGATGTGTTCTGCCCGTCGAGGTTCTCTGCCGTGTGTACGCGGCATTAGAGACTTCAAGGAGGTGTGAATTACTAGGCGTGCCGCAATGCATACTGGGAAATGTAGTTTTTACATGAACAAGTGATGCAAACCAGGAAGTGAATGAGAGAACAGAAACTAGAAAGCCGGAGCCAATATAGATGAAGGAATTTAATAGGTATTTTAGGCAAAAAAAATAATCATTTACAACTCCTTTAAGTTGTAAAGGTTGTAACCCTTGTTACATTTTTAAATTCCCATTTGTAATCCAAAATCTGCACCCATAAATGATGTCAGTGCAGCATTGCCCCTGTTGTATATCTGTGTATTGTTATGTAGTTGATCCCCATAAGAGGCTGCTTGAGTTCAGAGTGTGACAATTGGATCATAAGAATCTTCCAGGATACCTTACTTCAGAATTATAATGCATGGGCATCACTAGTGCTGGCCATTGGGGGCAATTGTCTCAGGTGCCCTTCTCAGTGCCATGTGGTCAATGACACCCCACACTTTAAAGCCAAGTCCTTGCACAGCCAGCCAATGATCATTTTACCCACCACTATTTAGGGACTTCCACATTGCATCCAAGTACTTTGTTCACCATCAGATTTCAGATCAGAGGGACAGTGCAGTTGAGGGAACTCCTAGGCTTCTCCTTGATTTTGACATATCATAAAACCCAGCCAGGGAGTAGATTCTCTAACTCCACATGGTCATGGCTCTGCATGAGGTCTGGTGAGTGCTTCTGGGATTTCTGGAGAGATGGGATTCTGTGTGCTAGGGGGTGATTTCTGTTTTGGGGAGTAGGGATTTGGTGGTGGGTATTGGAGACTTCTGTGCTGGACAGTAGAACATTTGTTGCTATGGGTAGAGGTTTTTATAGACGGGGTAGAGGTTTTTTCTTGGGGGATGGGACAAGGAAGAAGTCAGCGGGTACTGCTGCTGTATTATACAGGTATCTGCACCCCCTTCCCCCTGAAAGATGGCAATTGTGGCACCGGAGGGTGGAGGAATCCAATGAGCTTTAGGCTGCATTCGTTTTGCCGTGATTTTGCTGCGGTTTTCCCGTGATTTGCCGCGATTTTTACTGCGTTTTGTCACGAATTTGGACAGGTCTAAGGTCACCAATATTAAAAACAGAAAAACGCCCAAATACGCGACAAAAAAGAGTCAGGAACTTGTTTGAGCTTCAGGCGTTCAGTGTTTTGTAATGGAGATGTGAACCATCTCCATGAACATGGAGCTCTGTCTTCCCCCAGTCAAAGCACCCCCCTCCACAGTTAGCAAGCACTCCCAGGGAACACATTTAACCCTTTGATCGCCCCTGATGTACTGTTTTAGAACCCTAAGGTGTGGAAAGGCCTGATGCACACCAGCAACCCTCTTAAACAGATACTTGGTTCCAGGTTTGTAACTACAGATCATGAGTTCCCCCATAAGTAAAATTATAATGGGGTCCTCCTGTGAATAGACATTGTCAGGCGAAAGCAGCAGTGCAAGGAATAACATATTAACATTAGTAGTAGCAATAATATCATTCAAGATATTTCATATAATAACATAATCGTTAGTGTTCCAGCACAACAATTACTCTAATACCCTAATGCCGCGTACACACGGTCGTTTTTTGCAATGAAAAAAAACGACGTTTTTTGTGAAGTAAAAAACGACGTTTTTGAAACGTCACTTTCAAAGACGATGTTGCATACACACCATCGTTTTTTTCACAAAAAACGAGGTTACGTTCACCACACTTTTCCATTGAAGCTCGCTTCATAACTAGCTTCTGGGCATGCGCGGGTTGAAAAACGTCGTTTTAAACGACGTTTTTGCCACACACGGTGACTTTTTGTGAAACAAAAAACGACGTTTTGAAAAACGACACAAAAAATTCAAGCATGTTGGAATTTTTTTTTGGTCGTTTTTTTGAAGACAAAAAACGACGTTTTGCCCACACACGATCAATTTAAATGACGTTTTTTAAAACGTCGTTTTATTTCATCACAAAAAACGACCGTGTGTACGCGGCATAAGGCCGCGTACACACAACCAAATAAATCCGATCAAATCGGTCTGACAGACCGTTTTGATCGGATTTGTCTGCTGGGGTATATTGGTTTGATCGTGTACACATGATCAAACCAAAATCCCCGCTGGCAGACAGCGCGGTGACGTGGCGGTGACGTTGACGCCGCCACATCACCGTCACCAGGAAGTAAAACACTTCGGCGCATGCTGGAAAAATCTGTCTGTCTGCCCGTACACACGATCGAATTTGTCTGCTGAAACGGTCTGTCGGACCGTTTTCAGCAGATAGATTCGATCGTGTGTACGCGGCCTTAGACACTTATTTAAACTCTGGAATTTTTGCAGAACTACAAATCTCAACTGTCTTTTTAGGGTTTAGCTAAGAAGATATTCTTAGAATTTTCTAACAGCCATTGAAAGACTACATTAGGCATACAGAATTAAAACAGAAGTATGGCCAAAGCTCTTTTGACCCTACTTCTCCTGTAGGTCACAAGTGTGCACTTCGTTCTGCACTACTGTGACCCAGGTTTAGCCAACAACAGGCTAAAGTCCACTGTTGGCTGATATCACTAAGCTGAGGGCAATAAATATACACTGCTAAGACAGCTAAACAAATTCCTCGAAATACAAATATTATATACGCTTTTTACCTGTGAGTACTACAACAATTATACTTCATATTCGCACACATTCCTGGATGAGCTCTTGAATTCGGGTGCTGTAGCAACCAGCTGGATACTGGTACAAGTCACAATGAGAATATTTGCCAGCATACCATGGAACGACCTAAATAGCATCCAAACGGATGATTTACTGGATGATCACAGGGAACATTACACTCTCCGGCCGCGTACACACGATCAAATCTATCTGCTGGAAACGGTCTGCCCGACCGTCCCAGCAGACAGATTCGATCGTGTGTACGGGCGAGCAGACGGATTTGGCCAGCAGACAGATTTGAAAGCATGCTTTAAAATCTGTCGGCTGGGAATCCGTCAGCCCGACATGTCTGCTGGTTAGTACGCTAACCAGCAGACATATCTTCTCGCACATGCGTCAAATGGATTTGACGCATGCGCGGAAGTAATTTACTTCCTGGCGCGGTGACGTGGCGGCATCAACGTCACCGCCACGTCACTGGCGGGGATTTTGGTTTGATCGTGTGTACACTGATCAAACCAAAACGGGCAGCAGACAAATCTTTTTAAATTGGTCGGTCCGACCGATTTGAACAGATTCATTTGCTCATGTGTACGGGGCCTCCTTGTGCTGTGATCATGCAATAAATCACCTGTTTGTATGCTATTTACGTTGTTCCATGGCGTGCTGGCAAATATTCTCATTACTACAACAATTAGATGCCTATGTGAAGCCAAGCTGTTGACAAGAAGCCTCCCACAAAGTCCCATTGTTGGAAAAAACTACATGTGCTGAAAAGATAACAATTTGCCAATAAATGCATTGACTGGCCTATAGAGAAATGGCGCAACATTTTGTGGACCGATGAAAGCAAGATTGTTCTTTTTGGGTCTAGGGGCCGCAGACAGTTTGTCAGACGATCCCCAAAGACTGAATTCAAGCCACAGTACACTGTGAAGACAGTGAAGCATGGTGGCTCACGCATAATGATATGGGGATGTTACTCATACTATAGTGTTGGGCCTATTTATCGCATACTAGGGATCATGGATCAGTTTGAATACATCAAAATACTTGGAGAGTTCATGTTGCCTTATGATAAAGAGGAAGTGCCCTTGAAATGGATGTTTCAACAAGACAACGACCCCTACTTTGGAGCTATATCAGCTTCAACCCTTCTGGGAATGCTGTCCACAAGGTTTAGGAGTGTATCTATGGGAATGTTTGACTAATTCTTCTAGACGCACATTTGTGAGGTCAGGCACTGATGTTGGAGAAGGCCTGGCTCTCAGTCACTGCTCTAATTCATCCCAAATGTGTTCTATCAGGTTGAGGTCAGGACTCTGTGTAGGCCAGTCAAGTTCCTCCACCCACAAACTCGCTCATCCATGTCTTTATGGACCTTGTTGTGTGTGCGCTAGTGCGCAGTCATGTTGGAACAGGAAGGGGATTATAGTGTAGGGTTGTTCTTTAGGGGTTGGACTTGGCTCCTTAATTCCAGTCTTAAGGCGTCAGCATATCAAGGCATTAGGACAATTTCATGCTCCCAACTTTGTGGGAACAATTTGCAATGCAGAGCACCTTACAGAACCATGGCACTGTACAGTAGTATGTCATGATAGAAGTGTACTTTTGTACAATTCAGATAAAGTTTGTACAAAAATATAAAAAGTAAATCATGCACCACACTGCCCCCTACCGCAGTTGAGAACGGACATCAGACGGAGAAATAAAGTGCTCCTACAGCTGTCTGTTCTAGTGTGAATTCACCCTAAAACCACTTTATAGTTGCCATGGCAGATGGTCAAACCCAAGAGGTTAGGTACAGGATTGCCATTACCCAAATCCCATTCAGGCTCGGCTCACACTTGTGCGATCACAGACTTTGCATGTGTTCGCTCCACATTACAATGCAGATCACATGCGATGTCTGTGTGTATGGCTGAACTTGCATCGCATTCACACCAAAATAGGGCAGGACCTTTTTTTTGGTCCGCCCTGGAATTAGTTTACATTGGTGTTCATATCTATGCGATCCAAATCTTGCACCATTTGCAAACCTATCTGGGGGTGTCATTAACTTTGTATTGACACCCACAGCGGTTTGCTTAGGGCAGTGTGAAATGCCTATATAAAAAAATGCAATGTGGAAACCCGCACAGGAATTGTGCTGGCTCCCAAATCGCATATGTGTGAACCTAGCCTCAGTGTGTCAGTCTTTACAGAAAAAAATAATATTACTGGTTTGCATGGATTTACCCTTGAAACCTTCAAATGTCAACTTCTATATACATAACAGACCGTACAAAAATATTGCGATAACTTTTCCAGAGGTAGGCTAAGTGTTTCAACAAGAAGGTTTAAGAAATCGAAATTCTGCGTTTGTCAATTCTGACATTTTAAATAAAGCCAAAATCTATTAAGAATGGTTGAGCTTTAACATGCACACATCATATGCCTAAACCAAGCATATTCACTAGAAAATGTCACATTACTTCAAGTGTACAGAATCATTTGCATGGCTTAATCTAAAAATACCATGGTCTATGATCCTGTTTATTCTAATACAACATCAAATGAGCTGTGCTGCTTTATTGTTAAGTTAAAAGTCTCATCACGTTGGGATTTAAAGAGTACAGTTCAACAGTGCTGGAATGATTGAGATGTGCTGAGCTGAATACCAATGTGCCCAGCCCCCACTCTCTGCGTATGATGATGAGCATAAACACTCAGCAGAATGGTCAATGAAGGTGAATTTACCCTGTGTGTGTGTCTACCATCATGATGATACTATATTTAGCAATCCATTGCTAAGCGTCCGTTAAAAGCATCCATTTGTAGTATTTAATTGGACCCATCATTAACATTTTATACAGCCATAGAGAAAAATACAACTGTATTGGATAATATATATATATATATATATATATATATATATATATATATATATATACACACTACAGACCAAAAGTTTGGACACACCTTCTCATTCCAAGAGTTTTCTTTATTTTCATGACTATGAAAATTGTAGAGTCACACTGAAGGCATCACAACTATGAATTAACACATTTGGAATTATATACATAACAAAAAAGTGTGAAACAACTGAAAATATATTTCATATTCTAGGTTCTTCAAAGTAGCCACCTTTTGCAGCAGACACATCTCTAGAACAACTGTTAAGAGGAGACTGTGTGAATCAGGCCTTCATGGTAGAATATCTGCTAGGAAACCACTGCTAAAGAAAGGCAACAAGCAGAAGAGACTTGTTAAGGCTAAAGAACACAAGGAATGGACATTAGACCAGTGGAAATCTGTGCTTTGGTCTGATGAGTCCAAATTTGAGATCTCTGGTTCCAACCACCGTGTCTTTGTGCGACGCAGAAAAGGTGAACGGATGGACTCTACATGCCTGGTTCCCACCCTGAAGCATGGATGAGGAGGTGTGATGGTGTGGGGGTGCTTTGCTGGTGACACTGTTGGGGATTTATTCAAAATTCAAGGCATACTGAACCAGCACGGCTACCACACCATCTTGCAGCGGCATGCTATTCCATCCGGTTTGCGTTTAGTTGGACCATCATTTATTTTTCAACATGACAATGACCCCAAACACACCTCCAGGCTGTGTAAGGGCTATTTGACCAAGAAGGAGAGTGATGGGGTGCTGCGCCAGGTGACCTGGCCTCCACAGTCACCGGACCTAAACCCAATCGAGATGGTTTGGGGTGAGCTGGACCGCAGAGTGAAGGCAAAAGGGCCAACAAGTGCTAAGCATCTCTGGGAACTTCTTCAAGACTGTTGGAAGACCATTTCAGGTGACTACCTCCTGAAGCTCATCAAGAGAATGCCAAGAGTGTGCAAAGCAGTAATCAAAGCAAAAGGTGGCTACTTTGAAGAACCTAGAATATGACATATATTTTCAGTTGTTTCACACTTTTTTGTTATGTATATAATTCCACATGTGTTAATTCATAGTTTTGATGCCTTCAGTGTGAATCTACAATTTTCATAGTCATGAAAATAAAGAAAACTCTTTGAATGAGAAGGTGTGTCCAAACTTTTGGTCTGTACCCCACACCATAGTCCCCCTCCACCAAATGTGTGTATATATATATATATATATATATATACAGTATATATAGTTGTGCTCATAAGTTTACATTGGCCATTTTTCAGAGAACATGAATGATAACACAAAAAACTTTTTTCTCGCTCGTGGTTAGTGTTTGGCTAAAGCCATTTATTATCAATCAACTGTGTTTACTGTTTTTATTCCGACCGTCAAGAACGCAGTGACGTACAACACTAGGACGAGCTAAGAAAAATGAAGTTCAATCCTTCCGAGCATGCGTCAACTTAATTCGCGCATACGTGGTTTATTGTGCATCAGAATTGAGAACCAGCGCTCAAGTTTTTCTTGGCAGAAATTCCAACCGAAAAATTCAGAATGGAGCCTACACACAGCCAGAATTTCCGACCAAAAGCTCACATCGGACTTTTCTTGTCGGAGTTTCCGATCGTGTGTACACGGCATGAGGCTTTCCCACTTACTTCACTGTCCATAGCTAGTGAAGCGTCTGCACTGTTACTTCTTCAGAACTTCATCCCTTCCAAACTTGCCTATGGTAACAGGAGTGGTTGTCCCTCCAGCAACCACTTCTCCTTTACCCGAAGCAATGATCAGGCTCCCCTTGGGCTGAGCCTCTAAGGCCACGTACTCACGATCGAATCTATCTGCTGGAAACGCATGCGTCGAATGGATTCGACGCATGCGCGGAAGTGTTTTACTTTCTGGTGACGGTGACGTGGCGGCGTCAACGTCACCGCCACGTCACCGTGCTGTCTGCCGGCGGGGATTTTGGTTTGATCGTGTGTACACGATCAAACCAATATACCCCAGCAGACAAATCCGATCAAAACGGTCTGTCAGACCGATTTGATTGGATTTATTTGGTCGTGTGTACGCGGCCTAACACATGTGGTTCTGCCCCAGACTTCGGGCCTAACTTCTGCTACTCCTCCTTTATGGAACCTTGAATTACTGAATAGGCCTCACATATGCCTATAAACCAGTAGGACTCCTGAATAGGCTTCAGGCCTAGCAGCCAGGAGCCATTTGACACACATCCACCTAGGAGGCAGCCCCGGGCAAGAAGAACCACGATCACCTGACTTCTCCCAAATAAATAGCCTATACCAGCTTGCAAAGCGGGCAAAAGAAACTCCTGCTAATTGGCTGAGACAACTTATTTACTCATCGCCTAATTTCACTATAATCCATCATCCTAATGCCAAAAGGCAACAGTGCCACCTATTGACAGAAGAGAGAGACTACAAATTCAACTCAGACTTAGGACAGAAATCAGTGGAACCAAGACTACCAATTAGGTATTTTAGTTACCACCTGGCAAAACTAGATTTATTAGCAGCCCTGTTTCGGACCAGGGTGCTTCATATGTATGTATGTGTATATATAAGAACTCTTTATGTGACCTATAAATGCATAGTTCTTTTAAAATACATTTTTTATTCGCTATAGTCGGGAGTCAGTACTAAAAAAAATATTTTGTCTGTATTTTTTGCCAGGAAAATATAAAATTCTGCATATGAATATTTTATATTTTCATTTTAAGCCAGCAGGTGAGGCTCTATCCTCTTTGTAAAATGTTTTCTGTTATCTTTCTTGCTTTGCTAAAAACAACCTGTTTTTGACACAGCTCAACCACGCACACAACTAAAAAAGCTCTTTAACCCTTTCACGCCTCTGCAAGGCGATCTGCACACGACTTCAGTGGCTGCTTGCAAAAAGTCGTCCCAAAGTAGTAGAGGGACATTTTTCCAAGTCGGAGCGACTTGAGTCACTCCTATTAGAACGGTTCCATAGTACAGAACGGAGCGCGACTTGTCAGGTGGCTAAGTCGCCTGACAGGTCGCCCCTGTGTGAACCGGCACTTAATGCCTAAGCAAAATTTTGCAACTTTGACTTGTTAGTATAACTGTACACATCATCACAACTACTTTGTGCGGCCAAGTGGGATTATACAGGGGACACATTGGGCTTTCCTTTGGTGGTAAATAGTAATGGATATCTCCTGATTATTTCTTTCATTATTATGACCTTCCACCAAAGAACAACCCAAATAAAACTATCCTGCTCCTGACGATCACAGCAATACCACATATGTGAATGCTAGTTTTTTTGTACCCGTAGTACATTTTGCTTTTTTATTTTTTATTCTGCCTAAAACACACCTGGCTAGATTCACGTAGAGCGGCGTAATTTTGTGCGGGTGTAGCGTATCTCAGATACGCTACGCCGCCATTAATTAGAGAGGCAAGTGCTGTATTCACCAAGCTAAGTTACGGCGGCGTAGCGTAAATGGGCCGGCGTAAGCCCGCCAAATTCAAATGTGTTTGATGTGGGCGTGTTTTATTTAAATTAAGTGTGACCCCACGTAAATGCCGTTTTTTACTAACGGCGCATGCGCCGTCCGTGGACGTATCCCAGTGCGCATGCTCCAAATTACGCCGCTAAGACTCATTGGTTTCGACATGAACGTAATTTATGTCCAGCCCCATTCGGACGGGTTACGCAAACGACGTAAAATTGGAAGAATTTGTCACGGTCCCGACGTCCATACTTAACATTGGCTGCGCCATCTTGTTGCAGCTTTATCTTTACGCCTGAAAACGCCTTACGTAAACGGCGTATCTTTACTGCGACGGCCGGGCGTACGTTCGTAGATAGACTATCTCGCTGATTTACATATTCTAGGAGTAAATCAGCGTACACGCCCCTAGCGGCCAGCGTAAATAGGCATCTAAGATACGACGGCGTAGGAGACTTACGCCGGTCGTATCTTAGCAACATTTAAGCGTATCTTACTTTGAGAATACGCTTAAAGATACGACGGCGCAGATTCTAAGTTAACACAGCGTATCTACTGATACACTGTCGTAAGTCTACCTGAATCTGGCCAACCGTCACTAACACTAACTGCGACTGATACAAATTTAAAAAAAATTCTGTCCAAAAAAAATACTGACCCTGGCATTGACCTTTGAACCTGACCCAAACATTAACCCTGGCACTGACCTAGATCCTTGATCTAGGTATTTTTAATTTTATTTAATTTTATTTTTTTACACACACTTTTTTTTATTTTTTTTTTATTGTATCTCTCTCCTCCATTTACAAAGAGAGAAAACATTGGGTGAGTTTCACACTGACTGATCACTGTTATAGCCAATCAAAGGCTATCACAGCGATCGAGGCATCGAGGATGAGTTAAAAAAGTTGTAAAGTCTCAAGGTTTTTCACCTTATTGCATTCTATGCATTAGAGTGAAAAACCTTCTGTGATGCAGATCCCCCCAGAGACCCCCTTTTACTTGCCTGAACCCGTTTGTTTCAGCATTGAGGATGAGCCCAGAAGCTCCAGCTGCTGTCTCAAGTCCTTATTGGGTAGATTGATAGCAGCCATTGGCTCCCGCTGCTGTCGATCAAATCTAGTGATACGAGAGCCGGGGGGCAAGCCCTGTTGTCTGTGTCAATAGAACACAACAGCAGGACCCAGAAACGTGCCCACACAAGGGCCCCAATGGAAATTGCCTCTCCGTAGGGGCACTTGCCAAAGAGAAGGAAGCCAGGAGCGCGGCTGGGGGACCCAATAAATGGCGGATTGGGGTCGCACTGTGCAAAACCCATGCACAGAGCAGGTAAGTATAACATGTTTGTTATAACAATCATGCTTTACTGCATATACAGACTGATTTTACTGTTGTGGGTTTAGTAACACTTTAAGCCATGGGTCTGGTGTCTGTACAGTGTGTGTGAACAGTGGAGAAAGCTCGATGAATCTCAGGAACATGTGTAAATTACTAGGCTGTTACCCTAACCCATAAAGTGAAATAGATTGCATGTAAGATTTAAATTTGCCTGTGTGTGGGAAGCCTGATAAATTTGGGTGAAGTTTCCCTCTAGTGGTGGGGAAAGGTATAACAGGCTTTGACAACTATACCAGAGCTTGGTTTAAAGCGGAGTTCCACTAGTTTTTTACGTTTTTTTAAAACACAGCAGCTACAAAAAGTGTAGCTGCTGACTTTTAATAAACAGACACTCACCTGTCCCACGGTCCAGTGATGCGGCCGCCCATAAGCCTCACTCCTCTCCCTCTCCCCTCCCCCGTCATTGCAAGTGTTGGCACCCGGCTGTAACAGCTTGCGGCTTCACAGCCGGGTGTGCATGCGCATGTCGCAGTATGCCTTCTTAGTGGCCAGGCAATCTTCTGGGACCTGTGACGTGTCCCAGGAGGTTGCAGGGAGGGAGGGAGAGAGAGGAGGAGTTGCCTAGGTGGCCAAGCGGAAGTGGGAGCTGGGTACTTGTCAAAACTAGGTACCCACTCCCCCTTAAAAAAAAATTACATGCCAAATGTGGCATAGGAAGATGATAGTCACCGCTCCAATAAGGTATGGGGATGGATCTGTTTCCTCTCAGATAAACCCAGGTGCCCGCAATGCACGAAGCAATTGTAGAAAGAAAATGTTTGGACAGCCGCACTCTGGAAAAACCTTCTCGGTTGCCTTTATTTGGTAAAAGTAATCAAAACACTGCACGTCACAGCAAAAATAGGTACATACAGCTGACGTTTTGCACTGTCAATCAGTGCTTACTCATAGCTTATGAGCTTACTAAAAATATTTTTTTTATTTTTTTGACTAGAGATACTTTTATACTGGTTATGTATTTTCAAAGGCATACTTAAAATGTAAATAATATTACATGCTTAGCATAAATATGCTATAAAATATGAGGATATAATTTATATACTATAGGCAGGCCAAAATATATTAATGTATGCATGCCACAAGACTATACAAGGCACAACCGTGAAAGTGGTTTAAAAGGTTTTTCACCTTAATTTTTTTACCTCAATTACCTGCATTAGGTGAAAAAAAAACAAAAAAACAATACTAGTTGTTTGCTTCCCCCACATATTTACCCGAGTCCTGTATCGATCCAGCGCTGTACCCATCTGCAGCAGTGGTGGTCTCAGTTTCTGGTCTCACAGGACAGATTGATAGTAGCGGGAGACATTGACTCCTGCTGTTAATCAAATCCAGTGAAGAGGGCCATGTGTGTCAATGGATGCACACAGTCAGGCTTGGAAGAGTGCCTGCATGTGTGCCCCTATAGCAAGTGGCTTGCTTTGAAGGCACACAGAGAAAAATAGAAGCAGATAGTGTCGGTGGGTGACCCCAGAAGAGGAGGTAAGGGGATGCTCTGTGCAATAACAGTGCAAAGAGCAGGTAAGCATAAACCTATTTTTATTTTATGTAAAAAAAGGAAGCCTTTACTATCACTTTAATATATGTTTTCAGACACTGCTAGTAACAGGTTACTAAAATAGTAACATTCTAAGCACTGTGATAAAGTTGATGCAAAGCTGTTAAAAAATGACCATATCAATATAAAATTAGGGGTCATATTAAAAAATACAACTTGTTAACCAGGATGTTTGTTAAAATTAGTGTTATTGGAAGTTCCCCTGTATAATAAAATAAATCCCAATATTACAGTTTGTGGAGGATGTCATCATCTTCACTGCAATCACAATCAGCGCCAACGCTTGGATTACTAAGGATTATTTTTTTGTTTTTTCAATGTGTTAGGCCAAAAATTGTGTGCTGCAGGCAGGGACGGACTGACCATTCGGGCCCTCGGCCACTGCCCTTGCTGCAGGTTCTTTAAATATGGTACAAATCTTGCCATGAGGGCACAGGGTTTACCTAAAGAGTAGCGCAAACGATTGAAGTATAAGGAATGCGTTCACTTCAAAAGCTGGTTCCTACATTTCATATGTTTCTGAAATCTCACACTTCCATACAGTAGTCTTATACAACAGATCAAGGCTTTTTCCACATGACATCCAAGTGGAAAGGTTAAACAGGGAGTTCTGAGTAATTGCCATCTGTTGCCTTCTAGGAAGTACAAGACACATTCAAATCCATATTTTATCTTCTTAGTCCCGGGTGATTATGCAACGCTGATACATCAGGGTTTGCTGTTGTAGCAAAGAGTTAATGGTTTTAAGGGTTATTTCTACATCATGTAAATGTATTTCAATCAATATCTTCCCTGGTAAATTTCACTAAGGTCCCTTTCACATTTGTACGACTTCAAAGTCGCGCGATTTTACCGCCATTTTGCCGCGATTCGCGGCCGCCATTTCTATATATGCCTGTGTAAGTGGCATCAAAATCGGTAGGACTACTTTGAAGTCGGCACTACTTCAAGTGGTGTAAGTGTGAAAGGGCTCTAAGACTATTTAATATTAAGGTGCAAAGAGCAGTGGTATGCAGTAACCCATGGCAATCAATCATGAATCATCAATTAGCTATTTAAAAAGTGGGTTAATGACATTTACGGTAATTTATTACTGTTATTAAATTAGCTCTTTGAATTCATGCACACATTCTTTAATGGAAGAACACTCCAAAATGAACATATTTCAAATTAATTTAACATGTTAAATAGATACTAAAGCTGGATATGCTTAATATGTATACATAATATAAACAAACTCTGATGCATCTACACAGCTCAGGGACCGTACGTCACAACCAGCATCAGCTTGCCCATTGCATTGAAGAGCTGGTGTTAGTGAGGTGCCAGATACATACACACACAAGAAGAGTAAGGAGGGGTGAAAGGCTGCAGAGACAGTCACACATTGGTTGCTGAGATACAGTCACACAGGGGTAGAGATGGGTGAGAGGCTGCAGGAACTCAGTCACACAGGAATAGAGATGGATCAAGGTTTGCTGAGATACAGTCACACAGGAATAGAGATGGATCAAGGTTTGCTGAGATACAGTAACACCGGAATAGAGATGGATCAAGGGTTGCTGAGATACAGTCACACAGGAATAGAGATGGATCAAGGGTTGCTGAGATACAGTCACACAGGAATAGAGATGGATCAAGGGTTGCTGAGATACAGTCACACAGGAATAGAGATGGATCAAGGTTTGCTGAGATACAGTAACACAGGAATAGAGATGGATCAAGGGTTGCTGAGATACAGTCACACAGGAATAGAGATGGATCAAGGTTTGCTGAGATACAGTCACACAGGAATAGAGATGGATCAAGGGTTGCTGAGATACAGTAACACAGGAATAGAGATGGATCAAGGGTTGCTGAGATACAGTCACACAGGAATAGAGATGGATCAAAGGTTGCTGAGATACAGTCACACAGGGGTAGAGATGGGTCAGAGGCTGAAAAGAAACAGCCACACAGGTGTGGAAATGGGTGAGAGGCTGCAGAGACACAGCCACACAGATGTAGAGATAGGTGAGAGGCCAAGTAAACCGAGTAGAGATGGGTGAGAGGCTGAGGAGACATGCATACCTCCCAACTTTTCAACTTCAGAATGAGAGACAAATGAGCATACCTCCCAACGAAGTTGTTAAGTGGGGGGGGGGGTGCCGCGGATCAGAGTTGTTGAGCGGGGGGTCCGCGGATCTGAGTTGTTTTTTACGCGGATTTGTTGAGCAGGGGGGGGGGGTTCCACGGCTCGGAGTTGTTGAGCGGGGTTTTACCGCAAATCGCAGCGGTAATCGCGGGGGGCTGCGGAATCGCGGGACTTTTGTCGTGATCGCGTGACCACGGGATTTACAGCAGATCGTGGGACAATCCCGCAAAATCCGGGACGGTTGGGAGGTATGGACATGGTCACAAAGCAGTAGAGATGGGTGAGAGGCTGAGGAGACATGGTCACACAGCAGTAGAGATGGGATACATCGAGGTGACAAGTAAGTACAAATTAAGATTTGTGACTGCTAATGTATGGTCCACGGTATTATGGCGCCCGTAGGTAACAGAGGAGGGTACTAGCACCAGGCTTCATTAAAATGGCAGAGGACCATATAAGGCTCCATGCACACTGAAGCTGATAAACTGCAGTTTATTGGCGTTTTGGCTTTTTTTTTTTTAAAGCCCATAAACTGAACTCTATGTTAGCCTATGGGCCAGATTCAGGTAGATCAGAGCATCTTTGCTCTGGAGTAACGCTTCTCATTTACGTTACTCTGCCGAAATTTTAGGAGCAAGTGCTGTTATTCATGAAGCACTTGCTCCTAAAGTTGCGGCAGCGCATCGCAAATGAGCCGGCGGAATTCAAATTGGGCGGGTACGGGGCGTGTAGTATTCAAACTAAGCGCGATCCCACGGCGAACGTACTGCGCATGCGTCGAGTGTCAATGCATCCCAGTGCGAATGCTCCAAATTCTGTCAGTGAACGTCAATGACGTCACATCCCCATTCATGAATGTTTTACGCAAGCGACGCGATTAGTTTTTTTTCCGACGCGATGACGACGCCTATACTTAACATAGGATACTCCACTAGGGGGCTGCTTTATCTATACGCTGCGTATCGCTTCCGGAAACGTCGTAAAGTCACTGCGTCGCGCCCGAAAAAGATCGTGAATTGCCGATTCCCGCTCATTAACATATTTTTTGAGCGTAAATCGGCGGGAACGCCCCCTGCGCCATTTTTAATTTGAAGTAACGATGCGATGGCGAAATTCAATTGCGCCGATCGCATCGGAACTTCAACCCGGCATTTCTTGTTTTCTGGTTACAGAAAACAAAAACGCCGGCTTAAAGTGACAGTTAGGCTGGCGGATCCATTGATCCGCCAGCCTAACTCTACCTGAATCTGGCCCTATGTGCCCATGCACACCTGGGTGTTTTTCAGTGTTAACAAGCT
Organism: Rana kukunoris; assembly: GCA_029574335.1. Lineage (NCBI taxonomy): Eukaryota > Metazoa > Chordata > Amphibia > Anura > Ranidae > Rana > Rana kukunoris. The sequence continues at coordinate 499,744,657 of CM056049.1, read as the reverse complement.
TTGGAGTTTATTGGCTTTTTTCTAAACGCCCAAAATTTGCGTTCAAAGTGCAGTTTTTTTGGCGGGGAAAAACGCAAAAAAACGCAAAGCGCTGAAAATCTTTCAGAAAAATCCCTAAAACGCTCAAAAACGCCGGCGCCAGGGTTTTTACATGTACGCCCATCTGCCTGTACGTGCCATTATGTGGACGTACATAGTCGTGCGGCGGGCGTTAAGCGGTTAAAGCTATTGCAAAAACTTTGCAAGGCTCCCTGCAAAGCTACTGGCGTTTTTTTTATAGCTTTTATCAGCTTCAGTGTGCATGGAGCCTAAATATAAACAGTAAGAGCGTCATGGCGTCCAAAAGAATCCCTCTGAGAAAGCCACGTGAGGAGAGTAAGCAAACACATATCGCTGAGCTGTTACAGTGTCATGGGTACAGGCAGTTTTATGCAATTGCCGTGAAAGTGTGGTGCGCTACAAGCACCAATCATGTGTGAGTAGTTTTAAGGCGTGTAAACAATGTTTTTTATACACCCTGTTTCAAATTATTATGCCAATGATATTTTTCTCATTTACCTAAATAATTGACGTAACCAACAGTCAGCATAATTCTCATGTTATAAACTATTAAGAGTACAATTACTGTACACACTTTGTACATTACCAGGATGTGTTTTGTGGAGGAGGGGTGGATTTCTCACTTTTTATACTGTGAATCACCTCATGTTATGATAAACATAACATAACATATGATAAACATGTCCAAGCTAGATATGTAAATAACCTGTCACTCAAAGCAAGAAGAGAAAAACAGACTTTTTATTTAGACAGGTTTTTATCTGGAATTCTGTTAATTTTCACTGAACAATAAAAGAGGATTACTCAGCGCTGGATTAACTCTGTGTGGCAAGACTGGGCACAGATGATAGGAAATCGTATACTCTACATTGTGACATAAAAAAAAAAATCAATTTTAAAGGAACCTATTTAGAAAATAAAAAACAAACTTTTACAACCCCTTTAACCACTTGTCATCTGCCCACTGTCAAATGACGGCGGGCAGACGACTCCATTGTTCTGACATCACGTCATATAACGTGATGTCCCTTTAAAGCCGCGGGCGGGCGCGCGCGCGTCGCCGGCGGCGCGCGCGCGCGCGCACCCGCCGCTCTGCGGGGATCCCGTGCGAGTGCCCGGCGGCAACGATCGCCGCCGGGCACACGCGATTGCTCAGTAACTGAGCTGGGACGTGCAGCTCTGTGTGTAAACACAGAGCTGCACGTCCCTGTCAGGGAGAGAGGAGAGCGGTTGTGTCCCTTGTACATAGGGACACAATCGGTCACCTCCCCCAGTCACCCCCCCCTCCCCCTACAGTTAGAACACTCATAGGACACACATTTAACCCCTTCCCCGCCCCCTAGTGGTTAACCCCTTCACTGCCAGTCACATTTATACAGTAATCAATGCATATTTATAGCATTTTTCACTGTATAAATGTAAATGGTCCCAAAAATGTCAGAAAAGTGTCCGAAATGTCCGCCATAACGTCGCAGTCCCAATAAAAAAATCGCAGATCGCCGCCATTAATAGTAAAAAAAAAAAAAAAAAAAAATGCCATAAACTATTCCCTATTTTGTAAACGCTATAAATTTTGCGCAAACCAATCGATAAACGCTTATTGCATTTTTTTTTTACCAAAAATATGTAGAAGAATACGTATCGGCCTAAACTGAGGGAAAAAATATTTTTTTTATATATTTTTTGGGTTATTTATTATAGCAAAAAGGAAAAAATATTGAATTTTTTTAAAAATTGACGCTCTATTTTTGTTTATAGCGCAAAAAATAAAAACCGCAGAGGTGATCAAATACCACCAAAAGAAAGCTCTATTTGTGGGAAAAAAAGGACGCCAATTTTGTTTGGGAGCCACGTCGCACGACCGCGCAATTGTCCGTTAAAGCGACGCAGTGCCGGAAGCTTATATTTTGTCTGGGCAGGAAGGGGGTGTAGGTGCACAGTAGGTAAGTGGTTAATAGAGATATATGCACAGGTGTAACTATATTTTTATTACACTAGGTAGGATAACGTGGCACAACATTTCTGATTTATGTAGGGAATTAGAGGCTGCAGAGACAGTCACAACAAAGAGAGGGATCTGAGCTGGCAAAGACCCAGTCACATAGGGCAGAGTAGGGATTAGAGGCACAGTTATACAGAGATGCTGATTTAACCACTTCACCTCTCACACATGTTCATCCCCCATGAATCACAGCAATTTTGGACCTGTTTATTTGGCGATAACTTTGTCATTAGTTAAGGTAACAGTGTAATACATACATTGTTTTTTCTAAGGACAAACAGGGCTTTCTTTTCATGATATTGTCTTGCAAGAGTTATTATTATTATTTCTTTTTTTGCACTCTTATGCCGCGTACACACGGTCGTTTTTTGCGATGAAGTAAAGTGAAGTAAAAAATGATGTTTTTGAAACGTCACTTTCAAAGACGATGTTGCATACACACCATCGTTTTTTTCACAAAAAACGAGGTTACGTTCACCACACTTTTCCATTGAAGCTCGCTTCATAACTAGCTTCTGGGCATGCGCGGGTTGAAAAAAGTCGTTTTAAACGACGTTTTTGGTACACACGGTGACTTTATGTGAAACAAAAAACGACGTTTTGAAAAACGACACAAAAAATTCAAGCATGTTGGAATTTATTTTTGGTCAAAAAACGACGTTTTGCCCACACACGATCAATTTAAATGACGTTTTAAAAAACAACGTTTTTTTTTCATCGCAAAAAACGACCGTGTGTACGCGGCATAAGACAACGCAACAAAACAAAAGAAACTCGCTTTTCCTTCTTCGTTTTTTTTTTTTTTTTTTGAGCAGTAAAACGAGGTTAGTGCACATAAAATGTGACATGTTATTCTGTATTTTGTCCTGTTTAAGATTACATTAAAATTATGATTCTAGTACAAGGCATTGCAAAGTTATTTACAAACAAAGTTTTTGTGTTTTTCAATTTTGCACTTTTTTAAATAGGAAATGTGTAAAAATATTAACAAACAAAACAAAAACGTTAAATCAGAGTTCTATCCAAAAGTAGAAGTTCTACTTTAAGGCCTCCTCCACGTCCCCTGTTTGTGAAACAGGGCTTTTGGGGAGGATGAGGGGGGGGGTAGCAGGTACCCGATTTTGACAGGTACTTGCTTCCACTTCCGTACCGGTCTCCTAATGCCCTGTACACACGATCAGAGTTTCCGTCGGAATAAACTCCGACGGGTTTTTCAGTTGGAATTACTGTACATTCAAGCTGTCTTGCATACACACTGTCACACCAAATTCCGACCATCAAAAACACGTTGACAACACTACGACAAGCAAAGAAAAAGTTCAATGCTTCCGAGCATGCGTCGACTTGATTCTGAGCATGCATGTTTTTCCCTTTGTCGGAGTTCCATACAGACGAACATAATTTCCGATGGAAAAAGTCATTTGGTCGGAATATCCGATAAAAAAAAACTCGGACTTTTTCCATTGGAAATTCTGATCATGTGTACAAGGCATTAGGCAATCAGAAGTAGAAGTTCTCCTTCTCCCCTACCTCCCATAGTCTCCTGGGACACATGACAGGTCCTAGAAGACTTTGGGACCAGTCACAGCGTGCATCGCATGTGCAGTGGGCACCCGGCTGTATCAGCCGGGTGCCCATAGTAAAGATGCTGGCACTGCCGAGGGAGGACAAAGGGTGAAAACGGCTGGGGTGAGTACATTGCTGGATCATGGCACAGGTGAGTGTGTATTTATTAAAAGTCAGCAGCTACAGTTTTGTAGCTGCTGACTCTTATGCCGTACACACAATCGTTTTTCAGCATTAAAAAAACTGTTTTAGCCAACTCACGATAATTTTTTACAACCCGAAAAACGACATAGTTTAAATAGTTTCAGAACCTGAAAAATAATGTGAAGCCCCCACACGATCATTTTAAATGACATTTTTTAAAAACAATGTTTTTTTCATGTCGAAAAATGATCGTGTGTATTACTAAACACAAAAATGACTGGAACTCTTTTTTAATAGGCAAAGTGTTCTAAAGGCTCAAGGTGTATTCGTTTCAAGCAGTTTTCACTCAATGGTCTGAAGATGACTGCTCTGGGCATAACCTTAGTAAATGGATGGGTAGAATGTCCAAATGATTCAGTAAATCACAAAATCCATGCCAAAATATCACCTTAAAATATTTAAAAAAAAATACAAATCTGCAGGAAAATAATAATTGAAGAGAAGTTAATTAGGGCTTATTAACCACTTCAGTTCCGGAAAGGTTTACCCCCCTTCATGACCAGGCCATTTTTTGCGATACGGCAATGCGTTACTTTGATAATTGTGTGGTCATGCGACGCTGTACATAAATGAAATGTATGTCCTTTTTTTCCCACAAATAGAGCATTCTTTTGATGGTATCTGATCACCTCTGCGGTTGTTATTTTTTTGCGCAACAAACAAAAAAAGACAGACAATTTTTGAAATGAAAAACAATATTTTTCACTTCCTGCTATAAAATATTTCCAATAAAAAAAAATTCCTTCATACATTTAGGCCAATATGAGTTCTGCTACATATTTTTGGTAAAAAATTCCCAATAATCATATATTGATTGGTTTGTGCAAAAGTTACAGCGTCTACAAACTATGGGATATTTTTATGGATTTTTTTTTCATTATTGGTAATGGTCGTGATCAGTGACTTATAGTGGGACTGCGACATTACGGCGATCAAATCAGACACTAATAGACACTTTTTTGGGACCAGTAACAACAATACAGGGTGTTTTTAAATAGCCTGTAGAGATTTAAAAGTCTTTTTTTTTTTTTTTTGCACGTGTGCGCTATTCTCTGTGGTTCCTGCTTAGCAGAAAAACAGGATCATTACCTTCCCTATTGACAGAACGATGGTCTGCTTTGGTTCCATAGTGCCGGTGTCTTGACGAGCTGGTTCCTACATCGGTATGGTTCCTGGCTCGACTGCGCAGACGCAGTAGCAGGCCACAGAAATCTCAGAGGCTAAAAAGCTGATTGTCAGCTTAAACGAGCTCGCTCCCAATGCCTGCTTATACACGGCGCTCTATAGTACACGCCACTCTACACAGCAAGGGCCAGCAAGGGGCGGATGTGATATTGAGCAGTGTTTTTTTGATTGGTTATCTGCGGCGTGGATAACCAATTAAAAAAAAATGGTCAATATCACATCCACCCCTTGCTGGCCCTTGCTGTGTAGAGAGGCGTGTACTATAGAGTGTATATTCAGCCATCGGGAGCGAGCGCGTCTACAGCTGACGAACAGCTGTTTCCGATCTGAGTTTTCCGTTGGTTCGGAACCAATGGTAGGAACCAGCTCGTTAGAACACCGGACCTGCTGATTGGCTCCCACTGTGTCTGGGTTGCCCCAGACCCGGAAGTGTCAGATCACGCACTGTGTACAAGACCTGGCACAGAGCGGCCGCCCTGTGGCAGTATATGTGCATTGGGCGGTAGCTAAACTAAGGGTTAAAGACAGGAAGATTTTATGTAAAAAAAAAAAACAGTGGGCCAGATTCTCAGCGGCGTTACGACGGAGTATCTCAGATACCCCATCGTATCGCCGTTTTTTTTGTCTCGTATCTATGCGCGTGATGCTTAGCATCACTTTTGCATAGATACGCTTCTACATCCGACAAGTGTAAAACCATTACACTTGCGGATCGTAGTTGTAATGACAACTCCGGCCACTAGGTGGCCTTTACGTTGTTTTCTCATTTGCATATGCAAATGAGGTAGTACGCCGATTCCCGATCGCTTTTACGCCGCTCCGTCGCTGCGTACGTAGTTTTCGTCCGCGTAAGGTTACCCCAGCTTCGATGTGGAGTAACCTTACGAAGTACCGTCGGGTGCCGTCGGATGTCATGTTAAGTATGGCGTCGGGTCAGTGTCGGCTTTTTTCGTCCCTTCCGTCGTTTTACTAACTCGTTCGCGAATAGGGAGTTGGGTAAATGACGCTCACGTCGTTTTGACGTCGGTTTCATCGACGCTTTCCGACGTGAGCTGGAGCATGCGTACTGGGCTTTTTCCCCGGCCGGCGCATGCGCAGTTCGTTCGACGCGGGGGCGCGCTTAATTTAAATACAAGCCGCCCCATTTGAATTGCGCGGGTTTACGCTGGGCGATTTATGCGACACAGGTGAAAACTACGCAAGTGCTTTGAGATTAAAGCACTTGCTCTAGTACGATGCGGCGGCGTAGTGTAACTGGCTTACGCTACGCCGCCGGAATTCTATGAGGATCTGGCCCAGAATGTTTTTTTTTTACTTGTCAGTTTGCTTTAAATAATGTGTAAACCTGACATTGTTTATTTACGATATGATCCTGCTATACCATTTACTTGTATGAAAACATATCCTGTTCTCTTTGTATTGCTTCCTCTGTGTAAAATACCTGGCTGGCCCTGACACCCCCCCCCCCCCCCCCCCCCCCCTCTATCCCCACAAAGCCTTTTACTGGGAAGTTTAGTGTACTGCTGTTTCTCCTTCCATAGCTCTTATGCAGCTGGGAGCAGAGGGAAAAAAAAAAAGAGAACATGTATTTATATATTTATTTTCCATTCATTCTGCCTTTAAGTTACCTCCTTCTGAGGTCCCTGAGGCCTCCTCAGGCTGCACAGGCTTTCCCCTAGCACCCACTGTTGGAGCAGGTGGTGTTTGCTGATTGGGAGCATCCTGAAAGCCGTAGATGCGACAGTCTCTTCCTTAAACAAGAATTTAACTTGTCCAGTTGATAACGCACCATGAGCCTGTTGATAAGAAACTGGAGTCACTATAAGGAGCTTTCTTTTCTTTGGCCAGTTTAGCTATTCAGCCAGCTGTCACAGCAGTAGGAGTCTGCCAATCCCTAAGGGACCAGGTCAGACAGCCTGAGAGACCTAACCAAGAGGGGGTTCCTGCTGAAGATAGGGTGGATATACCTCAAGCACTGTAGATGCCTTGAAGGATTCGATAAGTGTCTCGTTTGGCTCTCCTGTCTGTATACATTTGCAGACTTGTGTGGCTTAAGAACTGGTCAGCCAAGCTTCCCTGTAAGAAGTTGTTTGCAGGGTTCCACTTCCATGAGGAACGCTTGCTTGGTGATGATTTGAACAAATATATCCAAAAGATTTCCAGAGGGAAGATCTCTCTACTTCCTGTGAAGAGAAAGACCAGGTGTCCCTCATTTAAAACCTCAGGGACCGCCTTCTCAGGTTTCTCTTTGCCAAGGCAGTTCCCCCGCCAACATGGAGCTAGAGCTAAAGCCGCAGGGCCAGGGCCAGAAGAAACCATGGGTCCAAAACTCTTTTAAACCCTGCAACAAGCCCTTCTTTTGAGGGGATGCCCCCACTCTATCAGGTGGGGGAAGGTTGCTTCACTTTGCGGACATTTGGAGAACAGTGGTTCAGGACGAGTGGGTCACCTTACAAAATGAAATTGCAGGGTTTCCTCAGAGGTTTCCAAGATCCAGCGTTCCTTCAGATCCTCCAAAAAGAGACTTACTGCAGGGCCATCTTTTCCATTGGGCACGCTGGGCAGTTGCCCGGGGGTCCCACTTGCCTGGGGGGCCCCACCTGCCCAGTGACCCCAGTAAAAAAATGTGGATCAGAACTTCATGTCAATGAAGAAATATGTTGTTTTACTTTTGTTTAATTTAAACAAATTGCTAATAGCACTAGCTATATGTTTATAGTTTAAATACTGACATTTGCACTGTTTGGCATTGAAAACTGTAATTTGAAGTACTTTTTTTGCAGTGCCAGTAAAAAATGTGGTTCTGCCAGTAAATGTCATGGTTTTTGTCAGTAAAAAATTCTCCTGTGTGATTGTGTAGACTGGGCCCCATTGCACTGTATTGCCCGGGGGCCTATAATGCTCTTAAGATGCCACTGACTTACTGTTTCAGACACTAGATCATTTAGTGCATCAGGGAGTGATTATACCGGTCCCTGTATCCAAACGGAGTGTGGAGTTTTATTCAAACTTGTCCATGGTTCAAAACCAGACGGGGACACAAGGCCCATTTTGGATCTAAGATCTCTGAACCAGTATCTATTAATACAGTTCTTTTGGATGGAGTCAGCCCACTCGGTAGTAGCCTCGCTCCAGATGGGAGACTTTCTAGCCTCCATATATATCAAGGATGCGTATTTACATGTACCTATCTTTCAACCTCATCAGAGGTTCCTGCGATTTGCAGTAGAGGAACGTCATTTACCTAGAGATAGTGTATAAACCAGTAAGTATAAAATAATAGCCTAACTCTGTGTCCCATGATATACTCAAAGAAAAGGATTTTACAGGAATTCTATTATTGCAGTGCTCCCAATCTGTTCAAAGCTTGCATTGATACCCTTGCCACCTTTTTTTGGAGCACTGGTGATGCAGAAAAATCTAAGGCCAGATCCACAAAGGAATTACGCCGGTGTATCTATAGATACACCGGCGTAATTCGAATTTCCCGCCGGCGTGTCATTGTTTTCTATCCAGAAAACAAGAGACGCCGGACTTACACTAAGATACGACTTGCGTAAGTTTCTTACACCGTCGTATCTTAGATGCATATTTACGCTGGACGCTAGGGGCGCGTCCGTGTTTAATATGCAAATGAGGTAGATACGGCGATTCCCGAACGTACGTATGCCTGGCGCAGTGTGCTTACGTCGTTTGCGTAAAGATAAAAATAGTGAGACGCAGCCAATGTTAAGTATGGACGTCGGGACCGCGTCGTATTGGACGTCGTTTACGTCGTTTGCGTAACTCGTTCGCAAATAGGGAATTGCGTAGATTATGTACACGTCGTTTTCATTGACTATTTTCAACGTGATTTCACACATGCGCACTAGGTTACGTCCACGGCCGGCACATGCGCAGTTAAAAAAAAGCGTTGTTTGAGTCGGGTCATTCATAATTATAATAATACACGCCCCCCACTAGTTAATTTGAATTACACCCGCGTACGCCGGCCCATTTACGCTACGCCGCCGTAATCTACAGCGGAATTTCTTTGTGGATAAGGATACGCCGCTGTGGCTTACAAAGGCGTAGTGTAAATGGGATACGCTGCGCGGGCGTCCCATCTTTGTGGATCTGGCCCCTAATGTTTACCATAACAAAACTGGTGGTGGTAATTTCTTTGGAGCCTCCTTGAGAATGACTTCACATGAAGCAACATGAAAGGGGGCTTACTCATTCCTGGCCCTTCAACCATGGGCACACCAATCATAAAGGCAAAATAAGCAGAAACAAAAGAAGTAGACAAAATATGAACACACGCCCACCGAATCGGTCATATGTAAAGGTGCTCAGTATGTAATGGTAATAAGTAGCCTACAAAATATATTGTGTGGCTTTTTCCTTTGCAAGTACTAAATCATTCAGCTCTCCACAGCACCAATACATTGGCAGAACAGCTGGTTACAAAGAGGTCTCCTGCTGCTTGTGAACACTGAAGGCGGGGAACTGTTAATTAAATAGGGAATTTGAGTAAAAAGCCATTAAACCATATTTGATAAAAAAAAACTAAAAATGGGTGTAAATTTTTTAGGAATTTGTACAATTGTAAATCCCAGTGATATAATCTCAGTGGTGTAAAAACAGTCTGGACTAGATAAAAGATTACCATACATGTAGATCTAATTGTTCAGATATGGGACCAGAAGGCTGCAAATTGTTATTCATTATAAAAAGATGTTCCATGCACATCACGTAATCTTTCCTTTCCAAAAACGTGCTCCAACCCACTTAACTGTCAGTGACACACCTACCCAACTGTTAGTCTCCCAGTTAGGCCGTGTACACACCATCGAATATATCCGGACCGTTTCCATCGGATATGTCCGCCGGGCTGTTTTGGTCCGATGGCTGTATACATCATCGGATCAAAATCTCCGCCGGCGGACAGCGCGGTGACGTGGGGGTGACGTTGACGCCGCCACATCACCGCACCAGGAAGTGAAACACTTCCACGCGCATGCGTCGAATCCATACGACGGCTTTGACGCATGTGCGGGCAGATATGTCCGCTGGTTAGTGTACTAACCAGCGGACATATCCGACGGACATGTCTCCGGCGGACAAATTTTAAAGCATGAAGAAAGAAATCCATCCGCTAGCCCGTACAGACGATCGGATTTGTCTGCTGAAATGGTCCGTCGGACCATTTCCAGCGGACAAATTCGATTGTGTGTACGCGGCCTTAGTGACTGCCTGTCATTCACAAAGCAGGTGTTGTAATAATCTTTTCAGATAACAAAATGCCTCCTCAATGCCTGTACATTGGACACATCATCTGTTTTTTTTTACATGCTAGTCTCATATCGAAAACGAATAGGTTATTAGAGTTACGAAAATTCTCATAAACCAGAATACAACTTCTCACGATGATGTAATGTATTGTAATGTATTCTTTCGTTTTTGAGCATGTGCTGTCTAGTTCACTTGTACAGACGAATACTGTGCTGATTAAACTAAAATCTTTGTTCTGTTAACGTACGACAAACATTTTTGTGCTTGTCCCTTTGGATAATTTAGCATGAACTGTTGTGATCGGCTCTTAAAGGCTGTGTACTAACAATTAGATTATCAGACGATCACTCCAAAAGCCATATTTTTTTATCGGATTGTCCCATCGTGTGTACTAGGCTTAAGTCGTGGTGGGTTAGTTAGGGCTAGTTTACACTTGCTTCAAAACATGGCTTCGAACAGGCTTTGTTAAAGCTCTCTGAAGTCCAGTCAAAGCTCCTGTCACTAAATAAAATGGTAAGCTTACAGTCCTGTTTACACCTTGCTTTTGCTTGGTGCTTTGATGAGGTTTCGGTGGGGCATTGGTGGAGCTTTGATGAGGCTTCGGTGGGGCTTCAAGCGAGCTTTGCCATAGACTTCTATGGAGGCTTTGAAGACACTTTGATGCACCACTAAAGCTACATGGCGTATCATTTTTTAATCAAAGCCAAAGCAAAGGAAAAGCTATGACTAAGCACTAGTTTCAGTGCGAAACGCCTCAGTGGTCAGGTTTTTATTTGTATTTGCTGTGACTTGTAGTGCTATCCTTTTAGTAAAGGGGGTCTGAATACAAATGCGTGCCACACTTTTCACATATTTATTTGTAAAAAAAAAAATGAAACCCATTTATCATTTTCTTCCACTTCACAATTATGTGACACTTTGTGGTGGTCTATTGCCGCGTACACACGGTCGTTTTTTTGCGATGAAAAAAAAACGTCGTTTTTTAAAACGTCATTTAAATTGATCGTGTGTGGGCAAAACGTCGTTTTTTGTCTTAAAAAAAACGACCAAAAAAAAATTCCAACATGCTTGAATTTTTTGTGTCGTTTTTCAAAACGTTGTTTTTTGTTTCACAAAAAGTCACCGTGTGTAGCAAAAACGTCGTTTAAAACGACGTTTTTCAACCCGCGCATGCCCAGAAGCTAGTTATGAAGCGAGCTTCAATGGAAAAGAGTGGTGAACGTAACCTCGCTTTTTGTGAAAAAAAACGATGGTGTGTATGCAACATCGTCTTTGAAAGTGACGTTTTAAAAACGTCGTTTTTTACTTCACAGAAAACGTCGTTTTTTTTCATCACAAAAAATGATCGTGTGTACGCGGCATATCACATAAAATCCCAATACAATACATTTAAGTTTTTGGTTGTAACATGACAAAATGTAGAACATTTTAAGGGGCGTGAATACTTTTTCAAGGCACTGTACTTTCCATACTCCAGGGGGTTACATCACCCTCTTTCCAAGAGATTCTGGGGAATGCCAAGTAGCCCAAATCTTGCAGGATGATGCTCTAGCTTAGTGCAAGTAATGTCTTCTCACCAGATTTGGGTCATCCTGTTTTTTCCTTGGATATTGTTAGAAGGGTTATAACATTATCCTCGCCTAAGCACCATAAATAGAAGTCTGGGAGTCGGTTAAGTATATCTTTTAACTTTTTTTTTTACCCACAAGTCAGTGATTCTGTGTGCTGAAGCATGTTGGTATTCCACCTAGCAGTTTCAGGAGAGTTAAGCAATAGCAGCCTTCACTTTACATTACCATTGGTTTCCGTAAACGGTATGAATAATACAAGAACTATGAGTCATTTGCAGAGCTGCAAGTATAACTCATATATTTACAATCTCAAACTTTATAAGTAGAGGTCTCTCCAGTTTCTCACTGTCATCCCCTCTTTTTTAATTTGCTTTTTTTTCCCCTTTCATGTGCTCTCTTTTATTTTTGATCAAATCCTCCTTTGGGTAAACAGATTTTAATTTTATTTTAATAAAGAAAGCTAATGTAAAGCTTAAAGGGGTTGTATAAGGTATCATTTTTTTTCCTAAATCGCTTCCTTTACCTTAGTGCAGTCCTCCTTCACTTACCTCATCCTTGCCATTTTTCTTTTAAATGTCCTTTTTTCTTCTTAGAAATGCTCACTTCCTGTTCTTCTGTCTGTAACTCCACACAGTAATGCAAGGCTTTCTCCCTGATGTGGAGTGTCGTGCTCGCCCCCTCCCTTGGACTACAGGAGAGTCAGGACGCCCACTAACACACAGCTCCTTTCTCTATCTGCGGACAATCTAATACTAATGCCGCGTACACTTGACCGTTTTTCATGACGTGAAAAATGAATTTTTTTTAAATGATCATTAAAAACGATCGTGTGTAGGCTCCAGAGCATTTTTCTCAATGTGAAAAATGGGCATTAAAAATTTAGAACATGGTCAAGTTATGAGACAAGATCGCTTGTTCTAGTAAAACGAGCAACCGTAATGGAGATATCACATTCGTCACGCTGTTATGCCTCGTACACACGATCACTTTTTGTGATGAAAAAAAATGTCATTTTTCATCATGACAAAAAACGACATTTTTCAAACTTCATTTTAAAAAATGACGTTGCGTACACACCATCATTTTTGGAAAATGATGAACAAAGTGATGGCACATTTTAAAGGGGAAGTTCTATTTGCCTTGAGGCTGCTTTTAGCTGGTTACTTGTTAGTAAAAGACGATTCCTGCTTTTTTGTCTGTTACAGCGTGATGAATGTGCTTACTCCATTATGAATGGTAGTTTTACCTCCCGTCTCCTAACTTGCTTCTGGGCATGTGCGGGTTTAAAACGTCATTTTTTACGTCGTTTTGCCCACGCACCATCATTTTTTATGACACAAAAAATGACATTTTGAAAAATGACATAAAAAATTCGAGCATGTTCGAATTTTTTTTTGGTCATTTTTCAGAAGACATAAAATGACAATTTGGCCACACACGATCATTTTAAATGACATTTTAAAAAATGAAATTTTTTTTCATCACAAAAAGTGATGGTGTAACGTACGGGGCATAACAGACTGAAAAGCACGAAGACTGAAAAGCTCAAATCGTCTCTCAACAAACTTTTACTAACACGAAATCAGCAAAAGCAGCCCAAAGGGTGGCGCCATCTGAATGGAACTTCCCCTTTATAGTGCCGTCGTATGCATTGTACACCACCACGCTTTGCTCGAGCATTTGTGTGAATGCACACGATCGTGTGTATGCAAGGCAGGCTTGACAAGAAACACGTAGAAAAAAACTTTGCTTTTTCTAGGACATTAAAACTGGTTGTGTGTACGCTGCTTAACTCACACTTTTGACACTTTGTGGGAAGCAAAAGAGAAACTATACTTTTTTTCATGTACTCGCCGATACCGATACTTTGTTTTAATGCCATGTGACAGTTTGACTGATGGGCACCGATAGGTGGCACTGACTGATAGATGGCACTGATAGGTGACACTTATGGGCACTGGCACTGACAGGTGGCTGTCACTGATGGGTGACACTAACAGGTGGCACTGATAGGTGGCACGGATAGGTGGCAGTTATGGGCACTGATAGGTGTCTGGCACTGTTAGATGGCACTGATAGGTGGCACTGACAGGTGGCTGGCACTTATGGGCAGGCACTGAAATGCAGCAATAAAGGACATGAGGAAATGCTATGCTGCAGCGCCCATCTTGGTACACCCTACTCTCTGCATCAGTAAGTATCAGCAGACATCTTGTTACACCCAGCTCGAGCTACATGGGCTCGATGTAACAAGATGTCAGCTGCTGGCTTACTGTGGCCAAGTGCAGGATGTGCCAAGATGATGGGGACCGCTCCGCCCACTGAGTACGCCCACCACTCCACCTACTGACACCGCCCGCCTGATCCGCCCAGAGTCCGCTCGCCGCCGACCAAGTATCAGGTCAGGCATCGGGAGCATTTGTGCGAGTACTATCTCGGTATCGGGACAACCCTACTAGTAATACACTCACTGCAGGGTTTGCAGATGTTAAATGAGGCGTGCCATGCATTGTAGGTGGTCGCCCCGTGTTGTGATGCTGTCATCATATGCAAATTACCTGCCTCATTGTAGCGCTCACAGCTGGCATCACTTACATGGGCGTAATATTAAATGTGCTCAGTATCTTGGGTGCAACCCCATGAGCACTGCCTACTGGTAGGTGCTGGAGTATAATCCTTTAAAGAACTTATGTTGCTTCCCCCCCTCCCTAAGTAAAGCGCAAGCTTAATTTAAGTTATATGTCTGACTTTTGTTTTAAAAGTCAAACTTGGCCCCACCCTATTCTGCCTCCCTAATGGCCCTTCATTGTGATATGCTGCCATAATATTTGCATATACTGTATCTAACTACCTTTATGTATGGATAATTTTGTCTTGCAGTTTTCACTAGAGGCAGCCCGAGACTGTGTTTTTTCATCGTATGACAGATTTACATTAATGTAAATTTATGTGAATAATTATAATCCATAAATAAACAATATAGTACAGAAATGTTGTATTTTCTAAGACGACACAAGCTGCTGTTAGTAAAAAACAAAAATAAATGTACATATTAGGGTTGTCCAGATACCGATACTAGTATCGGTATCGGGAACAAAACCAAGTATTTGCGGGAGTACTTGTACTCGCACAAATGCTCCCGATACCTAAATAGAATACTTTTTTTGTATTTATCAACATGTTCTGTGAAAATTCTTTGAGTTTTTTACTACTGCTTGACAAGCAAATAAAAATACAAAAACATCTTGAATTTTAATTAACCACTTCTCTACCGTGGGTGTTTTTCAGATTTGGTGTTTACAAGACTAAAACATTTTTTTTGCTAGAAAATTACTTAAAACCCCCAAACATTATATATATATATATATTTTTCTAACACCCTAGAGAATAAAATGCAGATCATTGCAATACTTTTTGTCACACCATATTTGCGCAGCGGTCCTACAAGCGCACTTTTTTTGGAAAAAATTCACTTTTTTGAATTAAAAAATAAGACAGCAATAAATTTGGCCCAATTTTTTTATATATTGTGAAAGATAATGTTACGCCGAGTAAAATGATACCCAAGATGTCACGCTTACAAATTGCGCCTGCTCGTGGCATGGCGTCAAACTTTTACCCTTAAAAATCTCGATAGGCGACGTTTAAAAAATTCTACAGGTTGCATTTTTTGAGAAACAGAGGAGGTCTAGGGCTAGAATTATTTCTCTTGCTATAACGATCGCGGCGATACCGCACTTGTGTGGTTTGGACACCGTTTTCATATGCAGGCGCTACTCACGTATGCGTTCGCTTCTGCACGCGAGCTCGTCGGGACGGGGCACTTTAAAAAAAAAAAATGTTTTGTTTTCTTATTTCTTTTTATTTCGTTTATAATTTTTTACACTGAAATAAAAAAATAAAAATATATCACTTTTATTCCTATTACAAGGAATGTAAACATCCCTTGTAATAGAAAAAAGCATGACAGGTCCTCTTGAATATGAGACATGGGGGCGAGACCGGCGTTATCTTTTACAGGACCGCTCACACTAAAGATGGATACCTCGATTGTGGCAGCAGCTGCTGCCGTTACCGAGATATCCATCTTTAAAGTGCTTTAAAGTGCCGCCGTAAAAAGTCGTAAGGCGGTAGGGAAATGGTTAATGACAATAAATATCCAATGCTAAAAGCATAATTATTTGCAGCGTCATACATTTCACTTTGTACATAGTTTTCACAGCTGATAGTCACAACATTGGTAGAGAGCTGTGATCAATAAAGAACATACAACAGCTTCTATGCTCAAGTTCTGGTTGATAGTATAGCAAATTAAATGGCATGGGTCAATTTGATGGCTTCAATGTGTGCATGTATTCCGTAAATGCCAAGTGTCGCACACAACTAAAAACAATGAAAGCAGAGAACTTCATGTTTTGAATTATTTTTCAACTAATTAGCAGCTTTAGTGTGAATATAATGGCAATTAAGCCTTCCATGGCACATTTGGTGTCAAAACAAACAGGTATTTTAAAAAATATTTTTCACTAATTAATATTTCTGTCTGTGACTAGAAAATATAAAAGTGCACTCTTTTTTTATATAATATATATATATATATATATATATATATATATATATATATTTACTTTTTCATAATCACAAGAGGACCGTCTTTATTTTTTTTAACCCTTTACAGACCGGAAGATTTTCCCCCTTAACGATCAGGCACTGCATCGCTTTAACTGCGACACTGTACCCAAACAAAATTGATGTCCTTTTCCCCACAAATAGAACTTTCTTTTGGTGGTATTTGATCACATCTGTGGTTTTTATTTTTTGCGCTATAATAAAAAAGGGCGACAATTTTGAAAGAAAAACAATATTTTTTACTTTTTACTATAATAAATATCAAAAAAAAAAACGAAAACAAATTTCTTTATCAGTTTAGGCCAATATGTGTTCTTCTACATGTTTTTGGTAAAAAAAATTGCAATAAGCATATATTCATTGGTTTGCGCAAAAGTTATAGCGTCTGCAAAATAGGGGATATATTTATGGCATTTGTATTATTATTTTTTTTACTAGTAAGGCCAGTGATTTTAGGGGAACTGTGACATTGCGGCGGACAGATCGGACACTTTTGACACTTTTTTGGGACCACTGGCATTTATACAGTGATCAGAGCTAAAAATAGCCACTGATTACTGTATGAAATAAATGTCACTGGCAGGGAATGGGTTAACACTAGGGGGAGATCAAGAGGTTAAGCATGTTCCCTGGGTGTGTCTCTAACTGTATACTGGCTGGTCTGACTCGAGGAGGAGAGAAATCACTGTTCTTAAAGGGTCACTAAAGGGATTATTTTTTTAGCTAAATAGCTTCCTTTACCCTAATGCAGTCCTGGTTTCATGTCCTCATTGTTCGTTTTTGCGTTGATGTTGCTGTAATCCTTTTCTGTTCTGCACACTTCCTGGTTGTCTTTTTCCTTATGAAAAAAGTACTGGGAGATTCTTTTTGTGGTCTCTAATCAAGGAGGTGTGATTACTGTGTGTCTAAACCCCTCAGAACCAATCAGTTTCATTTTAAAAACAAACACTGCCCTGTATTGGCTCTGTGTCTCTGTCCTTCACAGAAGCATGAAACTAGATGAAAAACTAAACTGAAACTGCAGGTACATTATATGATTGATTTTTATCTATTTTTAATCATTTTTAAAAGGAACCAGTTAACTATTATGTCTCTATACCCTGTAAACAGTAATTTTAGCAAAAAAAATGTTTCCTTTACAACTCCTTTAATCACTAGGAACAGCAGATCTCTCTCTAACTCCCCTGTCAAAATGGGGATCTGTCTGTTTACATTGACAGATCCTCATTCTGGCTCTCGTTTCCATGATCTCAGGTGGCTGGTGTACATCGTGGCCGCCGGGCCACGCGCATCGGGTCCCCCGCCGTATAGCGGGCGCTATAAAGAAGCCAACGTATAACGATGGTGGCTGGTCGGCAAGTGGTTAACTTATACTTTATTACTAGTAAAGGCAATCTAATAGTTTAAAACAGCTAATTCTCAACCAGGGTTCAATGAAACCTCAGGGTTCCTCCAAAGGTTGCTAGGGGTTCCTTGAGCTATGGCTGATTGACTTCCCATCTGATGATGTCTGCCAGTTACAAGCCAACACCATTTGGCAAAGCCAGAGGCACACCAACAATATTTTACTAGTCTGTAAATGTGGAATTCAGACCTCCATGTATAGCTATCCTTTCCAGGCCACCAAATGTAAAGGGCATGCTTCTCAATGAGTTGATTTGAGCAGGGGTTCCCTGAGACCTTAAAATTATGGCCGGTGAAACTTGGTCAGTAAACAAAGGGAAGGGATGGCAGGACAGCGTGTCTTGATTGAAGGTTTATCTGCTGACAAACACTCAGAAAGAAGATATTTAGGCTATGCTTACAACTGAGCATAGGGATGAGTTTTGCAATGTGCATTTTTGGAGCGACAGCACATTGACTTGAATGGGCTGCTTATCACATGACAAACATGCCAAAAACCTCAAGGATCACATTTTAGCACTGAGTCAAGTGTGTTTGACTATATGGGAAGGCACGCAACTACTACCTTTGTTTGGGTAGTTGTTTGAGTAGTTAAGAAATAACGGCATTGCAAGTATGTTGCACGCTTAAGCAAATTTTTCGCAGCTTTTGTGGAAACACAGACAGAAGCGAGTATTTCTGCCCGCCATTCTGCTATGCTCAGATGTGAACAGGATCTTAAAGTGAGTGAAAATCCTGGTTGGATGGCAAATTTTCCCTCTAAAAGTCCAGGGCCAATCACAAACTGAGGGGCAACTAGCCGATCTGCCAAGTGATAGCTGATAGAGAAACAGCAAAAAACAGTCTTTAATTAACTTAACAAGGGGTGTCAGGGGCTTGCAATCCCATGGGACCACTACCTAATACTTGTGGCCCTAACAGGAGCATCCAACATATTTTATACCCTGGGATTTATTGAGGTAGATTGTTCAACAAGCAATAGATCACTATGGCAATGATATATTGCTGCAGGGGTACGAAGGGCAGAGTTGCATCAGTTCTACTCCATTTAACTATGTCCAGTCCGGGGCCTTTTCTAGAAATCAGTATTTTTGCTAGAAAATTACTTAGAACCCACAAACATAATATATTTTTTAAAAACCAATAGCAAATATATACAAAAACTTGAGTTTATCAGGCTCTGACAAACTAGCTCATCCGCTCGTCCTCCTCATCCAGGATGTAGCCAATATGCAGATCAATCTCCTGGTTTCCTCGGGTCATATAAGAAAAAAGACTCTCAATAGTATAGTCCCGTTTTTTTCCTCTTTATTCCAAACACTTGGTAACATCCACAAAGTCCATAAAATAGGTATTCGGCATTTATAATATAAAATTGCACTATTCCCAGGCTCTGATCATTCCATGTGCTATAAGTACTGTCCACCGTTACTACACAACACTACTTCCTGGACTTGGAGCGCAAATGGAACACACAACGTCACTTCCTGATGCCGTAAGGTCGCGCTCTGACCTGTTTCGTCAATACCACTTCCTCTCAGAGCATGACCTTACGGTGTAGCATCACAATTTATATACAAGCCCAGTGCGTTAACCCCTCATGTACCCGCCTGTGTTTCTATTGCTAAAACGGAAGTACACGGGGTAACATTTCACTGGGGAAACAGATTCTTCTGTCACAGCAGGGTCTATGTATTATACATGTATTCCAGCCCGCTGATTTACACCATAGGGTTAGAAAGTAACCTAATTATGAGCATGGTTAATCATAATTCCTCAATATTAAAATATAGCATGCACATTTTCATCAGTATAATAAATTATACTTTATCATATGTTATTATAATCATAAATAAATTTATTCTGAGTTAATTAATCCCATCCACTAATTCAATTTAGATCACTGACAGTCAGATATTTCATACCTGCTCTAAATTTAAGAAACATTTTTTAATTAAAATATATGAAAATTACAACCATATTAAATCCCAATTGCTTAATTGCTAAACAGTTAATAGTAAAAATTATAATTTAAATTACTAATCCATAAATGTAATATTACTGCTAAAATCAATTGCTTAATTCCTTGACCATCAAATAATTACTTGAAGAGTATATTAAATAAATCTGTATAATACCACATTATTTTGCATATAAAGACCAAAATACAAGGAAATACAGACCCTAAAATCCAGAAATAAAAGCAAAGAAATAACATTTGTGATATCCCTATTCTGTAATACTAAAAACTCCCCCTTTAATACTAGTAATCACTAATAAAAATTAATGTCTAATTCGACATTTAACCCCTTAGGACAAAGAGTATATAATAAATATATTTATAAATATATTTCTCGTTTCGATAACTCTCTTACCATATTACTTCCTCTCCATGTTGGCTTGATGTAATCGACACCCCAAAATTTGAATCCAGTGGGATCTTGGCTGTGATGTAATTTGAAGTGGAGTGAGACATTATGGTCCTTAAAGCCAAGCTTAATGTTTTTAATATGTTCTCCTATTCTTACTTTCAAACATCTTTTGGTTCGGCCTACATACATCAGTCCGCATGGACATACTAAAACATATACCACATGTGTTACATTGCACTGTATAATTTTCTTAATTGCAAACTCCTCCTTATTCACAGTGGATCTGAACCTATCAATACCTCTAACTGGTTCAGAAATGTATCTGCAAGCTTTACATCTACGACAGGCGTTAAACCCATTTTATTTCAAAAAGATGATGGTTTAGTTGGAGGATCTAGGACCTGTGGGATAGCTGCACTATTGGGCATTACCTCAAAGAACACATTATAGTTTGAAGCCTGAGGTGGGAAGAAGCAGGATGGTTTGGATGACCCTGAGTCAATTTCGGAATGGTTTAACTTTTTTAATGGGGTCAGAGGGAAGATTTACCTCATCACCAAAAGATCTTTTTAAGGGATGTTTTGGAATTTTGTCTCTCGTGTAAGCTACTTTTGGTTTAATAACCACTTTTTCTCTCAAAAGAGAGGCGTTTCTATGGGCGCAAAATGTGCGCCCAGCATCGCCAATCTATTTATGGGAGAATGTGAGGACAAATATGTGTTTGCAAATAGAAGGATGGAACTATTGTTCTAAAAGCGCTTCATTGACGATTTGATGTTTATATGGGAGGGGTCGGAAGAATCTTTATGCAATTTTCTAACCTACAGTACCTCAATAATAACCCCAATAACATCAAACTTACCAGTCAGTGGAGTTGAGAGAATTAGCTTCCTTGATCTGAACGTATACAGGACTGGGGACCTGTTGGAAACCAAGGTCCACTTCAAACCAACAGACAGGATTTGTTTTTTTGCCAATCCAAAGTGGGCAACATCCTGCATGGCTTAAAAATATTCCTAAGGGACAGCTGATGCATGTCAAAAGGAACTGTTCAACAGTTGAAAATTATGAATCCCAGTCAGAAATATTGAAGAAGCGTTTTAGAGAAAAGGGTTATGATTCACAACAATTTGACTGAATCTCTGAAGAAATAAAAGCTATTCCACGCAAAGAGGTCTTGAAAGATGTGGTAAAAGTAAAGACCACTGGGAATCATGAGTGGCGTTTTATTTCTTCTTTTCATGTGCAATATAAAGAGGTTGAAACTATCCATAAAAATCATTGGCATGTATTATGCCTGGATACAATTTTGAAACCTGTACTTCCTGCAATACCTAAATAAAGAGGAAAAAATGGGACTATACTATTGAGAGTCTTTTTTCCTATATGACCCAAGGAAACCGGGAGATTGATCTGCATATTGGCTACATCCTGGATGAGGAGGACGAGCGGATGAGGTAGTTTGTCAGAGGCTGATAAACTCAACCTTTGGGTGAGTACAAACCCCGAGGGGGTGTGTGATACACGGTGTGAGGAAACTGGAGTGGATAAGCACATCCTTTATTAGAAGCACCTTGTGGGTTTATCTGGACTTTTGAAGCACCACTTGTCCTTCACATTTATTATTTATCTCCTATGAACTGTTTTATAAGAAAGATCGGTCACGCCAGAGGAGTGATGATAGCGCTGCTTTTGTGAATAACAAAGACCCTGTTTGGAAGTTTTTGTATATATTTACTATTGGTTTTTATTTTATGGTGCAATTTATTGCTTTTCAGTGGCTGCTAATTTAAAATGTATATTTATAATTATATTTCAATTGATTATGATAGTATTATGATCAGTTAATAAGCTTTTCCAGAGAATTGTAGTGCTCCATAGCGCCAGGATAGTGAAAGAAGGCCAGGACTTCACTATATGTATAATATATTTTTTACCTTCAATGCATGGAGCTAAAAAAAAACTCAGTTTATGCCTGTACACATGGCCGTTTTTCTTGGCAGGAATTTTTTTATTTATTTTTTTCGACGGGATTCCTGTCAAGCCTGCCTTGCATACACGCGTTCAGGCCAAATATCACCCGTCCAAAGCACGGTGATGTACACCACGTACAACAGGACTATAAAGGGGAATTTCCATTCAAATGGCGCCACCCTTTGGGCTGTTTTTGCTGATCCTCGTGTTAGTAAAAGTTTGGTGATAGACGATTCGCGCTTTTCAGTCTTCGTGCTTTTTAGTTTGTTACAGCGTGATGAATGTGCTATCTCTATAACGGGTTTTCCCGACGGGTAAAAGTCCACAGGGAATCCCGGGAGGAAAAAAGAATACACGTTCTCTTTATCTTCTCCAAAAAATTTCTGCTCCATGTTCCAAACACACTGCCTTTGCAATCTGCTGTGAGTAGAGATACATTGTTAATGGCACGCTAAATGCAAATCGCAAATGCAGTGTGATTTGGTGCTGTGTATTTTTAAAAAGTAATGTACACACTTGTTTTGTGTGGTCCAATGTGGTTTGCAGCTCATTCAAATTAACGAGCTGCCAAATCTCACTGTAGGGGAAACAACAGGAATGTCAACCTCGTTCCTGTGCGATTCTGGTGTGAACTGACCCTTAGGCCGGAATCACACTTGTGCGGTGCGAATTTCAGCTCTCTTATCTTTGCAGAGAGATTACAGAAGTGTTCAGCAGATCCATTGCGTTTTAGCTGCAAATTTGAAGACCTGGGAGAAGTTACAGGGGAGAGGAGAGTGGGGGAGAGTGTATTGGGCTGAATGAGAGAAATTCCTGAAGAGAAATGAACACATCTGCGAATCAGCTGCGTACCCATAGAAGATAATGGGCCTGAATTCACACCTGAGCTGCACCGCAAGGCATAAAATACGCACACGTTTTTTTCTGCAATGCGCAGTGCGAATGAATAGCACATATGTGAACCAGTCTCATTGAAAACAATGGGCCAGATTCAGAGAGCCATTACGGCTGTCTAACTGGTGTTAGACAGCAGTACTTTCAAATTACGTGCGCCGTATCACTAGTTTGAATTCTCAAACCATGATACGGCGGCGTTGGGCTTCGATCTGACAGGCTTACGTCTTCATACGCCTTCGGATCTACGCTGCGATCTTTTTGCGGCCGCTGGGTGGAGTTTGTGTCGTTTTCAGCGTCGGGGTATGCAAATTAGCTTTTTCCGGCGATCCACGAAGTTACGAGTGTCGTTCGTAATCGCGTACGTCATTTTTTCGCTACGTAAAGTTAAACCAGCTATTAGCTGGTCTAACGTTACGCGGCCAATGAAAAGTATTCACCCCCTTGGCTTTTTACCTATTTTGTTACATTACAGCCTTTAGTTCAATTTTTTTTTAAATCTGAATTATATGTGATGGATCAGAACACAATAGTCTAAGTTGGTGAAGTAAAATTAGAAAAATATATACATAAAACAATTTTTCAGAAATAAAAAACTGATAACTGGCATGTGCGTATGTATCCACCCCCTTTGTTATGAAGCCCATAAAAAGTTCTGGAGCAACCAATTACCTTCAGAAATCACATAATTAGTGAAATTATGTCCACCTGTGTGCAATCTAAGGCCTTGTACACACGAGGGGATATTTCCGCTGAACATGGTCCGACGGACCATTTCAGCCGAAAAATCCCCTCGTCTGTAGGGGCAAACGGACGCTTTTTGCCGGATTCATCCGGCGGAAAAATTTCAAAGCATGCTTTGAAATAATTCCGCCGGATAGCTGGCCGTCAGATATGTCCGCTGGTTAGTACGGCAAACCAGCGGACATATCTTGCCGCACATGCGTCGTATCCTGTGAATGGATCCGACGCATGCGCGCGGAAGTGTTTACTTCCTGGTGCGGTGACGTGGCGGCGTCAACGTCACCGGCGCGTCACCGCGCTGTCCGCCGGCGGGGAATTTGATCCGATGGTGTGTACAGCCATCGGATCAAAACACCCCGGCGTAAATATACGCTGTAAACGGTCCGGGGACCGTTCACAGCGGATATATTCAGCCGTGTGTACAAGGCCTAAGTGTCACGTCTGTCATTACATATACACACCTTTTTGAAAGGCCCCAGAGGCTGTAACACCACTAACCAAACACTGTCATGAAGACCAAGGAACTCTCAAAACAAGTAAATAACAATGTTGTTGAGAAGTACAAGTCAGGGTTAGGTTATAAAAAATATCAATATCTTTGATGATCCCTAGGAGCACCATCAAATCCATCATAATCAAATGGAAAGAACATGGCAACAGCAAACCTGCCAAGAGACGGCCACACACCAAAACTCACAGACCGGGAAAGGACGGCATTTATCAGAGAGGCAGCACAGAGACCTAATGTAACCCTGGAGGAGCTGCAGAGTTCCACAGCAGAGACTGGAGTATCTGTACATAGGATGACAATAAGCCGTATGCTCCATAGAGCTGCTTTATGGCAGAGTGTCCAGAAGAAAGCCATTAATTTCAGCAAAAAACAAAATGGCACGTTTTGAGTTTGCAAAAAGGCATGTGGGAAACTCCCAAATTTATGGAGGAAGGTGCGCTGGTCTTATGAGGCTAAATTAAACTTTTTGACCATCAAAGAAAACACTATGTCTGGTGCAAACCCAACACATCAACCAAAGAACACCATCCCCACAGTGAAACATGGTGGTGGCAGTATCATGCTGTGGGAATGTTTTTCAGCAGTTGGGACTGGGAAACTGTTTAGAGTTGAGGGAAAGATGGATGGTGCTAAATACAGGGATATTCTTGAGCAAAACCGGTACCACTCTGTGTGTGATTTGAGGCTAAGAAGGAGGTCCACCTTCCAGCAGCACAATGACCCCAAACACACTGCTAAAGCAACACTTGAGTGGTTTAAGGGGAAACATTTAAATGTGTTGGAATGGCCCAGTCAAAGCCCAGACCATCCAACTTGTAGGAGCTGGAGCAGTTTTGCAAGGAGGAATGGGCAAAAATCCCAGTGGTAAGATGTGGCAAGCTCATAGAGACTTATTCAAGCGGCTTGCCTCCTATTGTTCCAGATTGCTCCTATGTTCCCCTAGTGCTGGATTTGAATTACTAACATGATGTTTCTGAGCACATTGTGGGAGCTGTAGTCTTCTGGATAGGCATTTTTGAACTGTAGAACTGACTATGGACTATATCTGCCAGCAAACCATCTGCTCCACAGGAGAATTGTAAGAGAGGCTCTAAAAGGGATATGCAGACCAGGCCACATAACCGGACGATTCACTGAGTCAGCAGACTGATCGCCATCTCTGCCCATCCGCAGCAAGAAGTATTTGACCGTCCCCTCCGGGAGGCCATCGAGTTCCATCAGGATTGGTGAGGAGGCCCACAGATTCCATTGCCTTTCATAAGTACTACACTCTGAACACAACATTACTGTGGATTACATATAGGATTGCTACAGGACAGAACCAGCTATCTTTTACATCATCACTTTGCTATATTAAGAAATTCTTGTTCTTTAAGCTCCAACTTGTTGGTGAATGCAGGGCCTCGCTTTTAAGACATTGTTTATTGCTCTAAATTGCTTTAAATGGGGAATCTTTACTGGTAACTATAGTAAGTTATCTCTCATTAGTATTAGAATGGTATTATAGGCCGGACCGGGATTCTTCTTTAAAGCAGAAACATTCCTCTTATATAGATTGATAACTTTCTCAAGGTATCCAATTGTGACTCTGTATAGTGTTATCATTTACTTGTCATTGCTAACCAGTGGCGGGCCCGTGCATTGTGGGCTGCCCGATATGCCGGCAGCCGCCTCCCTATCTATGCGCCCGGCCCTTTCAGGGTGCCAGGTGCATGGATTCCTAAGGCGTTTTTTTAATTACCTGATTAGAGCCAGAGACTCAAATACGCTTTAAAAAAGGGTGGACTCGGGCGGAGAGAGTGCACCTTGACACAAAATTGGGTGACCATAGCAAATTCATTTTTGGTATTTTCGCACCACAGTGCCTCCCAGCCAATCAGGATTGTGGCAATAGGGTACTCGAGAAAGAACTCTGCAACCGGGAGAGATCATGTTTGAGGGCCACCGTAAAGCTGTCTTGGGATCAGCCGGGTCCATTTTTGATGCTAGATGCTGACCCATTGTAAGAGGAAACGGGTATAGAGTTAATCCCAGTAGTTGTGCCTACAAGGATGTTGCTGAAGAATGGGGGAGAATCCCTGTCAGTGTACTAAACATCACCAGCCTGAAGCCTCACATGGTGCTAGGGAAGGTGAATGCAGCTACCCATTACGGCAGACTACTTGGTATCAGGGGATACAGGAAGAGGACCTCATATTCAAAGTCCAAATCTTTCTATTAGATGGAGATAAAGGGTTGACGCCCAAATAGCCAGGTGGGAAGAGATGTTCTCAAAGAATGACATTGATGTACTGCTAAAAGTGCACAACACAGAATGGGTGAGGACAAGCCTTTCAGAGAGAGAGCTCAGCAGATCCGTCTGAGTGACCTTGAGGCTCTTCGGGAGCAGTTGGCCAAACTGAAGAAGTCTGGGGTCATTAGAGTCAAGGAGTCCCTATGCCTCCTCCATTTGTGATGCGTAAGAAGAATTGAACTATTTGAATTTGTATTAATTTTAGAACATTGAACCGAAGAACCATTCCTGATCGATACACCACACCCTGCAATGTTTGTCTGGAGTAAAGTGGTTCAGGAATTTAAGGAATGTGTTCTTGTATTTTAATTTTGAATTTGCTTTATCAAAAACTAATCCCTTATATACCTTTATATGTATTTTACATTAAGGATCTTTAATTACAGGTTTACCGGTCCTTTAAAAAAAAATCATAGGCTTTTGGTATAAGTACAAATGTATTTTCTGGAGAGTAATGCAATTAATTATTTTAAGCTAGATTTGAAAAACCTTATGATTCCTTCTTATCTTTTTTTCAAGTGGGTTTTCAAGCTGACTTTGATTCCTTTCAGCTACAAGCCACCATCTGAATCAGAACAATCCATGAAGCATGACACAGAAACCTATTTGCCTTGGAGACTATAATAGAGAAATAATGAGCAATTTGCTACAGTGACTTTTCTACAACATTACTAAAATTGGAAACTGAACAGCTTTATTTTGCAGTTTTTGTAAGTTATTTCTTTTGTTATCCTTCTGAAGCTGCTTAAAAGAGAAGTATGTGATTTTTTTTATCATACTTTTACCTAGCATCAGTCCAAACTGAACAATCAAACACAGCTGATTGCTCAGTTCTCAGAGCTCCCTGAGTAGAGAGCTGGTGACTGTCAGTCACTGTTGTCTGCTCTGCATCAGCCACCCTATGCGCTCATCGGAGCGCTGGGCTGTGGAGGGAGGGGGAGCGGCAGGCTCAGGCTCTAAGCAGCTTGCTGATATACTGAGTCGAGGGCCAGTGCAGGCATGTGGGAGGATACCGATCGTATGGTTGCGATCTTTTCAAAGCCTGGACTGGTTCTGTGACAACACTAGGCTTCAGCCCGCTGTCTGCTGAAATAAGGTCAAAGGAGTACAGAATGAACTGCACTCCTGTGGTCCTAAACGAGCTTTGGCTGTACTTCTCCTTAAATGTTTACAGCATTTGCTGTACTAAATGCATGATTTCTGATGCAATATACATGCAGACTAGGGATGAGCCGAACACCCCCGGGTTTTGGTTCGCACCAGAACGTTCGAACAGACCGCGGGTTCGCACGAATATTTCAAACCCCATTGAAGTCTATGGGACCCGAACGTTCGAATTCAAAAACGGTCGTTTTAAAGACCAAAATTCAATTAAATGTTGGAAAACGTCGTTCAGAACCCGGGTCTTGCCCCAGGGAACATGTATCAATGGAAAAAAACTTTTTAAAAGCGGACGTTTTTTCAGGAGCAGCCATTTTAATGATGCTTAAAGTGAAAAAAAAAAAAAATTCTTATAAATATCACACCTGCTGGGTGTCTATAGTAGTGGCACGTGTTTAGAAATGTCCCTGCACAACATGAGAGGACTATAAAAAAAAAAGTAATTAATGCTACTTGCGCAAGTTCTGTGTGGCAACATTATGTCGAATATTTTAGCGGTGGTGGGGGGGCCATTATTGTTTTGTGAAAGAACATTTTTGGTATATAACAGCACAGGTGCGGTGACACTAACTGCGCCCAGGTGGTATATTACAGCACACGTACAGTGACACTAACTGCGCTCAGGTGGTATATAACAGCACAGGTGCGGTGACACTAACTGCGCTCAGGTGGTATATAACAGCACACGTACAGTGACACTAACTGCGCTCAGGTGGTATATAACAGCACAGGTGCGGTGACACCAAATGCGATCAGGTGGTATATAACAGCACAGGTGCGGTGACACTAACTGCGCTCAGGTGGTATATTACAGCACACGTACAGTGACACTAACTGCGCTCAGGTGGTATATAACAGCACAGGTGCGGTGACACTAACTGCGCTCAGGTGGTATATAACAGCACACGTACAGTGACACTAACTGCGCTCAGGTGGTATATAACAGCACACGTACAGTGACCCCAAATGCGCTCAGGTGGTATGTAACAGCATACGTGCGGTGACACCAAATGCGCTCAGGTGGTATGTAACAGCACACGTGCGGTGACCCCAAATGCGCTAAGGTGGTATGTAACAGCACACGTGCGGTGACCCCAAATGCGCTAAGGTGGTATTAAACAGCACACGCACAGTCAGAGCGACTGCGTTTCTGTGCAATTTAATAGCCCACTTGCATTAACAGCAACTGCCTTTCTGTGCAAATAAATAGCACACGTGCAGTAACAGTTAATGCGTCTATGTGCAATTAACTAACACGTGTACACTAACACGTTAGAGCATCAAGCACAATCTCCTGCCTGACAGAAACTAATAGCAGAACTAGCTAAGCGATACAGTTTATAAATATATTGACAACTCCTAGGGATGTCAATATATTCTCTACAAACTGTACATTTAACTATCTATCTATCTATCTATCTATCTATCTATCTATCTATCTATCTATCTATCTATCTATCTATCTATGTGAAAAGACACTGGCCCAGATTCAGAGAGAATTGGATTCTCGTAGCGTATCAGAAATACACTACGCCGCCGTTTTTAACCTGGCTCTACGTGGAATCCAGGTAGATTTTGTCCAGTAGGGGGCGTGAAGGATTTAAAATAGGCGCGTTCCCGCGGTGATCGAACTGCGCATGCTCCGTTCGCAAATTTCCCGCCGTGCATTGCGCGAAATCACGTCGTTACGTCATTCGTTGTTTGAGTAGCGTCGTTTACGGACATTTCTATTCCCGAACGAGTTACACAAAAAAAAAAATAATAATTTAAATTCGACGCGGGAACGACGGCCATACTTAACATGGGCTACGCACCGTTAGACCAGCAAAAAGCTGGTCTAACAGTACGTAAAAAAAAACAGACGTAAGCGATTGCGAAGACCGCTCGTATCTTCGTGGATCGCCGTAAAAACACATTTGCATATCCCGACGCATGAAAACGACGCGAACTCCTCCCAGCGGCCGCAAAAATATCGCAGCGTAGATCCGAAGGCTTACGAAGACGTAAGCCTCTCGGATCGAAGCCCGAAGCCGCCGTATCATGGTTTGAGGATTCAAACTAGTGATACGGCGCGCAAAATTTGAAATTACTCCTGTCTAACACCAGTTAGACAGGCGTAATTGCTTTATGAATCTGGGCCACTGTGTCTCTATTTATCTATCTCTCTCTCTCTCTGTCTGTCTGTCTCACTTCTCTAAGCAAGCCGTAACACACTACACTAGGCCGCCCGGGAGGCGGCCTTTTATAGTGTGGGGCGTGTGCTAAAGCCCTGAGCCCTAATTGGCCAAAGCACCCAGGCTTTGGCCAATTAGGTCTCTTCGTTTTTTGGGCGCTGTGATTGGCCAAGCATGCGGGGTCATGGTGCATGCTTGGACAATCATCAGCGCGCAACGCCGCAGTGAATTATGGGCCGTTGCGCGTCATTCGAATTTGGTGCGAACGACCCGATTTGTTCGTTTTCGACGAACGATCGAACAGCCGATGTTCAATGCGAACATGTGTTCGCATCGAACGCGATGCTCATCCGTAATGCAGACATATCCATGGGGCCAGTGTAAGGTTATGGCATCCCGGCCTCTAAAACTTACAGTGATGAGGACATCAACAGCTAAACCAAAATCTTTAATTGGTGTTGGAACTGGCCTCTAAGATAGCTTGAATTCTGTCAAAGGCCCTAAGGGCTCATGCATATTATGGCTGCCGATGTGTGCTGTAACGGGAGTGGTCATCATAATTGACGCATCACGTTTTCCTTTTTCTTTAAAATTTTACTGATATTTCACTTATCTTTTTTTACTAGAGCGGGTTGCAATGCAGTGTGCATTGCAGAAAAGTAGTACATGTCCTACCTTTTTTTTAGACCACTGCAGCGCTGTGGTGTGAACTGAACTCATATTACTCAAGGTATACTGTCTATGGGCAAGGCTGAACAGCCCAACACAAATGGTTTGAAGGCCCCCAAAGCATGCAGTGGTACCATAGCGGGACTAGCAACATGCATTTAATATAAATATGCTGTATACCAGGGGCTCTTAACCTTTTAATATAACTCCAGAAGCCATACTCTCTTCACCAGACTGTCAAGATCATTATCAATAGAGATAAGCTTGGCCATCTTTTAAACTCATCTCTAGCCAAGCTTTGAATTTGTGTTTTTTTTTCATTTTAATGAGCCAGGTCAGCTCACATAAACAGAGACGTGGTCTGGGGATGGAAATGACCTGGCCACGCCGGTTTGGAGTTTAAAAAAAAGGTGCAAGATCAGAGTGTGAAGAGAGATGAGCTCAGAGGATGCCCAAGCTCATCTTTAATTATCATCATCAATCCTATTAGGTACCGGTATGACTTCATGAGAAGCTAGGGACAGAACAGCCGAAAGAAAATAATAAGGATTTGGGTGCACTCAAAATCTTGCAACTACTGATAGTGGTACTCGCATGTCATCTGTGCATCGTGTTGATTTTTCTGCTTCGATTTCAGGTTCAATAATTAAGTGATTTTTTTTTTGTATTCAGAGATACATTCCCATACTCCCAAGGGAAATAAATATGTTCAGTTAGGAGTGTTCTGGTGCATTGGTATGTTGATTCCAACCTGTGTGCCTGTCAGCTTCAAGCCAGTATCTTAATAAGGTGCCCAACAAGATTCATTCCTTGAAACAGCTCAGAGTTGCAGGGTAGATCTGTCGAGCCACTTGGAAAACTCTGGGGTCACCCAATATTTCAGGGTGATCTCCTGGGACCTCCCGACTTATGAAGGTTGCTTCTGCATTTCGACCATCGCTAACAACGTAGGGCTACAGACTGGCAGCTGGACACTTGGCAAGTATAGTTTGTGGCTGCAAACCAGACTGAGGAGTGTGCATTTATCCCCCTCCTGTCAGTGCTGCCAATGGCTTATTTGGGGTTGTTTGTCCCTCCCCCAGAGGGGATCCAGGACCTCATCAGGGTGAAGATGGAGCAGGTTAGATGCACAGCACCTTGTTCTCCCCTGGATGCTGTCTCTGCTTACCACCAATGCACACCAATTTAAACATTTACCTGCACACCAATGCAAAACTTTACCTGCACACCAATGCACAACTTTTCCTGGGCACCAACGCAAAACATTTTTTTTACCTGAGCACCAATGCAAAGTTAGAGGTTTGCAATGAACACCAAAGCAAAGTTGGAATGTGTAGCACCCCCTTACTTCCAGCATGGGCACAATGCTAAAAACTAATTGGCTGGGAGAGTTACCTTGCTCCCGGTCGTGATTTGTTTAGATTAATGACCTGTGTCATTCTGGAAATGTCCATGGCAGAGTGGTGACAATTGATGGCACAGTGGCTGTGTTTGATGGCATTGCACAGTGACTGCATTTGATGGCATGGCACAGTGGTGACAGCTGAACAGAGTCACTGTCCGGGAGAGTGGGCGGGGCAGACAGAGGAAGAGAGGAGGGGAGGAATAGAAGCAGCTCCTCTCCTCTAACTGGTCGTGTGGGCAGCAAGGGGAGGGGAGAAGTGTCATAGCTGGCTTTGATACGCCCAGCTCATCTCTCTGGGGAGACGTGACATGCGGCCCGCGGGCAGCCGAGGGCCATTCGCGGGCCGCGACCGGCCAGCGGGCCATCAATGGCCACAACCGGCCCGTGGGCCGCCGCAGCCCACCGGGTATTTGCCCGGTATGCCCTATGGCCAGTCCGGGCCTGACCCCCACAGTAGTGCAGACCTCAGACAGTAACCCCCACAGTAGTGCAGACCTCAGACAGTAACCCCCACAGTAGTGTAGACCTCAGACAGTAACCCCCCCAATAGTGCAGACCTCAGACAGTGGCGTGTGTTTCCCTCGAGCGTGGGCTCCTCCTCCTCTGTGGGTGTAAACAGAGAGGAGGGCCGCTGCAGGGTGTACCAAGATGGCCGCAGCTGCGGAGTTAGGCCGAAGCCGTGGCCTTTCCTAATGCTATGCCCGCGGCAACAATCCGCGGATCGCATAGCGTGCGGATCCGAACGGAGTGACCCGTTCAGGTCACGGATCAATGGTGATCTGTTGCAACACTAGCTAGTAGAATACAATCATTGGACAGGGGATGGCAGCTGGTAGCCCTTGGCCATGGAGTGCCCATTACCATGCAAAATATTACAACTTGAAATTATCACAGTATGATTGTCACTGATTGTTTTGCTTTTAAAGTGATATTAAAGCTTTGTTTTTTGTTATTAAATAACAAATATGTTATACTTACCTGCTCTTTGCAGTGGTTTTGTACAGAGCAGCCCCGGTCTCCCACCAGCACTTTTGGCTCTTCCTCCTTAAGCAGTGCCCCCAGAGAAAGCCGCTTGTTCTGGGGGCACCACTGCATGCTTGCTCAAGAGCCAATGCTGTATTAGCCAAAGAGGAGGGAGAGTCCCTATACAGCCGAGTCTACATGTGGCTATCGATGGATCAGAGGGGGTTCTGGTAATTAATTATTGGGGGGCTGGGGGGCTCTGCACACAGAAAGTTTTTTTACCTTCATGGATAGAATCCATGAAGGTAAAAAACCTTCAGCCTTAAGAGCCACGTTAATGGTGAAAGTAAATAATAAAAAAAGGAGTTGACCTCTTCTGTTCGGCTTCTGTATTTGGCCAAGTCCCAAAGTGAATTAGAGGCTCCCTGCACATTCCAGCAAGCACAGATGTTCCATCACCCACCGTTCTAAATAAGACATCTGGTTATGGTTTATGTGTTATGGTAATGAATAGCAGGCAGATATAATTTCTTCATGGCTTTATCTTGATAAAGCAAATATCAGTTGCAATCTTATTCACCCTGGAGAAGAGACGTTTGAAAGAAGATATGATAGTGATAGGCAAATACCTCAATAGTGCTTCTAGGAGTGGTTGTAAACCCTCTCCTATACCCAGTGAAGTGAACAGCCTCAGATGATACACAGAGATGAAACAAATCAGCAAACATAAGTTTTGCATGTATATCTGCTGTCTTTCCCTTTCTACATTCTTTAGAAAGTGCACACTGTGTCACAAATCCTGTTTCCTTTTTCAGCAGTTGGTGTAGAGTCTGGGCTTACACTGTGTATGAGCTGATTGGAGGAAAAGGAAAGGCACCCTCCCCTCCACATAGGCAGAGGAACGAAGGAACATGCAGAGCTGTACAGTGCATAGACAAACTCTCTGCTTATCTACCTTTAAGCTCCCTCCCTGACACACACATTTTCAGCTGCTGTTATATAATGTGTTGGAGAACTAGTCAGAAGTGACTCTGCTAATAACAGAGGAACAGAGCAGCATAAAGACACTGCACGTAGAGTGTTGGCGAGAGATAAGTAAACACTACAGATATATGTGCCCATGTCAGATTTCATGAATGAGGTTTACAACCACTTTAAGAAGACACGTGGCTGCTCAATGAAATTGTAGGAGAAGCAGTTTAACCTTAAGCTGCATAGGTAGTTCTTACGGTCAGAGCAGTAAGGATGTGGAACTCCCTTCCACGATCAGGTGGGTCAATGGGAAGTGTTGATAGTTAAAAAAAAAAATCTAATGCTGCATACATGCGATCATAATTTCTGACAACAGATGTTCGATGTGAGCTTTTGGTCGGATAATCCAATCGTGTGTAAGCTCCATCGGACATTTGCTGTCAGAATTTCTGACGACAGGCAGTGTGAATAAACCCTTATTGTTATGTTACGACACATACATACTGTATTTATAAATGTTATGCACATTATGGAGGTTTCAGGCTCATGCGTGGTATAAGTCTATTTATTTTATCTAAGCACCGAGACATAGTGCAGCAGTTGAGGAAGTCCTCACAGCAGTAAGTCTTATATCATGATTTTTACATATTATGAATGTCTTCATGATGCTATGCTATGTCAGTCATTTCAAAGTCAAACCAGCCTATTAATATTAAAGCTGCTCTCCAGTCTCCACGCAACATCACTGCTGCGCTGCGCTGCAACACCAAAAATGACTATATGCTGCACTTATAGTACAGTGCCACTAGAAAGCCATGGAAGGAAGATGTCCCTTGGAAATGCTAAGCACAATATATCAACCCGCATAGGTCCCAACTGTTCCTCATTTGGATGGACTGTCCCTCTATTTGCATCAAATCCCTCTGCTTCTTGTGCAGCCTTAGTTGTCTCTCTTTTTGGTATGATATGTACATCTCTATTACCATTTGATTAACAAAAGTTTTTTGCTGCACTAAACTTTTTATCCATCCTCTATATTACTGTATTTGGTATTTTAAAAAGCCAATATAAAGGAAAACAGGGAGCTGTGGTGGCTCAACGTGATTGGCACTGCGCTGACAAGCCGTTCACCTCTGCAGCCAAGGGTTCAGGTCCCGGTCTCGGCTACATGTGAATTGAGTTTGGTGGTCTCAGCCCGGCTCCCGGTGGGTGGGTGTGCAATGCAAGGTAAGCCTGTGCTTAGTACACCCCCCCCCCCCACAAAAACCACCACACTTGCACGTACACACAATTTGCCATGCGGTCTCCTAAAAAAGTGAGGCGAAGGACCTACGGAGCTGGCTGAGTCTATGGGGCCAAAATCACACTGTAACTGCACCAAAGTAGCACATGTACCTTTTACAAAAATGTGCAGCACTGCATTAATGTGAATGGGCACTAAAGTCACATCGGAAATCGCACTAGTGCCAGGCCTTAATATGATAGATGAAGTCTGATGGTCATTGTCACCACAATCTTCCTATATCACTTTTGGCAGTGAGACCTACAGTCAGTTCTTGACACTTGTCCCTCTCCTTAGATTTTTAGTGTTCCTGCCCACCTATAGATGTTTCTGATCTTCCTGTTGCATCCGACATACTGTATATACTCGAGTATAAGCCGACCCAAATATAAGCCAAGGCACCTAATTTTACCACAAACAAATGGTAAAACGTATTGACTCGAGTATAAGCCTAGGGTGTCCCATCTGCATGCCTCACTGTGCCTCACTGTGTCCATGTGCATGCCTCACTGTGCCCATGCCTCACTTTGCCCATCACTAGACTTACGTTTATTATGGGAGTCTATGGAAGGGGTGCACAACTTTGAAAAATCGTTGCTCCCTGGCCATAAGTCCCCCGGACAACAAACTTTGCACACTTATAGAGGAAGAGTGGGGCTATATGCCAAGTTTGGGGTCCAGGGGACCTACGACCGGCCAGTATTGGGTCCCCAGAATCCGGCAGATCAGGCGCTAAAAGGTGGCTCGAGTATAAGCCAAGGGGGGCATTTTCAGCTGAAAAACTCGGCTTATACTCGAGTATATATGGTAATTCAAAATACATTATACAGCCCACAAGGTGCTCTGCACATCTCAAGATTAGATCTGAAGACAGGAATTAGTTAGATGGTGGCCAGTTGGCTACTCATGGGGTGGAAGGGAAATTAAAAGTAAAGAACACCAAAAGCGAAGTTGTCCTTTAAATTTCATTGTAAATCATTGTATATATTTGCAAAAAGTTATTTATTGGTAGATTTTCCCACTTGAATAATAGTTCATAAAACTACTGAAAGACATGATTATTATTTTTTTATGGTCCATGTTACTCTGAGTGCAGCTGTTAAAAGTCAATAGGTATTTTCATAAACTGGCCTAGTTAATTGAATTTAGAGAAAGCAGCCTACTTTCTATGAAAGAAATGTTAACATACAGAGACAATGGCTTAGGGAAAAGTCAAAAGACATTTAAAACAACAAGCCTTTTGCTGTAGGTCAGACTTAAAAAAAAGTACAGTGTAAATCATTTTAATAAGTGTTGAAATTTCCCCTTGGCCATTGCAGTTTACATCAAATCAGTAGGTTTATCTGAAAAACAAACAAGGGTTTTCTGTAAGGTAAACTGTAATTGGAAATAATCTAATCATGCATTTTGCCAAACGCTAGCAGTCTCTCTAGTCAGCATGTAGCAGAATTAATTCCACAAACTGGCACATGTCTGTGTAGTGTATAAATACATGGAAAATAGGTCACACATTGACCCAAGTGCTAAGTAGGTTACACATTATATTATTCACTCTTCAATATAATCAACAAGCAGTTTTTCCAAATTACAGATTCATGGATTAAATCTAGCATGAGAATTCAGAAGAGTCAGTTAAACCTGTAAGAGCTAATTTTTTCAACACAGGAAACATACGAGATGAAAAATGCTAAATATGACACAAAAAATCTGTTCACAGAACTATGCGTGTCATGGAGAATGTTACCCCAGGCTTCACTTGGACCGATGGCCTTGGATTTGGTCAAAATATAGCCAATTGGGGTTTATTTATAAAGCAGTGGTATGCCCTTTCCAAGAAATCCTCAACATAATTGTAAGCAGGCGCAATCCATTTTCTCCACTGCAAGTGGCGCTCTCTCACAGATGCACTGTTGTCGGAGAGAACGTCAAGCGGAACAGGGTTC
Organism: Rana kukunoris; assembly: GCA_029574335.1. Taxonomy (NCBI): domain Eukaryota; kingdom Metazoa; phylum Chordata; class Amphibia; order Anura; family Ranidae; genus Rana; species Rana kukunoris. The sequence continues at coordinate 499,707,405 of CM056049.1, read as the reverse complement.
CTCTATGGCTTCCTGGGTCACTAGGGAACCAATCTTGTTGGATGCTGCCACCCCATGTGACTCAAGCAGCCATCTTGGGTCAGATGACTCCCAGGTTTGGCGCACAATATGGACAGATGGCATCTGTTAGGGACAGTTCTAGCATTAGGGAAAGCTTCCTAGGAAAAGCGTTGGGTCGCTGGTCTTCTGGACATCTCTCCACATGGGCACTAGGGTGACCACGTGTCCCAGATTTTGCAGGCCTGTCCTGGGCACCTTCATTCCAGGACAATACAGTGTCCCGGAATGAAGATGACACAGCCACCCCCCGGGCCAATCTGATGCTCCCAAAATAGGCCTCCACATCACTGCTTTACTCAATGACAGTACTTGTCCTGGCCGGGAATGCCTGGAGGAGCACAATCCCGCTCCCTGCTTGTGATTGGAGAAATCATAAATCCCGCCTCTTGTGTCCAATCATTGTGCTGTGATTCGTTACAGCACAAGCTGATTTTTGGGAAGGGAGGGTGTCCCTGAATGGTAGTTTGGAAAAGTTGTCACCCTAATGGGCACAAGACAGCCAGGCTGCACTCTGCCCCGCTCTACAGACGCTGTAAGTCCAGCTGGGACCCGCTCTGTTTCTGTTGCTGCAAACCATGAGCGCACCTGGCTGGGCAGTCTTTCAACCAGGTTTGTTGTGAACTGTTGCTGCATTACTTCAATTTTGCTTGGGGCCCTCAAATTCATTCAAACGGCCCTGAGGGTGGGTTCATCCGTCGATGCCAAGGATCCCATGTTACCTAGTGTAGATCTAGTCGATCCCTCAATCTAGCCGACATGGACTCCATGACCTCCAAGTCCTTCATCCTGGCATAAAGGTCAGAAAGTGTTGGGGGATTACGTTGTTTCCATTGAAGGGCCACTACACATCTATATGTGTGGCCAATTTTATTTGCCAAACTGGGTAATTTAGGGGGGCCCAATAAGAAAAATTTGGGTGAGAGGGGGATATCCTCTTCAGACAGCCAATGGAGAAGCTCCCTGGCTGATCGCCAGTAAGGTTGTAGGACTGGGCAACTCCAATAGACATGATATAGCGTGCCCCGGTCCTGGAGACATCTCCAGCAGTGATCCCAGGCCGATGGATATATAGCATGTAGGCGAGATAGTGTTAGGTACCAGTAAAAGAGCACCTTGTACGTGTTCTCGTTGTAGAGCATACACATAGAGCTCTTGGCCGCCCAAGACCTTATAGTGAACCATTGTTCTGAAGATAATTCCTCTCCAAGGTGTTCTTCCCATTTACGCATTTGTCTACAGAATTTCTCTGATGGTGCTACACACAATAGGAATATCCGATCGTCTGTACGCGGCATTACTGGCTAGAGCACCAGATGAAAATAAAGGAAAGAAAAGGAAAAACAATTATGCAGCCATCACATCTAAGAATGGGTAAGCTGCAATATAATAAATGTTTGCTTTTGGGTTTAATACCACTTGAAGTTTAGAGAAATAAAAAAATAAAAAAACATGACACTTACCATGAATGAAGAGCAGAAGGCTTGGGATTCCAACTGATCAAAGCAGCCACAAACACACAGGATTCTCCTAGTTCATGGTAAGTTCCGTCCCTAATGCTGTAAAAACAAAAAAAATAAAAATAAAGGAAAGTGCATCAAGTATTTTATTTTTTTTATTACAGCACAATAAAATTCACCAGTGTCAGTGTGGCCTTGACTGCAATGGCTTCATTAATATAACATGATTTCTGCAGTATTTCAGTCTGGTCACAACACTATTTGTGTATTACATATTATTATTATTATACAGGATTTATATAGTGCCAACATTTTGTGCAGCCCTTTACAACACGAGGGCAGACAGTACAATTAAAATACAATTCAACACGGGAGGAATCTGAAGGCCCTGCTTTTTAGAGCTATGACAAGTTTGTGTAAAAAGAATATTTATGAAAATCAGACTAATCCAGGTGAAATAATCCTGTTCTGGTGACAGCGCCTTCCCATGAGAACTTGGTGCGCACATTAAATGGTTTGGGTACAAGGCCTGGAATATTTTAACTGCTAATAAGGTAAGCATTAAACAGAACTCAGGGCATGTGAGAAGCATAAATATTTAAATGTTAATGCTTTGGTCGTATCAGGAATGCTCTGCATTTCACTTCTTACGTTCAGTCACCGTAAGATTCTAACCTATCTTAATGGTGTGCATATATAGGCTTCCGTCCCTGCATCTTTCTGTCATGGAAAGGTCACTCATACAAAGAAGACTAGCTGTGTGACTGTCCCCTGGTAGTTCATTAGAGGTAGCTTATTCCGCGTACACACGATCATTTTCCGGCATGAAAAAAAAACAACGTTTTTAAAAATGTAATTTAAAATGATCGTGTGTGGGCTTCACATAATTTTTCATCTCCTGAAAAACCAAAAAAAAAAAAACGAACAAGCTGCATTTTTTTTACGTTGTTTTATAAAATGTTGTTTTTCGGGTTGTAAAAAATGATCGTGTGTGGGCTAAAACGACGTTTTAAACCCAGAAGCAAGTTATGATACGGGAGCGCTCGTTCTGGTAAAACTACCGTTCATAATGGAGTAAGCACATTCATCACGCTGTAACAGACAAAAAAGCGTGAATTGTCTTTTACTAACACGGAATCAGCTAAAGCAGCCCAAAGGCGAATAGAACTTCCCCTTTAGAGTGCCGTCGTATTTAGGGCAGCTGGCGGATCCAGACTTGGAAGTCGTGATGACGCACTGCTTGACTAATGGCAGCGACATCAGCGGAGAGCAGACTTCAGACCGCTCTCCGCTAAAAATGGGTCACAGGAGTGCAAAACAATTGCACTCCTGTGACCCAGAGGAGAAGCCCAGCCTAAAAATCTCAGGCTGGACTTCTCCTTTAACCCTCTTGGGCATGGAGTTCACCAGAGCTTCACAGGTTGCCACTGGAGTCCTCTTCCACTCCTCCATGACGACATCACGGAGCTGGTGGATGTTAGAGAGAGATCTATAATCCTTTAAATCTAGATTGAAACTTTTTAAACTCATCTTTTTCAATCAGGCTTTCTTTGTGTATGGAGAAGGCAGCAGGCATTCTTCAGTTGATGTCTAAAAAAACGCATTCCTGTGTCACAAGCAGGGCTTCTCTAACATTAGTGGGGTATATCGGTGCATTACTGCAATGTCTGCATAAAAAGATGAAGTACTGCCCAGGTAGGGGGTGTGCTCCCCGAAAATATCAAATTTTGATCAATTGTCATTCCTTATCATTTTATGGATCTACTACATTATGATGTACTTTACTATTTACATACAGCATGTTCCCTAACACCAACATTTACATGACCGATTGCACATAAATGGAAATATTGTTCCTTTTTCTTCCTCTTTTTGTTAGATTTTGTTGTCATAAAATGCATTTTAGGTCTGACAGATGACACACTAGTATGGCATTAACTGCTGCACAGTATAATATGATAAATCCCACACCCAGCTATAAACCTCTTCCGAGGCTTAGCACTGCTCTATAGATTGTAGGTTCTCATAACCTCTGACACATATGAGCTTTACTTACCTAAACCATCAATTATTTCCATACATAATTCATCTGTATTACCCACCTGTCTCATTTTCTCTTGAAAGTTTTATAATTTCGTAGCGCAAAACGGAGCAAATTGGTTATCAAGGCATTCCGCTTACTCTGTATTCTCACCGCATACAAAGACATTCATGATATATATTGGCTTGCCTGCTTATTTATGTATGTCTTAGCTAGAAGGCACATTTCTTATTCACATCTTCACCAGACTCACGGCTCACCTGCATGACATTGCCTGTACGGTAGTTCTTTTTCTGGTGGCTAGTATATAAATGTAGTGCTAGCTGCTTGGTAATTTGGGTTTCCTGTTCTGCGCCTTGACTCCAAGAACAACTTCAGCCTCTCTGACATGCCTGGCTAAATGAAAATCACTGCAAGCACGTAGAGCTGCACGATTCTGGCCAAAATGAGAATTATAATTTTGCTAACTTTACTGTTTTTTTTTTTTTTTTTATTAATTTCCCCCAAAAAATGCATTTGAAAGACTGCTGTGCAAATACAGTTTGACATAAAATATTGCAACAACCACCATTTTATTCTTTAGGGTCTCTACTAATATATATATATATATATATATATATATATATATATATATATATACTGTAATTATACTGTGTATATATATATATATATATATATATATATATATATATATATAATGTTTGGGGGTTCTATTCCTTCGATATAAAGGACAAATAGCTACAATGCTTAGACCACCACCACCTCTGGACCCCTTTACATTACACAGCCCCCTGCATATCACACAGTACCCCTGCACATCACACCCCCCCCTGCATATCACACAGTACCCCTGCACATCACACCCCCCCCCCCTGCATATTACACAGACCCCCTCAGCTGTGTAAGCATGGAGCAATTGGGCTCTTCAATTTTTTTTATACTGTACCTTTGAATAAAAAAAATCTGATCACTTTTATTGCTGTCACAAGGAATGTAAATATCCCTTTGACAGGCACTCTTTAGGGAGGAATCTGGGGTCTATAAGACCCCAAATCCATCCTTTTGCACTGAAAAGCATTCAAAATGCCAAGTTTGGCTGTTTTGAAAACTGTATTTTTTTTTTTTATTTGGCACCTTTAAATTTTCTGTAAACCGGAAGTGATGTCATGTAAACTGGAAGTGGTGTCACTTCTGGGTTACTAGATCTGAGCCCCGTTCAAAGCTGATTTCGGCTGATTTCGGACGTGCCAGGTGGTCACTCTGGCCTTCCAATGCTTGTGATAGCAGCCAAGCGGCTTCTTAGCTGCATCGGTTGTTATCCTGAGAAAGCCAACTGCTGGCTCTGAAAAAAGGTTCATGTAAACAAGCAGTAGATGATTGTAGGCTGTTAGACACTGATTGAAACTGACTGTGGTAGCAGGGGCTTCAGGGGAATGGGTAAATCAAACAAGATCAGTGTGTCCCCCAGTACAATCCACCCTCCAGGCTAGTCTGTTCCGAAGTATATTCCTTCCCTCCCCCAGGTCAATATTTTCCCCAGAACAATTCCCCCCCAGGTCAGTCTGTGTCCCCTGTACGATTCCCCCCGGGTCAGTCTGTCCCCCAGCTAAACCCCCCCTCCAGGTTAATCTGTTCCCAGTATAATCCCCCCATCAGTCTGTCCCCCTGTACACTCCCCCTCCAGGTGAATCTGTCCCCTAGTATAAGACCCTGGGTCAGTCTGCCCGCCCCCCAGTATATTCTTTCCCTCCCAGGCCAGTCTCACCCCCAGTATAATCCCCCCCCATGTCAGTCAGTTCCTTACTATAGTCCCCCCAGTTTCGTTTGTCCCCAGTATAATATCCCCCCTGGGTCAATCTTACCCCAGTATAATCCACCCAGGTCAGTCTGTTCCCCAGTAGACACTGTGTGTCAGGCCCCCCTTCCTTAGAGCCTGTGTCCCACACACACATTACACACATGGATGGTACGCCTCTGACGGAGACATTTAGGAATGCCTTTGCTCATTCGTATGATGGTGGACCAGACTCACAAAGAAGCTGTGACTGTGCAAAGGAAGGACTAGTGAGGTCTGCGGTGAAGTAATAAGGCACTCGGTAGGGTATTTGGTGAGAATTGAAGAGCATCATGCAAAATCTGTAACCAGGATGGTGCAACACTCAAGTTTGTGTAAAAAAGAACAAAAAAGGGCAGTACAAGAGAGTACAGAAAGCAATAAAAAACAAATATGATAATAATAAGTAAATCATGTTTACATTTTTTCCATAAGTATTTAAACAGCCAATTTTCTGTAATCTAACATGCTACCCATTTCTTTCAATAAACTGTGGTTTAATTTTCTTTGCATTATATTTTTGTTTAAAGGTTTAAGAAATTCTTAGGATATAAACAGTATCAAATGATATCAAAGGTATCAAACAATATCAAAGATATGGAAAGATAAAGGCACCCTCAAAGGTAGTCATGGGTTAGATAATTGTAAACATAATACAAAAACTATGTTTAAAAGGTTGATCCTACCAAGTTGGGCTACTGTTTGCCCAGGGCATAAGCAAGATGAATATAATTACTCTTGTATCAAAAACAGAGCTTGAACATTACTGTATTTATTGGCGTATAACACTCACTTTTTTACCCTGAAAATAGAGGGTAAACTGTGCCTGCGTATTATACGCAGGGGGCTGTGGAAAGTTTTTTTCCTGAAAATTCCCTCTTAAAGTTAGGGTGCGTGTTATACGCCGATAAATACGGTAATTAAAAAAACATAACTGCAACTGATGGTCCAATGTTAACGCAGTAGCATGAAAAGATATGGGAGGACTTTTAGCCAGAGTTAATCTAGCGCCTCAAGTCACGGTACCTTGCTCTCATCTTAATACTGAAATATGAGAGACTCTAATGCCGCGTACACACGACCATTTTTCGGGTTCTAAAGATTACGTTTTTGAGGGTCTAGAAAAAAAAGATGTTTTTTTTCAACCTGATCATTAAAACGGCCTTGCCTACACACGATCGTGAAAAAAAAAGGCTCTAGCAAAGCACAGTAACGTACAACACGTACAACGGCACTATAAAGGGGAAGTTCCATTTGGATGGCTAATTGTAAAGACAAGGGGTACTCCCGCGCTGTCAGAAGATCTTACTAAGTGAAACTGGGGCGGTGTTTAAGCTAAAGGGGACACTGCTGCAGACACCTAGTGATCTATCCTAATGGTGATGGTGTCTGCGCTGTGTAACAGCGCTGTGTAACAGAGAAAGGGGAGGAGATAGATAATGTGACTATAATATACTCTATATGCATAAAAAAGTGTCTATATAGACTACCAAATATTTCAGATCTCTGCCTGGATCCATAGGTGAAACAATTGTCTCAGAAAAACATAAATTACAATAAAGTGAGTGCCACACTATACACAAACAAATAAATAATGCATAAATATATAAACTTAATATAATAAATAAATGTAAGAGCCAAGCAAAGTCAGCATAGAATACATGAAAAAAATGATATATAATAATATAATAAATAAATAAATATAGGAAAGTCTCTGAGGGGTGGTCCCAAAAACCAAGTGTTGAGAAATGAGGAGCTTCAGTGTGCAAAGGACACCTCTTGTGACTTCTTAGCAGCTTACCTCACAGCTGTTGCTCTAAAGACCTGATAATTCTCAAGGGATACACATCCGATAATATAATCAGCCAAATGGTAGAAAACCCAAACCAGTGAGGATCTAATTTAACTCTTTGGCCCCTTACACATGATCGAATATATCTGCTGAAACTGGTCCGCAGACCAGTTTCAGAGGACAGATTCGATCGTGTGTTCGGGATAGCAGACAGGTTTCCAGCAGACAAAAGTTTTAAAGCATGCTTTAAAACTTGTCTGCTGGAAACCCGTCTGTTCCGACATGTCCGCTCGTTAGTACGCCTTACCAGCGGACATAAATCCCCGGAATGCGCCAAATGGATTCGACACATGCGTGGAAGTATTTTACTTCCTGGTTCGGTAACATGGCGGCGTCAACGTCACCGCCAGGTCACCGCGCTGTCCGGACCGGTTTCATCGGATATATCTCCTCGTGTGTACGGGGCCTTTCACCAGCTAGACTAAATGCCCAGCAGATATAGAGAGATTCTCTGAGTGGTGAATCCAGGAAACTAGCACACGTGTTGGGGGGTAAAAAACTCCAAAAGTGCACACACCTCCAGTGATGCCAAGCAGCTTCCCTCAAAGCTGTATCCCTTGAGAATTATCAGGTCTTTAGAGCAACAGCTGTGAGGTAAGCCTCTTGCCCACACCCTCTGAAGCAAAGGGGTTTAGTAACAAGGTACCAATGTCTATACTTACCTTTTTTTCAGGTCACGTAATCTGGCTCCCCAGTGTCATTGACTGCAGGGGAGAGGATGGACTGACAAAAACTGCTGCAGATTGCAACCGCATTTTGAACTTGGTTGGGGAAACGAGCATGGAGCGTGGGTTTCCCACACAGCGTTCTTAATAAGCCTAACCTAAGACAAGAATTCCAACCTAACAGACCAGAAGGGAGAAAATATTGTTCCATATTCCATTTTTACACTTGTGTCTTTGGTCTAGGTAGGGTAAAAGACCCAGCACAGCTGGAAAGTGAAGCCTTATCTATCTGATTGAAATAGTTTTACAGAAAGTATGTGAACTCCCATGGGAATGCACTGGCCTACATTTAGTCAAATTCTTTAACCCTCGTGAAATATGGTGACATCATGCTATGCTAGCCAGTGATTCATCTACTGGGAAGTTATTTTAGAGGTCAGATCCATATAACAGCATGAAAGTCTATGTAATATTCTCAACTGGGAGCAGGAAAAAATTATTCTGGCAAACAAATGTATGGTGCAATATACTCATTAACTGCTTATGGACCGCCTACTGCACATTTACGTCGGCAGAATGGCACGGCTGGGCACATCAACCTATATATACGTTGGTTCTAGTACCCAGCCGTGGGTCACGGGTGCGCGCCCGCGGCGCACTCCCGTGACCCGGTCCGAAGCTCTGGGACCGGGTCCGCGGGACTCGCGGACCCGATCGCCTCTGGAGTGCGGGCGATCGGTCCACGGAGCTGAAGAATGGGGAGAGCCGTGTGTAAACACGGCTTCCCCGTGCTTCACTGTGGCCGCAACATCGATCACGTCATCCCTGTTATAGGGAGACGTGATCGATGACGTCACACCTACAGCCACACCCCCCTACAGTTGTAAACACACACAGGGAACACTCAAATCCTATAGCGCCCCCTTGTGGTTGACTCCCAAACTGAAACTGTCATTTTCACAGTAAACAATGCAATTTAAATGCATTTTTTGCTGTGAAAATGACAATTGTTCCAAAAATGTGTCAAAATTGTCCGAAGTGTCCGCCATAATGTCGCAGTCACGAAAAAAAAATCGCTGATCGCAGCTATTAGTAGTAAAAAAAAAAAAACTAATAAAAATGCAATAAAACTATCCCTTATTTTGTAAACGCTATAAATTTTGCGAAAACCAACCGATAAACGCTAATTGCGATTTTTTTTACCAAAAATAGGTAGAAGAATACGTATCGGCCTAAACTGAGGAAAAAAAATTATATATATTTTTGGGGATATTTATTATAGCAAAAAAAAAAATTATTGCATTTTTTTCAAAATTGTCGCTCTATTTTTGTTTATAGCGCAAAAAATAAAAACCGCAGAGGTGATCAAATACCACCAAAAGAAAGCTCTATTTGTGGGGAAAAAAGGACGCCAATTATGTTTGGTAGCCACGTCGCACGACCGCGCAATTGTCAGTTAAAACGATGCAGTGCCGAATCGCAAAAAGGGGCAAGGTCCTTTACCTGCATTTTGGTCCGGGTCTTAAGTAGTTAAACAAAATATTTCACGTGCATAAATCAACAGTGATGTGACACAGTTTAAATTGCTGAGCTGCACAAATGTAAAACAAACAACAAAACTAACGGTTGATATTTACTAGAGTTGCACGATTGGCTAAAATGAGAGTCACAATTATTTTGCTTAGAAAAACAATCACGATTCTCGCGGTGTAACATCTCCTTTCACGTTAAACAAAAAAAAATTGGGCTAACTTTACTGTTTATTTTTATTTTTTTATTAATTAAAGTGTATTTAAAAAAAAAAAATGCGTTTGAAAAACCTCTGCGCAAATACGGTGTGACATAAAATATTGCAACAACCACCATTTTATTCTCTAGAATCTCTGCTAATAAAAATAATTATATTATTATTGGGTGATCCAAGTATCTTTCTAGCAGAAAAAAAAAAAAAGATTTTTTATTCGTAAGCAACAAATGTCAGAAAAGGTTTGGTCTTTAAATGGTTAAACTTCACTCATCTACACCTCGGAGTTCTTTCTTTTGATAAAAGAACAACAAGATACAAGGTACTTTGTCTCTACTTTTTCAAATGTTGTGACAAAACTTAGCAGGCTGCCTGGAGTTTGTTTTTCCAGCAGTGAGAACTCTGCATTTGTTAGAAAGATTGTGACATGCTGTTTTGAAGATCATAAAGATCACGATTTTGATTCTTAAAGCGGAGCTCCACCCTATAGTGGAACTTCCGCTCATCTGAACCCTCCCCCCTCCGGTATCACATTTGACACCTTTTAGGGGGAGGGGGGTGCGCACCCACTTTCGGGAGTCCTCTCTGCGGGGACTTTGCGGAAGTACGTTACTTCCCGCCCGCTGTGTTCTGGGAAACACTCCCAGAACACAACGGGGACCAGTCAAGACGGCGCTGCGTGACTCGTGAATGCGCCGTAGGGAACCGGGCAGTAAAGCTTGAGCGCTTCACTTCCTGGTTCCCTCACCGAGGATGGCGGTGGGGGCAGCAGAGTGACGAGTGATCGCTCGTCCTTTGCTGCCGATGGTGCTGGACTCCAGGACAGGTAAGTGTCTTAATATTAAAAGTCAGCAGCTGCAGCATTTGTAGCTGCTGGATTTAAAAAAAAAAATTCCGGCGGAGATCCGCTTTAATGATTAATCGTGCAGCTCCAATGCTTACAAGTAAAAAAGAGTGAGGCTGATTTACTAAGGGCTTGCACTTGCAGTTGGGGGGTGGTAAAAAAATACCAACCGCACATTTTTAAAGCAGAGTTCTGCCTAGGCAAAAATAAATTAAAGGTCAGCAACTATAAAGACTGTAGCTGCTGACTTTTAATATAAGGAAACTTACCTGTCCAGGGAGCCTGCGATGTCACCACCCAAAACCGACCCATCCATTAGCTCTGGGTGCAGGCTTCGGCATCCTTACTAAGGGAAGCCTTGTGGTTCCACAGACTGTTTCCTACTGCGCATGTGCAAGCCATGCTGCGCTTTCAGAATGGTCCCTGCTGTCTCCCAGAAGGCAGAGGTAGGAAAGGAGGAGGGGCCGGACATTGCAAAGATCTCTCCGCACAAGTGGGAGCAGATACCTGGATTTGACAGGTTTTGAGGCCGACGTTTGGTAACTCGAACCTTCAGATCCCTCCACATATTTTCTATGGGATTAAGGTCTGAAGACTGGCTAGGCCACTCCAGGACCTTAATGTGTTTCTTCCTGAGCCACTCCTTTGTTGCCTTGGCTGTGTGTTTTGGGTCATTGTCATGCTGGAATACCCATCCATGACCCATTTTCAATGCCCTGGCTGAGGGAAGGAGGTTTTCACCCAAGATTTGATGGTACATGGTCCTGTCCATCGTCCCTTTGATGCACTTGCCCTGTGCCCTTAGCAGAAAAACCCCCCCAAAGCATAATGTTACACCTCCATGTTTGACAGTAGGGATGGTGTTCGTGAGGTCATAGGCAGCATTCCTCCTCCTCCAAAGACGATTTGAGTTGATGCCAAAGAGCTTGATTTTGGTCTCCTCTGATCACAACACTTTCACCCAGTTCTCCTCTGAATCATTCAGATGTTCATTAGCAGATGGGCCTGTACATGTGCTTTCTTGAGCAGGGGGACCTTGCGGGAGCTGCAGGATTTCAGTCCTTCGCGGCGTAGTGTGCTACTAATTGTTTGTGGTCCCAGCTGCCTTGAGATAATTTACAAGATACTCCCGTGTAGTTCTGGGCTGATTCCTCACTGTTCTCAGGATCATTGAAACTCCACCAGGTAAGATCTTGCATGGAGCCCCAGACCGAGGGAGATTGACAGTTATTTTGTGTCTCTTTCAATTGCGAATAATTGCACCAAGTGTTGTCCCCCTCTTACCAAGCTGCTTGGCGATGGTCTTCTAGCCCATTCCAGCCTTGTGTAGGTCTATAACCTTCTCCCTGACATCCTTGGACAGCTCTTTGGTCTTGGCCATGGTGGAGAGATTGGAACCTGATTGATTTATTGATTCCTTCTGTGGACAGGTATCTTTTATACAGGTAACAAGCTGATATTAGGAGCCTTCCCTTTAAGAGAGTGCTCCTAATCTCAGCTCGTTACCTCTATAGAAGACACCTGGGAGCCAGAAATGTTGCCGATTGATAGGGGACCAAATACTTATTTCACTAAAATGCAAATCAATTTGCATACATTAAACTTATAGGGCCAGATCCACAAAGCTTTTACGGCGGCGTATCTCCAGATACGCTGCCGTAATTTTAAATCTCCTCCGTCGCATCTTTACGCCGATTCTGAAAGGCAGTTACGCCTAAATTTTACCAAGATACGACCGGCGTAAGAGACTTATCGTCGTATCTTGGTTGTATATTTACGCTGGCCGCTAGGGGCGCTTCTGTATATTTTCCGCGTCGAATATGCAAATGAGCTAGATACGCCGATTCACGAACGTACTTGCGGCCGGCACATTTTTTTTACGTCGTTTGTGTAAGGCTTTTTCCAGCGTAAAGTTACCCCTGCTATATAGAGGCGTACCCAATGTTAAGTATGGACGTCGGGACAGCGTCAAATTTTCCGTCGTTTACGTAGTTTGCGTAAAGCGTTCGCGAATAGGGCTTTGCGTAAGTTACATTCACGTCGAAACCAATGAGTATTTGCGGCGTAATTTTGCTCATGCGCACTGGGATACGTCCACGGATAGCGCATGCGCCCTTCGTTAAAAACGTCTTTTACGTGGGGTCATTGTTGATTACCATACTACACGCCCACTACTTACGCGGGCTTACGCCGGCCCATTTACCGTAACTTAGGACGCAAGTGCTTTGTGGATACGGCACTTGCCTCTCTAAGTTGCGGCGGCGTAGCGTAAACAAGATACGCTACGCCCGCACAAAGATACGCAGATCTTTGTGGATCTGGCCCATAGACTTCATTTTTTTGTCAGTGAGCAAAAGTAGAAAATCAGCAGGGGATCAAATACTGCTGAACCGGGATTCGTACCATCTATGGGCATACATGTATCGATAGGCTTGGGTACAACCAGCATTTCGGATTTTCAGGATGCGATTATTTTAAATAATCAGGGCCAGATTCTCAGTGGCGTTACGACGGAGTATCTCAGATACCCCGTCGTATCGCCATTTTTTTTTGCCTCGTATCTATGCGTGTGATGCTTAGCATCACTTTGGCATAGATACGCTTCAACATCCGACAAGTGTAATACCATTACACTTGCGGATCGTAGTTGTAATGACAACTCCGGCCACTAGGTGGCCTTTACGTTGTTTTCTCATTTGCATATGCAAATGAGGCTAGTACGCCGCTTCCCGATTGCTTTTACGCCGCTTTATCATTGAATCTAGTTACACAAGGGCTTGAGTCTCCATGCAAAACCAACATCTCCCTTAAACGGTAACCTTTGGAGCTAAGTTAGGAAACAAAGTATCTGTATCGGAGAACCTCTAACTGGAAAACAGAAATAGCAGAGCCGTTATCTACAGATGAGCAATAGCTCTCAGTGGTATGTCCTAGGGAAGAAGCTTGCCTACAATGAGTATTTTTAGTGACAACTTCATGAGGATGAATAATGCAGAAGAAAATGAAAATGTTTGCATCTTCCAGCATTTGACTGACATACACAAATAGCAAATTCTTACTAGAAATTCCATGAGGTTTTTACTCAATTACGTTTTTCTAATGTTTATGACTTAAATTTTTTTGTTTTGTTATGGTAAGTAAATTAACAGTTCATAAAAACTCATTAAATGATGATAACAAGTGCAGGACAGGAAACGCTCTATATATAGTGTATTTGTCTGTGCTATTATAGTAAAATGCTATGTTCGCTGTTAAGCCAACCTCCTGAGCGTATCTAATGGATCTATTCGATTTGTAATTACTTTTTTCTCTGAAGTCAGCTTACACTGTAGAAAAAAAAAGAGAATAACCCTTTTAAACAACAGAATGTAATAATTAAGAAGGAAGTGAAGCATTGTAATTAAAACGGTGCTTTAGGCCGGATACACACCTATGCGAATTGGTTGAGGCTTAAACTGCATCCAATTCGCATAACATTACAAAATATATTGATTTCAATGAGGCTGGTTCACATATGTGCGATGCATTCGCACTACGCATTGCCGAAAAAAACGTGTGTGTTTTCGAGGCATTGCGATGCGGCTCAGGTGCGAATTCAGGCCCATTATCTTCTATGGGCACGCATCTAATTCGCAGATGTGTTCATTTCTTTTCAGGATTTCTCTCATTCACCTCAATACACTTCTCCCCTCTCCCAGGTCTCTAAATTCGCAGCTAAAACGAAGCTGATCTGATGAACAGTTTTCTTATCTCTCTGCAGAGATAAGAGAGCTGAAATTCGCACCACACAAGTGTGAATCCGGCCTAAGGCTGCATTCACACCTTTGCGTAGGCGATTTTCGGCATTTTGTCCCGCGAATTGCGGCGACAAATTACGGCGTTTTGTACCGCGTTTTGCGGCGCCAAAACGCGTCGTTTTTAACCATGGTTATTTTTACAGTCATTGTCGGCTATGCCGAACGCCGAAGCCGCTCGATACGCGCGTCGAAAAAGGGTCCGAGACTTTCACTGTTAATTCTGTTAGATTGAGTTGCTGTAAATTTTGGAACTGTCCTGTGGGTCAGTCTGCGCTCCGGGGGTGTTGGTCTCACCCCCGGACGACAGGTGGCGCCAGAGTTGTTCTAACAGAGCTGCTTTTGGAGGAGTTTTTTCCCTCGTGGGGAATGCTGGGGAGGGGTATATCCGGGGTTCTTCGCGGGTTCCAGGTCGAGATGCGGCACCCACCTTTAGGGTGTACGCATCTAACAGGCCCCGGCGTTATGGCCTTCCAGGTTGGGGCCCACATGTTACACGGAGTTCTGAGCCGATGCTGACAATGAGTCTCAGTGACTTACTGGGTCTCCAGTTATATTGCAGATATATCTAAACTGCTGATCAGTGACTTCAAATACAATTTACTGGGAGGATCTGCTCATCTAATCAAGAATCTCAAAGTACTAAGCCTGTGGCAAAGGCATCCTTAGAGCCAGGTTTGTTGCAGGGATCTGTTTCCTCCCAGCGACTTAAAGTGACACTTCGGCTGCCAGGCTTGTGACAGAAGTCTGTCTGGGGCACTTCACCCACTCTGGCTATAGTGGCGACGAATGGTGATTATTTCTATTGAAAGCAGGCTTGCTTTCAATGTTTATCCAAGCCTGATTCTAAAAAGTTCCTTCACTTCATCAACCTGTCCTGTCTACCTCCTGTTGATGTTGGTCATGTTAGACCGAGGAATAAAGCATTAAGAAAACGTCAACCATCAGCTTGGACATTCTGTTATTGCTCTCACAGTGGCTACAATCAATTTCCCTAGACTAGTCAAAGGTAACTTTAAATATGCCGATCCCACATCTATCCAGCGGCTCTTGAGGGAGTATCGCTACATAACCTATTACCTTTGTTTTTCCACTGTGCAGTACCAAAACTGCCAACTATCCCCGATTTCGAGGGACTGTCCCTCATTTGGAAAAAAGTCCCTCTGTCTCTCTTTCCTCCTCTTTTGCCCCTCATTTTAGTCTGATCTATATAGTTGTATATAAAATGCACTATTTATCTTTCAAAATGTGTTTCCCAGTGCTAAAACTTTCATCCAATTTCTAAATTGCTGCATTTGTAAACTCCATAACCTAGGGGTGCCCAACCTTTTGACGAGCAAGGGCCACTTAAGCGACTTTATAACTGGTCGTGGGCCACAATGAGCAGAGCGGGCGGATGATAGGTTCGTGTTTACTCTGCATATGCAGAGACCGGTTGGAGGTAGGCGGGTGTAAACAGACATTTACATCTGCCGCTCCATAGAGGTGAATATAGGGTCTGATTGGGTCGGACTCATCGCGCAAAAAGGGCCTAAGGCTTCTTGCACACGGTTTACCCACACTGCGGGGGCAGCACAGTACACTGTGGCTTTCCTGCAGGTTAGCTGCATTTTGCCATAGACTTCTATTATTTCCTGCAGGTGTGGATCACTTTCAGAAAATGCACCAAACCCACAGGTAATAACAGAAGTCTATGGCTCAGTGCAGGTAACCTACAGTTTCAGAGCAGCCCAGTAACTACTGCAGAACTGATATGACCATACATACACTGTGATTTTAGTAATAAGCTTACCTTTAGGAACATTCAATATTCAGGTATTGCCAGCTGTTGCTGTCCCAGGCAGAGTGCATTTGGTATCACTTCGCCTGTGACAAAAAGCCAGTCCTATACAGGAAGCAACGACTTATCTAGCTCTGCTCCACAGCTGCATGCTTCCTCCATCGCTGGCCACTGGTTGGGCACCCCTGCCATAAGCCAATATAAAAGAATAGTAGTGGTAAAAAAAAAAGCACTTGTGGGTTTAACCAATCTTATTTTTGTACAATTCTCCTTTAACCCCCCTGGCGGTATTCCCGAGTCTGACTCGGGGTTAAATTTCTGTGCTGTGATCGGTAACCCCGAGTCAGACTCAGGTTCGCCTCGCAGAATCCACAGGGAAGGTTTACTTACCTTGTTCCTGGATCCAGCGATGCATCCACGCTGTGTGAGTGAGTGGGTGCTCGCTCGAATCACACAGTGCCCCGTGTGCCGCCGAGCTCCGTTCCCTGCGACGTTATGACGCACGGGGCGGAGAACGGCGCCATATTCAAAAATGTAAACAAACACATTACATACAGTATACTGTAATCTTATAGATTACAGTACTGTATGTAAAAAATACACCCCCCCCCTTGTCCCTAGTGGTCTTTTACATAATAAAAACTGTTCTTTCTGCCTGCAAACTGTAGATTGCCCATAGCAACCAAAAGTGTCCCTTTATGTCAAAAGTGGTTTTAGAACAGCTAGAAAACAGCGATAATAAATTATAATCACTTGCAGAATTGAGCGATAATGACAGCGACAATTCTGCAACTGAGCAAATTTCAGTGTTTTTGATTTGATTACATTATTATATAATTTTTTATTATAATTATATTATTATTTGTTATAATTATTTATAATTATTTATTATATTATAATTTATAATTTTGTTTTTAAAAAAATGTCATACCCGGGATGCCTACTAGACTCTTGTTTGGTCAGATTTAAGTGAGTTATTCCTAAGAATTACAGGCCTACAGTATAAAACGCCAAATTTCCATGCAAATAATGGTACCGCTTTCAGCACCTAAAATCTGAAAGAATCATACCGCCAGGGAGGTTAAGGGGGGCATAGCAGGAGGTGGATTGGTGAATCAATCTTCAGAGGGGATTTGACAAGCGACAAGGATGTGTTATGTTGCCTCCTTACTGCCTCTTTAAAACCCTACAAACACCAGCCCACCTTGGTCCTGCCCCATTCAGTTGATTGGGTCTTATTTTGCAGGCGGTACTGCCCACCATGAGCGACAGTGGGGATAAAATATGGCACATGTACACTATTTTTGCAGCTTACGGGGTAGCAGTCATGTGCTTTTGCTGCACCCCAACTGCAAGAATATATGATGAGGCCTTAGGCCTCTTTCACACGGAGCGGTCCGTTTTTTCGGTCCGCTCCGTGTGTGTCCGTCGGCTCAGCGGGGGGTCCCGCTCAGCTGTCGGCGGACAGGGCGGACCCCGCACACTGTGCAGGGACCGCCCTGTCTCTCCTCCGCTATCCCCTATGGGGAATCGGATGGAAACGGACCGTCTGTCCGTTTGCATCCGATCCGATCCACCGGACGGAAGAAAAATAGGGTTTTCTTCCGTCCGCAAAACGGATCCAGACGGACGCGAATCGTAGGCGGACGTTAGCGGATGCATCATCCGCTAACGGATCCGCTCCCATAGGGAGACATTACAAGTCCGTAAACGGACTTGTAATTAGCGGACCGTTCGTCCGCTCATGTGAAAGGGGCCTTAGGTAGAGGGGGATTTGACTGTGTAGTAAGTACTGGACAGCTTAGAATTTATTCTGTGTTTTTTTTTCTTTGGCGCATTGCCAAAAAAGTTTATTGTTGCCTATGCTTATTTATTCATGTTGGAAAAACAATAAAGCAGGTTTGGAACATGACTTGTAATACAGAATCATTATAACTAGATAGGCCACCTAAACCTGGAGGACCAACATGTTTGTTATGCAAGAATGTCTCTAGAAATTTTGGTCACGGCACGATCCACTCACAATTTTCCACTGACCACCTAATGTCAGGGACAGAACTGGACTCCAAAACTGTATAGACTGTGAATGTCAGATTATTGCACCAGCAACCAGTCTAGTTGTTATTCAAATGAAAGTGCCTGTCATTGCTTCAGGTCACTGCAAAAAAACGAATTATTCATCTTACCACAAGAAATCTCCACTAACCTAAAGAATTCCCCATAATATGTACAATCAGTATACTCACAGCTGGAGATTTACAAAGCTGCCGGGAATTTCCTCATCAGCACAAACGTCAACTGCAAGTCATAATGAGGACCACTGCAGGTCAAATGCACCTGTCAATAAAATGAGTGATCTCAGAAGATCAGAATGTATGGAAAAGCATGCTGTGTTTGCTCATCAATACAAGCCCAAAGCCTGCTGAGACAGGATTTAAAGGAGAAGTTATTGAAAAAAAACACTCCAGGGACGGTACTTATAATGAGTGAAAAGCGCTCTGTAAATGGAGAACAGGCAGATAGATGAAAAGTTTGCCTCTTCCATTCATAGAGCACTTTTTTTACTGTGGGAACTAATAGTACAGCTCCTAAAGCCTCGTACACACGGTACGATTGTTGGCAAGTGATTGCCTGTTGACAGAATGTTGTCCTAAAATCTGACCGTTAGTATGCTCCTTTTGTCCAATTTTCGGCCAACAAGTTTTGGGTGACACAGGCTAGTAAATTTTTCGGCAGACAACGGCTCCACATCAGATTTTTGTATGGTCAGTACACAAATCTGTCACACAAAAGTTGAAAAGTACAGACTCGCATCACTACGTTCGTCTTTGTGGCACGAAAAATTGTGTAACGTTAAGTATGCAAGACAAGATCCTAGCACACGCCCTTTTGACAATAATCAGACACTCGGTTGGCCAACAATCGCACCGTGTGTACGAGGCTTTAGGTCCCTTTCACACTTGTACGACTTCAAAGTCGCGCAATTTTACCACGATTTTGCCGCGATGTTGCCGCGATTCGCGGCCGCGATTTAAATGAATGCCTGTGTAAGTGGCATCAAAATCGGACCAAAGTAGTGCAGGGACTACTTTGAAGTCGGCACTACTTAAAATCATGCCAGTATGAATGGTGTTCATTGAAAATCATGGAGAATGACTTGTCATACGATTTTACCATCTGAATATGCATGTCACGGATACACAGATCAGCACAGTGAGGTCAGGCTGCAATGGACACAGTGAGGCATGCAAATGGGCACAGTGAGGAGTGCTAATGGGCATTGTTGACCCTCTTTTCCACTAACAGTAGCTACTGCATTCTCACCCTAGGCTTATACTCGAGTCAATAGGTTTTCCCAGTTTTTTGTGGTAAAATCAGGTGCCTCGGCTTATATTCTGGTCAGCTTATACTTATACGGTACTTGTCACAGGTGCAGCCAGTCACCCATATTAACCCTGGCAGCAATAGAAGCTCGCTACTACAGGAATATCCAGGGACAGAAGAATTATGATTTCAGCCTTACACAGCAGCCACACTCCTCATTCATGGTAAGTACCGTCCTTGATTTGTTTGTTTTTTCTTGTTTATTTATTCATTAAACCTCACCTCCATGAGTGAGTGAGTGAAAAACATATAGAGCGCACCGCTTGCGAACTGAATCGCCTCTGGGCGCTGTTTCCATTCCAAGTTGGAATAAGGAAGGCCTTGCCTTCAGAAGAGATGAGTTTTAATCATTCTCCTGAAGGCCAAGTGGTCCGACTCCAGACAGATGGTGGTTGGTAGTGCATTCCACAGTCGCGGTCCTTGAACAGCAAATCTCCGATCTCCTTTGGACTTGTATCTTGCCTTTGGAATGTGCAGTAAATTTTGATTTGTGGATCGCAAAGTGCGATTGGGGTTATGGGCTTTAATTTTTTCGCATAGATATTGGGGAGCGTTTCCTTGAATACACTTATGTGTTAGGCAGAGTGCCTTAAAAGTGATTCTGTCTTTCACTGGTAGCCAGTGAAGAGATCTTAGCGAAAGGGAGATTGACTCCCATGGTTTTTTCCCAGTCACTAATCGAGCAGCCGTATTTTGAACGACTTGCAGATGAGTGATTTGGTATTTGGGAAGTCCTAAATAGAGGGCATTAGCATAGTCGAGTCTGGAATTGATGATTGTTCCCACCACGGCTGCAATGTCCTCTTTAGGAATAAAAGGGGTGAGTCGGCGTAACTGGCGCAGCAGATGATGGGATCCGCTGACTACAGAGCCTATTTGTGCATCTATTGTCATATGGGAGTCAAAAATGACTCCGAGACTTTTGACTTTGGTGCTCGGGGCGATAATTTTTCCCAGGATGGGCGGAGGGGTCCAAGTTGAGGTGGGGAGACTTTTCCTGTTTGCGTGAAACAGGAGAAGCTCTGTTTTAGAACCATTGAGTTTTAGATAACTGGATGTCATCCAGTTATCTATCAGAGTGAGGGATCTCTCTAATCCCAGCGAATGATCCTTTCCGTTGCTAACGCGGAGATACAGTTGAGTGTCGTCTGCGTAGGAATGATAAAGTAGCTTCTGGTTGCTGATGATATCAAAGAGGGGACGGAGATAGATATTGA
The DNA here is from genome assembly GCA_029574335.1 of Rana kukunoris. Taxonomy (NCBI): domain Eukaryota; kingdom Metazoa; phylum Chordata; class Amphibia; order Anura; family Ranidae; genus Rana; species Rana kukunoris. The sequence continues at coordinate 499,686,733 of CM056049.1, read as the reverse complement.
ACAGTACCGGTGACAAGGGAGATCCCTGAGGGACTCCGCATGATACCGTACGCATTTCTGACGTGAAAGATCCCAATTTCACTGTTTGTGATCTGTTTTCCAAGAAGGAAGAGAATCAAGGTAGATCCGCTTCCGTGACTTTGGCCACTTCAGCTAGCCTAGCAAGTAGTAGTCCATGGTCTACCGTGTCAAAGGCTGCACTTAGGTCCAGCAGGATCAGGAGAGAAGATTCTCCTTCATCTGCGGCCTCTAGAATATCATCCCATATTTTTACCAGAGCTGTTTCAGTTCCGTGCCCGGGCCGGAAGCCTGATTAAAACGTATTAAGTAATTTTTGGGTTTCTAAATGCTGTTGTAACTGTTGTACAACTTCTTTCTCCATTATTTTGGAGAAAACATTTAGACCCGTTATGGGTCTCCTATTGTTTGGGTCTTTCGGGTCAAGGGTGGGTTTTTTCAGGATCGGTTTTATGGTACCTTGTTTCAACAAGGAGGGCACCATGCCCTAGTTGAATGATTGATTAATGAGCTGCGTGATAGCTGGTGCCAATATAATCGGCACTTTCTTTCAGCAGTTTAGTGGGAATGATGTCATTGGGTGCTGTGCTGTTGCGCAGAGACCGAATGATATTTTTAGTGGCAGCGATGGAGATGGGTTTTACGGTGAATTTCTGTGCTTGAGGCGAGTATATAATGGTATCGGGGTTGGGATTCGGGGCGGGATTCATGCAGATTTCATTTTGCTCAAAGCTTACCCGGATTCTTTCAATTTTATTAATGAAATAATGCGATAGTTTGTTGCAAAATTCTTGTGAATCAGCATTGGGGGGCTCTAAGCAGGCTGGATTCATCGATTGTTGAAACCAGCTTGAAGAGTTCGCGGGGGCGGTTTAGGGCTTTGGTGATGATGTTGGCGAAATGATTTTTTTTTGCTATAAAGATTTCTTTATGATATTTCTTAGTTATTGTCTTATAAATAGTGTGGTTTCTATCTGAAGAGCTCCTTTTCCACGCAGCTTCTGCTCTTCTACGCACTTGCTTTAGCAACGTCAGCTGGTCGTTAAACCAGCCGGCGTTGTTTTTCCGAATGCAAGTTTTGCGTTTTGGTGCCACCCAGTCGGCGGACTGAGGTAGCGCCTTGTTGATGGCGTCAAGTGTTTCTACGGCTGTTCGTTGTTATTGTATTATGTTTATTTTATTTCCTAGGGTCGCTTTGAAGAGTTCCGAGTGGAGCTTCTTCTGAGACCTAGTCCAGTGAGTTATCACCGGTTTTCTTATGTTATTTGGCCTGAGGTGGTTGGCGATTATAAATTTAATGGCATGGTGATCAGTCCATGGTAGTGGCTCATTTTCCCTGATCTCAATTTCCAGATCCTGTTTGAAAATGAGATTGAGGGTATGGCCTGAGGCATGAGTGGAGCCTCGAATTGCTGCAGACCTAATGCTTCTAGATGGTTGATGCAAGCGTCAGCGACTGGGTCCAACGAGGAGTTGGCCCAGAGGTTGAAGTCCCCAAGCACCAAAAAGTGTTTGATGCTTAGGGTGTAAGAGGAGATGAATTCTGTTAATGACGTGACAAGGTGCGTTTTTGGGCCAGGAGGTCTATAGCACAGTAGCATATGGACTGTGTCTTGGGGGTTAGTTTGCAGCTGTAGAGTGAGGGTTTCCATGAATGGAAGCGAGTATTGGAGGACTGGTTTGGTGATCAAGAGGTGAATCTTGTGGATCACCGCCAGGCCTCCCCCTCTTTGCCCCACTCTGTTCTGCATTTGGATGCGATAATTTGCAGGTACCAATTCTTCCAGAATGGTGTTGCAATCGCCTGTGAGCCAACTTTCTGTGATAAAGAGGCAGTCTATATCATGTAGAAGGATGAAATCATGGATTTCTTCATGGTGTTTTACTGCCGATCTGGTGTTGACCAGAGAGCAGGATATGCGTTTGGACTGGGGTGTTCTGATGCGATTTTTTTCTGTTAATCGTCTATTGATTCTTAACAGTTCGCTTTTTAGGGCTTTTTCGGTGACCATTGGGAGTGTTGAGGCAAACGGTTTTAATTCCCAGATGGTTTCTGCAGAGTATTTCAGATAACCCATAGTTGCAGAAAAAACAGGAAGTATTTATAGGGGGGGGGGGGTTTGGCGATGCTGGGGAGGAGGAATAGGGAAGCGAACCTGTCACTTCTCTATGTCCTCCCTTTTTTTAATTGGTCCAGAGGAAGGCAAAAAAAATCCAGGCATGCTGTGCCAATCTGCCCTATCTGGGGAAAAAATTCCTTCCTGATCCCAATAGGCGATCGGTCGTAACCCTGGATCAATTTATGAAAGAGGGGGGTGTTAGCTTTCAGATTGGGAAAAAAGAAGGTCTGTGTCAGGGAGGGTGGGGGGGGGGGGTGTGGGTGGTGTATGTAGTCCTGTAGGTGTACCAAGATGGCCGCCGAACGGGACTAGGCCCGAGTCGGGGGCTAAAGTAGAGGAGGGGACCGACGGAGGGAAAGAAAGGGCCTGCAGGGGATACAGCGTGGGGGGGGGGGTCCTCGGGGGGGCCCGAAGACCGGTGGTGAAATCCCTTTTAATTATTTTATGGTACTTTTCGGCGTGCGGGGGGGTGTCCCGCTAGGCCGCGGGCGAAGCCACAGACTTTCCTGGGACGCCCTCCCGCACTCGTGGCCGCAATCCGGGTTATGGGGCTGTCTCAGAGCCCCGAGGATTGCAGTGGTGAGGTGGAGAGTGATGGATCCCGGAGGGGAGAGGAGGGCGACGGGATCCATACATCATACGGGCCAGGCAGTGCAGGGTTTTAGTCCCCTTCACACTGAGGAACTGATTGGGTCTGTCTGTCAGTTATTCAGGCAGACCTGATTGGACCATTCATTGCCCTCTATGGAGCGGTGGATGTCAGCGGACTTGTGTCCGCTGACACCCGCCAGCATCCAATCCGGTCTGGTAAAAACATACATGGGTATCTGTTCCCCATACCTTCCGGCAGATCGGATGAGATGACTGTCAAATTGAAACTGCCAAGCGGTCAGTTTCCATCTGACCCCCCCCCCCATAGACAGCAGGCTATGCAGAGTGGACATGGACCTGTCATCTGCTTGCTCAGCAGGGATCAGCGGAGAGCTCCCATGCTAAGCAGGTGGAACCGCTTGACGGAGTCCGCCTAGGGTTGCCATATTATACCTTTAATCCAGGACATATATTCATCACACAGGTTCTGAGGTTGATTTAATGCAGATAAGGCACCAAGTGAGTTTGATTACCACCTTAATCAGCCACAGAACCTGTCTAATTAATATGTTTTTAGTCTTATAGGGATGATGTGGCAACCCTAAAACTGCCCTGTCTGAAAGGGACCTTGTACATACTCCCGGTGGCTGCAGCGAGTATCTGACAAGCCAACTTCTAGCTATTAGATGGAAGCAGCCTGGCGCCTCTGCCATATTGCTCCCCCCCCTGTAATGGGCGCCCCCTTCCATGTATCTCAGGAACCTCTTGCCCATCTGTGGGCCCAGGTTAGCTCTCCCACCTTCTTGTTGCTGACCCATAAATGTAAAATGTCACTTTCAGGTCCCTCTGTCCAGCATAACCGGGAAAGAATGTAATGCAGTGCAAGCAAAGGTGAGACTTCCAGGATCTTTAAGGACCCTGGACGTCTCATAAAAGAGAATCTATCACTAAAAAAATCATCACACTTTTTGTTCTCTATGTAATGAAAAAAAAGGTTAGGTTAAAAAATAATATTTTTTTTTAAATTGTAAAAAATTAAAAGCAAGCACATAAAATCCTGCATGCCAAAGATTTTTGAGGCCCCCCACCTCTACATATATGCACCTATAAACAAACCTACACAAAAAAACATTGATTGCAATACACATGCTACATATTGCCACACATGCCAGAGTGAGAGCAATATTTCTAGCACCAGACCTCCTCTGTAACGCTAAACTGATGACCTATAGGGGGCTTCTAAAAGCGTTACCGATGGAAAATGTAGGGTACTGAAGTTTGTTGACATTTCACGGACGCACACACTTTTAAGGTTTGACATTTTTGCTTTCTCTATTTAAAATTGTGATATAACAAAACTGTAACTACACTATTATTCTGTAGGGTGTCTCCTTTTAGAAACTATATACAGTAAAACCTTGGTTTGAGAGTTACTTGGTTTGAGAGCGTTTTGCGAGACAAGCAATTTTCTTTTATAAATTTTGCCTTGATATACAAGCGATGTCTTGATATAAGAGTAGCGTCATGTCACAACTGAGTATAAAAAAAGAAGAGAGGAGCCTCCAAGTGTAGCAATATGGTTACATTTACTGAAGGTACAACATTTAGCAACATATTGCTACATATTGCTAGACGCTGTAAAAAAATGCTTTGATATACAAGTGCTTTGGATTACAAGCATGTTTCTGGAAAAAATTATGCTCGCAAACCAAGGTTTTACTGTACTGTTTTGGGGGTTTATGCAATCTTCAGGCTTAAAAGTATTTTTTTAAACAAGTGTGCAAAAAAATTTATAACAATGGGGCAATGGAGTTGTGCACATTGCTTCGTGGCACGACAAAAATTATTTCCCCGTCACGTTCAGCGAGCCTTAATGTAATGAGTTTCAAAAGAAAAGTTTTAAACAGTGCGTATGCTGTAATGGCTGGAGTGCCATCTTTTATCCATGTAAAATACAACATTATAGTTCCCGGCTTATCCTCTCACAAGGGTGTTTTATATGTCAGGGTCACACTGCTTTCTGCTGCACATAATACAAAAGTCCATCTAAAACGAGGCTCTATTATTTAAAAAGCTAAAAGCACTTTTCATACAGCCATTGGATGTCTACTTTTGTTAATCTTGTCAACCTAGATGGATTAAAAAAAAAAAAAAATGCAAGTTATAGATTTTTAGTGAAAGGCATAATGGAAGGCAGATGCCCAGCAACGTGGTATGATAAAGCACGGTTTCACTTACCTGACCCAGATGCAATGATTATGTTGTACAATTTAACTGGGGAAGAGAAAAAGCAAAGCCCCTGCTGATAACCCACTTTCGTACGCACATACTTTATTGCTGGCCTCTGCAAATGAATGTACAGATCTTGCACATATATATTCTCCCACTGCGTACCTGCGCTCTTCCCACCCAGGCTCACAAATTAACAGCCTGTCATTGATTAGTAAATCCTTTATGAACTTCTTTGATACTCACTATGTGCTCTGAGGCTTTGTTTTTTACTTCACTATCCTCAAGATCCTCTTTGACATCCTTGCGGTGTGAGTCATATAATATTTATCTCTGCTTATGTAATTAAAGATGCAATTATGCAATTAGAGATCGGAACAGGATCTTCCACATTGCACACGGGCGGATTAAAATACTCTTCTTTGTGCTAGATCTTTCTGCCTGAAGCTCGCAGAAAAATCCAACCTAAAAAATAAAAATAAAAATGCTTGTTTTGGCATGTAATTATGTGCATTTATGTGCATATGGTATTTAGAAGTGTATGCGTATAAACACATTCTGCTGCCTAGAGTATTCATTTATTCTGCACACTGGAACCTAATTGCACACATACACGCATTTATGTGTGTAGCGCCCCTTACTTTCAGAAAGGGCGCTACGCTAAAGTTAGTAGGGTGAGAGACTTACTTGCTCTCACCCAGGTTGATTTGTTAAAAATTCGGCAGCTGTCAGACCTGAATTGTCCTGTGGGTCATTCTGCGCTCCAGAGATGTGGTCCCATCTCTGGGCAGCAGGTGGCGCCAGAGGGGTTCAGGCAGAGACACTTTTCCCCAGCAGACAATTGGAGGAGCGTTTCCCTCGCAGGGCCTGCTGGGGAGGGGTATATCTGTGGCAGACGCCATTTTTCGGGGTTCTTCGTGGGTTCCTGGTTCCAGGTGCGGCACCCACCTTCAGGGTGTGCGCACGTCACGGGCCCCACCACTATGGCCTACCTGGCCGGGGCCCATGCCACGCGGAGTTCCCGACTCTGGGCCCTCATGGCTCAGAGACACTGAAGTGACTTAGGGACCTCAGTGACTTACTGGGGTTCCGCATCTCAAGAGGACAGGATTGAGAGGATATGCTCTATTGTTCTTAAGTACCGGACCTGTGGCAGAGGCCTCTACTAATCTTCTAGAGCCAAGTCGTGGCAGCGACTTGTTCCTTCTCAGCTTTCTCGGTGACACTTTGGCTGCCAGGCCTGTGTGAGAGGCCTGTCCAGGTGCACTGCACCCACTCCGGCTGGAGTGGCAACGTGATTGACTTAATTACAGAAGGCAGGACTGCTTTCTCTATCCATGCCTGACTCTGCAAAGTTACTCTACTTTCATCAAGCTTTTCCTATCTACCTCAAGTTGATGTGTTGGTTGTGTTGGACCAGGAAAATAAAGCATTCAGAAAACTTCAGCTACAGGTTGGACATTCGTTACTGCTTTGCTCACTACATCTACCCCTAGACACCACACAGAGGTAACTTAATCCGCCGATCCCAATTTAATCAGCGGCTCCTGAATGGGGTAGCGCTACACGTGCATAAATGATGTCAATAAGCTCATCTCTGGATACACCTGTAGCACCCTCTAGTGTGTGTTAGAAATAAAGCAGGCAAACGACACTCTGACTCACTCTGTCGAGTCCTAATTGGGCCAGGGTTTATTAGAGGTCAGGGTTGGGTGACTCATCCTGGCAACCCTCTGGTACCTCACGCTGGTCTGGAAGGTTGGAGAATCTTCTAGAATTAGAGGGGGGTTAAGAGGAGCTGCAATGCATATTTAGGAGGCCTCAGCCAATCCCCAGTAGTGGGCTGGCAGTGGACTGAAACAACCTCATAAATAGACATGGACTATGCCAACAAGGGAAAGTCCAAATTGGCCCCAATTAGCTATTTTCCCTCCCCGGTGTCATGCGACTCGTTAGTTTTACAAGGTCTCAGGTGTGAATGGGGAGCAGGTGTGTTAAATTTGGTGTTATGACTCTCACTCTCTGATACTGGTCACTGGAACTTTAACATGGCACGTCATGGCAAAGAACTCTCTGAGGATCGGAAAAACAGAATTGTTGCTCTACATAAAAATGGCCTAGGCCAGTGATGGCTAACCTTGGCACCCCAGATGTTTTGGAACTATATTTCCCATGATGCTCATGCACTCTGCAGTGTACTTGAGCATCATGGGATATGTAGTAACAAAACATCTGGGTTGCCAAGGTTCGCCCTCACTGGCCTAGGCTATAAGAAGATTGCCAAGACCCTGAAACTGAGCTGCAGCATGGTGGCCAAGACCATGCAGTGGTTTAATAGGTCAGGTTCCACTCAGAACAGGCCTCGCCATGGTCAACTAAAAAAGTTGAGTGCACATGCTTAGCATCATATCCAGAGGTTGTCTTTGGGAAATAGACGTATGAGTGCTTCCAGCATTGCTGCAGATGTTGAAGGGGTGGGGGGGGTCAGCATGTCAGTGCTCAGACCATACGCTGCACACTGCTCAAATTGGTCTGCATGGCTACTGTCCTGGAAGGAAGACTCTTCTACAGATGATGCACAAGAAAGCCTGCAAACAGTTTACTGAGGACACGCAGACTAAGGACATGGATTACTGGAACCATTTCCTGTGGTCTGATGAGAGCAAGATAAACTTATTTGGTTCAGATGGTGTCAACCCAGTAAGATGTACAAGGAAAAGTGTGTCTTGTCTGCAGTCAAGAATGGTGGTGGGAGTGTCATGGTCTGGGGCTGCATGAAGCACTCATGGGGAGCTACAGTTCATTGAGGGAACTATGAATGCCAACATGTATTGTGACATACTGAAGCAGAGCATGATCCCCTCCCTTCAGAAACCGGGCCGCAGGACAGTATTCCAACATGATAACAACCCCAAACACACCTCCAAGATGAGCACTGCTTTTCTAAAGAAGCTGAGGGTAAAGGTGATGGACTGGCCAAGCATGTCTCCAGACCTAAACCCTATTGAGCATCTGTGGGGTATCCTCAAACAGAAGGTGGAGAAGCGCAAGGTCTCTAACATACACCAGCTCTGTGATGTTGTCATTGAGGAGTGAAAGAGGACTCCAGAGGCAACCTGTAAAGCTCTGGTGGGTTAAGGCAGTGCTGGAAAATAATGGTGGCCACACAAAATATTGACACTTTAGGCCCAATTTGGACATTTTCACTTAGGGGTGTACTCTCTTTTGTTGCCAGCGATTTAGACATTAATGGCTGTGTGTTGAGTTATTTTGAGGGGACAGCAAATTTACACTGTTATACAAGCTTTACACTCACTACTTTACATTGTAGCAAAGTGTCATTTCTTCAGTGTTGTCAGGAAAATATATAATAAAATATTTACAAAAATCTGAGGGGTGTACTCACTTTTTTGTGAGATCCTGTATATACGTAATGTCTATGGTTTTGAAAAAATAATTTGTACAAAACCCATGTCCAAGTTAATTCCCTTTTCCCGTCCTTTTTTTATTATGGGATGCCCCTTATTTTGTTCCTGGGTGCAGGAGTGGTATTTTTGTAACTTTTCCCCAGCCAAAGGGTACATGACTGCTTTTTTTTTGGGGGGGGGGGGGAGTGAGTGTCGGGTGATTGTTTTCTTGTGAGATCACTGTATACTGATGGCGAGCAGTGGCAGTTCTCCCACTGTCAGAATACAATAGTGCAACGGGAGGAAGAAATTCCCCCATCATCACAGTCTGGAATTGAGTGATTTTCTTTCCGTCAATTTGTGGTCGAAGGAAAGAAAATTGTATAATCTATGACTTACTTTAGTTCAAATAAGTAGCTAAGTACAGAGGTAAGGTGGGGTGGAAATAGGTGGTGGTCAGCTTTTTTTACTACGCGCTTTCATGAACAAATCAGTGAAGGAGGCAAATTTATCAAGATCCATCCTCCAATCATAGATCATAGAAGCTGTAGTAACAGTTTCTATAAATGGAGGTTTTACCCCCTTCATGACCAGGCCATTTTTTTGCTATGCACTACTATTTTAACTGGTAACTGCGCTGTAATACAACACTAAACACATTACATTTCAATTATTATTATTTTTTTTTAACACAAATAAAGCTTTATTTTTGTTTTATTTGATCACCACTATTTTTTTTATTGTTTACATTTAACCACTTGAGACCCGTGTTGTAGACGAAAGACGTCCACAGCGCGGCTCTCAAGTGCCTGCACATCCTGTTACTTACATTCCAACTGCGCGCCTCCTGGGGCGCGCAGCGGGGAAAAACTGTGCCCGGCGTATCATGTAATGCCGATGCACGTGCCTGGCGGCCGCGATGTCAGCCAGGTACCCGCGATCGGCAGTGACAGAGCAAGGACGTGGAGCTCTGTGTGTAAACACAGAGCTCCATGTCCTGTCAGGGCTGGGACGGCTTTAGGACTGCCTGCCCACATTGTACTGCGGACAAGCGTCTCCTACGGGCACAACAAAGTACCTGTATTTTGCTGATTTCCCCCTCCCTGTTGACTCCCGCTGTGATTAGATTCAGCCAGGGTCAGTGGGGGAGCAGTGACATATGGTTACATACATGTTGCTGTGTCCGTAGAAGCCGCTTGTTTGTAGTACAATGAGGGCAGGTGGTCCAAAATAGGATAAAGGTGAATTCCAGGTGCTCTGCTGCATTTTGAACACAGGAGGTCATTCGCTCAGCACAGGCACCATTCAGAGATCGCTTTATGTTTTCTCAATGAGTTCAAAGCACTTTCTCATTGGATGAGGTGCAAGGCAGGGTGGTGACATCTTGCTCTCCAATTTTTCCAATCAGAGAATGCCGAGCAGCCAAATCCCTGTGTTCAGAATGCAGCAGGGCAGCCACTCAGCATGAAATCCGGAGGAGAGTGGAGATCACTTGAGTATTGGTGCCTATTAGTGATTCTATTTATTCTAGAGTATGGGTATCCAACCTGCGGTCCTCCAGCAGTTGCAGAACTACAAGTTCCATCATGCCTCTGCCTTTGGGAGCCAAGTTCCATCATGCCTCTCCCTTTAAGAATCCTTCTTATAACTGTCAGCCTTGCAATGCCTATGGGACTTTCCTTGCTATGCCTCATGGATCCTGTAGTACTGCAACAGCTGGAGGGCCACAGGTTGGACACCCATGATTTAGAGCAGAGATCTCCAAACTATGGCCCTCCAGTTGTTCAGGAACTACAATTCCCATCATGCTTAGTCATGTCTGTGAATGTCAGAATTTTACAATGCCTCATGGGAAATGTAGTTCTGAAACAGCTGGAGGGCCGTAGTTTGGAGATCCTTGATTTAGAGCAGGAGTCTCCAAACTACGGCCCTCCAGGTGTTCAGGAACTACATTTCCCATCATGCCTAGTCATGTCTACGAATGTCAGAGTTTTAAAGGCCTCGTGGGAAGTGTAGTTCCACAGCATCTGGAGGGCCGTAGTTTGGAGATCCCTGATTTAGAGGGATCCCACAGGTATGTTATATACATAGTTACATGGAAATATACAATTCCCTAAAAAAAATCATAAATGGAATACTTTGTTAAAGAAATAATGTATGTTCTGTACATGAAAGTGTTAAAAACCGTCACCTGCAAGAAAAAAAAAATCAATATACCAACCTTGAACTGATTTTTTTTTCCAGAGCTCACAGGGGGATTCTATGAGCTCCTTGCCTGGTATAATACAAACTTTGCTTTTACTAACGCAGATCAACTTTAAAGGGTCAAAAAAAAATTGATGTCCTCATTGTTCGTTTTTGCCAAGATAATCCTTCTCTGTTCTGGACACTTCCTGGTTGTCTGTTTCCTGATGAAAAAAGTCATGGGAGCTTTCTCTCTGTGGTCACTAATCAAGGAGGTGTGGTTACTGTGTGTGTAAAACTCCTCAGAACCAATCACTTTCGCTTTACAAACCATCACTGCCCTCTATTGGCTCTGTGTCTCTGTACACCACAGAAGCATGAAAAAGCATGCAAAAACTAAACTGAAACTGCAGGTACATTATATGATTGATTCTTATCTATTTTTAATCATTTTTAAAAGGAATCAGTTAACTATTATGTCTCTATACCCTGTAAACAGTTTTTCAAAAACAATAATTTTTCGGCATGAAAAAAACATTGTTTTTTAAAAACGTCATTTAAAATGATCGTGTGTGGGCTACACATCATTTTTCAGGTTCTGAAAAACGACACAAAAAAAAATCCGAACATGCTGCATTTTTTAACGTCGTTTTAAACGATGACGTTTTTCGGGTTGTAAAAAATGATCGTGTGTGGGCTAAAACGACGTTTTAAACCCGCGCATGCTCAGAAGCAAGTTATGAGACGGGAGCACTCGTTCTGGTAAAACTACCATTCATAACGGAGTAAGCACATTCATCACACTGTAACAGACAGAAAAGCGCGAATCGTCTTTAACTAACAAGGAATCAGCTAAAGCAGCCCAAAGGCGAATAGAACTTCCCCTTAATAGTGTCGTCGTACGTTTTGTACGTCACCGCGCTTTTCTAGAGCATTTTTTTAAAAGGATGGTGTGTGGGCAACGTCGTTTTTAATGATGAAGTTGGAAAAATTTTGTTTTTTGAAAAACAACGTTTTTTTCATGCTGAAAAATGATCGGGTGTACGCGGCATTAGGGCTCATGCACACAGGGCGTTTTTACAGCTGCTGTTTTTTTTTTTTACTACCTCTAAAAGCCCCTACATGTTAGCCCTTTATGTCCATGCACACATAACCTGTCAGAGGCGACAGTCTGTGCTTCCACGAGCAGTAAAAAAAAAAAGGCTAAACGGGTCAAGCCACGTTTGACGTTTTTAGGTGTTTTTACATTTAAAAAAACGTGCAATAACGCTAATGTAAAAACGCGGCTAAGCGCTAAACTCATGCACACAGGGCATTTTTAAAACGTCCTGTGTGCATGAGCCCTTAAGTGGTGACATGTTAGGTATCTATTTACTCAGCGTAATATCATCTTTTATATTTCATCCAAAAATCGGGTATTACATTGTGTTTCTATGCATTAAGATTCATTAAAGTGGAGTTTCAGCTAGAAAAAATAAATAAATTCAGCAGCTACAAGTACTGTACTGCTGACTTTTAATAAGGACACTTACCTGTCCAGGGACCCTGCAATGTCTCCCCCCCCCCCCCCCAGGCCGATTCAGCCACCGGTTCAGGTGCAGGTGCCGCCATTCCAACTAAGGGAAAGCGGCATGCACGAGTCACGCAGAGCTTTGTGAATGGCCAGCTCGTCTTCTGGGACCTACACACAGGGCCGATGCTCGCTATAGGCTCACTATGCAAGCCGCTTAGGGCCCCGCAAAGCTACAAAGGGCCCCCCAAATTTCTAGAGGCCCCGCCTGGTGAGAAGTCATTTTCGCCCCCTCACCCTGCTTCTAAACTCGCTGGCTGAGTCATTTCCGACAGCAGAACACCCCCTCCCCCCGCTTCTCAACTTTCTTTAATGTGACATGTCACTGTCGTCAGCGCCCCCCGATTCTCATTTTTAATGTGCCATGTCATTTTGCTTAGGGCCCCAGGGGGGTCAGGATCGACACTGCCTACACAGGTCCCAGAAGGCAGCGGGGGTGAGGGAGGAGGGCTCGCCGCAGAAGAGGACATGAAGTCCTGCGCCGCGGCCGAGCTCGGATGGAAGCACACTTAGTACTTCAAAAAATTTATGAAAAGAAAAAAAAAATGTATATTATATTATATATATATACACACATACAAGGGTAAGGGGTGGTCTTTAGTTTAAGACCACCTTGTAAATGTGGGTGGAACTCTGCTTTGAAGTGTATTTTTTCCTGAAAATCTGCACCACTGTGCAAATATCGTGCAACATAAAAACTGCAACAGCAACCATTTTTTTCTGCTGGGCCTCTGCTTTAAAAATGAATAATGTTTGGCGGTCCTGTAAGTTTGGCGGTCCTGTTTGGCGGTAAGTGTGAGAACTGGCCTAGTTTTGAAGTGGTTTGGGTGGGTATGCAGCTCACCTGGCTTATTTTACCATCCCCCAGCTGTAAGTGTAAACAAAGGCCAAGCAAATCATAGTATGTGTCTGTTTATCATTTCTATTGAATAAAGGCATTTATTTGTTTATGACAATGTGGTAGAATGTGAAATGCTGGATGATTTCTCCTCAGTTGTATCTAGATTTCCTTATGTTTGAAATTTCTGATTGACAGGAAGGAGAAAGCAAACACTCGGTTTAATACATGATTTACAGAGAGAGATTAATATATAAAAGCCAGCACTTGTCAGTTCAAAGTCCACACACAGCCTTCCATAGATACAAAACTATGAGCATACAAATATTATAACACAGCCTGACCTCTAATCCAAAGAAGGAGCCAGTCATTCACTTGTCAATGATAAGCTTCTGGTCTTGAAAAAGAACAAATAAGACTTGTCCGAAACCAAAAATGACAGTTTAAATATATATATATATATATATATATATATATATATATATATATACTGTAAATATATATGTTTAATTGTATTATATTAAACTTTGTAATTATTTCATGCATTTAAATTAATATACATTTATTGTTGGCCATTATCCACACCTTTAGCGCAAGAAAAATGCATCCCTTTAAATTCTATGTACATCTTCATACTGGACTGGTCCATTGAGCCTCTATTCTGGTGATCTTGCTTGCTGCATTTATGGTCAGTATTTAAAACCGCACCAAAAATGCACCTCCCCTTTGAAATGCATTGAAAATGCAGCAAGAACGCATCAATAGCGTAATTGTTACATTTTTTATGCAGTTTTTGAGTCACATGGCCTATGAAAAACACACCATAAGCACAGTAAAATCGTTGAAAAATCGCTGCACAATCGTGGCAAAATCAAGCACATTTTTGCTGCCATTCTCGACGATATGTTTCGGCCGCCTAAATTTTGTGACGTTTATAGTAATTTTTAGGTACTGTAGTTTGACGCCGTACCACAGATGTATGCAATTTTAACTACTTGCCTACTAGGCACTTTTACCCCCTTCCTGCAAAGTCCAATTTTCAGCTTTCAGTGCTGTCACACTTTGAATGACAATTGCACGGTAATGCATACCCCAGCTGTGACGCCACAGGCGTCAGGTCGCTAATTCTAGTCGCAATTGCGACCTGGTGCCCGGGGTTTGTCAAATCCTGCACTGATGGGCACTGATAGGTGGCATTGATATGTGACACTGATGGGAACTGATAGGTGGCACTGATGAGGAGGCACTGATTGGCTGCACTGATGGGCAGCACTGGTGGGCACAGATTGGCAGCACTGGTGGGACTGCACTGATAATCAGTGTGGATGTCCCTTTTACAAAAGCCAGTTATCGGTTCTCTTCTACCTTCCTCATGCATGTAACCAGCTTCTGTTTACATTGTGATCAGCTGTGACTGAACACAGCTGATCACATGGTAAAGAGCCGCTGATTGGCTCTTTACCTTAATCTGTGATCAGCAGTGTTCAGAGTGCTCCTTCTCCTCAGACTGAATTGCTAGAGTCCTTCATAGTGCTGATGCGGGGTTTAAAACAGGAGATATAATGCCTCCTTACCACCTGTCAAATGCATACCTCCCAACATTTTGAGATGGGAATGAGGGACACCTACTACCAAATGTATGCAGGCATAGGACACGCCCCCTGCCACACCCCCTTAAAGGAGAACTAACCAAAAAAAGGTTAATCAAATCCACAAAGGCTTTTTTTTACTACTACTATTACTTTATATTGGCTTTTGAAATTTACAAATGCTGCAATTCAGAATTTGGATGAAAGATTTAGTACTGGGAAACACTTTTTGAAACTTTTTATATGCAACTATATAGATCAGACCAAAATGAGGGACAAATGAGAAGGAATGAGGGACAGAGGGACATTGCTCCAAATCAGTGACAGTCCCTCGTAATCAGGGACAGTTGGAAGCTATGCAAATGCACTCTTAAAGTGGTTGTAAAGGCATACGATTTTTTTTTTTATCTTAGTGTATTCTATGCATTTAATAAATAAACCTTCTGTGTACAGCAGCTCCCTTCAGCCCCCCTAATACTTACCTGAGCCCCATCTTTATCCAGCAATGTTGTAGAAGTGTCTTGGCTGCCCAGGACTTCCCTCTTCATTGGCTGGGATAGCAGTGTGATGCCACTGACTCCTGCTGCTGTAAATCAGTCAGTCAGCCAATGAGGAGAGAAAGGGGGCAGGCTGGGCCGTGGCTCTGTGTCTGAATGGCTGTGGCTTAGCTCAGATGCCCCCATAGCAAGCTGCTTGCTATGGGGCACTCAACAGGAGGGAGGGGCCAGGAGAACCGAAAAGGGACCTAAGAAGGGGAGAATCCAGGCCGTTCTGTGCAAAACCACAGTATTGCATGTTTGTTATTTTTATCTAAAAAAAAAAAAAAACAAGACTTTAGAATCACTTTAAGAGAATGATCAGAGGGCAACATAAGTGTAAACGAGGCCTAGTGATAGTGGTATTGATAATTGCTTTAAGGTAGGGTGACCAGACGTCCCCAGTTTTTGAGAACACTGTCCCTGGACCAAGTCTGTCCCTGGTTTTGTCCCAAGATTGGATTTAATAGGGGGCAGGGGCAATTTCCAAGACAATTAGTGCAGAATTAAAATAAAAAAATTAGAACTACACCCCCCCGCTCCGCAGTGCCTACTAGCATAGGGGGGTTGTATTTTTCCCATTATCTGTGCCCCTTTGTGATGATCATGTGCTGGTCGGAGCGGAGGGAATATTTCTTCCGTTTCTGGTGCATGCCCATTCAGCTTTGCTCATACGTTCTTCTGCCTTGGCTCAAATCCTGGCCAGCCACCTGCCTATCTCTTTGCCTCCCCTGGCGGAGTGATCTTCCTCTGCTCCCCATCCAGTAGTGGCCGGGGCCCGGAGAGTAAGACTTGAGAGGCTGTGAGGCGGGCGGCGACGGGCAGAGAGTCGCTGATTGTTGCCATTACTAGTAAAGAAAAAATATGTCCCCGGATTTAATTAAAAAAATCTTTTCACCTTACTTTAAGGAATATGTAGAATTTACATTGGTATAGCAGCTCAAGAAAAATCAGTAATGTTGACCACAAGCAGATTTCATTAGAACGAATGTTAGTGAGCCACACTATATAACATTGCTATGGGGAGAACTAGCAGTTCACAATTTTCAACCACATAACTAACAGGTCAGCATAAAGCCCATAGCTATAAATCAACTAGGCCCAAACAAAGAAATCACTTCCCTCGGGAGTAGTCACCCTTCACTATAATTAACAAGCTTGCTTCTGGTGCCTTATATCAACCATAAAGCCAACATAAGATAAAAGTGCAAACATAAGATAAAAGTGCAAACATAAGATAAAAGATGTAATGCGTGTATTTCATTTTGTGAGCTCTGGCTAACAGCGAAACTGCTGCTGGAGGTTAGTGTTGGTATTCCAGGCAAGATTCATTAGTTGCTCTCTCCAACCATATACAGTGCCGTGTATCCCCCCGATGATTTAAGAGCGTGAAAGTACTCTTTCAAGATTTACTACTTTATTGTGCAATAAACAACAACAGACCATTAAATCGACAAGTACTTCTCAAATCTGATCTCAAATACATAGTAGCAGTGCATGCTTTCTAGCTTTCTTTATGGATATGGGAATGAAATAAACCGTATGATCCAATAAAGTTGATGTACAAAGATTTTATTTTTTTAAGGCTTGTTCACAATTGCAGTCAGTCGAGAGTAAAAATAGGAGGTTTAGCCGGCGTTTTACTATTCCCCAACCGCTCCCCTTAAAGTGGCTGTAAACTTCTAACATGAAAAATGAGCAAAGCATATCTTTCTAGAGCAGTGGCTGTCAACATATGAGCTAAAGAGAACCTCCAATGCGACCTCTAAAGCCCTGTACACACGATCGGTTTGTCTGATGAAAACAGACCGATGGACCATTTTCATCGGACGAACCGATCGTGTGTGGGCCCATAGGTTTGTTTTCCATCGGTGAAAAAAAAAAATAGAACATGTTTTAAAATATTCCTACAGATAAAAAACCGATAGAAAAAAAACGATCGTCTGTGTGGAAGTCCATCGGTCAAAAATCCACGCATGCTTAGAATCAAGTCGACGCATGCTCGGAAGCATTGAACTTCATTTTTCTCAGCACGTCACAGTGTTTTACATCACCGGGTTGGAAACAGTCGGATTTTTGACTGATGGTGTGTAGGCAAGACTGATGAAAGTCAGCTTCATCGGATATCCAACGAAACAATCCATCGGATTAGATTCCATCAGATATCCGATTGTGTTTACAGGGCTTTACATGACCAAAAGGGATGCACATAATGTTACATTTTTTGTAATTCTTGATGGAACTGTTAGAAACTGCAGATCTAATAGAGGAAATGAGGGTCAGAGAGTGTGGACATGCTACATTTTTGGCTAGGGGTTTGTTGCAGAAGACAATATGAATCTGGAAACATGTTACATTAAGGCTATTAGAGACCGATGTTATTGCCCTAATCAATGCTCCCACTACAGGCTGCTAAGGTCCAAGGGCTGCACATCATATACCAAAGGAGTGCATTGGGTACCATGGTTCTATAGGGTGCACTAAATCCAAACAGGATTAGTATAGTATGCCTCTAACCAAAGCACTGTGTGTGATTTCTGTCTGCAGTCTGGTTCCTTTGTTATCTGCACAAGTAATTTCTGACAAGTTGTGCCAGCTCCAGGAGATAGAGGGTGACAGGAGAGCCCCAGCACACTGCCTGTGATTGACACTTACAGCTATGCATGTTCCCCCATGAGATTGTGTAGAAGGGGGTGTGTGCCTTCACTCCACTCAGGTCTCAGATTACACTCAGCTCCCTGCTCTACGCTAAGCAGTATGTGACATTAGATATCTGCCACCTGCCTTCTAGATCTGAGAAATGCTGTGTGAAATGTGTGCTTTAAAAACAATGAAGAGAAGGCGGATTTGTTTTATCTCTGTGTACCACCTGAGGCCAGTCACTTTACCTGGTATATGTATAGGGTTTACAATCACTTTAAGTTGAAAGGCAGCTGGACAGAGTTGTACACATGCCACAGCAAAAATGATGCCCTCTGTTGCATTTGATGAGAAGTACCACTGCCTAATGTGATCCATTCAATTGGAGGTGGCTGCTACTATGTGCAAATCATACAGTTGCCATGCATTGGTGTGGGCTTTTAAGGATTAAAACAGGTGCTAAGGACTAGAAGGCGACATATCTCCTCCCAGCCATCTGTCAGTGGCCAAATCCACTGAAAATCACTTTTCAGAGTGGCAGCACAGGCTGCAGCAGATGTAAATAAAAACTTTAAAGCGGTAGTAAATCCTGGTTTGTTATTTTTACCTACAGGTAAGCCTTATTCACGTCTTAGTGAACCCCTGCTAAAAATTACTACATACTAAAGTATATTAGCCTGGGGGTCATTAGGAAAAATACTTGTTAGATTGGAGGTCAGTCAGAAGAACTTCTCTTACACTTGTGGTTAGTGGGAAGAATACCCCCTATATTGGTGGTAAGTGGGAAGGATACTTGCCCTACATTTGTGGTCAGTGCGAAGAATGAGGTTACAGCTTTACACTTTAAAACACTTTAAAACTACCTTTTTTCAAACTTGAACCCTTAAAATATCTTTCAGGTCTAAGAGAACCCCTGCTAATAACTCTTAAATCTACAGTTCACAGTATATCAGCGTAGTGGTCATTAGAAAGAATGTCCCTTAAATTGATGGTCTGTAGAATGCTCATTATACTGGTGATCAGTGGGAAGAATACTCCCCTTACATTGGTGTTCAATGGGAAGAATTCTCCCCTTACTCCCCCTACACTTGTGTTTCTTGAAAAGAATACTCCCCTTACATTGATGGTCAGTGGGAAGAATACTCCCTTTACAATAATGGTTAGTGGGAAGAATATTCCCCTTGTATTGGTGTTTCATGGCTAAGAATACTCGTTATATGTTGTATATCAGTAGGAACAATACTCCCCCTACATCGGTTGTCAGTGTGAAGAATACTCCTTTTACATCAGTGTTCAAAGGGAAAGAATACTCCCCCCTACATTAGTAGTCAGTATGAAGAATACTTGCCTTACATTGGTGTTCTGTGAGAAGAATACTCCCTTTAAATTGATGGTCATTGGGAAGAATACTTCCTTTACATTGATGGTGAGTGGGAAGAATATTCCACTTGCATGTGTGTTTCGTGGAAAGAATACTTCCCTTACATTTGTGGTCAGAGGGATGAATATTCCCCTTACACTGGCGTTCAGTGAGAAGAATACTTCCCTTACATTGGTATTTCATGAGAGGAATACTCCCCTCCCATTGGTGTCCCATGAGAGGAATACTCCCCTTACATTGGTGGTCAGTGGGAAAAATACTATCCTTACACTGGCGTTCACTGAGTAGAATACTTCCCTAACATTGGTGTCCCATGAGAAGAATACTCCTCTTACATTGGTGTTCCATGAGAAGTATACTCCCCTTACATTGGTGTTCCATGAGAAGAATACTCCCCTTACATTGGTGTTCCATGAGAAGAATACCCCCCTTATATTGGTATTTTGTAAGAAGAATAATCCCCTTACATTAATGGTCAGTGGGAAGCATATATCCCCTATATTGGTGTTCCATGAGAAGAATACTCCCCTTACATTGGTGTTTCATGAGAAGAATGCTCCCCTTACATTGGTGTTCCATGAGAATAATACTCCCATTTACATTGGTATTCCATGAGAAGTATACTCCCCTTACATTGGTATTTCATGAGAGGAATACTCCCCTCCCATTGGTGTCCCATGAGAGGAATACTCCCCTTACATTGGTGGTCAGTGGGAAAAATACTATCCTTACACTGGCGTTCACTGAGTAGAATACTTCCCTAACATTGGTGTCCCATGAGAAGAATACTCCTCTTACATTGGTGTTCCATGAGAAGTATACTCCCCTTACATTGGTGTTCCATGAGAAGAATACTCCCCTTACATTGGTGTTCCATGAGAAGAATACTCCCCTTATATTGGTATTTTGTAAGAAGAATAATCCCCTTACATTAATGGTCAGTGGGAAGCATATATCCCCTATATTGGTGTTCCATGAGAAGAATACTCCCCTTACATTGGTGTTTCATGAGAAGAATGCTCCCCTTACATTGGTGTTCCATGAGAATAATACTCCCATTTACATTGGTATTCCATGAGAAGTATACTCCCCTTACATTGGTATTTCATGAGAGGAATACTCCCCTCCCATTGGTGTCCCATGAGAGGAATACTCCCCTTACATTGGTGGTCAGTGGGAAAAATACTATCCTTACACTGGCGTTCACTGAGTAGAATACTTCCCTAACATTGGTGTCCCATGAGAAGAATACTCCTCTTACATTGGTGTTCCATGAGAAGTATACTCCCCTTACATTGGTGTTCCATGAGAAGAATACTCCCCTTACATTGGTGTTCCATGAGAAGAATACCCCCCTTATATTGGTATTTTGTAAGAAGAATAATCCCCTTACATTAATGGTCAGTGGGAAGCATATATCCCCTATATTGGTGTTCCATGAGAAGAATACTCCCCTTACATTGGTGTTTCATGAGAAGAATGCTCCCCTTACATTGGTGTTCCATGAGAATAATACTCCCATTTACATTGGTATTCCATGAGAAGTATACTCCCCTTACATTGGTGGTCCATGGGAAGAATACTCCCCTTACATTGGTGTTCCATGAGAAGAATACCCCCCTTACATTGGTAGTCCATGAGCAGAATACTTGCCTTACATTGGTGTTCTGTGAGAAGAATACTCCCTTTAAATTGATGGTCATTGGGAAGAATACTTCCTTTACATTGATGGTGAGTGGGAAGAATATTCCACTTACATGTGTGTTTCGTGGAAAGAATACTTCCCTTACATTTGTGGTCAGAGGGATGAATATTCCCCTTACACTGGCGTTCAGTGAGAAGAATACTTCCCTTACATTGGTATTTCATGAGAGGAATACTCCCCTCCCATTGGTGTCCCATGAGAGGAATACTCCCCTTACATTGGTGGTCAGTGGGAAAAATACTATCCTTACACTGGCGTTCACTGAGTAGAATACTTCCCTAACATTGGTGTTCCATGAGAAGAATACTCCTCTTACATTGGTGTTCCATGAGAAGAATACTCCCCATACATTGGTGTTCCATGAGAAGTATACTCCCCTTACATTGGTGTTCCATGAGAAGAATACTCCCCTTACATTGGTGTTCCATGAGAAGAATACTCCCCTTACATTGGTGTTCCATGAGAAGAATACTCCACTTATATTGGTATTTTGTAAGAAGAATAATCCCCTTACATTAATGGTCAGTGGGAAGCATATATCCCCTATATTGGTGTTCCATGAGAAGAATACTCCTCTTACATTGGTGTTCCATGAGAAGAATACACCCCATACATTGGTGTTCCATGAGAAGTATACTCCCCTTACATTGGTGTTCCATGAGAAGAATACTCCCCTTACATTGGTGTTCCATGAGAAGAATACTCCCCTTATATTGGTATTTTGTAAGAAGAATAATCCCCTTACATTAATGGTCAGTGGGAAGCATATATCCCCTATATTGGTGTTCCATGAGAAGAATACTCCCCTTACATTGGTGTTTCATGAGAAGAATGCTCCCCTTACATTGGTGTTCCATGAGAATAATACTCCCATTTACATTGGTATTCCATGAGAAGTATACTCCCCTTACATTGGTGTTCCATGGGAAGAATACTCCCCTTACATTGGTGTTCCATGAGAAGAATACTCCCCTTACATTGGTAGTCCATGAGCAGAATACTCCCCTTACACTGGTGGTCCATGAGAAGAATACTCCCCTTACATTGGTGGTCCATGAGAATAATACTCTCCTTGCAATCGTGTTCCATGAGAAGAATACTCCCCTTACATTGGTGGTCCATGAGAAGAATACTCCCCTTACATTGGTATTTTGTGAGAAGAATGCTCCTCTTACATTGGTGTTCCATGAAAAGAATACTCTACTTACATTGGTATTCCGTGAGAAGAATGCTCCCCTTACATTGGTGTTCCATGAGAAGAATACTCCCCATACATTGGTGTTCCATTAGAAGAATACTCCTCTTACATTGGTGTTCCATGAGAAGAATACTCCCCATACATTGGTGTTCCATGAGAAGAATACTCCACTTACATTGGTATTTCGTGAAAAGAATGCTCCCCATACATTGGTGTTCCATGAGAAAAATACTCCCCTAACATTGGTATTCCTTTGGAAGAATGCTCCCCTTACATTGGTGTTCCGTGAGAAGAATACTCCCCTTAAATTGGTGGTCCATGAGAAGAATACTTCCCTTACAATGGTGGTCCATGAGAATAATACTCTCCTTGCAATCGTGTTCCATGAGAAAAATACTCCTCTTACATTGGTGTTCCATGAGAAGAATACTCCCCATACATTGGTGTTCCATGAGAAGAATACTCCTCTTACATTGGTATTTCGTGAAAAGAATGCTCCCCATACATTGGTGTTCCATGAGAAAAATACTCCCCTAACATTGGTATTCCGTGGGAAGAATGCTCCCCTTACATTGGTGTTCCGTGAGAAGAATACTCCCCTTATATTGGTATTTTGTAAGAAGAAGAATCCCCTTACATTAATGGTCAGTGGAAAGCATATATCCCCTATATTGGTGTTCCATGAGAATAATACTCCCCTTACATTGGTATTCCATGAGAAGAATACTCCCCTTACATTGGTATTCCATAAGAAGAATACTCCCCTTACATTGGTATTCCATGAGAAGAATACTCCCCTTACATTGGTATTCCAAGAGCAGAATACTCCCCTTACATTGGTGGTCCATGAGCAGAATACTCCCCTTACATTGGTGGTCCATGAGCAGAATAATCCCCTTACATTGGTGGTCCATGAGAATAATACTCCCCTTACATTGGTGGTCCATGAGAATAATACTCTCCTTGCAATCGTGGTCCATGAGAAGAATACTCCCCTTACATTGTTGGTCCATGAGAAGAATACTCCCCTTACATTGGTGGTCCATGAGAAGAATACTCCCCTTACATTGGTGGTCCATGAGAAGAATACTCCCCTTACATTGGTGGTCCATGCGAAGAATACTCCCCTTACATTGGTATGAGAAGGATACCCCCCCCCCCCACATTGGTGGTCAGTGGGACTAATACTTCCCTTACAATGGTGGACAATGGGAAGAATACTTCCCTTACATTGGTGTTTAGCAGGAAGAATTTCCTGGATAGCTAAAAAAAGATCATGGGTATCAATGCTTACATTTTTTAAGAGGCAGAGATTGGCCGTTACTCGGGGTGGATTTTCAATGCAAAAATCGGTAACCCCAAGTCACGCTCGGGGTGGATGTGCAGAGTTTGCAGTGCGTGTTGGCTTACCTTTTTCCAGGCAGGGTACTGTACTTACCTTGTCCCTGGATCCAGCGATGCATCCGCGCTGTGTGAGCGAGCGGCGTCCTTCATTCGATTCACACAGTGCCCGCGCGCCGCCGATCTCCGTTCCCTGCGACGTTACGACGCACGGGGGCGGAGACCGGCGGCAAATTCAAAAATGTAAACAAATACATTACATACAGTATATTGTAATCTTATAGATTACAGTACTGTATGTAAAAAAATACACATCCCCCTTGTCCCTAGTGGTCTGCCCAGTGCCCTACATGTACTTTTATATAATAAAAACATTTTTTTTGTGCCTGCCAACTGTATGAATGAATGAATGAATGAAAACTTATATAGCGCGGCACATGCGAACTGAATCGCCTCTGGGCGCTTGTTGTTCCAGTCTCCTTTGATATCAAAAGAGAAAAGTCTTGACCTTTTTCCTAAATGCTAGGTGGTTCTCCTCCAACCGAATGCTGGTTGGTAAAGCGTTCCATAGTCTGGGACCTTGGATCGCAAATCTTCTCTCTCCTTTGGACTTGAAGTTGGCTTTCGGAACCTGGAGCAGGTTCTGATTCGTGGATCGCAAAACGCGATTTGGATTATGCGCTTTTATTAATTCGCATAAGTAAAGGGGGGCACTCTCATGGACACATCTATGGGTAAGACAGAGAGCTTTAAAAGCAATTCTGTCTTTGACTGGCAGCCAATGAAGGGATCTCAGTGAAGGTGAGATGGATTCTCAGGGTTTTTTCCCAGTCACAAGTCTGGCGGCCGTATTCTGAACGACTTGCAGACGAGCGATTTGGTACTTGGGGAGGCCGAGGTAAAGGGCATTTGCATAATCCAGCCTGGAGTTTACAATAGCTCCCACCACGACCGCTAGGTCTTCTTTAGGGATGAACGGAGTGAGTCTGCGTAGTAGGCGCAGTAGATGGTGAGATCCGCTGACCACTGACCCTATTTGTGCATCCATTGTCATAAAGGAGTCAAAAATGACCCCTAGGCTTTTGACTTTGGCGCTAGGGGTGATGAGTTTGCCCAAAATAGGCGGGGGGGTCCACGCTGTTGAAAGTTGATTCCTACGCTTGGCGTGAAACAGCAGAAGTTCTGTTTTCGCTCCATTGAGTTTAAGATAACTCTTTGTCATCCAATCCTCTATCAAAGAGAGGCATGTCTCTAGATTGAGGTGGTGATCCTGTCTGTTGCAGATGCGGAAATACAGTTGCGTGTCATCTGCATAAGAGTGATAAAGCAGTTTTTGGCTGCTAATAATCTCAAAAAGAGGACGAAGGTAGATGTTAAATAGCACTGGTGACAGCGGCGATCCTTGAGGGACTCCGCATGTTACTGTGCGTTTTTCAGACGTAAATGGTCCTAGCTTCACTGTTTGCGATCGGTTTTCCAAAAAAGAGGAGAACCAAGATAAATCGCCTTCTGCGACCCTGGCTACTTCAGTAAGCCGAGTCAGTAACAGATTGTGGTCTACAGTGTCAAAAGCTGCACTTAGGTCCAACAGAACCAGGAGACAAGATTCTCCTTTGTCTGCGGCCTTGAGAACATCGTCCCATACTTTTAGCAATGCTGTTTCCGTCCCATGTCCGGGACGGAAGCCTGATTGCAATGGACTGTAGATTGTCCATAGCAACCAAAAGTGTCCCTTTATGTCAAACGTGATTTTAGAGCAGCTGGAAAACAGCGATAATAAATTATAATCACTTGCAGAATTAAGCGATAGCGATTTGTGGGGAAATCTGTCATAAAAAAATAAAAGTAATGACAGCGACAATTCTGCAACTGAGCAAATTTCAGTGATTTTGATTTGATTACATTATTGAATAATTTTTATTATAATTACATTATCATTTGTTATAATTATTTATAGTTATTTATTATATTATAATTTTATAATTTTGTGTTTCAAACTTTATCATACCCGGGATGCCTATTAGACTCTTGTTTGGACAGATTTAAGTGAGTTATTCCTAAGAATTACAAGCCTACAATATAAAAAGCCAAATTTTCATGCAAAATAATTGTACCGCTTTTGGTACATAATTCCAGACAGAATCATACCGCCAGGGAGGTTAAAGGAACTCCTAGAAACCTCTGAAGGAACCCCAGGGTTTTACGGAAACTGGTTAAGAAAGGCTGCTTTAAATGGATAAAAAAAAAAAATCTGGCTTCTTGTCCTTCACATGTAGAGGGAACCTCTCCAACTTAGACAGAAATAAATACACATCACTGTATGGAATCCTTTCTCAATCAATCCACTTTAACAGACTTGGCCTTGTAGAAAACATGACCAGGTAACTGGAGTAATGGTTTAGGGAGCACTGCTTTAATATATCAGAACTCATTCTCATCCTTTGATTGGCAGCTCATAAATTAATGTGTACAGATGCTTCACAGCAATATTTATCCTAACCTACAAAATCCATCTGCCAGATGCTTCCATGAAATGCTGAGCACATCATGAAATACTGTTCTGTTCTGTATTCTAATACCTAAAACATTTTTAATCCGCCTATATAATTTTAACATATTTTTATACTATTTTCATGCTTGCTGGCAATGTATTCTCACGCTGGTTATTGGTCCAATGGCAATAAATACTAGAATTTCCAGTTAGCCACAGGGCCGCCATCAGGGGGGTACAGGCAGTACACCTGTAAGGGGCCCGGATGACAACCCCCTTTTTTATTTTAATTTTTTTATTCATTTGCATTTTTTTGTAGGGGGTGTGGAGATCCCCAGGGCCCCGGATGGCAACTCCCTTTTTTTATTTATTTTAAAAAAAATATATATATTTTTATTTTTTATTGAAGGGCCCAGAGGTCCCCAGGGCCCCGGATGGCAACCCCCCTTTTTTTATAAAAAAAAAATACATTTTTTTATATATATATTTTCTTTCTTTTTTTTATATATGTATTTTTTTATTAAAGGGCCCAGAGGTCCCCAGGGGCCCGGAGGTCCCCATGGCCCCTGGATGGCAACCCCCCTTTTTTTCTTTTTTTTTATACATTTTTTTATATATTATTTTTATTTATTTTTTTATTAAAGAGCCCAGAGCTTTCTTTTCTTTCTTTTTACTAAAGGGCTCAGAGGTCCACAGGGGCCCGGAGGTCCCAAGGGTCCCAGATGGCAACCCCCCTTTTTTGTCATTTATTTTTATAAAAAATGTATATATATATATATATATATATATATATATATATATATGTATGTATGTATGTGTATATATATATATATATATATATATATATATATATTTATTTATTTATATATATTAGGGCTGTTACTGATCAACATTTTTGTGTTTGATTAATCGATTATTTTTTTTCATTGATTAATCGACTAGTTTTGATTAAGTATAATGCACATACAGATCCAACTACTTTTAGCTGATCTCCTTGCAGACCGATTCCCAGTGCAGCTACCAACCACTGTAAAAATGGATAGCAGGATACAAAAAACACACAAAGGCAGCGCTCGATGGGAATACCATTAAAACTTTTATAGTCTTCAAGTAGGTAACAAAATAAATATTTCACTGGAGATAAAATCGATGTAGCTACATAAACTGTAAAAATGGTGCGAGTAATACCAAATGGTAGCAAAAGCAGTCATAAAAACATGTAGCTAAGTATGATACTGGCAGGCCCGTCGCTACAGGACAGCAAGGCAAACAATTGCTTGGGGCCCTGAGCTGGCCGGGGGCCCCCCAACCTCCCCTTTCCATGCTGTAGCGTGGCAGAGCTCCTCCTGTCAGTCCGGGCGAGTACCGCGCGGTACAGGAGATTCAGTATCCTGTTCCTGGCCAGACTGACAGGAAGTGCTCACAGTGTCGTACTAAGGGGGGGTGTCAGGTCAGCGCCCCCCCCCCCCCCTTTCTGTGACTGAAGCAGCTGCAGGGAGACTCGAGGCAGCTATTGCGATACAAAGGAGGGGATGCGTGGTGACATCCCCTCCTCTCATGGCCGCTGGCTGTCTGAGCGTCCCCATGGTCCCTGAATGGCAACCCCCCCTTTTTCTATTTATTTTTATACATTGTTTTATTTTTTTTAATATATTATTTGTATTTACCGGTATTTGTTTTATTAATTAGCCCAGAGCTTTCTTTTCTTTCTTTTTATTAAAGGGCCCAGAGGTCCCCAGGGGCCCGGAGGTCCCAAGGGTCCCAGAAGACAACCCCCCGTTTTTTTGTAATTTATTTTTATAAAAAATGTTTATATATATATATATATATATATATATATATATATATATATAAATTTATTTATATATATATATTAGGGCTGTTACTCATCAACATTTTTGTGTTCGATTAATTGATTTTTTTTTCGACTAATTTTGACTAAGTGTAATGCACATACAGATCCAAAATCTTTTAGCTGATCTCCTTGCAGGCCGATTCCCAGTGCAGCTACCAACCACTGGAAAAATGGATAGCGTCCATACTTAACATTGCGTACGCCTCTATATAGCAGGGGTAACTTTACGCCGGACATACGCTTACGCAAACGACGTAAAAAAATGCGCCGGCCGCAAGTACGTTCGTAAAACGGCGTATCTAGCTAATTTGCATATTTGACAATTAAAACGATGGAAGCGCCCCTAGCGGCCAGCGTATAATTGCACACAATTATACGCCGGTGTAGGCAAGTTCCGTCGGCGGAGGAAGCCTATTTTTTAGACGTATCTGCCTTTAAGGCCCTGTACACACGATCAGACATGTCCGAGGAAACATGTCCGATGGACCGTTTTCATCGGACAAGGCTGAATTGTCTGTTGGTCTGATGTGCATACACACCATCAGACCAAAATCCCCTCGGACCAGAACGCGGTGACGTAGAACACAACAACGTGATGAAAAAACGAAGTTCAATGCTTCCAAGCATGCATCAACTTGATTCTGCGCATGCGGGGGATTTTGGTCCGATGGTTTGTGTACTAACCATCGAACCTGTCCGACGGACAGGTTTCCAGCGGACAGATTTCAAAGCAAGCTTGAAAACTTTTGTCCGCTGGAAAACGGTCGGATAGGCCGTACACACGATCGAACATGTTCGCTGAAACTGGTCTGTGGACCAGTTTCAGCGGACATGTTCGATCGTGTGTACGCGGCCTGAGAATCGGTGTAAAGATACGCCAACGCACATTTGAAATTACGGCGGCGTATCTGGAGATACGCCGCCGTAAAAGTTTTGTGGATCTGGCCCAATATGTTTATATTTCATCCTGTGATGCATCTAAAACTGAAATATCTTGTTATATTCAACTGCCATTGCTTTAAGTGCAAGCATGACCTTGTACTATATATAGCAAAATGCCTCTCAAATCCTCTATAGTACTGTGTATATACAAATGGAAATAGAGGAAAAGACTCTTATAAACTATGTAGTCATTTACAACCTACGCTAGTAAAATTATTTACAAAATAATTTCATCAAACAAAATGCTACATAGATGTACTATAAATATAAAGGCAGTGCCTGACTCCATACTATTTTGCTGGATTTATTGTATGTGAGACAGATTTTTTCACACCAATTAGTTGACAGCAGTGGCGTAACCAGAGTTATGGGCGTCCGGGGCAGAATTTTTTTTCGCCCCCCCCCCTTGTATAATCATCCACTCTGGTTATAAGGATCTGTAATGTATCCCTCTCAGGGCTTTCAGCATGTAAGGGGTAAATTATTGCAGGATTAATCATTTAACCCCTTACTGTAAGGGATTAACAGACTGACCCCCCCCCCACAACCACAGATCCCCCATCATAGACTGAACCCCCCCCCCCCACAATCACAGATCCCCCATCACAGACTGACCCCCCCACAATCACAGATCCCCCATCACAGACTGACCCCCTAAATAACAGACCTCTCATCACAGATGGATCCCCCCAATCACAGATAGACCCCCCACAATCACAGACCCCCTATTTAACAGACCTCAGACAGTAACCCCCACCATAGTGCAGACCTCAGACAGTAACCCCCACCATAGTGCAGACCTCAGACAGTAACCCCCACAATAGTGCAGACCTCAGACAGTAACCCCCACAATAGTGCAGACCTCAGACAGTAACCCCCACAATAGTGCAGACCTCAGACAGTAACCCCCACAATAGTGCAGACCTCAGACAGTAACCCCCAGTAGTGCAGACCTCAGACAGTAACCCCCAGTAGTGCAGACCTCAGACAGTAACCCCCAGTAGTGCAGACCTCAGACAGTAACCCCCAGTAGTGCAGACCTCAGACAGTAACCCCCAGTAGTGCAAACCTCAGACAGTAACCCCCAGTAGTGCAGACCGGCTCAGACAGTAACCCCCAGTAGTGCAGACCTCAGACAGTAACCCCCCATAATAGTGCAGACCTCAGACAGTAACCCCCCATAATAGTGCAGACCTCAGACAGTAACCCCCCATAATAGTGCAGACCTCAGACAGTAACCCCCATAATAGTGCAGACCTCAGACAGTAACCCCCATAATAGTGCAGACCTCAGACAGTAACCCCCATAATAGTGCAGACCTCAGACAGTAACCCCCAGTAGTGCAGACCTCAGACAGTAACCCCCCATAATAGTGCAGACCTCAGACAGTAACCCCCCATAATAGTGCAGACCTCAGACAGTAACCCCCATAATAGTGCAGACCTCAGACAGTAACCCCCATAATAGTGCAGACCTCAGACAGTAACCCCCATAATAGTGCAGACCTCAGACAGTAACCCCCATAATAGTGCAGACCTCAGACAGTAACCCCCATAATAGTGCAGACCTCAGACAGTAACCCCCATAATAGTGCAGACCTCAGACAGTAACCCCCAGTAGTGCAGACCTCAGACAGTAACCCCCAGTAGTGCAGACCTCAGACATTAACCCCCAATAGTGCAGACCTCAGACATTAACCCCCAATAGTGCAGACCTCAGACATTAACCCCCAATAGTGCAGACCTCAGACATTAACCCCCAATAGTGCAGACCTCAGACATTAACCCCCAGTAGTGCAGACCTCAGACAATAACCCCCAGTAGTGCAGACCTCAGACAGTAACCCCCAGTAGTGCAGACCTCAGACCTCAGACAGCGGCGTGTGTGGTTTCCCTCAAGCGCGGGCTCCTCCTCCTCTGTGGGTGTGAACAGAGAGGAGGTCCGCCGCCGGGTGTACCAAGATGGCCGCCGCTCCGGAGCTAGGCTGAAGCCGGGGACTTTCCTAGGCCGAGGCTCCGGAGCGCTCCGCGGAGCCGGTGGATGGATTCGCCCCCCCCATTTTTCGCCCGGTGCGACAGCCCCCCCTGCCCCCCCCCGCTACGCCAGTGGTTGACAGCAACAACATCTCAGTTAGAGTCGGTTCACACTAGGGCGACACGACTTCCAGCGCGACTTTCAGAAGCAACTTCAACACGACATGAGCATGAACCACAGGGCGATCTGGGGCGATTTACAACATGACTTGAAGTCCTTTTCAGGTCAGGAGACATTCCAGTGGCCAATAAAACAACAATCAGCTCTGGGAGAGAGAGGGGGAGGGAGGGGTTTGCCTGAGAAATGTATGTTATCTTGCTGGAAAGTAGCTTCAATTAAAACAGTGATCAGACTTGGAAGCGACTTCCATTGAAATCAATGGGTACAAATCGCCTAGAAGTCTGATTGAAGTCGTACAGGAACCTCTTCTGAAGTCTGAGCGACATGAGTAGTGTGTATTAACACCGCTCCCATTCACTTACATTGTTTTTCTGGACAGCACGACTTGGGACGACTTGAGACGACTTCAAGTCTGATCCCAAGTCGCCCCAGTGTGAACCGACTCTTATTATACTATACTATGTTGTAAAAATAAGTATTGTGACACCTGCCTTTACACACACATAAACTTTAATGGCATCCCAGTCTTAGTCCGTAGGGTTCAATATTGAGTTGGCCCAACCTTTGCAGGTATACCAGCTTCTACTTTTCTGGGAAGGCTGTCCACAATGTTTAGGAGTGTGTCTATGGGAATGTTTTGCCATTCTTCCAGAAGAGCATTTGTGAGGTCAGGCACTGATGTTGGATGAGAAGGCCTGGCTCGCAGTCTGCACTCTAATTCATCCCAAAGGTGTTCTATCGGGTTTAGATGAAGCTGTTATACCTGCAAAGGGTGGGCCAACTCAATATTGAACCCTATGGGCTAAGACTGGGATGCCATTAAAGGGGTTGTAAAGGATTTTTTTTTTTTTTATTCATAATAAGCATCCTTTACCTGCAGACATTCCTATTTTCACTTCCTCATTGTTCGTTTTTACTCAGAAATTGCTCTATTTCTTCTCTGTTCTGTTCACTTCCTGCTTGTTACTCACCACCGTGAAGGGAGACTTTATTGCGGTAGTCAGTAACATGCTCGCCCCCTCCTGGGAACTACATCTGTGTGGCAGGAAACTCTATACGTGTTAGAGACTTCAAGGAGGTGTGAATTACTGGGTGTGCAGCAATGCACACTGGGAAATGTAGTTCTTACATGAACGAGTGCCGCAAACCAGGAAGTGAATGAGAGAACAGAAATTAGGACGGCGGTGGTGATATAGATGAAAGAATTTAATAGGTATTTACTCGTTTTTTAACAGAATCATTACACTATTCTGTCTGTTTACCTTACAGACATTAATTTTAGGCAAAAAATGTTTTTCCTTTACAACTCCTTTAAAGTTCATGTGCGTGTAAAGGCAGATGTCCCAACACATTTGACAATATATGCCGCCGTAATTTCAAATGTGCGCCCTCACATCTTTGCGCCGATTCACAAAGCGAGATACACCGAAAATTTCTCACTTCCTGTTTCTCCTCATCATCCGCTTGCTCCATCATCCGAGCCGTTCTGGCTGGAGGTTAGTCAGCCAGAACAGCTGAGGAAGAATAGGAAGTGAGAAATTCAGACAAAGAAATCAAAGGAAAAAACCCATTTAGAAGGGTAATCGAAGGAAAGGTAAGTGAACCAACAATGCACTAGCTTAAAGGAACCTATTTAGAAAATAAAAAAGAACCTTTACAACACTTTTAACAAGCAGGTTGAACAAAAACCTTTACAACCTCTTAGTACTCAATTGTTTTTGTTATCAGTAAAAGGGCTATAGATGACTCTAAGGGCCCTTTCACACTGGTGCGTTTTTCCCGCGTTTTGCCGCGTTTTCGCGGTAAAAATAGCGATATTAAAACGCCCCCATGCCCCCTCCATTGAAATGGATTAAAAACGCGGTAAAACGCGGCAGTTTCGCGGCAAAATCTTGGTGTTTTTTCCACGATTAAAATCGCGGGAAAAAAACACCACGATTTTACCGCGTTTTTTAATTCATTTCAATGGAGAGGGACATGGGGTGCGTTTTAATAGCGCTATTTTTACCGCGAAAAAAGCGGGAAAAACGCACCAGTGTGAAAGGGCCCTAAGGAATAGGTTGAGGTTTAGGGTTAGTGGTTAGGTCGAATTTAGGTTTACAACTAGGGGTTAGGTAAACATAAAGCTCAAGCCGCCATTAGATGGTTCAAATCTCGGCTGGTTTGTCAGGTTATCTATGGGCAGGCTGATTGTATTCAAGTCGATCCATGGATTGACTTGGGTACAACCAGCATGTCGGATGTTCGGCATGTGACTATAGCTGCTGGCAATAAACACTGTGGCCCAGATTCACGTACATCGGCGCATTATTGGACCGGCGTAGCGCACCACTTTTCCGTTAGACTTGCGTAATCTAGCCGCGTAATCCCGCGATTCACGAAGCTTTTGCGCAAGAGATTGCGCAAGCGTAAGGTTTTTTCCTGAGGCGTAAGGAGGAGTAATACAAATTGGGAGGGACGTGGGCGTGTTACATTGAAATGAGCCGTGACCCCATGCAAATGAAGGGCCGGCCGACTCGCGCATGCGCGCGTGAAGGAAACCATGTCAGCTCCGTTGTGCGCATGCTCACAACTCGGGAGCGGCGCAATCAGTGAAATTGGAAATGGACTAGGGCAACTTTATGAACTACGCAGACAGCATAAATAGACAGACACAAATGCACTTCCTTTGCAAAAATACATCCCTTTGTATCCCTCCCTCTACAGCAAGGTGCTTTTGTTTGTTTGTGACGTGTCTTTGAGATATTTGGGGACTGTTTTGCAGAGTGATTTTTGTCTTTTATGGGTTTTCTTTGTTGTTATTTTGTTTAAATTATATTTTTGCTGGGCATTTTTTTTTTTTGCTCGTCATTTATTTAATTTTTTTGGTTCTGTTTGTGTATGATTTTGGAATGTGGGGGTGATATTCCTGCGGGAAAAGGGTGTCACCCTCATTTGTGGTGGAGAAGTGATCCCCAGGTCTGTGTGAATGGTGTATGAATGTACAGTGACATAATTGGAGCCGTGGCATGGCGTTGCAGCTCACAAGTCCTGCATGGTGGACTGGTGCCAATCCAATGTGATAACGATGTGGTGTGTGTGTGCTAGGGACCACAGTGGTGTGCATGCATGCATTCTCATTGTGCCATGATTAATGTGTGTGTTTAACGTGCAAAGATGCATAATGTGAGCTGCCATGAGATGGGGTCATGAGATGGGGTACCAGTGCATATGCAGAGTCACCTTGAAGGGAAAAGACAGGAGGATGTTAGTCATGCATGTGCCACTTGTGAGGTGTGCATCACGGGAGGGGATAGTCATGCCTGCCACCCATGTCACTCACCAACCAGCCAGCTGTCCCCATACATGTTCTTTTCGAAATCTGTGGGGATGGGGCTCTGATTGTATATGTAGCTGTCATGGGTGTCATGGGTAGTGTCATGTGTTGGGCTGCTGATGTCCTCCTGCAGGGTTGTGGTAATTCCAGGATGGCATGAGGGGTGAATCTGAAGATGCGAGACACCTCAGAATCACTCATGCCAAAGATGTCTATGCGTGTGTGATATATCAAGTGAAGAGTGAGGGGCTTGTATCAGATAAGAATATTGTATTAGATTAATTTAAATTGTAAATTTTATATAAGCAAATAAAAAAAAATAAAAAAACATCTCCCGTGCCCTCCTTAGTGCCATCCTCCGTGCCCTCATCCTTCTTTGTTCATCTAAAGTCAGTAGTATAGCTATGCGCGACGATGCCCCTGGCATGTTGGCATACAGATTGTTGGGCAACACGTGTGACTGCTGAACTCCTCACTAACAGTGTTGCTTTATCTGACAATTAGACTTTTTTTCAAAATTTAGACCAGCTTTTTGGTCCTCTAACTTTAGACAGAACATTTTGCTGTTGCGCACATCGCGTAGCCTGCGCAGCAACTGCGTTTTTTTGTGAATCCCCGTAACTCCCTCATTAGCATATTTGACTAGCAAATCAATGGTGTGTCTAGCGCAGTTTTGCGCGAAGGGAAGCGAATGTCTAATTCAATTACGCCGGACCAAAAAACGTAGATTTCTGGCGTATATTGTTTTGTGAATCGCGTCCAACTATACGCACGCGCACATTTAGACTTACGCACGCGCAACAGCAGTTGCGCAGGCGTAATCGCTCTGTGAATCTGGGCCCGTGTTCTCCCAGCAGGGATCTTTTGGAATTAGGCTGAGCTTAAAGGCTTTGTCTAAAGTTTGGCTTAGATCTAGGAGTTACTGAAGATTGAGTTAGACCCCTTTCACACTGAAGCGTTTTTACAGCGTTTTAGCGTTAAAAATAACGCTATTAAAACGCTCATAAAACGCTCTCCATGCATCCCAATGGACGCTTTCACACTGAGTCCTGCAAGCAGCATCTTTGGAGCAGCTTTTGGGCGCTGGAAAAAAAACGCTCCAAAAACACCCCTCTCCATTGAAATGAATTGAAAGCGCTGTAAAAACGCCTTGCCCTTTCACACTGAGGCGTTGCACTGGCGGAGCAATCAGAAAAGTCCTGCAAGCAACATCTTTAGAGCAGCTTTTGTGCGCTGAAAAAAACGCTCCATAAACTGCCCTCTCTATTGAAATGAATTGAAAGCGCTGTAAAAACGCCTTACCCTTTCACACCGAGGCACTGCAAAAATGTCCTAAAACGTTAGGGTCTTAGCGGTGCTTTACCAGCGTTTTTCGTGCGCTGGCAGTGTGAAAGTGCTCTGAAAGCACTCTGGCTTTCACATTGGCATTGTAGATGAGGCTTCGCCTGAAAAACGCTTGAAAAAAGCTTAAACAACGCCCAAAAAACATTTGAATAACGCCCGAAAAATGCCCCAGTGTGAAAGGGGCCTAAAAGAGTAACACATAAAATTGAACTTTTTGGCCGTGATAAATTAGTATTTTGATTGTAGTAAATGTGCACCAAAATACCACACGTGACATAATCATACTGTATTTATGGACAAAACTCACTTGCCCAATTTCCAAAATATTAAAATATTACATCTCAACAAAATTTAGCACTATTACTTCACGCCAAAAAACACTACAAAGATTTTTGATTACACAAAAGGATGAAAGATTTTGTTGATTTTTGTTTTGAAATGTTTTCGTTGCTCTGAATGTTTCTATGTTGGTTTTTGGATTTGGGTTGTAGAATTACAATTAGACAACACTGGACCACTGCCACCGAGTAAATAAGGCGTCAGCGACACTCATTTTGCTGCCCGTTCTTTCTTATTACAACTCAATCATAAAGAATGACAACTTGATACATCAGCTTCTTGACCGAAAATGTTGCTTGTCATAAATTCCTATTGCTTCTGACCAGAGGCGGCTCTTTAATTAGGAAAATTAGGCGATCTAACTTACCCAATGCATTACTCCAGTTTTGAGGGACAGGGGACCTTAACGTTGCTGTGCTCAGGAGAGGGGCCACCAGCGTCCCTAACAACCAGTGAATATCGGTGACCACACCACTTGTGACGTCAATGGCCCAGCATGCCCTCAGTCAATGACGTCACAAGGGGGCGGGTTCACCAGGCGGCCCCTGTCCCAGTTATTAAAAAGCTGGATCTGGGGGCCGCCTTGTTAAATAGGTCTTCCAGATTCCGATAAGCCCCCTGCCCACAGACCCCCACAACCACCGGCCAGGGTTGTGGGGAAGAGGCTCTTGTCCTTGAATTATTTTTCCCATCATGGGCGAGAGTAGGGTCACATGGCAAGTTTTGCCTAAGGCCTCACAAAGCCTAGAGCCGCCTCTGCTTCTGACCCTCTGGCTTGCACAACACAATAATTCATTAAAACCAACAAAAACTAATATTATAGCTGGCTGAGAAATACACAAAAGCAAAATGAAGTCGCAGTGCTTTGTTCTGCACGCATGCCAAGATAAGCACAATAGGTCCTGAATTGCCATAACAAGTTGATTCTCTTCATTTTTACCTAAATCATTTTAAATTGGGTTTTAAATGATATTCTAATTCCCTGATTGAGATTTTAAAGCTGATAACAGTATTTATAGAAATGTATATTTTATTCTTGTAAGGGCTCTCCTAAGCATCTAAACTTGCCACTGTTTATTGTATTTTCATGCCTCTAATTAGACAAATGTGGGAGAAGTTAAAGCTCCAGGCAGTTAACTAAATGCCGGATCCTTAAAGGGGTTGTAAAGGTTTGTTTTTTATTTTCTAAATAGGTTCCTTTTTGATGTCACAATGTAGAGTATAAGATTTCTTATCATCTGTGCCCAGTCTTGCCACACAGAGTTAATCCAGTGCTGAGCAATCCTCTTTTAATCTTCAGTGAAAATTAACAGAATTCCAGATAAAAACTTGCCAAATTATAAAGTCAGTTTCTCTGTTCTTGCTTTGAGTGACAGGTTATTTACATATCTAGCTTGGACATGTTTATCATATGTTATGTTAATCAAAATATGAGGCGATCCAAAGTTCATTGTATATTACCAGAATGTGTTATGTGGGGGAGGGGTGGATTTCTCACTTTTTATACTTTGGATCACCTCATATTATGATTTACATAACATATGATAAACATGTCCAAGCTAGATATGTAAATAACCTCTCATTTAAAGCAAGAAGATAGAAACTGACTTTTTATTTAGACAGGTTTTTATCTGGAATTCTGTTCATTTTCACTGAACATTAAAAGAGGATTTCTCAGATCTGGATTAACTCTGTGTGGCAAGACTGGGCACAGATGATAGGAAATCTTATACTCTACATTGTTGGTTCACTTACCTTTTCCTTCCATTTCCCTTCTAAATGTATTTTTTTCTTTGTTTAAATTTCTCACTTCCTATTTCTCCTCAGTAAACTTGCCACCATCATCCGAGCGGTGGTTAGTTAGCCAGAACAGCTTACTGAACAGCTTATTGAGGAGGAACAGGAAGTATGAAATCCAGACAAAGAAAAAAAAAAACATTTAGAAGGGAAATGGAAGGAAAAGATACGTGAACCAATAATACAGTAGCTTAAAGGAACCTATTTAGAAAATAAAAAACTAACTTTAACAACCCCTTTAAATGGATTTTAAATGCATCTGGTATACATACTGGTTTGATTTTAATTCATCAACTATACGGCAGCTACTTAAATGATCACTAAAGGATTTTTTTTTTAGCTAAATAG
This sequence comes from Rana kukunoris, assembly GCA_029574335.1. NCBI lineage: Eukaryota > Metazoa > Chordata > Amphibia > Anura > Ranidae > Rana > Rana kukunoris. The sequence continues at coordinate 499,648,801 of CM056049.1, read as the reverse complement.
CTTCCTTTACCTTACCGCAGTACTGGTTTCATGTCCTTATTGTTTTTTTTTGCTTTGAAGTTGTTGTAATCCTGCTCTGTTTTCCACACTTCCTGCTTGTCTGTTTCCTTATAACCACAGTGCTGGGAGCTTTCTCATGGTGGTCTAAGCTGTCATTACTGTGTGTCTAAAACTTCCCAGAACCAATCAGATTAATTTTAAAAACAAAACACTGCCCTGGATTTGTTTGTTTTTGTTCTGTGTCTCTCTCTTCTTCACAGAAACATGAAGCCAGTTCAAAAGTGAAACTAATCTGCAGGCACATTATATGATTGATTTTTATCTATTTTTAATCATTTTGAAAAGGAATCAGTTAACGTTTATGTCTCTATACCCTGTAAACAGTCATTTCAGCAAAAAAAATGTTTTCCTTTAGTGACCCTGACAATAGATGATTTAAATCTCGGCCTGATCAGCAGGAACCAGTCAGAGATGTCAAATCATGTATGGGCAGGATTAAAGTACCCAAGTTGATCGATCAACTTGGGTACAACAAGTCTGTCAGATTTTACGTTATAGCCGCTAGCAATAATCACTGTTTTCTCCTGGCAGGGATGTCTTCCTTCGCCCTGAGAACACAATGGTTTCATGGGAGGGATTCTTTTATCAACAATGACTTTGTTAATAGGGCAATCAAGCTATTTTCTTTTCTGCAACCACAGGTTCACTCTCTCTATGGCTGGCCTGAGACTAACGTAGGCTGGGGCAGAAATAAGTGTGCACATGTGCTAACAGTAAACATACTGACAGGGGCAGAGAGCAGATAATAAACCAAATAATTTGGTTTGTGCTGTTTCCTCTATGATCATCTGTAAGTACATACTATTCAAACTGATAATTTTACTTTCAGTAGATGATGACCCCTTTAGGAGAAATCTTTAGATGCTCTAATTCCATACTGATAAAGCAAATACACGAGCCTCTGCACACCAAACGCTACGCAATCTAATGAGGTCCAGTACAGATGCATCCCAAAAAGGTTGTGGAAGTTCCTCCAATGAATAATGTATATCCTCTGCAACATTTCCTAAACTTTGCTAACAAACCAGTTGTCTACGTGACCACGGAACTTCAGAGTCTTAGATATTCTTTTCTTTATATTTAAAGGGGAGTTCCACCCACAATTTCACTTTTTAAATATAAATACCCCTGTAATACACAAGCTTAATGTATTCTAGTAAAGTTAGTCTGTAAACTAAGGTCCGTTTTGTTAGGTTGTTACAGCATTTAGATAATTTATAATCTAGAAATAGACCATGGCCATCTTAAGTGTGGGCATCATGAAGCCAGACTGTATGACTTCCTAGATTTCAGCTTTGCATATCTCGCACATGCTCAGTGCTGCACAAGCAATGTAATAGGTTTCAGTCAGGTTTGCAAGGACTACTGGGAAACATGATGCCTATCCCAGAAACCCTTGCAAATAGCCTTGTGACTTAATAGCCTAGGCTAATAAGGAGGAGGAAGTAATGAAGGACTACAAAATAAAGGTATTTACAAGCAACAAAATAAATAAAAATTGTCCATTCTGAACACTATGAGATTAGGGCATGCAGCACAGACAAACATAAAAAAATGGGTGGAACTCCACTTTAAGCATCAAAAGATATATTAGCAGTGATGCTTTTCTCCTTCTTCGAGTGAGAAGAAACACTTTTAAAACTTTAAAGTTCTTCTAAATAGAAGTGAATGGTATCAAGTTAGTCCATGTTTTACTAGTTAGCAAATTTCCTGAAATGTGGTCAAAGTTCACCGATCTACAAATCAAATGTGTTCTTTTGCTTGGATTATAGATTATTCTCTTTAGCTGTCAATCTAAGAGTTCTATTATATATATTTTTTTCTGCAGAGTTCTGCAAATATAATAAAGGTTCCAAATGCACAATTAACCAAGGTTTTCTGAAAAATGCCTCGAAGGAAAAAGCTTCCCAGAACAAGGGGAAAAAGAGAAAGGAAAGAAAAAGTGGAATAGTTGACCACAGAAAATGTAAATTATACAACTTCATATAAAGATCATTAGTAGGCCTGTAGACTCTCCAGCTTTGATGTAAAGAAAAAAAGTAATATGGAAATCAATGGGCTGCCACTAAAACTAAAAACTATTACCAGCCCAATTCCTCCATTGGAGTGAGTGGCCTGCACAATGTTTACAGTCTTGAGCATCATGCCAACAAGTGCAAGGCAGCATCCTCAAGATTAAACTGGCAGAAATTAACAGATTCCTCCATCCACTGCCACCGACCATATTCGGATCGCTGCGGCTGTCTGAATATCCCAACAGTGAATGCATCTGATAATTTGCAATCCCGGTTTGGCTGACAACATCCAGATAGGTGGTGCCAACAGTGCCACTTACGGGTTAAATTTTGGCTGATTCAGCAGGAACTGATCAAAATGTAAGACATGTATGGCTGGCGTAAGTTGTGCTTCAGGAAATGTATTCCTTGGATCTGTTCCATTTTAAAACTATAACCCTAAAGACAAAAACGGCTTCGCAAAAAAAATGATTTAGGATACACTGTACTACCATTGTGTAAGCCAAGGTAGAAAGAGAAAAGGGGATTGCTGTGGTGCTTACAAATAATAATGGAAACCAAATATTAAAATTTTTATTTTTAATGAGAATAACATTAAAAAAGCACAACAGAGCTGAATTAATCAACATATTTATATAGTAAAGGTGGTCAAGACACAGACGTTCAAGTTTTTGGCAGAGAGTTCAAATTCGTATATTAACCAGACATGTTTCACCTAATAGCTTCATCAGGGGATATACAAATCAATCAAGGTATGCGTAAAACTGTACAAAGGGGATTGAATTTAAGTAACTGCGTATTAAGAAAGATTTGGGATTAGGTTCTAATTTATGGGGTGTTCTACCATTAGCGGGACATACTAATATAATAACTGTACTACCATGTTATCCTAAATTGTGTGCCTAACGCCTCTGCTGCTTAGAGAATGTATTTTTTAACCAAGCTGGACTGATTCATTTGATAAAGGGCCCTGTGCAAATTGCAGGGTTCTTGCGTCTGGCAGAAATACATTACTAATTTCTGGGTACATACACATTAGAGCAGGGCGATTTTGTCCCCGAAAAAAAAATCTGCAATTTTTCTATAAAAAAAACTCGATTTACAATGAGAATAACATTAAAAAAGCACAACAGAGCTGAATTATTCAACATATTCATAGTAAAGGTGGTCAAGACACAGACGTTCAAGTTTTTGGCAGAGAGTTCAAATTCGTATATTAACCCGACATGTTTCGCCTAAAATCTTCATCAGGGGATATACAAATCAATCAAGGTATGCGTAAAACTGTACAAAGGGGTTTGAATATAAGTAACTGTGTATTAAGAAAGATTTGGGTTGAGGCTCTAATTTATGGGGTGTTCTACCATTAGCAGGACATACTAATATAATAACTGTACTACCATGTTATTCTAAATTGTGTGCCTAACGCCTCTGCTGCTTAGAGAATGTATTTTTTAACCAAGCTGGACTGATTCATTTGATAAAGGGCCCTGTGCAAATTGCAGGGTTCTTGGGTCTGGCAGAAATACATTACTAATTTTTGGGTACACATACATTAGAGATGGGCGATTTTGTCCCCAAAAAAAAAAAAAATCTGCAAAAATCTGAGAAACTCCTGCTCACAGTTTCTCAGGACCAGGCGCGGTGTCAGCACTGGCCCTTGGGAGCTGTGGGCAGGAGTTTTTATGCAAGGCTGCGGCCTCGCCTAAATGCTCCTGCCCACAGCTCCTCAGGACTGGCACGGTGTCAGTGCCAGTCCTGGGGAAAAAAAAATAAAAAATCGAACAAATCGATTTGACCTACCAACTCGATTTTTAAATCAAATCGATTTTTTTCCCAGCCCTAATACACATCTACAAAAATGTTCCCCAATTAACGTCATAGTGTTTTCTAAATGGTTTTGTTTACCGCTATGTTTGGTAAATGATAAAATCGTATCTCAGAATACTCCATCATGTATTAAGCCCTAGTATATGCACTAATGGCTCTTCTAAGCTAAAGTCCTCGCCTCCTGCTCAAGTCGTGTCTCTTTAGTATAGGAACCTTTATATAGTAGGGCAGGGAGGTTATTTCCACAAGGACATATCAGTGACTTTACACAGTATACTGAACTTTTAGGTTTGTTTAATATTAACTTAAAGCCCAACTACGTGCACATTGATTTTTACATTTTAAGAGGATTATTATCTTCTCTAACTGCCGCTAGAACAGTCAGAGTTTTTACTTGATTACAGAATGTACAGCAGGAGCCACACTTTCGGCTCCCAGCTGCATCGCAATGGGGACTATTACTAACATCAATCATTGAGTTTTGCCTTCTTCCCCTATTTCTCCTTAGCCATTTAAAAAGCATAGTAAAGCGATTTGAATGCGGCTGAGCTTTATAGTCTTATTAAACAAGATAATAATTGTATCAAAATGTTCTTGAAGTTAGGCTTTAAAGGAGAAGTAGGACCAAAGCTCTTTTGGCCATACTTCTCCTGTGGGTCACAGAAATCCACCTATTTATGCACTCCTGTGATCTGTATTTAGCCAACAGCAAGCTTAGCCAGCACTGATTTTGGAGAGATCCCAACTTTAATTTCAGGATCCATCCAGATGCCTGACTGGCAGCTGGCTCAGCGCTGCTAAGATCCTAAGCCAGCCGCTCCTGCCCCTTCCCAGCCGATGCTCCACGGAGCCCTGGAGGAGCAGAGCAGTGAGTAGTGACTGTCACTCACCAGCCCTCTGCTCACTGAAGACCAAAAACTGAGAAATTAGAGGTCTTTGATCGCTCAGTTCTGAGTCTTAGGCGGCGTACACACGAGGGGATATGTCCGCTGAAAACGGTCCGATGGACCGTTTCAGCAGACATCTCCGCTCGTGTGTATGGGCTAGCGGACAGATTTCTCCACCCGACAGATTTCAAAGCATGCTTTGAAATCTATCCGGTGGGAATCTGTCCGCCCGACATGTCTGCTGGTTAGTACACTTACCAGCAGACATGTCGGCTCCCACCACCGCCGCGCCGCTGCCGAATGGATTCGGCGCATGCGCGGAAGTGTTCTACTTCCTGGTGCGGTGACGTGGCGGTGACGCGGCGGCGTCAACGTCACCGCCGCGTCACCACTACGTCACCGCGCCGTCCGGCGGCGGGGAATTTGATCCGATGGTGTGTACACGCCATCGGATCAAACTCCCGATCGGACATATCCGATGGAAATGGTCCGCGGACCGTTTTCATCGGATATATCCGATCGTCTGTACGCCGCCTTAAAGGCAACAAAAGGACTGATGCAAATTGGACCAATGCTGCATCCATCTAGGTGTGCATGATGTTTTTCTTATTAATCACACACTTCCTTTTTAAAGCAGTGTTCCACCCCCCCCCCCCCCCCCACCTTATGCAAAAGACATACCTCTTGAGATCCAATCTGTATAGACGGTAAAGAAACTGGTCGATTCGAAAAGATCAACTCACCAGGAGCACCCAGCGAAGGGATTCAATGTAGTTTATTGTAGATTGGTACAACGCAAATGATGCTTTCCCCAGGCAAAACGTGTATGGCTAATTATCACAAGCACTGATTAAAGGAGTTGTAAATTAAATAAAAAAATTATGCTGAAACGACTGTTTACAGGGTATAGAGACATAATAGTTAACTGATTCCTTTTAAAAATTATTAAAAATAGATAAAAATCAATCATATAATGTACCTGTAGTTTCTAGTTTCATTTTTGCATGTTGTTTCCTGCCTGTGCTGTACAGAGCCACAGAGCCAATACAGGGCAGTGATGGTTTGGAAAACGAAAGTGATTGGTGCTGTGGGGTTTTAGACACACAGTAATCACACCTCCTTAATGAGTGACCGCAGAGAGAAAGCTCCCAGCACTGTGGTTATCAGGAAACAGACAACCAGGAAGTGTGGAGATCAGAGAAGAATTACAGCAACTTGAGAGCAAAAACGAACAATGATGACATGAAAACAGCACTGCATTAAGGTAAACGAAGCAATTAAGATAAAAAAAATCCTTTACAAACCCTTTAAATTAGATGCATTGCTTACACAGACAGGGCCCTGTTGGACCATTCCGAGTCCCTAAATAGGATTTAGGAGTGGATGATAGTTGGCTCAATAAATTTGCATCAAACACAAAAAGCACAAAACCTTCAAATATAAAATGTAAAAGTTTTAGCCACATTCTAGTTGTGATTTCTCCAATGTAATATACTTTTCCATCCCTTTGCTTTCTAATATAGGAGACCACAAATTGTCTTATTACAAAATATCAATGAGATAGCCAGTGGCTGGTGGTTCTTTGACCAATACACCTTGGTATTATCTACCGGTAAAAACAAAACAAACACACTGCAATAGCAGCACCCCAAATGTAAAAGCCCCTTTAAGGTACAAAAGCTGCTCCTTATTTTTTTATGAGTGGAGATTGCTTATTATAATGCCCCGTACACACGATCACTTTTTGTGATGAAAAAAAATGTCATTTTCCTTCATGAAAAAAAATGACATTTTTCAAACTTCATTTTAAAAAATGACGTTGCGTAGGCACACCATAAAAAAAAACATTTTTGGATTCCAAAATGATCGCCACCGAACAAAGTGACGGCACTCTAAAGGGGAAGTTCTATTTGCCTTGAGGCTGCTTTTAGCTGGTTACTTGTTAGTAAAAGCCGATTCCTGCTTTTTTGTCTGTTACAGCGTGATGAATGTCCTGCAATTCCTCAATCAACATTGTTTCCATGACACCTACTACATGGTAGCCCACTTTCACTACCTCCCAGTGATCTCCTAACTTGCTTCTGGGCATGTGCTAGGGGTGTTGAAAATGATCGCCGCATCGATTTTTTACGTAGATTTTCCCTGCCCATTCTGCACATGCGATGGGCATAATCGATTTTAATGACGTCATCGCGGCCCCTCCCCCTCCCCCCGCACAGCAATGACATTTACTAAAAAATGACATAAAAAATTCGAGCATGTGCTGCCCCACCCACGATCTCCCCCTCCTCTGTGATTTGGAGCTCTGACTGGACAGTGACACTGGTCATTCCCCGATGGGCGGTGCCGAGCTGCACGAGGAGAAGACATAAAATGACATTTTGCCCACACACCATCATTTTAAATCCTTGAGCCATTTTTAAAAATGTGGCATTTTTTTTCTGGAAATCACAAAAAGTGATCGAGCTGTGAGGAGACAGGGGGGGCATGGAAGAATGCTTCCGGAGGTTAAATTGACATTTCTGTCATCTCTGATATATGGGTGAGTGCAATAAGGTGGTAACCCCCCCCCCCCCTTCGGCCATACTGTGATGAAGCTCAACAGTGGGCTGCAAAAGAACGTGCAATTTTTAGTCACTCATTTGTTCAACTTCAAAAAAATATTTCTTGTATTGGAATGCCTCCTTTTTTTTTTATTTGTGCAGTGATGTTGAGCTGTTTACTATGCAAGTTGCTGCAAAAGACTCAATGGCGTATAAGTGATACTAAAGGGACCCCCTATTCTTTTTTTCTTTAAAATTGAAAATCATACTTACCTGCTTTTGGGTATAATTTCTGCAGTCTCTGACCATTTCCTGTAGCATGCACGCAGTCTCTGACAACCCTTCTGTAGCTGCACGCAGTCTCTGACCATCTTCTGTAGCATGCACGCAGTCTCTGACCATCTCCTGTAGCAAAAATCTCCTGTAACATGCCCGCATTCCTGACCATCTCCTGTAGCATGCCCGCAGTCTCTGACCATCTCCTGTAGCATGCCCGCAGTCCGACCATCTCCTAGCATGCCCGCAGTCTCTGACCATCTCCTGTAGCATGCCCGGTCTCTGACATCTCCTGTGATGCCCGCAGTCTCTGACCCATCTCCTGTACTATACCCGCAGTCTCTACCATCTGCTGTCATGCCTCGTCTCTGACCCATTCCACTATGTCTGCAGTCTCTGATCCATCTCCTGTTATTTCTGCAGATCCATCTCATGTCTTTAGTCTGACTGATCCATCTCCTGTACTATGTCTGCACAGTCTCTGATCCATCTCCTGTACTATTTAGTCTCTGATCCATCTCCTGTACTATGTCTGCAGTCTCTGACCCATCTCCTGTACTATGTCTGCAGTCTCTGATCCATCTCCTGTACTATTTCTGCAGTGTCTGATCCATCTCATGTACTTTGTCGGCAGTCTCTGATCCATCTCCTGTACTATGTCTGCAGTCTCTGATCCATCTCCTGTACTATGTCTGCAGTCTCTGATCCATCTCCTGTACATGTCTGCAGTCTCTGATCCATCTCCTGTACTATGTCTGCAGTCTCTGATCCATCTCCTGTACTATGTCTGCAGTCTCTGATCCATCTCCTGTACTATGTCTGCAGTCTCTGATCCATCTCCTGTACTATGTCTGCAGTCTCTGATCCATCTCCTGTACTATGTCTGCAGTCTCTGATCCATCTCCTTTAGTATTTTGGGGGAGAGCTATGCGCACTTGCGCTGCAATCGTGATGCATCGTGATGCATCGCGGAATCGAATCGAATCGAATCGTGGACTTGATAATCGTAATCGCATCGAATCGGGAGATCGGTGAAGATGCGCAGCCCTACTTGGCGCCACAGATGTTTTGGAACTACATTTCCCATGATGCTCGATTACATTGCAGAGTGCATGAACATCATGGGAAATGTAGTTCCAAAACATCTGGGGTGCCAAGGTTCGCCATCACTGTTCTATCCAGTTACGCTGGATGTGCGGTAATACTGTATGTAGCTTCGGCTACATACAGTATACACCGCTGAGACAATCCCGGTAAACAATGTATTCTATTAATGAATACAAAGCCTGCTCGGATTGGCAGAGGCTATAACATCATCATTCCTCTAATCTCTGACTCTCAAAGCCAATCCGAGCAGGCTACTGTATGTAGCCTGCTCGGATTGGCAGGCTCTATATTCACTTATAGAATACATCGCTCGCCGGGATTGGCTCAGCAGTGTATACTGTATGTAGCCGTAGCTACATACAGTATTACCGCACATCCAGCGGACATCCGGTGGGCTGACATCCAGTGTGCGGCATTTTATACCCGGCGTATAAAGATGACCCCTGATTTTTGGGCGGTTTTTTTTTAAGTGTAAAAGGTAGTCTTATACGCCAGAAAATATTAAAAACTTATGCATTGTTCTACTTTCTTAATTTTTTTTTTATAAGGATAAAGTCTAGGGCATACGTGTCAAACACAAGGCCCGCGGGCCGAATCCAGCCCTCCAAGCCATTTCATGTGGCCCTCGCACCTCCAGCTCTCCTCTGATCCTCCTCCAGACCCTTATTTTCTGCTTTTAAAGCGGAGTTCCACCCAAAATTGGAACTTCCGCTCAACCCACTCCCCTCCCTCTTACATGCCACATTTGGCATGTCATTTTTTTTGGGGGGGAGTGGGGGCTTCAGGAGGAGTGGGACTTCCTGTCCCACTTCCTGCTTCCGCCGAGGGGCTGGTTAGGCGATTAAGCTTAATCGCCTACAGCAGCCCCTCCCTGTAGGCGATCGCATGGGACACATGACAGGTCCCATGCGATCGCCTGTCCAATCAGCGGCGGGCCGCGCCGCTCGCGCATGCGCAGTTTTGCTCGCAAATGCGCAGTGGGTGCCCGGCCGTGAAGCCAAAGGCTGTCACGGCGGGGTGCCCACAGTTGCAATGAGGACGCCGGCCAGGGAGGAGGGGAAAGGAGCGGAGCCCCAGTCGGCGCGTCGCTGGAACGCTGGAGCAGGTAAGTGATTGTTAATTAAAAGCCAGCAGCTACACTTTTAAACAAAAATATTGGCTGGAACTCCGCTTTAAGCAATACATCCAGCTTCTTCCCAGCAGCAGCATAAGGCAATGGGAGTGATATGATGTAAGGGAGAGTGGGGGGACTCACCTGATGGTGGGGTGGCTCTTGACATCTAATGTAAGGGGAGGGGATGCGCTGGACATCTAATCTTGTTTCCAATGTTTTTATTAAATTTAAAAGAAAAAGAATACAATGAAACACAAACAGCACATATCAGTGTTATAAAAGCCAAAACATAAGTACAAGCCATTGGAGACATAAAAATACAACCGGCATACATCATATTCCTGGGACCGTATTACAGATCCACCAGCTAATGAAATCTGAACCAAATCTAGCACCGGACTCCTCAACTGAGTGTCCAACTGATCCTAAGGACCACAGCACACAACAAAAAATTCAAACAGAAAATAAAGAAAAGAAGAAGGAAAAGAATAGTCAAAAAAAGAAAAGAAGAGAAAACAGATGAAAGGGGGGAGCACTCCAAGTTTTAAAAGATACATCTTACAGATAAACCGACCCTTTTGAGGGCAATCACAATGCTGATGCGGCCCACAATGAAATTGAGTTTGACAAGCAGATCTATTTAATATGATGGCGTGACTATGGTAAAATAGTATTTTCCAGATTTCTAGAAATTTTCATAGAAATATACAGCCTTTATTTCTCCGTTTCCTAAAATGGTGGTAGGTAGAGAATAATAGGCTGCAAAGCAAAGATATATAATTGCAAATAGGCAGATTCTTTGTGCAGGCATGGTCCATTTATATTTGTGAATGCAGCTCTGCTACATAGAGTAACACTTATTTTTAAAAGCGTTATGTGTATGGAAACAAAGAAAAGACATTTGCATATACTCCAGTGTTAGAGGAAAAATGTGCATTGTTAATAAGCTTGTGTTGTTTCTGCACTTTAACTGGGTTAGACACAATGCCTGTGTAGTGTGCTGGAGACAGTCTTCATCACATGAATAGTAACCCATATCCTAAGGGCGTTTTAAGTGTGCTTCTACCTCATGCATCGGCAATCTATATATGAGTTTTTTTACACATGTGAAAAGTGGCACATTACATATGTATAGGATTTAAAAAAAAATATTTCTATATTTATTGCACATTATGTGCTGTTTAAAAGGCTTTCCAGGGGCATTTTGTTACCGAGACCTAATGATATCCAAGCATAACCAGGAAAAATCTAGTTGTGACATGGCTTTATATTGGCACCTTTTTAGATAATAAAAATGGCTTCAGGATAAAGCTTTAATGCCACTTACACACGACCGTTTTTCATGACGAGAAAAATTCAATTTTTAAGCACTTCAGGCTCGAATGACGGCAACAGCGCGGGTCTGAATATCCAACATGCCGTCATTTGACGGCATCTCCTTTGGGAGTTCCCAGCGCGCGCTGTAGAGCGCGCTGCGGGGAAGCCCTGTGTTGTCCGTGTCCCTTGGACACGGCCAATCACAGATCGCGGCGAACGGCAAATCAAAGTGGCCGTTTGCGATGCGATCTGTGGGCGAATGAGAGATGATCTCATAGATCATCTCTCATTGCCGTTTTACACAGAGACAGCGTCCTGTCTCTGGAGAGGAGGAGCCCGATCTGTGTTCCTTCCTACATAGGGACACAGATCGGTCACCCCCCCCCAGTCACCCCCCCCTCCCCCCACAGTTAGAACACACCTAGGATACACATTTAACCCCTTCCTCACCCCCTAGTGTTAACCCCTTCAATGCCAGTCACATTTATACTGTAATTAGTGCATATTTATAGCACTGATCGCAGTATAAATGTGAATGGCGCCAAAAATGTGTCAAAAGTGTCCGATGTGTCCGCCATAACGTCGCAGTACCAATAAAAATCGCAGATCGCCGCCATTTCTAGTAAAAAAAATAAATAATAAAAAATAATAATTCTCTCCCCTATTTTGTAAGCGCTATAACTTTTGTGCAAACCAGTCGCTTATTGCGATTTTTTTTTTTTTTTACCAAAAATATGTAGAAGAATACGTATCGCCCTAAACTGAGAAAAAAAATATATATTTTTTTTTAATTGAGATATTTATTATAGCAACAAGTAAAAAATATTGTATTTTTCTTCAAAATTGTCACTTTTTTTTGCTTATAGCGCAAAAAATAAAAACCGCACAGGCGATCAAATACTACCAAAAGAAGGCTCTACTTGTGGGGAAAAAAGGACGTAAATTTTGTTTGGGAGCCACGTCGCACGACCGCGCAATTGTCAGTTAAAGCGACGCAGTGCCGGAAGCTGAAATTTCACCTGGGAGGAGGGGGGTGTATGTGCCCAGTAAGCAAGTGGTTAAATTTGTTCGTTAAAAACGGTCTTGTGTAGGCTCCAGAGCATTTTTCTTGACATGAAAAACGGTCGTCCGCTAACATCCGTTTTTCGTCCGTTCCGTTTTTTTGACGGAAGAAAAATAGGGTTTTCTTCCGTTCAAAAAAAGGGAGCTTAACGGAGACGGATGTAAACGGACGTTAGCGGATGCTCATCCGCTAACGTCCGCTATCCCATAGGGAAGCATTGAGGTCCGTTTTTCATCCGTAAAAAACGGGTGAACGGTCCGCTCGTGTAATAGGGCCCTTAGTTGTTGTAAAGGCAGAAGGCCATGCTTCCCCCCACTCCTTACTTACAGCATTTCACTAACAGCAGACTGATTTCAGAAGCACTTTATTTTCTAATACTGTTAAAGCTTTACCTGTAAAAAAAATAGGTAGTGTAAATTCAATCAATCGTATGAATATTTTTTGTTTTATTTAATTCTCTAGCTAGACGTTTCCTGCTTTTCCATGCTTTACAGTCAGTTTTGTTTTACCACTGCAGAGACACAGTTCAGAAAGGTCATTGTCTTTTTACACTTTAAAAGCCTGGAATACCATTCTATGTATTGTACTGAGTAGAAGTAATACTGCATTGATTTTCTGAAGAGGTAAACTGCCTGTGGGTCTCGTCACATAAGCAAGTGCCATATTATCCACAGACACTTGTTCTCAGGAGGTATGTCCTTATATATATTGTGACAGGAAGTCAGGTAAATCTGTGGGTGTTGTCACAGACGGGAGATACATTTTTGCCTTGTTTAGACAACACACCGAATTACTACCAGGTATCAGCTACAGAGGTAGCCAGAAAGGTTTAGGGCATTGGAAAACTTCAGCTGTTCAGAATGAGGCAATTAAGGCCTCTATAAGTTATCCAAAGGATGACTACTGATTCCTGCATCCTGAGCCTTTTTGAGTTAAGGAGAGCAGTGAGAAAGACTTCTGAAGAGGTGAGGTGGTTGTTGATTTTTCTGTGTAATAAAAATCAAAAAGACTATTGTTTCTCTGCTGTATGACCAGCAGTGTCTGCCCAGCAGTAGGCTGTGCCAGACTCCATAGATAGGTTCCTGTGTGGTGAAGGTAGACGCCCCAAGTGGCCAGGGTTTATTTTATGTTTTGTTTATGCTGTTTGGATGCTTGCACTTGTTTCCAGCAATATGGAAGAATAAACCAAACTCGTTGTTTTCAACCATGTTCGGCTGCCTCTCTGTATAGTTCAGTGTGTAGTGAACCCATCCAGGGGGTCACACACCCCCTGTGGCAGGCAGGGCCGTCTTAATAGCATAATGGGCCCCTGGGCAAAGTAATGCTCTGGGGCCCCTACAATGGAGACAGTGCAGGTAAACAGAAATCAAGTAGGTGGGAGGTAGGGGATATCTAGGGTGTAGAGGGGTCAGAGTGCTGGGGGGATATCTGGGGTGTAGAAGGGTCAGAGTGCTGGGGGGTATCTGGGATGTAGAGGGGCAGCCTGGGCTCAAGGACCAGCTGCTTTGGGCAAAGTGAAGGGCCCCCAATGCAGCTGGGGCCCCTGGGCAGTGCCCAGGTGTGCCCTCTCATTAAGACAGCCCTGGTGGCAGGCGCAGCACTATGAAGTGCCTCATGCGCTGTGGCATTAGAAGAATTGTGATATCTCTGACTTTTCAGTCCAACAAGACTGTCTATTACACTGAAATTCCTCTAGTGCCGTTCTATGGAAGCAGTAGGTTTAAAGAGCACACCAAATGCTTAAAATAACTTCTTTATTAACTTCACTTTTCTTCATTTATAATGCTGCTGCTTTGCAGCAGACAGTCCATGTACAAAAACACGTGATGAATAAAGTATAACAAAATGGTGGTTCAAACCACACTATTTACAATAAGAACATATATATAACTGTGTCACATACCTATTTTTAGCCCCTGGCTTCCATAAATCAAGACTCTGGCCTTGTGTGTTTGCTCTCTGTCTCTATCTCCATGTGGTTCTCTGTCTCTGTGGTGGAATAATCTAGCAGTACATGGAGTATTAGGAACCACCCAGACAGAGTGTTTGCAAAGGAGGCTGTGATAGGTCAAGACTCTGCTCAATGTGAGCTTAGCTGTGATTGGGCAAGGCTACCAATGAGTCACAAAAGCGTAACTCGATGCTTGCTGGCATGAATTCAACTGTGTTATTCCTTACCTCCTGCTGCTATACAAACAAATGACTCTTAAAGGCATATTTTTTCTTTTTCTTCTGTGAACACAACATACAACTGTTATATGACATCCAAGCACAAAATCACAGTGAATAACTCTGCTTTTGTCTCTCACATATAAACATGTGCTCTACATTAGGTTCTTAGCAGGTTTATCTGTATATACATGTAGGTTATATTAGCAACCTAGGACAGGTTCTAGCTGGCCAGCTACACCCCCGCTACCGAGCTAACCCCTTAAACATGGTGGAGAATGCGGGCAGTTAAGTAAACCCAAAATGGAGGAGATAATGAAACAGCTGGCTATAGCAAATGCAAATCAACAGCAGGCAAATGCAAATCAACAACAGACAAATGCAGGTTTGCAGCGGAGCCTTGCAGCTCAACAACAGGCTCACGCAGCTCAACAACAGGCTCACCAAGAGAGCCTTGCAGCTCACCGAGAGAGCATTGCAGGCTTGAAACAGAGACACCAGCAGCAAATGGAGGCCATCGTGAAACAGCTTCATAGACAGCAGACCGAGGCTGGGAGTCAGGTCAGTAATATACAGTGCAGAAAATAAGTATTTGAACACCCTGCTATTTTGCAAGTTCTCCCACTTGGAAATCATGGAGGGGTCTGAAATTGTCATCGTAGGTGCATGTCCACTGTGAGAGACATAATCAAAAAAAATAATCCAGAAATCACAATGTATGATTTTTTTAACTATTTATTTGTATGATACAGCTGCAAAGAAGTATTTGAACACCTGAGAAAATCAATGTTAATATTTGGTACAGTAGCCTTTGTTTGCAATTACAGAGGTCAAACGTTTCTTGTAGTTTTTCACCAGGTTTGCACACACTGGAGGAGGGATTTTGGCCCACTCCTCCACACAGATCTTCTCTAGATCTGTCAGGTTTCTGGGCTGTCGCTGAGAAACACAGAGTTTGAGCTCCCTCCAAAGATTCTCTATTGGGTTTAGGTCTGGAGACTGGCTAGGCCACGCCAGAACCTTGATATGCTTCTTACAGAGCCACTCCTTGGTTATCCTGGCTGTGTGCTTCGGGTCGTTGTCATGTTGGAAGACCCAGCCTCGACCCATCTTCAAAGCTCTAACTGAGGGAAGGAGGTTGTTGCCCAAAATCTCACAATACATGGCCCCGGTCATCCTCTCCTTAATACAGTGCAGTCGCCCTGTCCCATGTGCAGAAAAACACCCCCAAAGCATGATGCTACCACCCCCATGCTTCACAGTAGGGATGGTGTTCTTGGGATGTTACTCATCATTCTTCTTCCTCCAAACACGGTTAGTGGAATTATGACCAAAAAGTTCTATTTTGGTCTCATCTGACCACATGACTTTCTCCCATGACTCCTCTGGATCATCCAAATGGTCATTGGCAAACTTAATACGGGCCTTGACATGTGCTGGTTTAAGCAGGGGAACCTTCCGTGCCATGCATGATTTCAAACCATGATGTCTTAGTGTATTACCAACAGTAACCTTGGAAACGGTGGTCCCAGCTCTTTTCAGGTCATTGACCAGCTCCTCCCGTGTAGTCCTGGGCTGATTTCTCACCTTTCTTAGGATCATTGAGACCCCACGAGGTGAAATTTTGCATGGAGCCCCAGTCCGAGGGAGATTGACAGTCATGTTTAGCTTCTTCCATTTTCTAATGATTGCTCCAACAGTGGATCTTTTTTCACCAAGCTGCTTGGCAATTTCCCCGTAGCCCTTTCCAGCCTTGTGGAGGTGTACAATTTTGTCTCTAGTGTCTTTGGACAGCTCCTTGGTCTTGGCCATGTTAGTAGTTGGAGTCTTACTGATTGTATGGGGTGGACAGGTGTCTTTATGCAGCTAATGACCTCAAACAGGTGCATCTAATTTAGGATAATAAATGGAGTGGAGGTGGACATTTTAAAGGCAGACTAACAGGTCTTTGAGGGTCAGAATTCTAGCTGATAGACAGGTGTTTAAATACTTCTTTGCAGCTGTATCATACAAACAAATAGTTAAAAATTCATAAATTGTGATTTCTGGAATATTTTTTTTTGATTATGTCTCTCACAGTGGACATGCACCTACGATGACAATTTCAGACCCCTCCATGATTTCCAAGTGGGAGAACTTGCAAAATAGCAGGGTGTTCAAATACTTATTTTCTGCACTGTATATAAACTTTTCGGGTAAGACACTTATTGCCAAAAATGACTGCATATGGATGATGCTGAGATGTTTCTGACCACGTTTGAGAGAACAGCGGAAAAAGAGAGTTGGCCTAAAAAACAGTGGGCTGGACTAGTGGCCCCCCTATTATCTGGAGAAGCCCAAAAGGCATATTTTGATTTGGAGCTTGCAGACGCAAAAAACTATGATCGGTTAAAAGAGGAAATATTGGCACGTTTTGGTGTAACCCTGGATGTCCATGCTCAGCGGGTCCACAATTGGAGTTATAAGCTGAGGAAGCCACCTCGGTTGCAGATGTATGACCTCATCCATTTGTCTAAGAAATGGCTGCAGCCAGACACTCTGTCCGGACCAAAAATTTTGAAGCGAGTAGTCATGGACAAATTTCCTAGGTCTCTTCCTAACACCCTGCAGAAATGGGTGAACCATGGTGGTCCGGAAACCGCAGACAAACTTGTAGACCTGGTCGAAAGGTACCTAACAGAGAATTTGTCCTCTTCCACCAGAGACGCACAGACTTTCCACCCCAAGACCAGACCCTCCCCACCTATAGGTAAGACTGCATCAAAGGATGGGGGTGGAGAGAGTGACCAAAGAGCAATTAGAGGTATTATCAGGAATACTGCTAATGTTTGGTGAGAGCGGCCTGCAAGACCCATCCCACAGGAGACGACCAGAAGAGTGATTTGTTACAGTTGCCGGGAAGAGGGACATGTAGCAGCGGTTTGCCCAGCGGGTGATGAACCCATGCAGTGTGACAGAGAAACGACAGTCCTTTTTTGCAACCACATGCACTGCAGTAAAGGGAAATGAGAAACCTTCATGTAGAATGTGCTTAGATGGTAAAGATGTTGTGGTATTGTTGGATTCAGGTAGCCTGGTCACCTTAGTAAAAGGTGATCTAGTGTTGGGAAAAACCTTACATCCTAGGAAAATGGCTGTAGTTTGTGTACATGGGGACACTTGAGAATATCAGGTGACTACAGTTTCCTTAGAAACCTCCCTCGGTAACTTGTGTCACCAGGTGGGTTTAGTCCCCAAACTGCCACATGACGCCATTGTGGAAAGGGGTTTCCTAATGTTCTGGGAACTCTGGGACTGCTGAGATTCCCCAGTAGGTGGTTCTTCTGAGCCTGAAACATCTACTCCAGAATCCTCTAACTGTGAGGATTCTCCTGAGTTTCCATTCTCAGTCTTAGCAGGGGAAACTCCAGTCCCTAAGGAGGAGCCTGCTACCTCAGAAGAGGAACAGCGGCCGATAGGGTTTGATGACCTCGAGGTGCACAGAGAAAATGTTATCACTGAGCAATTGAGGGACCCCACATTGCTAAGAGCCCGGCAGACATACATGGCTGCAATATGTGGGGGACATACATGGCTGCAATATGTGGGGGACATACATGGCTGCAATATGTGGGGGACATGGCTGCATTTGGGGACACATTTTAAAAAAAAAGTATCGGTATTCGGTATCGGCGACTACTTGAAAAAAAGTATCGGTACTTGTACTCGGTCCTAAAAAAGAGGCATCGGGACAACCCTACTTAAAACAAATGTTGAGGAAGGTGGTGGATAAAGACGGAAAGAATTGGGATTATCTGCTCCCTTATCTGATGTTTGCCATAAGAGAGGTTCCCCAATCGTCCACAGGGTTCTCTCCGTTTGAGCTACTGTATGGAAGGCACCCCCGGGGCCTACTGGACATTGCCAGGGAAACATGGGAGAGTGAGAGTTCCCCGCATCGAAGTGTGATTGAACATGTGGCCCAAATGCAAAATAGAATTGCCAAAGTGATGCCGATTGTAAAGAAACATTTAGCCCAAGCCCAATTGGCTCAACAAAGGATTTACAATGGTGGGGCCCAGGTCCGTTGATAGGGTGTTGGTGCTGGGTCCCCACGGTCCAAAGTAAATTCCTAGCCAAATGGCAGGGTCCCTATGAAGTGTTGGAGGAAATGGGGGTGGTGAATTATAAAATTAGCCAACCGGGAAGACGAAAACCTGAGCAGCTCTATCACGTGAACTTGTGAAACCATTGAAGGATAGAGAGTCCTTGGTCGCTAAGACTACCCGATTTTCTGCTCCATTTAACCTGGCTGTCCCTGAAGTTGGGATAGCGGAGACTCTGTCCAAAACTCAGCAACAGGAGGTTAAAGAATTTGTGCTCCGTAATAGGGAGAAGTTTTCAGACCTGCCAGGTTGGGTCTCCAGAGTTGAACATGACATTATCACCACAC
This sequence comes from Rana kukunoris, assembly GCA_029574335.1. Lineage (NCBI taxonomy): Eukaryota > Metazoa > Chordata > Amphibia > Anura > Ranidae > Rana > Rana kukunoris. The sequence goes on along the minus strand of CM056049.1, from coordinate 499,629,988 downwards.
CAGGGGTCAAGTTGAAGCCTTATAGAATTCCAGAAGCCCAGCGAGAGGCAATTTGCCAGGAAGTAAAAAAAAATGCTTGAGCTGGGGGTGATAGAAGAGTTACATCTACTTTAACTCTTCGATAAAAAATGGAACCCATGGTCCATCTATAAAGCCTCGTTAGAATTGGTTACTCATTTATTTTCTTGCAGATTTTTTTTTATACTCATTTTGTTATATTTTATCTATTTTTCCCTTAAAGCGGGGGTTCACCCTAAAAACCATCTATGTACCATCCCATTCAGCATACTTGCGTTAGCTACAGTATGCTGTTTTTTTTTTTTTTTTGCTGTGCTTACGGTTTAATCGTTCAGTTTCTTTTCTTCCTCCCTGCGGGGAATAGGCGTTCCTATGAAGAGGGCTACATGATTGACGTGCGGCTATGGCGCGTCACGCGTTCCGGAAAATAGCCAGACTAGTACTCGGCTCTTCACGCCGCTATACGGCGCCTGCGCACAGACTAGGAGCTGACTGCGCAGGCGCCGTATATAGCCGAGTCCTATTTCGGCTATTTTCAGGACGCGTGACGCACCATAGCCGCACGTCAATTATGTAGCCCTCTTCCCCGCGGGAGGAAGAAAAGAAAATTAACGATTAAACGGTAAGTACAGCAAAAAAAAAAAACAGCATACTGTAGGTGAAGCAAATATGCTGGATGGAATGATATACAATTGTTTTATGGTGAACCTCTGCTTTAAGTTCTTATTATGTTTTCTTATGCTATAAAATATATTTTGCACAGATTGTCTTGAACCAACAAGAAGATTTGATAACGCCTGCACCAAAATTATATTGTATGTAATTTTTATAACACGTGTATGAAAATCTATCCTCTCCAATGATTCATACATATATGTATATTATTTGTAATCAATATTTCTTCATGTGACTTAGGTTTAATGACAATACTTTTCAATAAAAAGTTTGTAATAATAAAAAAAAAACTTTTCACTTCCTGTAACAGGGTGACAACACTGTTGATTCTGCTGTAAATTGACATCAGTGTAGTTAAGTGGCCATTGTAAGTACCCCTCAGAATAAGTCTGTCCCAGCTGACACTTTTGTTGGACAACTTGGGCTACTTGTAATAGTGTTGGCAAATATAAAAAGCAATCAAAATAAAATAAAAGGAATTTTTATACCAAATCTTATCATTAGAGGTATTAAACTCAGTGTACAATATCTGTCACTATAGTGGGCCTTTAAATATTGTAGGAAAAATAATAACTTGGGGGGGGGAGAATGTACACGTGGAGGATATAAAACAAAGGGCAGTTATAAATGGAATATGTTCAAACTGGGCTAAATTTAGTTGTAATATATCACATCCATGAGTACTTCTGCCCTTTTCAGTCTTTTTTTTATTAATGACCCTGCGAATAGTGCACAAAGTAAGGTCACCTTTTTGAAGGAGAAACTAAACTTTGGTGGGTTATTACCACTCAGCAGGGGAGTGAAGTGCTACAAAAAGAACCTGGAAAAATGAAACGAAAGGAAGACTAGGTCAAATAAAATGTAATATACAAACATACAATACAGTATATTTGGGGTCAATTTAAAAATAAAAATACAAAATAACTTTGTGAATGTCTCATCATTTGTGCAAGTTTCATAATGCTTGTAATGCATATTTTCCTTGCTGCCTTTCAACAGGGAAATGTAAAATTTCCTAACATTTATTCCTAAAAGAAAAATAGCTTAAAGTGGTTCTTAAAGCGGAACTCCACCCAAAAATGGAGCTTTAGCTTTTCGGAACCCTCCCCCTCTAATACTTACCTGAGCTAGATCTCGATTCAGCGATGTGCATAAGAGCAGCAGCTCTCCTGAATCACTCCCTTCTTTTTGGCTGAGATGCAGCAGGGGCCATTGGCTCCCACTTCTGTCAATCACAGCCAGTGAGGAGGGAGTGGGGGCGGGTCTGGGCCCCACTCTGTGTGTCTTATCGGAACGAGCACACATGAGTGTCCCCATTGCAAGCGGCTTGCTTTGGGGGCATTCAGCAGTGGGAGGAGGAGCCGAGAAGAGAAGATAGGAACTTCTCTGTGCAAAACCACTGCACTGCAACATATTAGTTATTTTAGAAAGAAAAAGAAAACCCTTTGATGTAGAGCTGCATGACTAATAGTTAAAGAATCCAGATTGTGATTCTACCCCCCTACCGATCCTAAAAAAGCATTTCTTCGATTTAGTGCAGAGAGGTCTCTGCTCAAGCCAACAGCTGTAAAAAAAAAAAAAAGGACAGCCAGCCAAGCTTCTAACAACATGGGATAAGGCCAGATAAAGAGAAACATTGTACCGTGTTTCCCCCGAAAATAAACCCCAGTCTTATATTAATTTTGCCAACAAAAGTAAAAGCAGTAGGGCTTATTTTCAGGGTAGGTCTTACCATGTAATATGCTGTCTTCACTCTATTACAGTAGTATATAATGTACAATGTGTGTGTTTCTGTAATATAACTGTGCCTAATACCTTCGTTACAGTGCCGATCTGCGCTTCTGTGACCCACCGGAGCTCTCTTCCCCACAATTATATTACAGAAACACACACATTGTATATTATTTACTACTGTAATATAGTGGATTATACAATTTTACAAGCATTTTAAACTAGGGATTATTTTCAGGGTAGGGCTTATATTGCAGCTCTCCTGAAAAATAATGCTAGGTCTTATTTTCGGGGTAGGTCTTATTTTTGGGGAAACACAGTAACACTTAGTCCTTTTAGATTAAAGGAATGAACTTCGGTCTGTAAATTAGGTCAATTTAACCACTTAAAGATTAAACCTTTTTCAACACTTGTTGCTTACAAGTTAAAAGTGACTCAATTGCATGTTTTTACCACCCCCCAAGTGCAAACCCTTAGTAAAATGATTTAAGCTTTACCACCCCCCAAGTGCAAACTGTTGGCCTATATAAATCCTGTATAATAATAATAATAATAATAATAAAACAGCCACGCTCTCATTAGAGCTGCACAATTAATCGTTAAGAATCAGAATCGCCATCTTTTTCCCTTCTCGATCTTCAAAACAGCATGTCACAATCTTTCTAATAAGTGCAGAGAGTTCTCACAGCTGGAAAAACAAGATCCAGGCAGCTTGCCAAGTTTTAGCACAACCCCAGAATAAGAAGAAACAAAGTATCTTTTCATTCTTTTATCAAAGGAAAAAACTTGTGTATAAGAGGGAAGTGTAACCTTTTAAAGACCAAGGGCCAGATTCTTATATGTATTCGGCTGCGTAGCGTAAGCCATTTACACTACGCCCGCCGCTGCGTACTAGAGCAAGTGCTTTATTCTCAAAGCACTTGCTCCGTAGTGTTTGCCGGCGTCTCGTAAATCGCCAAGCGTAAACCCGCGCAATTCAAATGGGGCGGCTTGTATTTAAATTAAGCGCGCCCTCGCGTCGAACGAACTGCGCATGCGCCGGCCGGGGAAAAAGCCCAGTGCGCATGCTCCAAAGGACGTCACATTTTCTCAATGTAAACGACGTAATCGCAGCGTACGCCAGCCCCATTGAGAATCGACGTACGCAAACGACGTAAACGACGCACAACACGACGCGGTCCCGAGGCCATACTTAACATGGCATCCAACGGGACACGACGGCATCCGACGGGACCTCGTAAGGTTACTCCACATAGAAGCTGGGGTAACCTTACGCGAACGAGAACGACGTACGCGACGACGGGGCGGCGTAAAAGCGATCGAGAATCGGCGTACTACTTCATTTGCATATGCAAATGAAAAAACAACGTAAAGGCCACCTAGTGGCCGGAGTTGTCATTACACCTACGATCCGAAAGTGTAATGCTTTTACACTTGTCGGATGTAGAAGCGTATCTATGCAAAAGTGATGCTAAGCATCACGCGCATAGATACGAGGACAAAAAAAAGGCGTTACGACGGGGTATCTGAGATACTCCGTCGTAACGCCTCTGAGAATCTGGCCCCAAACCTTTTCTAAAATTTGTTGCTTACGAATAAAAATCATTATTTTCTGCTAGAAAATCACTTACAACCCCCAAACAATATATATATTCTTTTAGCAGAGACACTAGAGAATAAAATGGCAGTTGTTGCAATATTTTACACTGAATTTACACACTGTAAAAAAAAACTAAACAGCAAAGTTATGTAAGATAGTGTGAATACCCGCGCTATGGTTACATGTTGTACTAACTGTGATTAAACATCCAAATATTTTTTTTTTTTATTAAATACGTTAAGAAGCTGCTTCTATCGTGTAAGGTTCAGAACCCCAAAACAACAATGATGAAAATGATAAAACTTAGCGTTGCTCCTAATATCACACTATTATATAAAGCGCCAGTGCGATCATAAAGTTCATTTTAGTTCATCTGTGCATATAAAGTGTCAAACGTAGTATTCCTGCTTGTGAGGATTCAATTGCCTCTCTGTGCTCCCCACTCACCAGCAATATGCTTTAAAAATGCAATATCATTGTCCTGTTTCAATGGATGGAATATCTCCTTCCTGCTCCTCCCGTGGTCAGGTTTCCATTGTAGTGGTATCAGGTGTAATATACCAATGAAGAGAAGGATATATAGCGTAATACTGCTGGGGTTTATTAAATATTTAAAAACAAATGCACTTACAGCATAAAACAAACAAAAAAGCATGTGGATAAAAATTGCAGTAGCGCATGCCGACATGGCGATTTTCATCCACATGCTTTTTTGATCAATTTATTTAGTGATTAACCACTTCCCTCCCGGGATATAGCAGATTGTTCTGTTATCCTGACTAGGCGCGCAGCATGGTGATCGTGAGTGCGGCGTGTCAGTCTGACACGCCGCATCTCCGATTGTGGTAAGAAGCCTGTGACAGAGGCTTCTTACCACGTGATCAGCTGTGACTAATCACAGCTGATCATCACGTGAACCAGGAAGTGCCGGTAAATGGCATTCCTCAGTTTGCGCTGACAGGGAGAGCCGATCGGTGCCTCTCCCTGTCAGAGGGGGGATTTGTGCTGCTAATCAGCACAGCCCCATCAGATGTGCCACCACAGCTGCCAAAAAGGTGCCCAGTCAGTGCCCCATCAGAAACAGCTGTAGGAGCCCATCATAGTGCCAATCAGTACTGCCAGGGGCGGACTGACAACTCATGGGGCCCCCTGGGCAATAGGAGATTATGGGGCCCCCCAGGCAATAGATTATGGGGCCACAAGTATACACACACATACAGTATATACACACACTGAAAATACCGGAGAGGCGGGGCAGCGATACTGTCCCAGGTTTTAAGGAGGCTGGCAACCCTGATTGGGCCCCCTAGTGGAATGGGGCCCCCGGGCAGTGCCCGAGTGCCCCAATGGTCAGTCCGCCCCTGAGTACTGCCTGTCAGAGCCCATCACAGCCGCCTGTCAGTGCCCATTAATGACGCTTGTCAGTGTCCATCAGTGCTGCATATCAGTGCCCATCAATTCTACATATCAGTGCCTCCTCATCAGTGCCACCTTATCAGTGCCAGCTCATTAGTGCCCATCAGTGCCGCCTCATCAGTGCCCGTCAGTGAAGGAGAAAACAACAGTTTATTAAAAAAAAAAAAAAAAATGTTGGTCTTTTTTAGTTTGTTTAGCAGAAAATAAGGGGCAAAAGTGCCTGGTATTGAAGTGGTTAAACAGAAAAAGAGTTACTGGGCTAGATTCAAGAAGAAGTTACGTCGGCGTATCTCGAGATACGCCGCGTAACTACTAAGATGCTCTGGCGTATCTTGTTTTCTGAATACAGAGCTAAGATACGAGCGGCGTAATTGTATTACGCCGTCGTATCTTAGTTGCATATTTATGCTGGCCGCCAGGTGGCGCTTCCGTCGATTTACGCGTCGAATATGTAAATTAGGTAGATACGCCGAATCACGAACGTAAGCCCGGCCGTCGCAGTAAAGATACGCCGTTTACGTAAGGCGTTTTCAGGCTTAAAGATCAACCACCAAAAAGATGGCGCAGCCAATGTAAAGTATGGACGTCGGGAACACGTCAAATTTTTTAAAAATTACGTCATTTGGGTAACTCGTCCATGAATGGCACTGGACGTAAATTACGTTCACGTCGTTTTCAATCACTTGTGGTGACGTCATTTGAAGCATGCACACTGGGATACGTTCACGGCCGGCGCATGCGCAGTTAAAAAAAACCTTCATTTACGTGGGGTCAACGTTAATTTAAATACAACACGCCCCCTACATGCTAATTTGAATTGCGCGCAGATACGCCGGCCCATTTACGCTACGCCGACGCAACTTACGGAGCAAGTGATTTGTGAATACAGCACTTGCCTGTAAAAGTTGCGGAGGCGTAGCGTAAATCGGCTACGCTACGCCCGCACAAAGATACGCTCTCCATCCTGAATCTAGCCCACTGTATTTATAAGGAAGACTCATTTTTATACTATACTATCACTGAGCACAACGTCCGTGTGAATCCAGCAGCAGATCTATGGACATTTTGTATATGATCTGTGTTTTCATTTAGTACTGAGAAGCGCTCACTACATCCAAGCACTACATGGATTGAAACACAAAGCTGGAGGCATGGTTACTGGGCAGTAGAAAAGATAAATATGATTATTTATATACTCTGGGGGATTAGTATTAAATCACGTTATTATCACCACATGTCTTCATACTTTAACCTACTCCAATATAAATCCTTCTTTTCTTCCAACATAATACCATGGCCATCCTTACTAGGGAAGAGATAAAGAAGAAATCTTAGATATTAAGCCGTTCAGCTATAAATACTCGCCATGTGTCACTTAAAGCAAAACTCCAGTTTTCTTAAGAGAGAAAAAAAAGTCATGTCATGTGCAGCAACTGGAGATTTTTATGTACTGGATAAACGTCAGTCACCAGAACAGAACATAGAAAACAATTCTTCTGTGTGCCCTTTTTCCTGCAGCACAGTGAATGTCAATCTCCCTGCACTCTTCTTCAGTCAGCAAGCTATGTTTGTTAGATTCACAATACCATGCAATGCATTAAAGCCTGATTTATTTACAGTGTTGTCAGTTTTTTCTCCCAGAATGCTGATGTTCAGGGGAATTACAGGGTCTAATACCAAGACAGCTTTATGTATTATTATTATAAATAGGTATTTGTTTTATTATTACAGGGCTTGACGAATTTTCTTGGAATCTAGGAGCCAGCTAAAAAAGTTAGGAGCCAGAAAACGCACCTCCCCTTCCCGGCGAGCTTGCGCGCAGAAGCGAAAACACATACCTGAGTAGCGCCCGCATATGTAAACGGTATTCAAAACCACAAGTGAGGTATCGCCACGATCGTTAGAGCGAGAGCAATAATTCTAGCTCTAGCCCTCCTCTGTAACTCAAAACATAGAACTTGTCGATTTTTATAAACGTTGCCTATGGAGATTTTAAAGGGTAAAAGTTTGTCGCCATTCCACGAGCGGACATAATTTTGAAGCGTGACATGTTGGGTATCAATTTACTCGGCGTAACACTATCTTTCACAATTTAAGAAAAAATTGGGATAACTTTACTGTTGTCTTATTTTTTAATTTAAAAAAGTGTATTTTTTTCCCAAAAAAGTGCGCTTGTAAGACCGCTGCGCAAATACAGCGTGACACAAAGTATTGCAACATAGTTAGCCAGGTTGAAAAAAGACACAAGTCCATCCAGTTCAACCATAAAAAAATAAATAAACAAACAAAATAAAACACAGTACAATCCCATACACCCAACTCCATACCCACAGTTGATCCAGAGGAAGGCAAAAAAAACAGCAGAGCGATGATCCAATTTGCTACAGGAGAGGAAAAAATTCCTTCCTGATCCCCCGAGAGGCAATCGGATTTACAATGGATCAACTTTACCTACAAATCTTAGTACTCAGTTATATTATGTGCATTTAGGAAAGAATACAGGCCCTGCAACGATCACCATTTTATTCTCTAGGGTGTTAGAATAAAAAAAATATATATAATGTTTGGGGGTTCTAATTAGAGGGAAGGAGATGGCAGTGAAAATAGTGAAAAATTACATTAGAATTGCTGTTTAACTTGTAATGCCAACGCCCACCACCAGATGGCACAAGCTCACCGAAAGAAGAGCTTGGGACTTCACAAGGCCCAAAGCTGCGGCCTCAATTACCGGCCGTCGCGGGCCCGCCGAGATCGCACGGCGGAGGAGGTGGGGGCGTACGGAGACATGCGGCTGGTAATTGAGGCCGCGGCTTCTAGGCCGCGGCCTCAATTACCAGCCGCCTTGGGCGCCAGGTCACAATTTCTGGTCGCAATTGCGACCTGGCGCCCGGATATTGTCGACCCCTGTATTATTATACTGTATAACTGTATTAAATGGATGTGTTTAACATCTGCCTACACTTAGGGGGATATTTACAGCTGAGAGTGACAGTGACGAGCCTGTGTTATGGAGTTGTCTCTGCCTAAACTTTCCTCTTTTTTTTTTCAACCTGACCACACTAATAAAATCTGGGGGGGGGGGGGGGGGGAACCAATACAATTATAAAAAAATTATTAAAAAAGAAGTATGGGTTCACAAACAACAAACATACATATTCACTTAGATGGCTGCAGTATCGATCCAATGCAGCATCAATCCAATGCTGCAGCTGGGTCCCGTCGGCTCTACACCGAGAACGGTGCGTTCAAACATGGCTGATGGCTCAGTTCTTGGTCTTTAGCGCTTCAGAGCACCAGGCTGTGGAGGGGCAGAAGTGGCTGGCACACTGAGAAGCTGAGCCAGCTGACAGTCAGGTATCTGGGAGATTCTGACACTAATGTCGGGATTCCTACAGAACTCTGCAACATCAGTTGACAGCAGGCTTTAGCCCGCTACTGGCTGAATCTGGGACACAGAAGTGCAGAACTAAGTGGACTTCTGTGATCCAGAGCAGGGGTCTCCAAACTGCGGCCCTTTGCGTGCCTTCGCCTGGCCCTTGGGGCACTATTCCAGCCACTGACACCAACAATGGGGAATCATTCTTGTTGCTGAAGCCACCAATAGGGCACTATTCATCCAACTGACACTATCCAAAGGGTAAATTTCTTCTACTGACACCAACAATGGGGCACTAGTCCTCCCACTGACACCAAAGAAATGGTATGGCGCATTGCCAGCGGTATTAACCCTTTTTCGGTCACTAGCGGGGTAAAATCACACCGCTATCGGCCGAATACCTCCGCAATTTACCGCCACAGCACCTCCCGCCCCATTGTGAAAGGGGCCTTAGGAGTGTCTGTGGTTTGTGTATTCCCTGTGGGTCAAAAATCTGCACCTATTTAAAAAAAAAAAAAAAATCATCATCAGTGGCTGCCCTCTTGTTGTCCACCAGTTGACTGATTGCAGAGACAAGGTGGGGGCGGAGATGAAGGCGATGCTGCAGCCGCAGGAGGTGCGAGGGCCACACAAAATGGCCTGGAGGGCCAGATTCGGCCTGCAGTCCTTGCGTTTGACACATGCGATATAAACAATGGCAAAAAGTATTTTCAGAATCTTACAAGATCTCACAATTTCAAATCAAGGTCTCCTATGATGGTATTGGTAATATAGCCTTCTCAGGTCAACTGTGCCCCTCCCAGTATGGATATAAATATCTTTCTTTTACATGTGGACTTGTTTTTAGGTCAGCTTGCAGAGATGCATGCGCCAGGGCTTGGATGGGGGTCCTCTGCAGAAAGGTAATTTGAATGGAGGTTGGAGGTGGTTTGAGGTAACAGGTCATATGAATGGTGGTTGGAGGTGGTTAGAGGTAACAAGTCATATGAATGGTGGTTGGAGGTGGTTTGAGGTAACAGGTCATATGAATGGTGGTTGGAGGTGGTTAGAGGTAACAGGTCATGTGAATGGTGGTTGGAGGTGGTTAGAGGTAACACGTCATATGAATGATGGTTGGAGGTGGTTAGAGGTAACAGGTCATATGAATGATGGTTGGAGGTGGTTAGAGGTAACAGGTCATATGAATGGTGGTTGGAGGTGGTTAGAGGTAACAGGTCATATGAATGGTGGTTGGAGGTGGTTAGATGTAACAGGTCATATGAATGGTGGTTGGAGGTGGTTAGAGGTAACAGGTCATATGAATGGTGGTTGGAGGTGGTTAGATGTAACAGGTCATATGAATGGTGGTTGGAGGTGGTTAGATGTAACAGGTCATATGAATGGTGGTTGGAGGTGGTTAGAGGTAACAGGTCATATGAATGGTGGTTGGAGGTGGTTAGAGGTAACAGGTCATATGAATGGTGGTTGGAGGTGGTTAGAGCTAATGGGTCATATGAATGGTGGTTGGAGGTGGTTAGAGCTAATGGGTCATATGAATGGGCTGCACTGGTTTTAGACTCCCGAAGCAAGTGAAGTGCTAAGCACATGTGTAAAGCACACTATTATGCTTTTGAAATCTATAGTGTGTTTATTTATTTGTTCAAGCCTCATTATAACTAAAATCCTTAGCCTTTAATTGTGGGAAACATGTACAGCTCAAACAAACACATAAATAATATATCATTACTCACTCTATATAAAAGCAACACTGTGCGGCTCATTGGCCAAGAGATACCATTCTTTGCCTATTCATCCTTCCAGGGTTAGTTTTAGTTGACTGATGTTTTATTTTTTTGTCTTTGTTTAGCTTTTCACATAATCAATTATTTACAGTTCTTTTTTCTGTATGGGCGCTCTTTTGAACGCCTACGTCAGTGTTTACTTTTACATGGTACACTGTAAAGAGGTCCATATTTTGCTTTTCATTTAATCTGCCCAGTTACTATCTGAGGTGGTTTAGAAAGCTGTTTGTATAATTCCCGTGTTTTAATACCCATTCATCCACAAAGACAGGCACAGCAATTGACGAATGATCTGTGTCAATCACATCCAGCACCCCCTAAGCCCTCGCTGAAGATATTTCTGTGCGCAATCACGAGCTTGAATGCCAGACGTTTTTGCCTTCATTTTATAAATCCTTCTTTTTTTCGAGTCGGTTTAAAGCTACAAAATCACACAGGCTTCCTACGGCTCCTTCTTTCTCTCCTGTCAATACCTTTTTTGGTTTTTACTTTGCCAGATACATCGAACGTGACAACCCAACCTCAAAGGATTTTTCTTACCATGTAAATACATGAAAGCACCATTTTACCTTGAAGAAGAAAAATGTAGTTGCGGCAGATAAACCACTAGGTTCATGAGAAAAAAACAAAAAGATTCCAAGATAATGATATTCAATCACAGAAATGAAAAACAGGGACGTGATTGTATGGAATATAAATTCCATTTAAAACATTCAGGCGATATATTCAGCTGTGTATTAGACAAAAATAGAACGTACTATACTGTAATTGTGATTTGTTTCTTTGCTTACAACAGTTGGTGTCATATGTATAAGGAGGCCCCATGCACACTGAGTGTTTAGCCCTGTCACATTGGGATTACGGCATTTAGATATGATTGTCCAGAATGCACGTGGTGCACACTGCTCTAAATAGAATTTCTACTGAATCCACCTGTGGGTAGGTGTAGGGTGGTGCGGTGAGCAGTAACCACACAGAGTCCAAGTTCAGCAAGAAAACTTATATTGTTTTTTATCTTAACTTTTCTTTATTGTTTCTCATCATACAAATTTTGTGTATTCATTTACAACAACACATGATAAAAGTGCATATTATACATAAATAATTAAATAAATACCAACTTCAAAATCCGTGTACATTCTGTAGGTTGACCTATTCCCTCCCACCCCCCCTCTAACCCCTCCCCCCGTACTGACCCCCTCTCCCCTCCCAGGTGTCAATTCTACTAAGGTTTTACTTTACCATTCCTTTATATAGGTATATTTATCTAGATTTTTCTTAGTGCCATACCACTGAGATAGGGGGGCATCCGGGGGTGGGGGGTCCCTCCAAGCTACCAATGCAGATCTAATCCTTAGAAAGAAAGGTCAGATTCAGGTCCTTCCTATGTTTAGTGTCTGTTTATTGGGGGGTTATTATTTTACAGTGTCGGGGAGGCTGACGGTTATATCGGTATTCTATCTCTAAGTGAGGGCTCCTATCTCTCTCAGCCATAGTCCCCAGACTCTCTCGAACCTTTTATAGTTTCCTTGTTTAATAAAGGCCACTCTCTCACTCCAAATCAAAGTATTGATAGTTTCGGTCCAATTCCTAACAGAGGGGGGGTCGTGCGTCTGCCATCTCTGAGCAATTAACTTGCGTGCCTGAAAGAGGCCTCGCAGTATGCCCTCTAAAGTTCCCGGAGGAATTCTATGGTCCTCTATGTCCCCTAGGAGTCAAGTTCTAGCATCAGGCTCTAGGGAGGACTTAAAGATGTTGTTAAGTTTATTAACAACTTCAGTCCAATATCTGAAGAGCTTGGGGCATCTCCAGAACATATGAACAAGGTCACCTGTAGCATTGCATCTAGGACATTCGTCGCTCCGGTTCAATCCTATTTGGAGCATTTTTTTAGGGGTATAATAGACACGATGTAGTAAATAAAGGTGGGACAATCTCTGTGCCGGAGCGATGGATACCAGAGCCCCTCTCTTTAGGATCCTATTCCACTGCTCTGTTGTTATCAATCCCAGGTCTCTTGCCCATTCTTCTCTGCTCCTAGTCACGCCTGACTGGTTTATGGCCCTAGCCCCCAGTTTGTCATATAGGACTGAAATTAGGCCTTTCGCTGTGTTAGCCTGAGCTATTTTAATAAGAATGGGAGTCTGGATCCTATCAGCCGGATAGGTCTTAGTCTGGGTCTGAATGGCATGCCTGATTTAAAGGTATTTGAAAAACGTCTTATTTGGTATATTAAATTCAAGTTTTAGATCTGAGAATGATTTCATAAGGTTGCCCTTATATAAGTGGGTTAATCGTGTGATTGCCTGGCTCTCCCAGATTTTGCACTTTTCTACTTCCGCTACTTCTGGCAAGTTTTTATTGTTCCAGAGGGGGGCCAACTCAGTTATCCCAGAATAACCCAGTAAAGCCTTTGCTGTCTGCCACACTTTGTTTAATAGTTTTATAGTCGGGCATTTATGGGCAAATGAGTTTGCCTCCAAGACTTCTACCAATGTTTTATGTGGGGCCTCGGTTAGTATTAGTCTGAAGCAATCATTTCTTCGGTCCGGGATCCCACATCCTGCGATCTGCTGTAGCTGAGACGCCAGGAAGTACATTCTCGTGTGCGGGACCGCCATCCCAACCTCCCCAACCGGGAGCTGCATGGTCTGCAACCCAATTCTGGCCTGCCTTCCTTTCCATATTAATTCTCGGAATAATGTTTCCATTTTTTTGAACCATATTTGGTTAACCCAGATCGGAGAATTATGGAGTACATAGAGTAGTTGGGAAAGCCAGATCATTTTAATTAGATTACATCTCCCAGCTACAGAGAGAGGGAGGCGGTTCCAGGTGTCTTTCTTTTGCTTCAGCACTGCTAATAATGGGGCTATATTTTTGCTAGTGTAATCCCTGGCATCTCGGGTGATCCATATCCCGAGATATTTTAATTTTGTTGGAATTTTTAATTGGGGCATTTCGGCTATCATCTGGACTTGTAGCGTATCTATAGGGAGCAGGGCCGACTTGTCCCAATTAACCATCAGTCCCGAGAATCCGCCAAATTCCTTGATCATTTGAACCACTGGGGCCAGCGAGTTATTAACGTTGCCTATGAAAAAGAGGACATCATCCGCAAATAGCGATATCCTGTCTTCCTCTAGGCCCCTCCTAAATCCCTGAATATCTTCCTTAAGCCTGGTTTTAATGGCTAGAGGTTCCATGGCCAGTGCAAACAGGAGAGGGGACAAGGGGCACCCTTGTCTCGTCCCCCTCTCCAGCTCGAACAGGCCTGAGGCTTCGCCATTTATTTTAATTTTTGCGCATGGTTTATTATAAAGGAGTTTAGTCCACCTAATAAAAGATGGGCCAAATCCAAAACTTTCTAGTACCTTCCATAGATAGGGCCACTCCAGGCTGTCGAATGCTTTAGCGGCATCTAAGGCCAGGAGTGCTCTAGGGCCCTCATTATCGGTAGGGATCTGCAAGTTTAGAAAGACCCTTCTTATATTTAAGGATGTTGACCTATTCGGGATAAATCCTGACTGATCAGGGTGAACGAGTCTCTCTATACATTCCTTTAGCCGTGTTGCCAGGACTTTTGCAAGGATTTTAACATCTGTACAGAGCAGTGAAATTGGACGATAGGAAGATGGGTCTAATTGGTCTTTTCCCTCTTTATGGATAACAATGATTGTTGCTTCCATCATGGAGGCAGGGAGATTTCCCTCCGAGAAGGCTGATTCCAGAGTATGTAATAGTTCAGGTAGCAATATGTCTCCATATCGCTTATAGATTTCTATTGGGAGCCCGTCAGGACCTGATGATTTATGGTTGGACATCCCTGCCACTGCAAGCTGTAGTTCTTCCAACGTGACAGGGGATTCCAGTTTTTTGGAAACGGAATTCCTTGGAAGAAAGCTTCCACGCCATGAAAACGTATATTGTAGAAGGCTCAGCAAAACATAAACAGGCCCAGAAGGGAGAGTACCCACTTGGAGCCACTTATAGAGAATAAAGGCAAGGTGCCAATTGACTGGAAACTCATAGATGTCTACAGCGTCTGAAATGAGGAGCGGAATGTGGCCTGGACAGTCCGTACCCAAAAGGGAAGGCTTCCAGGAAGGATGGCATGTTCCTGCACTTTCCCTACTCCTCCGAGACCTTTCCCTGACAGACAAGTTACCTGTCCCTACATTAGCGACTCAAAAAATGTGCCCAAAGCAGGAATCCACTGCCTTAAGTGTCAGAAATTGATGGGCACATTGGCAGCAATTGATGGGGCACAGTGGCAGCAATTGATGGGCACAGTAGCGCCAATTGAAGGGGCACAGTGGCAGCAATTGATGGGTACAGTATCTGCGTTTGATGGCACAGTGGCGGCAATTTATGGGTACAGTGGCTGCGATTGATGGGCACAGTGGCTGCGATTGATGGGCACAGAGGCTACAAATTATGTTTTTTTTTCAGTTTGAGCCCCCCCAAAAAAATTGAGCACCAGCCGACACTGTTCTTAGGATTGAAAAAAAGAAGCAGACATTCAAGAGATGGCAGGATCGCCTCCCGAACAACTGTTAGCCACTGCTATGTTACTCGATGAAAATTGATTCACTGCAGAAAGATAGCTTTACAGAGGGAGGTAAGCATTGTTAACCCAATCTGACATTCTCTAACATTCAGTGCAGTCAATCTTCCTGGTGCATGTGTTTAAATTCACCAACAGGGAATATTTGGTAAATGTCACATTCATTGCATTATAACTATACCCCTTTTGGGTCTGATGTAGATAGACCTCTAACAAATGAATTATTCAACTAGCAAAAGTGTTAAAATACACAACATCTTTCACCAAAATCAGGCTGTACGCTTCAGCAGGAACCAGCCGAGATTCGAACCGTGTATGGGCTGGCTAAATGTACCAAGTTAATCGATCAACTTGGGCACAGCCAGCATTCTAGGTTTTACCTGTGATTATCACTAGCCGGTAACAGGCTTTTGTTACAGGAACATCGGTCCCAGTCTATGACCACCAGTGCTGCTAATCAGTTCCAACCAGTGCCACCTATTAGTGCCCACCAGTGCTGCCAATCAGTTCACACCAGTGTCATCTATCAGTGCCCATCAGTGCTGCCAATCAGTGCCCATTTCCTACTGTGTTTTTTTGCCTCCTTGTAATGTCCTCCCTGAGCTCCCTCAATCTCTCAATTTCTCCCTCACTCTTGTTTACTTGGAACAAGCAGCACGCTCGTCTATGCACACTGTAAATCATATGGTTCATAGTCCCTCTTAGGAGCCAGCAAGAGAGGCTGGCTATATTTCTACATACAGTGGGACCATGGCGGATGGATGGCATTTGGAGATATGAAAGTGGCTGAAAGTGGCTGAGAACAATAGGTATGTTTTTATACAATTGAGTAGAATTTTTTTCTTTTTAAGAAAAGTGTCACTTTAGAATTTAAATGTAGCTTTAATAAGCAGCTACAGAAGACATTTGAAGTGATGGTTTATTGCTGTAAAAAGCTTTCAAGTTGTTTGTTCCGGGGACGTTCAGATCTCCTGCTAATGCACGGTAATGTGGAACATATGTGTGTTATTGTATGTTGTCAGTCATCCTTAATGGCGCCACAGAGCTCATATTTGTATTCAATAATAGCCCAGGGTTAGAGACAGATGTGCTTCCCTGGATTTGTGTCATGGGCACACATCCGTCCCTAACCACGGGTAATCACACCATGTGCGATTACATGCAACCTGCTGAAGGCTTCAGCCTGCCATTGATTTGTACAGGCTGCCTGTCCGCAGCTGCTCAGAACCACCTAGCCATGCCCACCGCAGAAATATGCCAATCTGGGCTCTTATCAGCCTTGTGCATGAGCCCCAATATGGCGGAATTGTAGCACCTGGTTGCTAAGCAACTGATGCTGCAAATCTGTACTAAGTAGACTTTCAAAAGTGCCAGGATCACCAAAGGACCATCAATGCTAAAATCAATACTTTACATAAAAAAAAAACACAAATGTATGTTAAATAAGAGCACACAACAAACCTTTAAAGCAATAAACATGTTAATAATGACTTGGTGTGGTAGTTATATCTTAATAATAATAACACAATAATAATATACTATATATGTGTGCATTGAAAAGCAGTGACACTATTGTGTCTTTAGCGAGGCTCATATCCTGCCATTCACACCAATTACCATAACCATACTGCCGCCTTAAAACAATACAACAGCTACAATTATCTTTGGGTAGTAACTGCCAGTAATACGTTTATTCATACAGATTCCAATTGTTTGTCTGTTATCTTCTTCATAGCCAGGGAACAGAGAAATAAACTCCCGCCAACCCTCACATCATTACAGGACACAATAGAAATGTGGAAGTTGGAAGGAGGAAGGAACCCCAGTGCTCACCGGGGGACCTAGATGACCGACACTAGGGTTGTCCCGATACCACTTTTTTGAGACCGAGTACAAGTACCGATTTACTTTTTTTCAAGTATTCGCCGATACCGAATACCAATACTTTTTTTTTAATGTCATGTGACAGTGTTTTTTTTTTTTTTACAGTTATTTTTTAATTAAATTTTTTAGGGGGGGGGGGGGCTAGTGGATTGTCAGTGTGTTTTTATTATTAGTGTGATGTCTTCTCCCCCTCCGTGCCGTCTTCTCCCCATCTGTGTCGCTCTCCCTCGTGATGTCTTCTCCCCGTCCGTGCCGCTCTCCCTCCCTGCAGAGAAAGAGACTGGAGAATCTGTGTCCCTTTGTCTGTTTCAAAGGGGAGATGTCAGAGGTCTGTTAAGACCCCTGATATCTCACCAAAGCCCCCCCCCCCTAAACAGGGCTAATAAAAAATAATAATAAATAATTTACAAAATAAAATGTAAATAATAACAATAATAATAATAATAAAAACCAATGCGATTTTAATTAAAAATTTGAAAAGCTACTTACACAAAGGATGTGAAATGAAGCAGTATAAAATAAATGCCGGCCGGCATCGAACAGGAGCCCTTCCTCCTAACGCAAACGCGGTGACGTCACTGCACGCCGTCGACCCAGACGCGTTTCGTCATATGTTGACGTTATCAATTGGTATCACACTATGTTGCGGGCTCCTTCTCTGTATATAGCTTACCGCTGCCCTGCATGATACGTTCATTGGCTGAACTCGCATTCAGCTGAACTCGCACGGCTTCATTACCGCAGCCCACTGTGAACCTGAGCTTGAGGCCCCATTCACATCTCACAATTTGGGACTGCGGGCAGAATCTCTGCAATTCTACCTGCTATCACAAATTGTGGCAGCACGCACGACATGCTTTTGGGTGCCATTTTTCTTTAATGTCACCCAAACCGCAGCACGATTCTGCCGCGATTGTGGCAAAACGTGAGTTTTACAAATGTACTTTGCTTGTCGCCCAAAAAAGGAGCATGAGATTCTTTTCAGGTGACAAATGTACACAGGGCATGTGTGAATGTAGATTTAAAGTCCTTTTGATGAAGTGAGATAATGGTTTCACTTGTATGCAAAATATTTTTGTGAACTGAAAATGTTTGGGCAAAAATGAACAAACCAACTTATACATTTTTCCGAAATTTTATTCACCACAAAATATGAAGGAATATAAATACATTGGTATTGTATTGTGAATATGATGTTGGGAAGGTTTTGTTACTAAGGCAGCAGCGGTGACTCAGTTAAATTAGCTTGTATGCTAGAGCTGCGCAATCCTGGCTAAAATGAGAATCACGATTTTTTTTGCTTAGAAGATAGATCACGATTCTCACGCCGTAACATCATCTTTCACATTAAACAAAAAAATTGGGCTTACTTTACTGTTTCGGTTTTTTCGTTATTCATTGAAGTGTATTTTTTCCCATAAAATTGCGTTTAAAAAAGACCACTGTGCAAATACAGTGTTACATAAAATATTGCAACAATCGCCATTTTATTCCCTAGGGTCTCTGCTAATATATATATATATATATAATATATATATATATATATATATATATATATATATATATATATATATACACACACACATATATATATATATAAAATGTTTGGGGGTTCCAAGTAATTTTCTAGCAAAAAATACTGATTTTAACTTTGTAAGAAACAAGTATCAGAAAAAGATTTAGTCTTAAAAGCGGTAGTAGCCTTTTTTTTTTTTTCACTTTTACCAACAGGTAAACCTATAATAAGGCTTACCTGTAGGTAAAAAGAATCTCATAAACTTGTGCAGTTTAGGAGATATTCCCTTTGCATGCAGCCGCTAACTTCAGCTGCGCATGCGCTCTGAGTGCCTGGCTGAAGGTCCGGCAGACGCTGCCGAACATTGTCAGAAAGAAGTCTCCCGCGTGCATGTGCCGGAGTGACGACATTGCGGTTCCAGCCACTCACAGCTGTGATACCCAGAAGCCACGCGGAGGGAAAATGTCAGCTCCCTCGACATGGACTAGATCACCTGCTGCCGCCCCTTTCTAAGGTAAGTACTTCATAATGAGCTAGTATGCCAGCTCATTATGCCTTTTGCTTTACAGGTTTATTTATTTTTTGATAAAAAATCTGTGGGTTTACAATCGCTTTAAGGTGGTTAAACTTCCAGCATTTACACACAGAAGTTGTATCCCTTTGATCTACTAGCACAGACAATGTTATTAAAAACTTGGCAGACTGCCTGGTTTGGCAGACTGCCAGAGTGAGCAGAGAAGTCTGTACACTTGTTACTTGAAAGAATCGGGAAACTCTGCAATAGAGATTGCGAGGGGGGTTGAATCGCACATTTTTTTAACGATTAATTGTGCAGCTCTACTGTATGCTATTATAATTTTTTATTTTAGATTAATACAAGTTCCTTTTTTTAGGTTGCATAACACTTTTTGTATATAATAGATCCCAAATTTTTAACAATTTGTGATCTATTATACACATTTTATCGTAGGTCTACACACTTTCATTTTGAATTGTTTTTTATTTTGTTCATTGTTATTCTTAGCATGGTTATTAGATTGTATGTCATTTGTAAATTTGTGGACATTCATCAATATACCTTGATTGAAAGGAGCTGTGGTGATATCCCCGCAGGGGCTAGGCCCATGACGCCCTGTATTCACAGCACCTTTGTCTTCTGGTTGAGTGGAGCTGAATGCCATTAAATGTAGAAAACTGAGGACATCATGCGGTAGAAAAGAAGTACTGTGGGAGATAGCTCTGGATTGAAAGTAAGTATTGCAGCCAGAGCTAGGCTTTAAAAGACTAGCAAACAATGGGAAAAAAATCCACAGAATTTCTGTGTGTTTATACTGCAAGAAAAAAACGTGAAGAATTGAGAAGTAAGATGTCAAACTACTACATAGGAAACGTGGTGTTACTATAGATCTCTTTAAAGTGGAACTAAACCTAACTTTTAAAAAACTTCAAGGCAGCTCATTATTGCACAAGAGACATGCTCTAGTAACACACACTTACCTGCCTGATTTCAGTCTATGAATGTGCAGATCAGCATGCAGCTCTGTATGTATTCCGGACTGTACTGGAGTGACTGACTCTCATGCGCATGCGTGGGATGACATCACCCCCCATCAGCCATTCAAAAGCCCAAAAACATTGCTTCTGAAAGTAGCCCAGGAAAAGATGACAGCAGTCAGTATTGTAACCACTGCATCATTGGAAGGTGGTGGTGAGTATTTTTGGGAGTTTAATTTTATGTTAAATCGGAGGTTCAGCTGAAATTTTTTTTTTTTAAATTAGCAGCTACAAACACTGAAGCTGCTGACTTTTAATAAGCACACTTACCTGTCCAGGGTGCCTGCAATGTTGACCACCCGAGGCTGATCCGTCCATCGGATCGGGTCCTGGTGCCGCCATTCGAAGTAAGGGAAACAGGCAGTGGACCCTTGCGGGTTCACTGCCCGTTTCCTACTGCGCATGTGGCACGGGCACTTTGTGAATGGCCTGCTGTCTTCTGGGACACACACCGTTCCCAGAAGACAGCGACCCAAATGTCCCAGAAGTCAACGCGAGGAGGGGAAGACTAAAGACTACCGTGGCAGATTAGGACGATCTGCTTAGCAACAGACAATTCTGGTAAGTATTTTAGGTGGACCTCCACTTTAAGAAAATGTCAAATTAACTAACGTCGAGCAAATAAACACATTTCTGCCGCCCCCCCCCCCCTCCCATTTGCAAATGTTAACCTTCCAGTTGCTAGATTCTACTGCTAGGAGCACACAAGGCGAAGCTCTGTGTAAGCTTCAAGAGTGACCTACATAGGAATACATACAAGTAGCAAAAGCATTTGATAAATACATCTGGAGTAAAATGAATGTATATATATTTTGGGAGCCTCTATACTGCCATGGAAGATTAATATCTTCTGTTGCGTTAGAGTATAGACTTCGCATTAATGTAGAATTCCAGCCTAAACCTAACCAGTCTTAAAACTGACACCCCCTGTTCATTAGAAGTTTATCAATCGATTGACTTCTCTTTATTGGTCCAGCTGGCAAAATTTCCATTCGATCAGTGCTTGCAGCCAGTTGGCTGCAGTGCCAATCAGTATATTCTGTCCTGCTCTCATAATATGACACAGCAGGGAGGATTCCCGCCTCCATATTAAATGTATGGGTGGGGAAATCAGTTCAGCTTTCTTTTTGTTTTGGCAGCTGGATGAACAAAAAAAATAAAAAAAACTGAACTTTGTATGGAGTTGCCCCCCAGTTCCCCCTTATACCTGAGCCCAATTCTGATCCAGTGATGTGCATGAGAGCATTAGCTCTCAATCTCTTCATCGGCTCAAACACAGCAGCAGGCAGCAACTATTGGTTTCCACTGTTGTCAATCACAGCCAACGAGGAGGGAGCAGGTGCAGGGCTGGGCCCCATTCTGCTTGCTATGGGGGCACTCGTGGGGTGAGGAGCCAGGAGCACCAGCGGGGGACCCGAGGATTGAGGCTGCTCAGTGAAAAACCACTGCACAGAGCAGGTAAGTATGGCATGTTTGTTATATTTTAAATAAAATGTAAACCTTTAGGGCCCTTTCACACTAGCGGACGAACGGTCCGCTCATTACAAGTCCGTTTACGGACTTGTAATGGGCCCCTATGGGAGCGGATCCGTTAGCGGATGATGCATCCGCTAAAGATCCGCATCCGTTTTTGCGGACGGAAGAATGTCCTATTTTTCTTCCGTCCGGCCAAACGGATCGGATGCAAACGGACAGACGGTCCGTTTCCATCCGACTCCCCATTCCCTACAGTGTGCGGGTACCGCCCCGTCCGCCGACAGCTGAGCGGAGATGAGCTGACGGACACACGGAGCGGACCGAAAAACGGTCCGCTCCGTGTGAAAGGACCCTTACAATTAATTTAGGCGTAATACCTGCAGCTAATTATTACCTCCTATAGTACTTCCCTCTAAAAGCCTAAGTTTCTCTCTGGTAGAATGGAGCCATGTTTGTTCTGAGATAACTTCATCCTCACCAAGGCAAGGAATGAGGAAGTGGGAGAAGGTACCACAAAAATGGTACCTGCTTCAGAAAAACAAAACAAAAAACTGCCATATGTGACCAGGTTGGGGGAGAGGAGTTGAAGGTAAGGTATGGTTGATTTTGAGTGAAGGTAACCTTCAGGCTCAAGATCTACTTTTAAATGACAGATCAAGATTTTTTTTAGGCCCCGTTCACACTTGTGTGACTCCAAAGTCGTGCAATTTCCTTTGCGACTTTGATGCAACTTTGGATGGATGTGACATTGGCTTTTCACTTTGACTGTTGCACAACTGTCGCATTGATAACATTAAGATGCGACTTTTGAGAGTTTATATTGCAGTCTATGGCACTCATGTTGCATGAAAATCACATCAAAGTAGTGACTTTTTTAAGTCGCAGAGATTTGAATAGCTTCCATTGAAATACAGTCCATCCGGAGGGTATTCAGAACGCTTCCTTTTTTTCACAATTTGTTATGTTACACCAGTGGTCTCCAAACTGCGGCCTGGGGGCCAGTTGCGGCACTTTGCTTGCTTTCATCTGGCCCTTTGAGGTATAATTTAATCCACTGATACAAATAATGGGTCAACATTCCCCCCACTGACAACAAGGAAGGGGCACACATCTCTCCACTGACACCAATGAATGGTCACAATTTCTTCCAATGACACCAATGATGGGGGATCATTTCTCCCAATGATGGGGCACAATTTCTCCCAACAACACCAACAATAGGGCCCAGTGATACCATTGATGGAACACAATTTCTTCCAATGACACCAATGATGGGACACAATTCCGTCCAATGGCATTTAAGAAGGAGTGCAATCCCTTCCACTGACACTAAAGATGGGGCCTTGTTTTTCCGACAGACGCCAGGACCTTTTCTACTTCCAATGGCTGCTGTCTGGCCCTCCTAAAATCTGGACAGTAAACTGGCCCTTTGTTTAGAAAGTTTGGAGACCCCTGTGTTACACCCTTATTCCAAAATGATTAAATTCATTATTTTCCTCACAATTCTACAAACAATACCCCATAATGACAACGTGAAAGAAGTTTGTTTGAAATCTTTGTAAATGTATTAAAAATGTATTAAAAATGTATTAAAAATGAAAAAAGGAAAAAAAAATATGTACATAAGTATTCACAGCCTTTGTTCAATACTTTGTTGAAGCACCTTTGCCACCAATTACAGACTCAAGTCTTTTTGACTTGGCACACCTATTATTGGGCAGTTACCCCCATTCTTCTTTGCAGGACCTCTGAAGCTCCATCAGGTTGGATGAGGAGCGTCGGTGCACAGCCATTTTCAGATCTCTCCAGAGATGGGTTTAAGTCTGGGAATTGGCTGGGCCACATTCACAGAGTTGTCCCGTTGCCACTCCATTGTTATCCTGGCTGTGTGCTAAGGGTCATTGTCCTGTTGGAAAATGAACCTTTGCCCCAGTCTGAGGTCCAGAGTGCTCTTGAGCAGGTTTTCTAAGATGTCTCTGTACATTGCTGCATTGCTCTTTCCCTCCATCCTGACTAGTCTCTCACTTCCTGCCGCATTAAAAACATCCCTACGGCATGCTGCTGACACCACCATGCTTCACTGTAGGGATGGTATTGGCCAGGTGATAAGCAGTGCCTGGTTTCCTCCAGACAAGACGCTTTCCATTCAGGCCAAAGAGTTCAATCTTTGTTATATCAGACCAGAGAATTTTGTTTCTCATGGTCTGAGAGTCCTTCAGGTGCCTTTTGGAAAACTCCATGCGAGCTGTCTTGTGCGTTTAATGAGGAGTGGCTTCCATCTGGCCACTCTACCATACGGGTCTGATTAGTGGAGTGCTGCAGAGATGGTGGTTCTTCTGGAAAGTTCTCCTCTCTCCACAACGCTAGAGCTCTGTCAGGGTGACCATCAGGTTCTTGGTCACTTCCCTGACTAAGTAAGTCCCTTTGCTCAGTTTGGCCAGGTAGTCGCTCTAGGAAGAGTCCTGGTGGTTCCAATCTTCTTCTATTTATGGATGATGGAGGCCACTGTGCTCATTGGGACCAATGTTGCAGAAATGTTTCTGTATCTGTGCCTCACTATAATCTAAGTCTTGAAGGTCTACAGACCTTCCTTGTACTTCATGGATTGGTTTGTGCTCTGACATGCACTGCTAACAGTGGGACCTTATATAGATAGTTATGTGCCTTTCCAAATCATGTCCAATTACCTGAATGTACCACAGGCGGACTCCAATCAAGTTGTAGAAACATCTCAAGGATGATCAGTGGAAACGTGATGCACCTGAGCTCATTTTTGAGTGTCCGTGAATACTTATGTACATGTGATTTTTTTCCTTTTTCATTTTTAATAAACTTGCAAAGATTAAAAAAAAAAAAATCTTTCACGTTGTCATTGTGGGGTATTGTTTGTAGAACATTGAGGAAAATAATGATTTTAATCCATTTCAGAATAAAGGCCCATACACACGGTAGGACATCCAACAAAATTTCCCTTGGATTTTTGTCCTAATTGATTTGTCCGGTCACACCCATAGCATACACACGCTCGGACTTTTCTGCAAACTTTTCTAAAACTTTTCCATCATCACGTGGTTGTTCTGCTCTTTTCTCCTCTTTACCGCCACCCTTTGGTTAACTTCTGCTATTGTTGGTTGATTTTAACATTGGTTCTGAGCATGCGTATTTGCACTTTGCACAAAAGTTGGTTGGATTGCTGTACACACGGTCACACAAAGCACCATCAGACTTTTGTTGCTGAAAAGTTGGTCCGTTCGCAGACCCAACTTTTTGTCAGATGAAACCTGAAAAAGTTGGTCCGATGGAACGTACACACGATCAGACAAATTTGAAAAGTTGCAGATTTTGAAGTTGGTTGGCCAAAAGTCTGACCGTGTGTATGGGGCTTAAGGCTGAAGCATAACACAATGTGGAAAAAGTGAAGCACTGTGAATACTTTCCAGATCCACCGTACATGGGCTGCGGCTGGTCATGTGACTTTGGGCCCTTTCACACGAGCGGACGAACGGTCCGCTCATTACAAGTCCGTTTATGGGAGCGGATCCGTTAGCGGATGATGCATCCGCTAACGTCCGCTCGATCCGCATCCGTTTTTGCTAACGGAAGAATGTCCTATTTTTCTTCCGTCCGGCCAAACGGATCGGATGGAAACGGACAGATGGTCCGTTTCCATCCGACTCCCCATAGGGGAGAGCAGAGGAGAGACGGGGCGGTCCCTGCACAGTGTGCGGGGACCGCCCCGTGCGCCCGACAGCTCAGCGGAGACCGCCCGCTGAGCTGACGGACACACGGAGCGGACCGAAAAACGGTCCGCTCCGTGTGAAAGGAGCCTTAGGCCTCTTACACACAGATCAGCAGGTTTTTCTTTTCAGTTTACCAAATCCATCTAATATGAGGTCAAACCTCAAGAGTCTCAATTTGTATGCAATCAGGCAGGCCCTTGTACTACATAGTTTTGGTAAACTGAAAAGAAAAACCTGAAGAAAAACTGATCTGTGTGTAAGAGGCCTTAATGTAGGAGAGAAAGTTACCACTTCAGGTGAATTGTGTTAGGATGATCAGTGTCCTCTCAGGAAATCAAGGGTGCTGGCAATGCACAAGGCAACAAGTAGAAAGAGGAAATATAGACAGCCGCACTCCAAAAAACCTTGATGGTTGTCTTCATTTAAAAAGAGGAAAAATGCACTACAAGTCACAGCACACGACACAGGGGTAAAACAGCTGATGCGTTTCGCACTATTATCTAGTGCTTAATCATAGCTATGGTTAAGCACTAGATAATAGTGCGAAATAGTGTCCAAAGTCGCATGACAAGTCGCACACATGTGGATAGAGCTTACATTTTACTGTGGTATATTGTGATATATCAGCAATTTACTCATCCAGACTAGACTGCAGGGTCCACTTTAAAAGAGGAGGCCATTTCTAATCTTGTTATTGGCTCCCATCACGCACAAATACGGTCCCGATAATGCTGACGGTAGTGATAACACAAAAGTACTCACAGAGCAGGCTAAATAAAGCACTGTGTGCACCTGAATTTAGAGATGTGAGCGAGTGTATTAATGGTTGGAGAAAAGAATAAGAGCTTTGTAAACTGAGCTTGCGGCCTGTTACCAAACACAAATCTACATTAGCTGAGGTGGAAATGTCTATGTAATGACTGTCATTTGTATTGAAGTTTCAGTTCAGCTTTTCGCTAGGCCATATTTACAGTGCATTTCCTATATTCACAAACCTTTGTCCCATCACCTTGTATAAAAAGAGAAATAAAGTTTGTAGTATGCCACTGCTGACCCTCTGACGATGCTAACTGCCTGGCTGTCATGCAGATCGCCTGGCTTGTGCATTTAATGAGTCACTGAGGAGTTTACTTGCTCTATATGTTTTTCTGAGCCATTGACTCAATGTTTCTCTTGTAACAGGTTTTCTGTATATAAATATATGTTCTGTACATATGATTAAAAGGGAATGTCTTTTATTCTAAACCTTATGATTATATACAGTAGGGGTGACAACTTTGCTGTCATACTTCTGCCGTTTCCTTTCCTATGTCCAGGCCAACTCCAGGCACAAACATTTCACAGCATTATTATTATCATAGTCCCATTATCATAGTCCCTGTCCTCCCCTAAGTCTTGTGACTACCTATCTATTTGATACAAAATATCTGATATGTATTCAAGATTGTAATAAATCATGTACTGTAACTTCATTTGTATGTTATTATTCCCTTTGACAATGGCGTTCCCTCACTTAAAGTCCCACAAACACTTCTTCTTCAATGGGATCCCATTGAAGAAGTCCTGAGGGACGAAACTGGTCTAGGAACGGTTACACAGCGTTTCATTACGTTCGGACCACCGACCATCAAGTGTGCAGTGTTTTTGAAGTGAAGAGGAGAACTTTCGGAGCGGGGGGGGGTGAGACCTATGGTTAAACATTGTGTCAGCCGAGACCATAATACATCAAGGTTTTCCCGCACATTTGTCTCTGGTTTTGGAGTTCACTGCTGAGTTTACTGTTGAAGTGCCTCTGTTTGTTTTAATAGATGTGAGTGCAATGTGTGAAGGCCTATTGTGCTGTTTTTAAATAAATAGTTTTGATATACTTCACTATTGGAGCCATTTTTATTTTTACATGTGTAATAACATTGAGGTGCTGGAGTACTGGTGGAGTCGTTTGACGCTTTTGGAGATTCTGCGATATTGCCAAGCATGTGTGGAGTCATTGAGCACTTATGGTGTGGTGTAAGGTTATAACCCCTTCTATACAGGGCATTTTCACCCCCTTCCTGCCCAGACCAATTTTTAGTATTCAGCGCTGTTGCACTTTGTATGACAATTGCACGGTCATGCAACACTGTACCCAAACTAAATCTTTATGTTTTTTTCCCCCACAAATAGAGCTTTCGTTTGGTGGTATTTGATCATCTCTCCGGTTTTTATTTTTTGCGCTATAAACAAAAGAAGAGCAATTAAAAAAAAAAAAAATGTTTTTACTTTTTTATTTAATAAATAACCCATTTAAAAAAAAAAAAAAATTTTTTTCCTCAGTTTAGGCTGATACGTATTCTTCTACATATTTTTGGTATAAAAAAAAAATCACAATAACCGTATATTGATTGGTTTGCGCAAAAGTTATGGCATTTACAAAATAGGGTATAGTTTTATGGCATTTTTATTTTATTATTTTTTTTACTAGTAATGGCGATCTGCGATTTTTTATTGTGACCGTGACATTGCGGCAAACACATCGGACACTTTTGACACATTTTTAGGACCATTCACATTTATACAGCGATTAGTGCTATAAATATGCACTGATCGCTGTGTAAATGTGACTGGCAGGGAAGGGGTAAACGCTAGGGGGCACTGACGGGGTTAAAATGTTCCCTAGTGTGTTCTAACTGTAGGGGGGGGGGGACTCACAAGGGGAGGAGACGATCTGTAGATCTGTAAATCACCGAAAATCACACACGCGCACTCTAAATCGCCGGGAAGAATAGAGGTCGAGGGAGGGTTCCTGCTGGCGTCATTTTACAATGTGCCGGTAGGGAAGGGGTTAAAGAAGATTGTTCAAGAGGACTAAGTGGACACCTGAAAGTTTAATCACTTGAAATTGAATCACTTAACCACTTCCCGCCCGGCCAATAGCCGATTTACGGCCAGGAAGTGGTTATGAAATCGTGACTAGACGTTCTCAAACGTCTAGCACGATTTCAATGACGCGCGCGCCCGTGGGGGCGCGCAGCGCGGCGATCGGTGATGCGGGGTGTCAGTCTGACACCCTGCACCTCCGATCTCGGTAACGAGTCTCCGGCGGAGCCTCGTTACCACGTGATCAGCCGTGTCCAATCACGGCTGATCACGATGTAAACAGAAAGAGCCGCCGACGGCTCTTCCTCACTCGCGTCTGACAGACGCGAGTACAGGAGAGCCGATCAGCGGCTCTCCTGACAGGGGGGGTTCGCGCTGATTGTTTATCAGCGCAGCCCCCCCTCGGATCGCCACACTAGACCACCAGGGAACTTAGAAAAAAAAAAAAAAAAGACAAAAAAAAAAAGTCAGCAAGAAAAAAAAAAGGGGGCAGTAAAAAAAAATGATGCCAATCAGTGCCCACACATGGGCACTGATTGGCAACATTGATCCATCAGTGCCACCCCTCAGTGATCATCAGTGCCACCCCAGTGTCTGTCAGTGCCACCCCACAGTGCCAATCCATGCCCAGTGCCCACCTATCAGTGCCCACCTGTGCCACCTATCAGTGCCCACCTGTGCCACCTATCAGTGCCCACCTGTGCCGCCTATGAGTGCCCACCTGTGCCGCCTATGAGTGCCCAGTGCTGCCTATGAGTGCCCATCAGTGCCGCCCATGAGTGCCCATCAGTGCCGCCCATGAGTGCCCATCAGTGCCGCCCATGAGTGCCCATCAGTGCCCCATACCAGCGCCGCCTATCAGTGCCCATCAGTGCTACCTAATCGGTGCCCATCAGAACTACCTCATCGGTGCCCATCAGTGCCACCTCATCGGTGCCCATCAGTGCCACCATATCAGTGCCCGTAATTGAAAGAGAAAACATACTCATTTACAAAAAAATTAACAGAAAAAAATAAAAACTTTGGCCCAGATTCATAAAGCAATTACGCCTGTCTAACTGGTGTTAGACAGGAGTAATTTCAAATTTTCCGCGCGCCGTATCACTAGTTTGAATCCTCAAACCATGATACGGCGGCTTCGGGCTTCGATCCGAGAGGCTTACGTCTTCGTAAGCCTTCGGATCTACGCTGCGATATTTTTGCGGCCGCTGGGAGGAGTTCGCGTCGTTTTCATGCGTCGGGATATGCAAATGTGTTTTTACGGCGATCCACGAAGATACGAGCGGTCTTCGCAATCGCTTACGTCTGTTTTTTTTTTACGTACTGTTAGACCAGCTTTTTGCTGGTCTAACGGTGCGTAGCCCATGTTAAGTATGGCCGTCGTTCACGCGTCAAATTTAAATTTTTTTTTTTTGCGTAACTCGTTCGGGAATAGAAATGTCCGTAAACGACGCTACTCAAACAACGAATGACGTAACGACGTGATTTCGCGCAATGCACGGCGGGAAATTTGCGAACGGAGCATGCGCAGTTCGATCGCCGCGGGAACGCGCCTTTTTTAAATCCTTCACGCCCCCTACTCGTCTAGATGGATTGCGACGAGAGAAATACACTACGCCGCCGTCGTTTACTGGACAAAATCTACCTGGATTCCACGTAGAGCCAGGTAAAAAACGGCGGCGTAGTGTATTTCTGATACGTTACGAGAATCCAATTCTCTCTGAATCTGGGCCTTTATTTTTTTTTCAAAATCTTCGCTCTATTTTTAGTTGTTGCGAAAAAAAAAAAAAATCGCAGAGGTGATCAAATACCACCAAAAGAAAGCTCTATTTGTGGGGAAAAAAGGACGCAAATTTTGTTTGGGTGCAGTGTAGCATGACCGCGCAATTGTCATTCAAATTGCGACAGTGCTGAAAGCTGAAAATTGGCTTGGGCGGGAAGGTGCGTAAGTGCTTGGTATGGAAGTGACTTGGCTTGTTACAATTTATTTTTGACCAATAGATAAATGTTTTGAACATTTAATCACAATTACTCAGTTCACCTTATGTATATGTTTATATATATATATATATATATGTATATATGCACATTTGTTTTAGTATATGTATGATACACTCTTTCACAGGGGTATATTTATTTATTTTTGTTCAGTCACTGAACTTAGCGCTGCTATTTTGTTCACTCAGAATTATTTTACATCAATAAGCATATATTGATTGGTTTAGGCGAACGTTATAGCATATACAAATTATGGGATATATTTGTGGAACTTTTTTTTTAGTTATCGCCACGATCAGCGACTTATAGCGGGACTGCGATATTGCAGCAGACATTCTGACAGTTTTGACACTTTACGGGAACCAGTGACACTAATACAGTGATCAATGCTAAAAATATGCACTGTCGCTGTACTAATGACACTGGCTGGAAAGGGGTTAACATCTAGGGTGATCAATGGGTTAACTGTGTGCCTTTCCAGTGTTTGTGTGTTAACTATGTGCTGATTTTACTAGGGGAAGTAAAGATTATAGTCCCTGCTTTGCAGGAACACAGAATTCATTCCTTCCCCCCTGTCAGAACTGAGATATGCCTTGTTTACATAGACATTTCTCAGTTCTCTGTGTTTGGCGGATGATCAGTGGGTGCCGGAGGACATTGAGTGCCTGGCACCAACAGATCGGTTTCTGCTGTGAATTATCTATGGGACAGACGGCAAGCAGTTAAGCTACAACGGCAGCCAGATGGGGTTGTACAAATGCCGCAGCATTGCATTCAACAAGTTTGCAGCCCAGTTGTGTAGTCTTTACAAATTTGAAACAGGCGGTGAGGAGGCGATATGGCAGTTTTTTCTTTGTTGTCTTGGGCTATATAACTCATACTGTACTACTGCCTCGCTGTGGATTTTGCTTCTGCAGTTCTGTTCAGTGGCGGTTGGTGCTCAACATTTTTGGTGGGGCGCAAACGGAAAAAAAAAACAATTGCAGCCTCACTGTGCCCATCAAACGCAGCCACTGTGCCATGCCATCAAACGCAGCCACTGTGCCATGCCATCAAACGCAGCCACCGTGCCATCAAATGCAGCCACTGTGCCATCAATTGTCACCACTGTGCCATGCCATCAAATGCAGTCACTGTGCCATGCCATCAAACGCAGCCACTGTGCCATGCCATCAAACGCAACCACTGTGCCATACCATCAAACGCAGCCACCATGCCATCAAAATGCAACCACTGTGCTATGCCATCAAATGCAGTCACTGTGCCATGCCATCAAACGCAGTCACTGTGCCATCAATTGTCACCACTATGCCATCAAACACAGCCACTGTGCCATCAATTGTCACCACTGTGCCCCCAATTGTCACCACTGTGCGACCAATGGTCACCACTGTGCCCCCAATTGTACCCACTGTGCCCCCAATTGTACCCACTGTGCCCCCAATTGTACCCACTGTGCCCCCAATTGTACCCACTGTGCGACCAATTGTACCCACTGTGCGACCAATTGTACCCACTGTGCGACCAATTGTACCCACTGTTCCCCCAATTGTCACCACTGTGCCCCAATTGTCACCACTGTGCCCCAATTGTCGCCACCGTGCCCAGTAAAATGCCCCCCCCCCCCTGGCACTTACCTTTCTGGCTTCTACCTGATTGGCTGAGACGCCTGTCAGTCTTATCCAAGGAACGCACCACCGGTACATCCCGAGGATAAGCTTCAGGAAGCCGACTACAGCTTCAGGGCTGTACTCGGAAAGCCGCTGGCTCTGATAGGCACTTCCACACAGCCAGCCAGCTGCCGTTATTCAGCTGACCGGCGCGCAATGTCCGGTCAGCTGAATAGTGGGCGGCAGCGGCGAAAATATACAGATTCATACAATGCATGAATCTGTATATTTTAGTGGCTGTGAGCGAGCGAGCCAGAGGGGGCGGCGCTCCGGCATCCCTATGGACGCACCGCTCCTGGTTCTGTTAGATGCTATTGGTTTTGAATCTCCTCCCAACTCAGCCATACACAAAGGGCAAGTCCGCAGGCAGAATTTTAGGAAAACGGCGAGAAGACAACTGAGTGGAGGGGGGGTGAAGACACAACACTAGCTGACCATACCGATATAGACCTATCAGAGTCCTCCTTTTGTGCCACGTACACACGATCGGTTCATCCGATGAAAACAAACCGATGGATTTTTTCATCAGATATCCGATGAAGCTGACTTTCATCAGTCTTGCCTACACACCATCAGTTAAAAATCCGTTTGTGCCAGAACGCGGTGACGTAAAACACTACGACGTGCTGAGAAAAATTAAGTTCAATGCTTCCGAACATGCGTCGACTTGATTCTGAGCATGCGTGGATTTTTAACCGATGGACTTGCCCACAGACGATCGGTTTTTTAACCATCAGATCATTTTAAAACAGGTTCTACGTTTTTTCACCGATGGGAAAAAAAAACAATGGGGCCCACACATGATCGGTTTGTCCAATGAAAACGGTCCATCAGACGACCCGATCATGTGTACGCGGCATTACACTAACAGCCCAAATGAAGAAATCTCCTACTGTGGCTACTGTATTTTGACAGCAGTCCCTACTGGCTGTCAAAATGTCCAAAACAGCGGCTGCATCTAACTGGATGCAGACATTGTTCGACCCAACAATTTTCCAACTGGCTGACAGGGCCGCCCACTGAGTAAATTGTACATTGCATAGCCAGATGAACTGCAGCAGTGATCTCTACAGCGAGACGGTTGTACAGTGGGAACTATAGTATCTGGGACAAGAAGAAGGCGTTCATACTGTAAAAACA
Organism: Rana kukunoris; assembly: GCA_029574335.1. NCBI lineage: Eukaryota > Metazoa > Chordata > Amphibia > Anura > Ranidae > Rana > Rana kukunoris. Next base: position 499,596,990 of record CM056049.1, on the reverse strand, counting down.
AAAACAGTGAAATGATTGTGCCTGGAGTTAGACTTTAAAATCTATTAAACACTAAAGGAATGAGATCAGAAAAATAAAAAACATTTAAAATATATGCCCAAGCTATATGGGTGTGATTTCAGAGGATACCATAATTAGGCTTATTGCAAAACATTGGCGCAAGGTTGCAGGGTGTGGGTGGAAATCAGTTCTCACAGGAGATAATTGGGGATGAATGAATCTTTCATACTTCACCTCATCTGTCCATCCCATTTTAAAATATGGAATTTAACCAAATAATCTGCCAGACATGTGATTACTGAGGGAAGATAAAATTGCTTGTTGAATTGGCCCTAATGGTTTTTGAATGGACATGTATCAGTATCATAAACATGTATTATCACTATGAAGCAGCAGCCATATTCTTGTGTTTGTTTTTACATTTATTACTGAGGCAGCATCAGCTAAAGGTACATAATATTGCAATAACATTTTTATTAAAGTGGTAATAAGGTAAGGCAAACATTTGCTTTTAATACAGCTAACTAATTCTTAAATGTGATGGCTACATTAGGCTCGGTTCGCATTAGATGCATTTTTAACCACTACCATACCGCGCCTATTCTGGCACTTCTCTCCTTTATGTAAAAATCATAATTTTTTTACTAGAAAATTACTCAGAAACCCCAAACATTATATATATTTTTTTTTACCAGACACCCTAGGGCAGCCCTCAAAATTTCCACTCGCCTGCTAGCATTTGGCGAGTGGATTTCAGCTGGGGGCGAGTGATGACAGGGCTGCATGACCAATCTCCCTCCAATCTGTGCCTACACTTAGAGTCCCGATGAGATTGGCAGCCGAAGAGGAAGGTGCATGCTCGGGAAAAGTAGTCTGGTGAGCCGCGCACAGGCAGAGCAGTACACAGGTGCTCTCCTTACAATTCTCATTAAGCCATGGGACCTAACAGTATGACCTCTCTGAGCCTGCCCCCCTCCCCCTGACCAATGTAACTGGAGAGCAGGGAGCAGGAAGTAATGAGTGAGGTGGAGGATTGCGAAAATGACCACTCCGGGTGTCCCAGGTAGGCAGTGCAGCGCTCACTGAAAGTTGCCCTGCAGTTCAGCCTGAGCACTGCGAGCAGACTGGTCTCAATTTGTGCTGTCCAGTGTCAGTGTGCGCTGTGCTATGGTGTCAATGGCTATGCAGTTGTGTGGATCTCAGCGCTGGATTATACTCCCTCCCGCTGTGCTGCAGCTCCTCTCCTCACTGCCAGCCTGAATAAAAGGGGGAAGTGGGGACATGCAAGTGTGGAGCCGCACACACAGGCTCCTGATGATGAGATGAATAGGAGAGGGAGGGAGAGAGAGAGGATGGATGGGATTTGCAGAGGAGACTGGATGGATGAAAGTTGCAAGAGAATGGGGAAGAGACCTGGTTCTAGTGCTCTGTCCCTCTTGGTCTGCCCCCAGTGCCCTGTCCCTCTTGGTCTGCCCCCAGTGTTCTGTCCCTCTTGGTCTGCCCCCAGTGTCCTGTCCCTCTTGGTCTGCCCCCAGTGTCCTGTCCCACTTGGTCTGCCCCCAGTGCCCTGTCCCTCTTGGTCTGCCCCCAGTGTCCTGTCCCTCTTGGTCTGCCCCCAGTGTTCTGTCCCACTTGGTCTGCCCCCAGTGTCCTGTGCCTCTTGGTCTGCCCCAGTGTCCTGTCCCTTTTGGTCTGCCCCCAGTGTCCTGTCCCTTTTGGTCTGCCCCCAGTGTCCTGTCCCTTTTGGTCTGCCCCCAGTGTCCTGTCCCTCTTGGTCTGCCCCCAGTGTCCTGTCCCTCTTGGTCTGCCCCCAGTGCCCTGTCCCTCTTGGTCTGCCCCCAGTGCCCTGTCCCTCTTGGTCTGCCCCCAGTGCCCTGTTCCATTTTGTTAAAGTTGTTGGTAATATTTAATTGTGTAACTTGATTCTGCATTAAACATTTAAAAGTGTCATTCCATAAGATAATCTACAAGGGCGTGTTTAGGGGCGCAATTAGGCGCAGGGCAGTGTATTAATGGACTGTTAGGTGGGGCAACTGGTGGCGAGTAACTCTTGAGGCCTGGCTAGTAGGTCAGGGCTTGAAATTTTGAGCCCTGCCCTAGGGAATAAAGTGGCGGTCATTGCAACTTTGTATCTCAAATTTAAAAAAAAAAAAAAAAAAGAAAACAATACAGTAAAGTTAGCCCAATTTTTTTGTATAATGTGAAAGATGATGTCACGCCGAGTAAATAGATACCTAACTTGTCACACTTTAAAATTGCACACACTCATGGAATGGCACCAAACTTCAGTACTGTATGGCTATGGCCACCGCTGTATCACGGGAGCGCACCTGCAAGAGCTTTCCACCATGCAAGCTCGCTCACATGAAGGTGGAAAGCTCTTGCGGGGGGGAGGAGCCGAGACAGCCACGGAGGGACCCCAGAAGACATGGATCGGGGCCACTGTGTGTAAAATGAGCTGCACAGTGGAGGTAAGTATAAGATGTTTGTTATTTAAAAAAAAAAAAATCTTTACTTATCCTTTAAGTGTGCTCCTAGGGAATGCTTTCTAACTGTAGGGGGGGTGGACTGACAGGAGGAAGAGAGACATCTCTGTTCCTGTTTAGCAGGAACACAAGTTCTCTCTCTTTCTGTCTGACAGAACAACAGTCTGGCTTTACATTGGCAGACCACCGTCTTGCCTCTCCTATAAACGATCGCGTGTGGCCAAACACAGCAGGTGCCCGGCACCGGTGGCGCACGCCCCAGAGCCGACAACAGAAATCACGTACAGGTACTTGCTTTTGCACTTAAAGGGGTTGTAAAAGTAAATGTTTTTTCACCTTAATGCATCCTATGCATTAAGGTGAAAAAACATCCGACAGTACCGGCTCCCCCCGAACCCGCGTTTTACCCCTCGAAAGTCCTGCGCGTGTCCCAGTGATCCTCTTCAGTTCCCAGCCTGGCTGTTGATTGGCTAGGCTGGATGGATTGATAGCAGCGCAGCCACTGGCTGGCGCTGCTGTCAATCACATCCGATGATGCGGCGCGCCGGGGGGCAGGGCCAAGTGATACAGTCGGCGTCTATGCTCGTGGGAGCGCGCCCGCAAAAGCTTTCCACCATGCAAGCTCGCTCGCATGAAGGTGGAAAGCTCTTGCGAGGAGGAGCTGACAGCCGCCGAGGGAACCCAGAAGACAGGGTTCAGGGTGCAAAACGAGCTGCACAGTGGAGGTAAGTGTAACATGTTTGTTATTTAAAAAAATATATATTTTTTTACTTAATGCCGCGTACACATGACACGATCGGTTGAACCGATGAGAATGCTCTGATGGACCGTTTTTATCGGTCAAAACCGATCGTGTGTGGGCCCCATCGTTTATTTAACCATCGGTTAAAAAAAAGCCAACTTGTTTTAAATGTAACCGATGGATTCCTAACCGATAGAAAAAAATGATCGTTAGTAGGCATGACCATCGGTTAAAAATCCACGCATGCTCAGAATCAAGTCGACGCATGCTTGGGAACAGAAGATCTCTGTCATGTCACTAGGCAGAATGAGGAATTTCACCTTGTTTACATAGACAGTTCCCTGTTCTGCCTCTGTACACAGAAATCGCGGGTCGCCGGGGGACATCGAGTCCGCAAGACCTACAGGTGTCGACTTGCCGCAGTATATCTGTGTGAGCAGGTCTGGAAGTGTTTTTGCAGCTTTTTACAACCATTTTTAAACCATTCTAGAAGTGTATTACAAGTGTTTTACACCTTCAAGTGTTTTTGTTTAGCCAATAGAAAGCACTAAAAAGAGGAGAGGGAGAGCGCTCCTAAAACACTCATAAAACGCATAAAAGTCAGGCGTTCCTATAAAAATTCATGGGGCCAAAAATGATTGTAATCTGCCAATAAGAAGCTCATGCACTTTCTGGAGCGACAGGCATTTTTCTTCAGGCAAAAGAACACTCAGATGTGAGCAGGGGCCATTGAAATGAATAGGATTTGGCTTTTTGAGCGTTTCAGAGCTACAAGCAGAAAATTGCTTAGGTGTGAATGAGGCCTAAGGCCCCTGTTTACACATATGGACTGTTTGTCCATTTTTCATCCATCTGTTGACTGATAAAAAACGGACATCAATGCATGTCTATGAAAAACGGATTAATGTCAACTAATGATTAAGTGATGTAAACTAATGTCAACTAATGACAAAGTGATGTAAACTAATGTCAACTAATGACAAAGTGATGTAAACTAATGACAAACTTATATAAACGAATGACAACTGATGACAAACTGATGTAAACTAATGACAAACTGATGTAAACTAATGTCATACTGATGTAAACTAATGTCAACTAATGACAAACCGATGTAAACTAATGACAAACTGATATAACCTAATGTCAACTAAAGACAAACTGATATAAACTAATGTCAACTAATGACAAACTGATATAAACTAATGACAAACTGATGTAAACTAATGTCAACTAATGACAAACCGATGTAAACTAATGACAACTAATGACATACTGATATAAACTAATGACAACTAATGACAAACTGATATAACCTTATGACAACTAATGAAAAACTGATGTAAACTAATGACAACTAATGACATACTGATATAAACTAATGACAACTAATGACAAACTGATATAACCTAATGACAACTAATGATAAACTAATGACAACTAATGACATACTGATATAACCTAATGACAACTAATGACATACTGATATAACCTAATGACAACTAATGACATACTGATATAACCTAATGACAACTAATGAAAAACTGATGTAAACTAATGTCAACTAATGACAAACTGATGTAAACTAATGACAACTAATGACATACTAATATAAACTAATGACAACTAATGACAAACAGATATAACCTAATGACAACTAATGACAAACTGATGTAACTAATGTCAACTAATGACAAACTGATATAAACTAATGACAACTAATGACAAACTGATGTAAACTAATGACAACTAATGACAAACTGATATAACCTAATGACAACTAATGAAAAACTGATGTAAACTAATGTCAACTAATGACAAACTGATGTAAACTAATGACAACTAATGACATACTAATATAAACTAATGACAACTAATGACAAACAGATATAACCTAATGACAACTAATGACAAACTGATGTAACTAATGTCAACTAATGACAAACTGATATAAACTAATGACAACTAATGACAAACTGATGTAAACTAATGACAACTAATGACATACTAATATAAACTAATGACAACTAATGACATACTAATATAAACTAATGACAACTAATGACAAACTGATATAAACTAATGACAACTAATGACAAACTGATATAAACTAATGACAACTAATGACAAACTGATGTAAACTAATGTCAACTAATGACAAACTGATGTAAACTAATGACAACTAATGACAAACTGATATAACCTAATGACAACTAATGACAAACTGATGTAAACTAATGACAACTAATGACAAACTGATATAACCTAATGACAACTAATGACAAACTGATGTAAACTAATGACAACTAATGACAAACTGATATAACCTAATGACAACTAATGACAAACTGATGTAAAGTAATGACAACTAATGACAAACTGATATAACCTAATGACAACTAATGAAAAACTGATGTAAACTAATGTCAACTAATGACAAACTGATGTAAACTAATGACAACTAATGACATACTAATATAAACTAATGACAACTAATGACAAACAGATATAACCTAATGACAACTAATGACAAACTGATGTAACTAATGTCAACTAATGACAAACTGATGTAAACTAATGACAACTAATGACAAACTGATGTAAACTAATGACAACTAATGACAAACTGATGTAAACTAATGACAACTAATGACATACTAATATAAACTAATGACAACTAATGACATACTAATATAAACTAATGACAACTAATGACAAACTGATATAACCTAATGACAAACTGATGTAACTAATGTCAACAAATGACAAACTGATATAAACTAATGACAACTAAAGACAAACTGATATAAACTAATGACAACTAATGACAAACTGATATAAACTGATGTAAACTAATGACAAACTGATGTAAACTAATGTCAACTAATGACACACCGGTGAAAACTAATGACAACTAATGACATACTGATATAAACTAATGACAACTAATGACAAACTGATATAACCTAATGACAACTAATGACAAACTGATGTAAACTAAGGACAACTAATGACATACTGATATAAACTAATGACAACTAATGACAAACTGACATAACCTAATGACAACTAATGAAAAACTGATGTAAACTAATGTCAACTAATGACAAACTGATATAACCTAATGACAACTAATGATAAACTGATATAACCTAATGACAACTAATGATAAACTGATGTAAACTAATGTTAACTAATAACAAACTGATATAAACTAATGACAGCTAATGACATACTGATATAAACTAATGACAAACCGATATAACCTAATGACTAGGGATGAGCCGAACACCCCCGGGTTCGGTTCGCACCAGAACGTTCGAACAGAACCCGGGTCTTGCCCCAGGGAACATGTATCAATGGAAATATTTTTTTTTAAAACGGACGTTTTTTGCGGAGCAGCCATTTTAATGATGCTTAAAGTGAAATAAAAAAATAATAATTCCTTTAAATATCACACCTGCTGGGTGTCTATAGTAGTGGCACGTGTTTAGAAATGTCCCTGCACAACATGAAAGGACCAAAAAAAAAAAGTAATTAATGCTACTTGCGCAAGTTCTGTGTGGCAACATTATGTCGAATATTTTAGCGGTGGTGGGGGGCCATTATTGTTGTGTGAAAGAAAAATTTTAGAAAAAAGGGCACCCCTCAAACATACTGTAATTGGAGCACAACAAGGAGCCACGTGCAAAGTATTGCATCAAAAATTGTTATTAGGCGCCCCCGTTAAACAGGGGCAGAAAAATTGTGCATTGGGCACAACACAACACTTGCAACCCCTCCCAATAACTCCAATTGGAGCGCAATAAGGAGCCACGTGCAAATTATTGCATCAAAAATTGTTATTAAGCGCCCCTGTTAAACAGGGGCTGGAAAATTGTGCCTTGGGCACAACACAACACTTGCAACCCCTCCCAATAACTCCAATTGGAGCGCAACAAGGAGCCACGTACAAATTATTGCATCAAAAATTGTTATTAGGCGCCCCTGTTAAACAGGGGCAGAAAAATTGTGCATTGGGCACAACACAACACTTGCAACCCCTCCCAATAACTCCAATTGGAGCGCAACAAGGAGCCACGTGCAAATTATTGCATCAAAAATTGTTATTAAGCGCCCCTGTTAAACAGGGGCTGGAAAATTGTGCCTTGGGCACAACACAACACTTCCAACCCCTCCCAATAACTCCAATTGGAGCGCAACAAGGAGCCACGTGCAAATTATTGCATCAAAAATTGTTATTAGGCGCCCCTGTTAAACAGGGGCAGAAAAATTGTGCATTGGGCACAACACAACACAACACTTGCAACCCCTCCCAATAACTCCAATTGGAGCGCAACAAGGAGCCACGTGCAAATTATTGCATCAAAAATTGTTATTAGGTGCCCCTGTTAAACAGGGGCTGGAAAATTGTGCCTTGGTCACAACACAACACAACACTTGCAACCCCTCCCAATAACTCCAATTGGAGCGCAACAAGGAGCCACGTACAAATTATTGCATCAAAAATTGTTATTAGGCGCCCCTGTTAAACAGGGGCAGAAAAATTGTGCATTGGGCACAACACAACACTTGCAACCCCTCTCAATAACTGCAATTGGAGCGCAACAAGGAGCCACGTGCAAAGTATTGCAACAAAAATTGTTATTAGGTGCCCCTGTTAAACAGAGCCTGAAAAATTGTGCCTTAGGCACTGGTGGTGGAGCCCAGAAACACAACATTTCTTACTAGCTATCAGCAAGAAAAGTGAGGAGGAGAAGGATATTCCATCAGCAGCATAAGAGGACAGTCACTCAGCATCAGTCTAAAAGGGATCCGACATTTCAACAAAAAATATATTATTCATTAATATCAGCATCAGGTGCTTGGTAGCTGGTGTTGATCCAAGCCTGATTTATTTTGATGAAGGTCAATCGATCAACAGAGCTGGTGGAGAGGCGCACCCTGTGATCAGTGACAAAGCCTCCAGCAGCACTGAATGTCCGTTCTGAAAGAACACTGGATGCAGGGCAAGCCAGTAGCTCAATTGCATCCTCAAGACCCAGTAAGCCAGAGGATTTTCGGTGGGGAAGGTGTCCAAGTCGGATCTTGCCCCTAGGTATTCCCGAACCATGTAAAGCAGACGCTGGCGATGGTTGCTGGAACCGGTCAGACCTTGGGGCTGCGGACTAAAAAACTGCCTGAACGCATCGGTCAGATGACCACCTTCTCCACCGCCCCTTCTGTGACTCACCGAAGCCTCAGCAAGACGTTGTCCAGAGCCAGGTTTTGGTAATCCCCCCGGTTCTGGGAACGCATTGCACAGACCCTTCTGCAAGGCCTCCCGCAGAAGTTTCATCTTCTGCTCCCTCTGCGATGGCAACATAAGGTCCGCAACCTTACTCTTGTAACGTGGATCAAGGAGAGTCGCCAGCCAGTAATGATCCCTCTCCTTAATAGCACGTACACGAGGATCCTTGCAGGCTTTGCAGAATCAGGGAGGCCATGCAGCGTAGGTTTGCTGAGGCATTCGGACCACAGTCCTCTGGGTCACTGAGGACGACAGGATCCACAGGCACCTCATCCCAGACACGTAAAACTCCATGTGCTCCTTGGGACTGTAAATGATCCCTTGAAGACTGCTGCTGCTGAGTGCTAGGCTCCACCTCCATGCTGCTGATACAATCCTCCTCCTCCTCCTCCTCCTCATCCTCTTCCTGTGTGCTAGGTGGGCAAGCAGGACCACTGTCTGGGTAAAGGGGGCCTTGAGAGGTAAGGAAGTCCTCCTCTTCCTCCCTCTGTTCTGCCTCAAGGGCCCTGTCCATTATTCCACGTAGCGTGTGCTCCAACATGTGAATAAGAGGGACAGTCTCACTGATGCATGCACTGTCACTGCTCACCATCCTCGTGGCCTCCTCAAATGGTGACAGGACAGTGCATGCATCCCTGATCAAAGCCCACTGGCGTGGTGAAAAAAACCTAGCTGCCCTGACCCAGTTCTGCTGCCATATTGGCACAGGTACTCATTGATGGCCCGCTGCTGCGTGTGCAGCCGCTGCAGCATGGCCAACCTTGAGTTCCATCTGGTGGGCATGTCACAAATTAGGCGGTTCTTGGGCAGGTTGTATTCCTTTGGAGGTCAGTCAGCCGAGCAGTGGCATTATATGACCTCCGAAAATGCACACAGACTTTCCTGGCCTGCTTCAGGACATCCTGCAAGCCCGGGTACCTGCCCAAGAACCGCTGCACCACCAAATTGAGGACATGCGCAAAACAGGGCACGTGGGTGAGTTTTCCCTGTCGCAGGGCAGAGAGGAGGTTGGTGCCGTTATCGCTGACCACCATTCCAGGCTTCAGCTGGCGTGGCGTCAACCACCTCTCAGCCTGACCCTGCAGAGCTGAGAAAATCTCTTCCCCAGTGTGGCTCCTGTCTCCCAAGCACACCAGCTCTAGCACCGCATGGCATCTCTTGGCCTGCATTCCTGCGTATCAACCTCGTACGCCTACGGAGCACGGCTGGTTCGGAGAAAACATCCCCACAGGAAGAGGCCACAGAGGAAGAAGAAGAGGAGGGGGTGGAGGAAAGAGGTGTGTCACAAGCAGTAGTATTTTTTTGGAGGCGTGGTGGCGGAACAACCTCCAAAACTACTGGACCTTGCCCTGCGTCCTTCCCAGCTGCCAGCAGAGTCACCCAATGCGCCGTAAAAGACAGGTAACGTCCCTGTCCATGCCTGCTGGACCATGAGTCAGCGGTAATATGCACCTTACCACTGACCGCTCTGTCCAGCGAGGCATGGACATTGCCTTCCACATGCTGGTAGAGAGCCGGAATAGCCTTCCGTGAGAAAAAGTGGCGTTTTGGTACTTGCCACTGAGGTACTGCACATTGCACAAACTCACGGAAGGGGGCAGAATCTACCAACTGAAAAGGTAGCAGTTGAAGTGCTAGCAATTTCGCTAAGCTAGCATTCAACTGCTGGGCATGTGGATGGCTGGGATTGTACTTCTTTCGGCGCTGCAGCAGCTGGGGCAGGGAAATTTGCCTGGTACTATCAGTAGATTGACTGCTACTACTAGCTTGTGACACACCTATTTCTACACCTTCACTGCAGGCTTCAGAAAGGACTGGGAGTCTACTGGGGTTGGAGGTCCCAGAAGGGCAAGGGGGGGTACGCTTTTGTCTTTGGTGTGGGTCTTTCTGGTGTGCTTGCCAACGAGCTGCATGGCAGGTCGACAAATGTCTGGACAAGCATGTGGTACCCAGGCGGTTGATGTTTTGGCCACGCGAGATACGCTTGCGACATAAGTTGCAAATAGCAAAGGTACGATCTTGTGGACATGTTTCAAAAAAGGCCCACACCAAAGAACTTTTGCTGTACCGGTCAGACACAGTAGCGCCATGCACAAGCACCGTAGATGTGCGCTGTAATGCAGTGGGTGTGACCTTAAGCTGACCCCTGGAGGGCATCCTGCCTCTTTGGAGATGTGCCTGTGCCTCGTCGTCCTTCTCCTCCTCCTCCTCCTCCTCCTCCTCCTCCTCTCTCCTATCAGGCACCCAGGTAGAGTCAGTGACCTCATCATCCCCTCCCTCCTCATCACTGTCAACAACCTGGCAGTATGCTCCAGCTGGGGGAACATCATCACTGACAAATTGCTGTCCCTCTCGGCCACCCCCTCTCCCTGGGCTCACATCAATACCTTCCACTATCAGTGTTCCGTCATCGGAGTCTACAAAACGCTGCGCATCTTCCTGCAGCATGTACCCCACACTGTGTTGAAACAGTTCGGGGGACTCCTCAGGAGGACATGGTGGTACTAGGGAAGTATTGTGCGCCCTCCATTCTTTTTTCTTTTTTAGTATTGTGTGAAGCCATTGTGCAGAGGGAAGAGGACGCCTTGGCAGCTGCTTTACCAGATAAACTTTGATCTGTCTGTGTGAGAGAGGATGAGGAGGATGAGGACGGCTTGGTCATCCACTCTACTAATTCCTCTGCATGTTGAGGTTCAACACGGCCAGCTACCGAAAAGAATGACGAGCGGCCACGGCCACGGGCTGAAGAGGATGCACCACATCCACTACCAGCGTTACCTCTACATGCAGAGCCTGCTTGCCCTCCTGACTCTCTGCCTCTCTTTGTTCTCCTTCCAGACATATTGAAGTGCTCAGGTGGTATGTAACAGCACAAGCGGAGTGACACCAAATGCGCTCAGGTGATATATAACAGCACACGTACAGTGGCACTACCTGCGCTCAGGTGGTATATAGCAGCACACGTACAGTGGCACTAACTGCGCTCAGGTGGTATATAGGAGCACACGTACAGTGGCACTATCTCTGCTCAGGTGGTATATAGCAGCACACGTACAGTGGCACTATCTGTGCTCAGGTGGTATATACCAGCACACATACAGTGGCACTATCTGTGCTCAGGTGGTATATAGGAGCACACGTACAGTGGCACTATCTGTGCTCAGGTGGTATATAGGAGCACACCTACAGTGGCACTATCTGTGCTCAGGTGGTATATACCAGCACACGTACAGTGGCACTAACTGCGCTCAGGTGGTATATACCAGCACACGTACGGTGACCCCAAATGCGCTCAGGTGGTATGTCACAGCACACGTACGGTGACCCCAAATGCGCTCAGGTGGTATGTCACAGCACACGTACGGTGACCCCAAATGCGCTCAGGTGGTATGTCACAGCACACGTACGGTGACCCCAAATGCGCTCAGGTGGTATGTCACAGCACACGTACGGTGACCCCAAATGCACTCATGTGGTATGTCACAGCACACGTACGGTGACCCCAAATGCGTTTAGGTGGTATTTCACAGCACACGTACGGTGACCCCAAATGCACTCATGTGGTATGTCACAGCACACGTACGGTGACCCCAAATGCGTTTAGGTGGTATTTCACAGCACACGTACGGTGACCCCAAATGCGCTCAGGTGGTATGTCACAGCACACGTACGGTGACCCCAAATGCGCTCAGGTGGTATGTCACAGCACACGTACGGTGACCCCAAATGCGCTCAGGTGGTATTAAACAGCACACGCACAGTCAGAGCGACTGCGTTTCTGTGCAATTCAATAGCCCACTTGCATTAACAGCAACTGCCTTTCTGTGCAAATAAATAGCACATGTGCAGTAACAGTTAATGCGTCTATGTGCAATGAACTAACACGTGTACACTAAGGCCCCATACACATGATCGGATATATCCGATGAAAACGGTCCGCGGACCATTTCCATCGGATATGTCCGATCGGGAGTTTGATCCGATGGCGTGTACACACCATCGGATCAAATTCCCCGCCGCCGGACGGCGCGGTGACGTGGCGATGACGCGGCGGTGACGTTGACGCCGCCGCGTCACCGCACCAGGAAGTAAAACACTTCCGCGCATGCGCCGAATCCATTCGGCAGCGGCGCGGCGGCGGTGGGAGCCGACATGTCTGCTGGTAAGTGTACTAACCAGCAGACATGTCGGGCGGACAGATTCCCACCGGATAGATTTCAAAGCATGCTTTGAAATCTGTCGGGTGGACAAATCTGTCCGCTAGCCCATACACACGAGCGGAGATGTCTGCTGAAACGGTCCATCGGACCGTTTTCAGCGGACATATCCCCTCGTGTGTACGCGGCCTTACACGTTAGAGCATCAAGCACAATCTCCTGCCTGACAGATACTAATAGCAGAACTAGCTAAGCTATACAGTTCTAGGGATCTCCTAGGGATGTCAATATATTCTCTACAAACTGTACATTTAACTACTGTATACTAACTAGTAGCCTCCCTGATCTATCTATCTATCTATCTATCTATCTATCTATCTATCTATCTATCTATCTATCTGAAAAGACACTGTGGCCCAGATTCACATACAATTAGATTCGCGTAGAGTATCAGAAATACACTACGCCGCCGTATTTTACCTGGCTCTACGTGGAATCCCGGTAGATTTTTTCCTGTAAACTACGGCGGCGTAGTGTATTTCTCCCGGCGCAAGCCATCTACGCGAGTAGGGGGCGTGAAGCATTTAAAATAGGCGCGTTCCCGCGGCGATCGAACTGCGCATGCTCCGTTCAGAAATTTCCCGCCGTGCATTGCGCGAAATCACGTCGTTACGTCATTCGTTGTTTGAGTAGTGTCGTTTATGGACATTCCTATTCCCGAACGAGTTACGTAAAAAATAAATAAAAAAAATTAAATTTGACGCGGGAACGACGGCCATACTTAACATGGGCTACGCACCGTTAGACCAGCAAATAGCTGGTCTAACAGTACGTAGCAAAAAAATGACATAAGCGATTGCGAAGACCACTCGTATCTTCGTGGATCGCCGTAAAAAGTCATTTGCATATCCCGACGCTGAAAACGACGCGGACTCCTCCCAGCGGCCGCAAAAATATCGCAGCGTAGATCGAAGGCTTACGAAGACGTAAGCCTCTCGGATCGAAGCCCGAAGCCGCCGTATCATGGTTTGAGGATTCAAACTAGTGATACGGCGCGCGAAATTTGAAATTACTCCTGTCTAACACCAGTTAGCTCTGTGAATCTGGGCCTGTGTCTCTATCTATCTATCTCTCTCTCTCCCTCTCTCTGTCTGTCTGACTTCTCTCTCTGAAAGCAAGCCGGAATACACTACACAAGGCCGCCCGGGAGGCGGCCTTTTATAGTGTGGGGCGTGTGCTAAAGCCCTGAGCCCTAATTGGCCAAAGCACCCAGGCTTTGGCCAATTAGGTCTCTTCGTTTTTTGGGCGCTGTGATTGGCCAAGCATGCGGGGTCATGGTGCATGCTTGGCCAATCATCAGCGCGCAACGCCGCAGTGAATTATGAGCCGTTGCGCGTCATTCGAATTTGGCGCGAATAACCCGATTTGTTCGTTTTCGACGAACAATCGAACAGCCGATGTTCGATGCGAAGCTCATCCCTACTAATGACAACTAATGACATACTGATATAAACTAATGTCAACTAATGACATACTGATATAACCTAATGACAACTAATGAAAAACTGATGTAAACTAATGACAACTAATGACATACTAATATAAACTAATGTCAACTAATGACATACTGATATAACCTAATGACAACTAATGAAAAACTGATGTAAACTAATGACAACTAATGACATACTAATATAAACTAATGACAACTAATGACAAACTGATGTAAACTAATGACAACTAATGACAAACTGATGTAAACTAATGACAACTAATGACAAACTGATGTAAACTAATGACAACTAATGACAAACTGATGTAAACTAATGACAACTAATGACAAACTGATATAACCTAATGACAAACTGATGTAACTAATGTCAACTAATGACAAACTGATGTAAACTAATGAAAACTAATGACAAACTGATATAAACTAATGACAACTAATGACAAACTGATATAAACTAATGACAACTAATGACAAACTGAAGACAGTCATGAACCAGTATTTGCATTATTGTGACCTCTCTCTATGTCAGCATCTCTGTCCAGGAACTTCATACTGACCCTGAATATTAACTAAACAAAGAAGATCCTTGTTGAGAGAAAAGTAGATCATGTATAATAAACATGTAAAGCGCTTCGTAAATTGATGGCGCAAAATAAGTACCTGTAGTAGTAATAATGATAATAAATAAAGGCAATTCTAGGGGAAGTACGTGACAAAAAATATTTACCTTTAGCATGCATGCACTTATCAATAAAAAATAATCTTTTTTAAAGAGAGGGAGGTGCAGAGCAGAGCAAAAAGGGGGAAGTTAAAACATGATACCAGACCAGGGGATCAATTCACTAATGGTTCTCGTGTGCAACATTTGTGTTTTTTTTATATATATAAAAATTCTAGAAAATAAGAATATTATAAAGTAAAATATAAAATTTGCTGTAAATATCACAAATTTGGTAAACGCCACCAAAACATTACAATAAAACATTTTAAGAAAAGTCAATTCACAAAAAAATATATATATAAAAAAAAAAAAACACATTCGATATTTTCAGAATATACAAAATAACAATGAGTGGACTGCTGTCAGATAGGGAACTCGGACAGCAATAGAAAACCAAATTTACAACAAGCCACAATTTGCCTCTGCAGCAATGGACATTGTGAAAATATTAATTTTCAACATTTCAAACCCTGCCTTCTGAAACTTCTCCTCTCAGCACCTCTGTAGTTTAGAAGGCAGGCTCTGTGAATTCAGGGAAGTAAATGTGTGGGGATCTTCTTAGGCCTAGTACACATGATCAAATCTGTCTGCTGGAAACAGTCTGCTAGACCGTTTCAGCAGACAGATTCGATCGTGTGTACGGGCAAACAGACGGATTTGGCCACCCGACAGATTGGAAAGCATGCTTACCAATCTGTCGGCTGGGAATCCGTCCGCCCGACATGTCTGCTGGTTAGTACGCTAACCAGCAGACATGTCTTCTCGCACGCGCGCCGAATGGTTTCGACGCATGCGCGGAAGTGTTTTACTTCCTGGTGCGGAGACGTGGCGGCGTCAACGTCACCGCCACGTCACCGCGCCGTCTGGCGGCGGGGATTTTGGTTTGATCGTGTGTACACGATCAAACCAATATGTCCCCAGCAGACAGATTTGTTCAAACCGGTTGGGCCGACCGATTTGAACAAATCTGTCTGCTCGTGTGTATGGGGCCTTAAAGTAAGATCACAATCTTTGAGATTCAGATTAAAGTGGTTGTAAAACATTAAATATTTAATATAGTGTGTACTTGTCCCAATCCAGAGCACCAAGTGTCATTTCTGTCTGCTGCTTCCTTCCTCTGCTATCAGCACGAATCACTTATGACAAGTTTTCCTGACACAAAGAGAAAAATGGTGACGGGAAGGGCTCTCCAGCTGATTGACAGCCTCAGCTCTGTTCCTGTGTGCTGTGTGAAGGGGGGTGTCCCTTCCCCCCCAATCAGCTCTCAGAGCTCTTCTCACTGATGTAAGTTCAGCTCTTAGCCCCCTGTTTTTCAGAGCTGAGAGATCCTGTGTAAATTCTGCACTTGGGGAATGTAGGGGAAATACGCCTGCAGATAAATGGGTACACCTTATGTAGGAGGATTTTCACCTGGGGCCAGTCACTTCAAGGGGGTATATGTAAGGGTTTACAACAGGCATACTCAACCTGGGGCTCTGCAGTTGTTTGCGGAACTAAAAGTCACTAGGGGTGTCAAATTTAATCGCTGCATCGGTGCATCGCGATTCGGGTGTCCCCGATGCGGCACCGATGCATGCGACCGTGATAATCGATGTTTAGCCCCGCCCCCATGCCTGCCCCTCCCGGGAGAGCGCTCCGTTCAGATGTTACCTTCTCTCAGCTCCATCCAGTGATGGAGCAATGCTAGTCTTAGCTGTGCTTTAGCGTCGGGTTAAAACCGCCGTGCTGCATTATTTTCAATGGGCCAGACGGTTTGGGAGTGGTGTATACATTGATCCCAAACCGCCACAAAGATGCTGCTTGCAGGACTTTTCAGACCGTCCTGCAAGTGCACTGCTCCACACATCATGTAAGTACAGAGGAGGAGGGGGGTGCTGTGATCCAGGGACACAGGGGGGGTAGGGGCATGTAGTAGAATCTGATGTGTCACCTGTGATAAGTCATTGTCACAGCAGGCAGGGACTGGGCTGTATGGAGGAGAAATATAGACCATCTCATGTCCACAGTCTCTGATCATCTCCTGTAGCATGTCCACAGTCTCTGATCATCTCCTGTAGCATGTCTGCAGTCTCTGATCATCTCCTGTAGCATGTCTGCAATTTCTGACCATCTCCTGTACTATATCCGCAGTCTCTGATCATCTCCTGTACTATGTCCGCAGTCTCTGATCATCTCTTGTAATATGCCTGCAGTTTCTGATCATCTCCTGTACCACGTCTGCAGTCTCTGATCATCTCCTGTACCACGTCTGCAGTCTCTGATCATCTCCTTTTGTATTTTGGGGGGAGAGCCATGCGCTGCAAGCGTGATGCATCGCGGAATCGAATCGAATCGTGGACTTGATAATCGTAATTGCATCGAATCGTGAGAACGGTGAAGATGCGCAGCCCTACAAGTCACATGAAGCATTGCAAGGCTGACAGATACAAGCATGACTCTCAAAGGCAAAGGCATGATGGGACTTGTAGTTCTGCAACAGTTGGAGGGCCACAGGTTGAGCACCAATGGTTTACAACCACTTTAATAGGAGTAGGTTAGAAATAACGGAGATACATTGTGGAAATAAATACGAGTATTGAGTCTTACCCAGAATTTTTTTTAGCTAGGAAGCTTTAAATTGCAGTCGACATGTTTCGCCAAATTTGTTACACAGCTTCTTCAGGAGTATATGCATCAATCTAAAAAGCAGTAGAAAATTCATAAGAAATTTGTACTGATTTTACATGATCAAACTCTTTTTATAAAACAATACATACCTAATTATTTAATAATTAGAGACAAAATTCAATTATAAACAAATGATTTCAATTTGTTGCATCCAGCAGAACATTGGCTAATTACTGATTATATATGTTTTTTTGCATACCTGTAATTATTTGATGATAATTGATACCTATAAAGCAGCTGTCCAGATTTTAACTGTATAGGTATCAATTATCCTCAAATAATAACAGGTATGCAAAAATAAATATATATGACGATCATGAATTAGACAATGTTC
The DNA here is from genome assembly GCA_029574335.1 of Rana kukunoris. Classification (NCBI taxonomy): domain Eukaryota; kingdom Metazoa; phylum Chordata; class Amphibia; order Anura; family Ranidae; genus Rana; species Rana kukunoris. The sequence continues at coordinate 499,579,080 of CM056049.1, read as the reverse complement.
TTCTGGTTGCAACACATTGAAATACTTTGCTTATAATTGAATTTTGTATAAAATAATTAAATAATTATGTATGTGTTATTTTGGAAAAAGAGTTTGATTATGTAAAATCAGTACAAATTTCTTACGAATTTTCTACTGCTTTTTAGATTGATGCATATACTCCTGAAGAAGCTGTGTAACAAATTTGGCGAAACATGTCGACTGCAATTTAAAGCTTCCTAGCTAAAAAAAATTCTGGGTAAGACTCAATACTTAGCAGCACCCCCTCGTATTCATTTCCACAATGTATCTCCGTTATTTCTAACCTACTCCTATTAAAGTGGTTGTAAACCATTGGTGCTCAACCTGTGGCCCTCCAGCTGTTGCAGAACTACAAGTCCCATCATGCCTTTGTCTTTGAGAGTCATGCTTGTATCTGTCAGCCTTGCAATGCTTCATGTGACTTGTTTCTCCAAGTTTCTGTTTCTCCAAGAAAAAGGTGCGAACAGTTATATGCAACAGTTAAACTTTGGGTTGCGAATTTAAAAACTGCCCATTTGGGTGTTGAAAGTGAGAAACCCAGTGGAAGTCCTGTTTCTGTGTCTGTGCCTGCAAATATGAAAGCCACCCATGATATGATCACGGAGGACCGCCGGAAATCCGCCAAAAGTATTGCTACATATCTGGGAATATCATGTGAGAGACTTGGTGCCATTATCCACAACGACTTGGAAATGAGAAAGCTTGCAGCAAAGTGGATCCCAAAACTTTTGACAACCGAACAAAAGAGCACAACACATCGTCACACACTTCAGATGAAACAATGGCAAAACTGACCTCTTTAGGCTTTCTTAATGTCCAATCCACCCTCCTTGTCTGACCTGGCTCCTTCTGACTATCATCTGTTCCCCAATCTCAAAATACACCTAAAGGGACAATGATTTGGGAGCGTTCCAGAGTCAACTTATGTGGCAAATATGAGTGGTTACACCAGCAAAATAATTATTTGCAGGGACTTAAAGTGATTGTAAAGTAAATTTTAATTTTTTTTGAATAACAAACATGTTATATTTACCTCATCTGTGCAGTTGGTTTTGCACAGAGCAGCCCCGATCCTCTTTTTCTTGGGTCCCTCTTTGCTGTTCCTACCCTCTCCCTCCTATCGAGTGCCCCACAGCCAGCAGCTTCCTATGGGGGCACTAGAGCCGAGTGACAGCTCTGTGTGTCCATTCAGACACAAAGCTCTGACCTGGCCTTACCCCCTCTCTCCCCTGATTGTCTGACTGCCTTTGATGGACAGCTGCAAGAGCCAATGGCGCAGCTGCTGTGTCTCAGCCAATCAAGAGGAGTGTCTTAGACATTCGTGGACATCCATTGCTGGAGAGAGATGGGACTCAGGTAAGGAATTAGGGGGTGCTAGGGAGGCTGCTACACACAGATTTTTTTTTTATCTGAATGCATAGAATGTCACAAGTGCATTGACTTCCAGGGGGAATACAATATTATTATTAGGCCGCGTACACACGGAGGGACATGTCCGCTGAAACGGTCCGACGGACCGTTTCCAGCGGACATGTCTCCTCCGGATTTTCATCCGACGGCGTGTACACACCATCGGATCAAAATCCCCACCGGCAGACAGCGCGGTGACGGGGCGGTGACGTTGACGCCGCCACGTCACCGCACCAGGAAGTAAAAAACTTCCACGCATTCATTGAATCCATTCGACGCATGTGCGGGCAGATATCTCCGCTGGTTAGTGTACTAACCAGCGGACATATCCGACGGACATGTCTCCGGTGGAGAAATTTTAAAGCATGCTTTAAAATTTGTCTGCCGGTCAGACATGTCCGCTAGCCCATACACACGATCGGACCAGTTTCAGCGGACAAATTCGATCGTGTGTACGCGGCCTTAGAGGTCGACCAATATGGGTTTTTCTCCCGCCGATGCCGACATTTAGAAATTGCGGCGGTCAATGGCCATTTTTTTTTTTTGGCCTGATATGTTAGGCCGATGAAAAAAAGAAATTCCCCATCATCTCATAAAATCTATCAGTTAGACACCTTTCACGCTAGGGAATTTTCCAGGTGCTTTAGGGCTAAAAAAAATTCCCCCCAAAAAATAATTTCCCCTTTAAGACCATTGGGCAGAAATGACATTTGATGTTGCTTCCATCATTGAATGTTATGGAGCCGAGTGGGGGTCATCCTTCCCTCAGGCCTCGTACACACGAGGCAATTCATTTGTTCAAATCGGTCGGACCGACCGATTTGAACAAATCTGTCTCTTTGGATTTTGGTTTGCTCGCGTGTACACACGAGCAAACCAAAATCCCCACCAGCAGACGGCGCGCTGACGTGTCGGTGACGTGGCGGTGACGTTGACGCCACCACGTCACCGCACCAGGAAGTAAAACACTTCTGCGCATGCGCCGAATCCATTCGGCGCCGGTGCGAGACGACATGTCTGCTGGTAAGTGTACTAACCAGCAGACATGTCGGGGCGGACGTGTTCCCACCCGATAGATTTCAAAGCATGCTTTGAAATCTGTCGGGTGGCCAAATCCGTCGGCTCGCCCGTACACACGAACAAATCTGTCTGCTGGGACGGTCTAGCAGACCGTTTTTAGCAGACAGATTTGATCGTGTGTACGCGGCCTCACTCTCCGCTGCTACCAGCCGCTCCGGTAAGCGGCGGGGACAACCAGAGCATGGCAGGAGGGAAGGGCCACCTCTCCTGCTATTGATAAAAGTGGTCCGCTCCTCTCCCCCCCCTCCCCGGCTGGCGTCTTCATCCTAAGTGTGGGCACCCGACCGTGACAGCCTTCGGCTTCACGGCCGGGCACCCACTGCGCATGCCGCGAGCGGCACTGCGCATGTGCGAGCGGCGCGGCCTGCCGCTGATTGGACAGGCGATCGCATGGGACCTGTCAGTGTCCCATGCGATCGCCTACATGGAGGGGCTGCTGTAGGCAGGAAGCAGAAAGTGGGACAGGAAGTCCCACTCCTCCTGAAGCCCCCACCCCCCTCCCCAAAAAATTACATGCCAAATGTGGCATGTAAGGGGGTGAGGAGTGGGATCAGCGGAAGTTCTGAATTTGGGTGGAACTCCGTTTTAAGCAGTGAGTGTGTACAATGTACAGTGCAGAAAATAAGTATTTGAACACCCTGCTATTTTGCAAGTTCTCCCACTTGGAAATCATGGAGGGGTCTAAAATTGTCATCGTAGGTGCATGTCCACTGTGAGAGACATAATCAAAAATAAAAATTCCAGAAATCACAATGTATGATTTTTTAACTATTTATTTGTATGATACAGCTGCAAATAAGTATTTGAACACCTGAGAAAATCAATGTTAATATTTGGTACAGTCGCCTTTGTTTGCAATTACAGAGGTCAAACGTTTCTTGTAGTTTTTCACCAGGTTTGCACACACTGGAGGAGGGATTTTGGCTCACTCCTCCACACAGATCTTCTCTAGATCAGTCAGGTTTCTGGGCTGTCGCTGAGAAACACAGAGTTTGAGCTCCCTCCAAAGATTCTCTATTGGGTTTAGGTCTGGAGACTGGCTAGGCCACGCCAGAACCTTGATATGCTCCTTACAGAGCCACTCCTTGGTTATCCTGGCTGTGTGCTTCGGGTCATTGTCATGTTGGAAGACCCAGCCTCGACCCATCTTCAAAGCTCTAACTGAGGGAAGGAGGTTGTTGCCCAAAATCTCGCAATACATGGCCCCGGTCATCCTCTCCTTAATACAGTGCAGTCGCCCTGTCCCATGTGCAGAAAAACACCCCCAAAGCATGATGATACCACCCCCATGCTTCACAGTAGGGATGGTGTTCTTGGGATGGTACTCATCATTCTTCTTCCTCCAAACACGGTTAGTGGAATTATGACCAAAAAGTTCTATTTTGGTCTCATTTGACCAAATGACTTTCTCCCATAACTCCTCTGGATCATCCAAATGGTCATTGGCAAACTTAAGACGGGCCTTGACATGTGCTGGTTTAAGCAGGGGAACCTTCCGTGCCATGCATGATTTCAAACCATGACGTCTTAGTGTATTACCAACAGTAACCTTGGAAACGGTGGTCCCAGCTCTTTTCAGGTCATTGACCAGCTCCTCCCGTGTAGTCCTGGGCTGATTTCTCACCTTTCTTAGGATCATTGAGACCCCACGAGGTGAGATTTTGCATGGAGCCCCACTCCGAGGGAGATTGACAGTCATGTTTAGCTTCTTCCATTTTCTAATGATTGCTCCAACAGTGGACCTTTTTTCACCAATCTGCTTGGCAATTTCCCCGTAGCCCTTTCCAACCTTGTGGAGGTGTACAATTTTGTCTCTAGTGTCTTTAGACAGCTCTTTGGTCTTGGCCATGTTAGTAGTTGGATTCTTACTGATTGTATGGGGTGGACAGGTGTTTTTATGCAGCTAATGACCTCAAACATGTGCATCTAATTTAGGATAATAAATGGAGTGGAGGTGGACATTTTAAAGGCAGACTAACAGGTCTTTGAGGGTCAGAATTCTAGCTGATAGACAGGTGTTTAAATACTTCTTTGCAGCTGTATCATACAAATAAATAGTTAAAAATTCATAAATTGTGATTTCTGGAATTTTTCTTTTTGATTATGTCTCTCACAGTGGACATGCACCTACGATGACAATTTCAGACCCCTCCATGATTTCCAAGTGGGAGAACTTGCAAAATAGCAGGGTGTTCAAATACTTATTTTCTGCACTGTACATAATAGATCATGAACAACAGTGAGTCAGCTACCCCAGCCAGGCCCAGACCTTGCAGTCATTCTATTAAAGGGGGGCATGTGAGCCTGTGAGCCGAGGAGTGGACTTAAAATACCGGCAACCACTGTGCCTTATTATGAATATTACCACAGTCAGCTACCCAGAGTCTGGGGTAGCTGACTGTTTTAATATTGATAATATGGGTAGCTGACTCACACTGTGGTAATATTCATAATACAGGACAGTGGTTGCCATAATTTTAGGTCCAATCCTAACATGCCCCCCTTTAATAGCCTGTCTGACTGTTTGGCTATTAAAGGGGGGCATGTGAGGAGTGGACTTAAAATACCGGCAACCACTGTCAGTGTCCCCCTTATAATATATTATGAATATTACCACAAAGTCTGAGTCAGCTACCCATATTATCAATATTACCAGTCAGCTACCTCCAGACCTTGCAGATGACATTGCAGTCAGGCTATTAAAGGGGGGCATGTGATGTGAGCCTGTGAGGAGTGTGGACTTAAAATACCAGCAACCAGTGTCCCTTATTATATACAGTGCGGAAATTAAGTATTTGAACACCCTGCTATTTTGCAAGTTCTCCCACTTGGAAATCATGGAGGGGTCTGAAATTGTCATCGTAGGTGCATGTCCACTGTGAGAGACATAATCAAAAAGAAAATTCCAGAAATCACAATGTATGATTTTTTTAACTATTTATTTGTATGATACAGCTGCAAAGAAGTATTTGAACACCTGAGAAAATCAATGTTAATATTTGGTACAGTAGCCTTTGTTTGCAATTACAGAGGTCAAACGTTTCTTGTCGTTTTTCACCAGGTTTGCACACACTGGAGGAGGGATTTTGGCCACAGATCTTCTCTAGATCAGTCAGGTTTCTGGGCTGTCGCTGAGAAACACGGAGTTTGAGCTCCCTCCAAAGATTCTCTATTGGGTTTAGGTCTGGAGACTGGCTAGGCAACGCCAGAACCTTGATATACTTCTTACAGAGCCACTCCTTGGTTATCCTGGCTGTGTGCTTCGGGTCATTGTCATGTTGGAAGACCCAGCCTCGACCCATCTTCAAAGCTCTAACTGAGGGAAGGAGGTTGTTGCCCAAAATCTCGCAATACATGGCCCCGGTCATCCTCTCCTTAATACAGTGCAGTCGCCCTGTCCCATGTTCAGAAAAACACCCCCAAAGCATGATGCTACCACCCCCATGCTTCACAGTAGGGATGGTGTTCTTGGGATGGTACTCATCATTCTTCTTCCTCCAAACACGGTTAGTAGAATTATGACCAAAAAGTTCTATTTTGGTCTCATCTGACCACATGACTTTCTCCCATGACTCCTCTGGATCATCCAAATGGTCATTGGCAAACTTAAGACAGGCCTTGACATGTGCTGGTTTAAGCAGGGGAACCTTCCGTGCCATGCATGATTTCAAACCATGACGTCTTAGTGTATTACCAACAGTAACCTTGGAAACGGTGGTCCCAGCTCTTTTTAGGTCATTGACCAGCTCCTCCCGTGTAGTCCTGGGCTGATTTCTCACCTTTCTTAGGATCATTGAGACCCCACGAGGTGAGATTTTGCATGGAGCCCCAGTCCAAGGGAGATTGACAGTCATGTTTAGCTTCTTCCATTTTCTAATGATTGCTCCAACAGTGGACCTTTTTTCACCAAGCTGCTTGGCAATTTCCCCGTAGCCCTTTCCAGCCTTGTGGAGGTGTACAATTTTGTCTCTAGTGTCTTTGGACAGCTCTTTGGTCTTGGCCATGTTAGTAGTTGGATTCTTACTGATTGTATGGGGTGGACAGGTGTCTTTATGCAGCTAATGACCTCAAACAGGTGCATCTAATTTAGGATAATAAATGGAGTGGAGGTGGACATTTTAAAGGCAGACTAACAGGTCTTTGAGGGTCAGAATTCTAGCTGATAGACAGGTGTTTAAATACTTCTTTGCAGCTGTATCATACAAATAAATAGTTAAAAATTCATAAATTGTGACTTCTGGAATTTTTTTTTTTGGATTATGTCTCTCACAGTGGACATGCACCTACGATGACAATTTCAGACCCCTCCATGATTTCCAAGTGGGAGAACTTGCAAAATAGCAGGGTGTTCAAATACTTATTTTCTGCACTGTATATTATGAATATTACCACAGTCAAATAAAAAAAGTTTTTGAGAATCGTGATCTTCATTCTAAGCAAAAGAATCGTGATTCTCATTTTTCCCAGAATCGTGCAGCTCTACCTTATTGCAATAAAATGTTGGCATTTCTCACAGCTCGCGCAGCTCTGCGCTGTGTTGCAGTGTGAATAGGATGCACAGGGAACCAGTGGCATATCATCTATGTGTACAGGGTGTGCGGTGCACACAGGCCCCCAAGTTCAGGGGGCCCACTGTGCCCTGTCACACTCTACACACATGGAGTAGCACAAATTCAATGTGCACACATACTGCGCCGATGCCCAGTCTATAGATCCGGCCGCCGTCGCTGCCCACAGCCACTGAGGTGCCTGACCAGTGGCGGAGTGATCTGCAGCCTTGTGTGCTGCGCCGGGGTCTGGGAGTCGGGACGTGTCTTCAGACAAGGGGAAATCTCGCCCACTGCCCCATGCAGTGCGAAATGCCGCCCAGACTCCGGAGAGGGGCGGCCAGGAAGACACCATTGTAAGGGGAGAGTAGGGAGGAGTGTATGGCAGCCAAGTAGAGAGTGTCAGGGGGTGGAAGGCTGTGCAGTCTCCTCGTGCTGTGTTTGGAGGACTGATGGCAGCCCGCTCTGCTGGGACTTGTAGTGTCCTCTGAGAGAACAATTATTTTCTGTGTGTCCTTGCAGTGATCGGTATTTTACAATGAAGTAAAACGCCAGTCACCGTACATGTGAATTCAGTCTAAATGTCAGAGGTGCTGAGTAAGTAATCCCCCCCAGTATACAGACAAGTCACTCGAGCAGCACCGGAAACAGCACAGTGCTTGACTGTATGTAGCACAGACTACTAGTACATTTCTGTATCCCCAGCAGTCCTCCGGATGTGAGATATGAAGGATCAGATGTAACAGAACGAGACCAAATGTACGTTTCAAATCAAAAATAACTTTCCTGGAGTTCAGTTTTTAAATTGTCCTTTACACTTTGTGTCATTGCAAGAAAGAATCAAGCATGAAGGTGAGCACTGACATAATAAGATTTAACTGCTTATGTAGTCCAAGGGTAAGAGCGTTTTACTTACAGTATCTGACAAAAGTGAGTACACCCCTCACATTTTTGTAAACCTTTTATTATATCTTTTCATGTGACAACACTGAAGAAATGACACTTTGCTACAATGTAAAGTAGTGAGTGTACAGCTTGTGTAACAGTGTAAATTTGCTGTCCCCTCAAAATAACTCAACACACAGCCATTAATGTCTAATCCGCTGGCAACAAAAGTGAGTACACCCCTAAGTGAAAATGTCCAAGTTGGGCCCAAAGTGTCAATATTTTGTGTGGCCACCATTATTTTCCAGCACTGCCCTAGCATGGAGTTCACCAGAGCATCAAAGGTTGCCACTGGAGTCCTCTTCTACTCCTCCATGATGACATCACAGAGCTGGTAGATGTCAGAGGCCTTGCGCTCCTCCTTGGAGGTGTATTTGGGGGTCATTATCATGTTGGAATACTGCCCTGCGGCCCAGTCTCTGAAGGGGGGCGTCACAGTACATGTTGGCATTCATGGTTCCCTAAATGAACTGTAGTTCCCCAGTGCCTGTAGCACTCATGCAGCCCCAGACCATGACACTCCCACCACCATGCTTGACTGTAGGCAAGACACGCTTGTCTTTGTACTCCTCACCTGTTGCCACCACACACGCTTGACACCATCTGAACCAAATAAGTTTTTTTTTTTTTTAAGTGTATTTTTTTGTGCGTGTACTCGAGAGAGGAGCCGGATTGCAGGAGTTGGGAGTAGGCAGGCCTCCCCCAGAGGCAATCTGCCACCTTTCTCCATGCCCCGGGTGGCAATGGCGGTTGTGAGGGGGTCCTCCCACACAGCCCGTCCTACCTGCTCCGCTTTGAAGCCCAACGGGGCAGAGGGACTCCCCTATAAGGGAGTGAGAGGATTTGCCCGCTCACCCAGCCCCGTTAGTCCTTCGCCTCTCATTTTAGAGACCGCGTGGTCAGAGTGCGTGCATGTTAAGCCAATTTCGAGTGCGTGTGTAAGTGTGGTGGTTTTTTTTGTGGGAGGGGGGTGGGCGTACTAAGCGCAGGCTTACCTCGCATAGCACACCCACCGGGAGCCGGGCTGAGACCACCAAACTCAATTCACATGTAGCCGAGAGCGGGATCCGAACCCCTAGCTGCAGAGGTGAATGGCTTGTCAGCGCAGTGCCAATCGCGTTGAGCCACCGCAGCTCCTTGAACCAAATAAGTTTATCTTGCTCTCATCAGACCACAGGACACGGTTCCAGTAATCCATGTCCTTAGTCTGCTTGTCTTCAGCAAACTGCTTGCAGGCTTTCTTGTGCATCATCTTTAGAAGAGCCTTCCTTCAGGGATGACAGCGGTGTAGACCAATTTGATGCAGTGTGCGGCGTATGGTCTAAGCACTAACAGGCTGACCCCTCCCCCACCCCTTCAACCTCTGCAGCAATGCTGGCAGCACTCATACATCTATTTCCCAAAGATACCCTCTAGATATGACACTGTTGTACCGCTGTATGGTCTTGGCCACCATGCTGCAGCTCAGTTTCAGGGTCTTGGAAATCTTCTTATAGCCTAGGCCATCTTAATGTAGAGCAAAGATCCTCATAGAGTTCTTTGCCCTGAGGTGCCATGCTGAACTTCCAGTGAACAGTATGAGAGAGTGAGAGCGATAACACCAAATTTAACACACCTGCTCCCCATTCACACCTGAGACTTTGTAACACTAATGAGTCACATGACACTGGGGAGGGAAAATGTCCAAATTGTGCCTAATTCGAAAATTTTCACTTAGGGGTGTACTCACTTTTGTTGCCAGCGGTTTAGACATTAATGGCTGTGTGTTAAGCAGTTTTGAGAGGACAGCAAATTGACACTGGTATACAAGCTGTACACTTACTACACAACATTGTAGCAAAGTGTCATTTCTTCAGTGTTGTCACAGGAAAAGAAAAGAAAATATTTACAAAAATGTCAGGAGTGTACTCACTTTTTGAGATCCTGTACATGACTCTACACTCCCAGCAGTGGATTGTCGCTTGCTGTCCTCACAGCCAATGCAGAGCTATGATCCCTACATCGGTCTTGATGACATCAGAGGACATTAGATTGCAGAGGAGAAGAAGCTGCAGGAACTGGTTTAGCAGCATGGAGGAGCCTACAGGAGATGAGGAATAGGCAAGTAAACATGCAAGTGTGAATTTTTAGGTTTTCGTAGTCAAGCGATCTAAGGCTTTCTGACATTATCAAAACCAATGCAGGGTTCATAGCCCTGCATTTTAAAGTGGGGATGACCAGGACAGAGGAAGGTCAAGTAACTAAGATTGCTTTTACCATTCTCGCATGGTTGCTCAACCAGTGGCCCTCCAGTTGTTGCAGAACTACAAGTCCCATGAGGCACTGCAAGGCTCACAGGTACAAGCATGAATCCCAAAGGCATGATGGGACTTGTAGTTTTCCAACAGCTAGAGGGCAGCAGGTTTTTAGATAATCAGATCCTTATTTTAGCTATCTGCCTGTAATTTTAAGATCTCTTTGGACTCTGGGTCTCTCTTTGAATGGTCAGTCTAAATATAAGCCTCGTTTCACACTTTGAACCGCATGTGAATCGCACAGAAACTGCAACTGAACGTGCTCAAATCGCATTGCATCGCACCAAAAGCGTGCATACATCTTTTTTGGAGCCACACTGCAACCGGATCGCATCGCTGTTTTGTACCATGTGATAAACGCACTGTGTTTGTGACCCGCATTGGAGGTGCCATTAAATGGGTTGTAAACAAACTTGCCTCCTCTGTGCAGTTGTTTTACACAGAGCAGCCCCAATCCTCTTGTTCTTGGGTCCCCCGCTGCCAATCCTGGCTCCTCCTCTTCATCAGGTGCCCCCAGGGAAAGTTGCTTTTCATGCCAGTGCTCCAGTGTCACTGGATTTGATTGACAGCAGCGGGAGCCAATTACTGACAGGAGGCTGATAAGCTGATAAGTGAAGCTTCTACTTTTAGGCCGGATTCACACTTGTGCGGTGCAAATTGCCGCTCTCTTATCTCTGCAGAGAGATAAAAGAACTGTTCAGCAGATCATCTCAGTTTTAGCTGCAAATTTGGAGACCTGGTAGAGGAGAGGGGGAGGGGAAAGTGTATTGAGGTGAATGAGAGAAATCCTGAAGAGAAATGAACACATCTGCGAATCAGATGTGTGCCCATAGAAGATGCATCGCACATATGTGAACCAGTCTTTTCGAAATCAATGTATTTAATAATGTTATGCAAATTTGCATAGGTGTGAACCTGGCCTCAGGTGGGACTCCGCTTTAACTTTGTGTTGACCTCCGCAGCGAATCGCATGGGCAGTGCGATCGGAATGCGGTAAACGTGCTACGATCGCGTGGTTTCCCGCACCCCATTAGTGCGAACCTAGGCTGTCAATTTTCTTTTTTTTCGCAAGAAACCTTTTGATGTGAAATGAGCCTAAAAATAAAACCTATTGATCAGGCGTTTGTATTCGAGTTCTGAAAAGCCCAGCGATAGAAGCAGAGATCGTTAGTGTGCAGAACATTCACATAATGCAAGAATACAAAGTAAACTTTTTTTTTTTTTTTCGCCACCCTCCAATTAGCACAATTTAGGAAAACGTTCAATTTCTTTTTGCTGAACGAAAGATTTCCGATGGGTAGAAATCCTTCACAGGAGGCGATCCCGCGGAGACGGCTACATCCCAAGCCAGACAACCTGCACCTAGACTTCCATAGAGAATTGATGTTACCTGGCAATCCAGAGGCATGGTATGCTGGCAGCATCTGGGCCATAGGAGAGCATTAATGAGAGCCATCTCTTCTCATACAGGGGGGGGGGGGGGGTGTTCTATGCAGCAGCAACCTGTCTGTGTGCTGCTGATCACTCTATGCAACTCCCAGTGTACATGGACCCCTCCTGTCACTAGCCATTAGCATTCCCAGGCACATTCACACTGCAGACAATTCTGCACAAGAACAATGCATCAAGCCATGATCACCTGTGTGTACACTACTACTACCTACCTGGATCCCTTCACACCCAGCAGCAGCACACAAGAAGAACAATACCTGCATAGTGATGGATCCACATCTAAGGACATCATTACTATACAATAATCCTCCCCAGTGTCATCAACAAGCAGCTGTAGGTGATGTGTGCTTTCTGGGGGGGGGGGCTCTACCCATCACATCTGATCAGTATGTCATTATCAAAGCATGTCTCTTACCCTGGATCCTGGGCACAGGGAAGCTGGCATTGACCTTGTAGAGAAATGCATCATCTTCCCAATCTATAGGATAATCCAAAGGTAAAGGAGGTGTCACTGATGAGATCCTAGCTGAGGCTTCCCTTCCATGGAGGGCTGATGATTTCCCGGTGCCCTATTAGTGTCTTGTGCTTTTTAGAAGCAGGAGTGAGCACAGCAGATGTACACAGGGAAGCGATCGGGCTCATGCCACGCCCCTCCGTGATGCTGCCTGTCACTCAGAGTGGGCGGGGCCATCGCTGCATCTGTCTCATTAGGCTGCTGTGTGATGGCTGGATCAGCACTCTGATACTACAAGTCACACTGAGCAACAACTACAGAGAGCAAAGTGTCACTACAGTGTTGTATCCTATGAGATCCCCAGGAATGTCAGCAATTAATTTATGTTTTATGTGCTCTTGCGTTGATCTGTATCGGAGACAGTGTGAACAAGAGATCTAGAATTTATTTTATTTATGTGTTCTTGTGTTGACCCCACATTGAACTGTGTGACAGTGAGAACATGAGATCTAGAATTTATTTTATTCGTATTTTTTATTTATGTGCTCTTGTGTTGAGCCTGCGTTGATCTGTATCGGAGACAGTGTTAACAAGAGATCTAGAATTTATTTTTTATTTTTATTTATTTTTTATGTTTTCTTGTGTTGAGCCCGCGTTGATCTTTATCAGAGACAGTGTGAACATGAGATCTAGAATTTATTTTATTTGTATTTTTTATTTATGTGCTCTTGTGTTGAGCCTGTGTTGATCTGTATCAGAGACAGTGTGAACAAGAGATCTAGAATTTTTTTTTTTTTTTTATGTGTTCTTGTGTTGAGCCTGCAATGATCTGTATCGGAGACAATGTGAACATAAGATCTAGAATTTATTTTATTTGTATTTTTTATTTATGTGTTCTTGTGTTGAGCCTGTGTTGATCTGTATCAGAGACAGTGTGAACAAGAGATCTAGATTTTTTTTTATGTGTTCTTGTGTTCTTGTGTGGAGCCTGCGTTGATCTGTATCGGAGAGATCTAGAATTTATTTTATTTTTATTTATGTGTTCTTGTGTTGACCCCACATTGAACTGTGTGACAGTGTGAACATGAGATCTAGAATTTATTTTATTTGTATTTATTTTTTATGTGCTCTTGTGTTGAGCCTGTGCTGATCTGTATCGGAGACAGTGTTAACAAGAGATCTAGAATTTATTTTTTATTTTTATTTATTTTTTATGTTTTCTTGTGTTGATCTGTATCGGAGATAATGTGAACATAAGATCTAGAATTTATTTTATTTGTATTTTTTATTTATGTGTTCTTGTGTTGAGCCTGCGTTGATCTGTATCGGAGACAATGTGAACAAGAGATCTAGAATTTATTTTATTTTTATTTTTTATTTATGTGTTCTTGTGTTGATCCCGCATTGAACTGTATGACAGTGTGAACATGAGATCTAGAATTTATTTTATTTTTATTTATTTTTTATGTGCTCTTGTGTCGAGCCTGCGTTGATCTGTATCAGAGACAGTGTTAACAAGAGATCTAGAATTTATTTTATTATTATTTATTTTTTATGTTTTTTTGTGTTGAGCCTGCGTTGATCTGTATCGGAGACAGTGTGAACAAGAGATCTAGAATTTATTTTATTATTATTTATTTTTTATGTTTTTTTGTGTTGAGCCTGCGTTGATCTGTATCGGAGACAGTGTGAACAAGAGATCTAGAATTTATTTTATTTGTATTTATTAAGGTTGTCCCGATACCACTTTTTTAGGACCGAGTACAAGTACTGATACTTTTTTCATGTACTCGCCGGTACCGAATACCGATACTTTTTTTTAAATGTCATGTGACAGTTTTCAACCCACAATACAGACTACGGATATTTTCTTTATAATTATGAAGAACTCTAACTCAAGACATTATAAAAGAATAAAAATTAGTAAAAATGAATAAAAATGTTTTATTTGCTTGTCACGCAGTAGTAAAAAACGCAAAGAATTTTCACAGAACATATGGATAAATACAAAAAAAGTATCGGCAGAAGCATCGGGAGCATTTGCGCGAGTACAAGTACTCCCGCAAATACTCGGTATCGGTCCCGATACCGATACTAGTATCGGTATCGGGACAACCCTTAGATTGATTTATTTTTTATTTATTTTTTATGTGCTCTTGTGTTGAGCCTGCATTGATCTGTATCAGAGACAGTGTGAACAACAGATCTAGAATTTATTTTATTTGTATTTATTTTTTATATGTTCTTGTGTGGAGCCTGCGTTGATCTGTATCGTTTTTGCTCTCAAGTTGCTGTAATTCTTCTCTGATCTCCACACTTCCTGGTTGTCTGTTTCCTGATAACCACAGTGCTGGGAGCTTTCTCTCTGTGGTCACTAATCAAGGAGGTGTGATTACTGTGTGTCTAAAACCCCACAGCACCAATCAGTTTCGTTTTCCAAACCATCACTGCCCTGTATTGGCTCTGTGGCTCTGTACCCCAGAGGCAGGAAACATGCAAAAGTGAAACTAGAAACTAGAGGTAGGTTATGATTGATTTGTATCTATTTGTAATCATTTTTAAAAGGAATTAGTTAACTAATATGTCTCTATACCCTGTAAACAGTAATTTCAGCAAAAAAAAAAAGATTTTTTATTTACAACTCCTTTAATTTTATTTGTATTTATTTTTTTATGTGCTCTTGTGTTGAGCCTGCGTTGATCTGTATCGGAGACAGTGTGAACAAGAGGTCTAGAATTTATTTTATTATTATTAATTTTTGTATGTGCTCTTCTTGTGTTGCGCCTGTGTTGATCTGTATGACAGTGTGAACAAGAGATCTATATTTTTTTTTTATTTTTTTTTTATGTGTTCTTGTGTGGAGCCTGCGTTGATCTGTATCGGAGACAGTGTGAACAAGAGATCTAGAATTTATTTTATTTTTATTTATTTTTTTGATGTGCTCTTGTGTTGAGCCTGCGTTGATCTTTATCAGAGACAGTGTAAACAAGAGATCTTGAATGTATTGTGTTGAGCCTGCATTGGTCTGTATTAGAGCTGCACAATTAATCGTTAAAAAATTGTGATCTTGATTCAACACCCCTGACGATCTCCAATGCAGAGTTTGCCGATTCTTTCATATAACAAGTGGGGAGTCTTTATCTGCTCACTCAGCTGTCAAAAGAAAACATCCGGGCAGTCTGCCAAGTTTAGATCAAAGGGATACATTTCTGTGTGTGTAAAGAAAAAATCCAGTCAGTTTGCCAAGTTTTTAACAACATGAAATATTGTAACTATCTTCCCTCTTGGATCAAACTTCTGTGTGTAAATGGAGGAAGTTTAACCACTTAAAGCGGAGCTCCACCAAGGAAAAAAAAAATCAAAAATGCTGCAAAAAAAGAAATAAAAAAAAAGAAAACCTTTATATATATATATATATATATATATATATATATATATATATATATATATATATATATATACCTGAAGTGCCTGCTGCTAGGCAGATCGTCCTAATCTGCCACTTCCCGATCCATGGTCCATCTTCTTTCTTCTCTTCCTCGCGTTACCTCCTGGGGAATGGGGGAGCGGTGTCTTCTGGGACCTTGTATGTGTCCCAGGAGACATCGTCCATTCACGTCGCGCCACGCGGCTTGCGCATGCGCTGTAGGGATTCGGGCAGTGAAGCCGCAAGGCTTGCCGAGGAATGCAGCAGGACAGCCAAGCCCCAAGCGATTGCTCGGCTTCGGCTGCCATTATCGCGGGCACCCTGGACAGGTAAGTGTCCTTATTAAAAGTCAGCAGCTACTGTGTTAGTAGCTGCTGACTTTTTAATTATTTTGTTTTTAAACCAGACCTCCTCCTCTGCTTCCCGACCTGCCGCCACAGTTATACGGCGGCAGGTTGGCTCTGCTGGGCGAGAGCCCGTAGCTCTACGTCACCTCGCCCAGCAGCCACTAGGGGCGCATGCGCGCCCCCCTCGCCCGTCTCCCGTGCGCATGCCCGACGGGCTCGATCGCCGCCGGGCACACGCGATCGCTCATTATAGAGAGAGGACCGGGAGCTGTGTGTTTCCAGTCCTGTCAGTGAGAGAAATGCTGATCTTCTATTCATACAATGTATGAACAGAAGATCAGTGATTTCCCCTAGTGAGTCCACCCCCCCATACAGTTAGAACACACCCAGGGAACATACTTAACCCCTTCCCCGCCCCCTAGTGTTAACCCCTTCACTGCCAGTAGCATTTATATAGTAATCAATGCATTTTCATAGCACTGGTCGCTATAAAAATGGCAATGGTCCCAAAAATGGGTCAAAAGTATCCGCCATAATATCGCAGTACCGAAAAAAAAAATCGCTGATCGCCGCCATTACTAGTAAAAAATATATTAATAAAAATGCCATAAAACTATGCCCTATTTTGTAAATGCTATAACTTTTGCGCAAACCAATCAATAAACACTTATTGCGATTTTTTTTTTTACGAAAAATTTGTAGAAGAATACGCACCGGCCTAAACTGAGGAAAACATTTTTTTTTATATATATATTTTTGGGGGATATTTATTATAGCAAAAAGTTAATAATATTCATTTTTTTTTAAATTGTCGCTCTATTTTTGTTTATAGAGCAAAAACTAAATACCACAGAGGTGATCAAATACCACCAAAAGAAAGCTCTATTTGTGGGGAAAAAAAAGGACGCCAATTTTGTTTGGGAGCCACGTCGCACGCCTGCCGGTGATTGGACAGGTGAAGGCATGGGACCTGTCATGTGTCCCATGCGATCGCCTACAGGGAGGGGCTGCTGTAGGCGATTAAGCTTAATCGCCTAACCAGCCCCTCAGCGGAAGGAGGAAGTGGGACAGGAAGTCCCACTCCTCCTGAAGCCCCCACCCCCCCCCAAAAAAGTGGAATAAGCGGAAGTTCCATTTTTGGGTGGAACTCCGCTTTAAGTTAAAATCAATGGGCCAGATTCAGGTACATCTGCGCATTATTGGACCGGTGTAGCGCACCGCCTTTACGTTAGACTTGCGCAATGTAGCCGCACAATCACCCTATTCTCGTCGCTTTTACGCACAAATTTGCGCATGCGTAACGTTATTTCAGAGGCGTAAGGCGGAGTAATACAAATTGGGAAGGACGTGGGCGTGTTACATTGAAATGAGCCGTGACCCCATGCAAGTGAAGGGCCGGCCGGCTCGCGCATGCGCGCTTGAAGCAGACCATGGTCAGCACCTCTGTGCGCATGCTCACAACTCGGGAACGGCGCAATCAGTGAAATTGGAAGTGGACTAGGGCAAATTAGAGAACTACGCAGACAGCATAAATAGACAGACACAAACGCCCTTCCTTTGCAAAAGTACATCCCTTTGTATCCCTCCCTATACAGCAAGGTGCTTTTGTTCTGTTGTTTGTTAGCGTTTATTTGTTTGTTTGTGACGTGTCTTTGAGATATTTGGGGACTGTTTTGCAAAGTGATTTATGTCTTTTATGTGTTTTCTTTGTTGTTTTTTTTGTAAAATTATATTTTTGCTGGGCTTTTTTCTTTGCTGGTCATTTTTTTGGTTCTGTTTGTGTATGATTTGGGAATGTGGGGGTGACATTCCTGCCGGAAAAGGGGTATCACCCTCATTTGTGGTGGCTTGTGCCAATCCAATGTGATGAGGATTTGGGGTGTGTGTGCTAGGGACCACAGTGGTGTGCATGCATGCATTCTCATTGTGCCATGATTAATGTGTGTGTTTAACGTGCAAAGATGCATAATGTGAGCTGGCATGAGATGGGGTCATGAGATGGGGTCCCAGTGCATATGCAGAGTCACCTTGAAGGGAAAAGACAGGAGGATGTTAGTAGTGCATGTGCCCCTTGTGATGTGTGCATCATGGGGGGGGACAGTCATGCCTGCCACCCATGTCACTCACCAACCAGCCAGCTGTCCCCATACATGTTCTGTTCGAAATCTGTGGGGATGGGGCTCTGATTGTATATGTAGCTGTCATGGGTGTCATGGGTAGTGCCATGTGTTGGGCTGGTGATGTCCTCCTGCAGGGTTGTGGTTAATTCCATGATGGCATGAGGGGTGAATCTGAAGATGCGAGACACCTCAGAATCACTCATGCCATAGATGTCTATGCATGTGTGATATATCCTCTCCCGTGAAGAGTGAAGAGTGAGGGGCTTGTATCAGATAAGAATATTGTATTAGATTAGATTAAATTGTAAAGTTTATATAAGCAAATAAAAAGTAAAAAACAAAAACAAAAAAAAAATCCTGTGCCCTCCTCAGTGCCCTCCTCAGTGCCCCCCTCCTTCTTTGCTAATCTAAAGTCAGTAGTATAGCTATGAGCATGGATGCCCCTGGCATGTTGGCATACAGATTGTTGTGCAACACGTGTGACTGCTGAGCTCCTCACTAACAGTGTTGCTTTATCTAACAAGTAGACGATTTTTCTCTTTTTAGACCAGCTTTTATATGGTCTAATTTTAGACAGGACATTTTGCTGTTGCGCACACTGCGTAGCCTGCGCTGCCCCAATGTTCTTTTGTGGATCCCCGTAAGTCCCTCATTAGCATATTTGACTAGCAAATCAATGGTCTGCCTAGCGCAGTTTTGCGCGGACGGATGCGCCTGTCTAACGAAATTACGACGGACAAAAAAAAGTAGATTTCTTGCGTATCTCGTTCTGGGGATGCCGTGCATCGAAACGCACGCGCACATTTAGACTTACGCCGCGCATCTCCTGTTACGCAGGCGTAATCGCTCTGTGAATCTGGGCCAAGATTTTTTTGCTAGAAAATTATTTAGAACCCCCGAACATTGTATATATTTTAGCAGAGACCCTAGGGAATAAAATGGTAATTGCTGCAATATTTTACGTCACACTGTATTTGCCCAGTGGTTTTTCAAATGCAATTTTTTGGTAAAAAAAAAAAAACTATTCAAAGAATAAAAAAATAAAAATAAAACAGTAGCCCAATTTTTTTTTTGTTTTAATGTGAAAGATGATGTTAGGCCGCAAAAATCGTAAGAGAATCGTGATCTATCTTCTAAGCAAAAATATTGTGATTCTCATTTTAGCCAGAACCTTGCAGCTCTAGTCTGTATCGGAGACAGCGTGAACAAGAGATCTAGAATTTATTTTATTTATTTTTTATGTGCTCTTGTGTTGAGCCTGCGTTGATCTTGAAGATAATTTCTTATGTGCGCTTGTGTTGGGTTTACTTTGATTTGTATGAGAGATGGTGTTAACTACTAGCAGTTTTACTGCTATAGGGAGGCAGCTATGCACTGCATGACACACACACATAAATATATATATATACACACACACATATACATACACATGGCGAATCGCGGGGGGCCACAAATCGCCCGGGGGGGGGGGGGGTGCCGCGAATCGCGGGGGGCCGTAAATCGCGCGGGGGGGGGGGGGGTTTGCCTGGGGGGGGGGGGGGGGGTGTGTAAACAGTACCTGTATTGTCCACGATTCTTCCAGACAGGGGAGGCACAGACTCCTGAAAAGTTACACCCACTACATTCCCAGGAGTCTGTGCGGTGTAGCTGACCTACTTTAGAACCGCAGAATAGGAAGTAGGCAGTTTTTCTAATCTGCCTAGCAACAAGGGTTTAAAGGCATGTAAAAAAAAAAAAAAAAAATTCATAAAGGAATAATGATATTTTTTTAGAACTATTGATGTAAAGTGAAATTTGAGGGTGGAACTCCACTTTAAATTGTGAAAAGTATCTGTGCACTCCTTCCTAGAAATGCACCTCCAGCAGCAGTCACCAAAAAATCAAATCAGGCTTGAGGCCTATGCACAGGTGACTCTATTGAACTGAACTGTTCCGTGGAACTACCGGTCCCAGCAACACTATGCAGTCAGTCTAGGTGTGTGAAAAGCAGTACAAAGTTCTGGGCATCAGCCCTCTCACTACACAAGGTCCAGACAGATGGATGCCTTCGCTCCTCAGGATCTCAGTCTGTTTGCTGCGAACACACTGTCACGCTGTACTGTTTCACAGACGACCGGGAGTTCTCAGTTACCTCCTCCAAGGTAGTGTTGCTCACGAATATTCGCATTGCGAATATTCGTTACGAATATTGCATATTCAAGTATTCGCGAATAAATTGAATATCGCGGTGAATATTCGCTTTTGCGAATATTCATATTTTTTCAAATTTATTTTTAAAACAGATCACATCCTAGTGATCTCCATCGACGTCTTAAAGCATTGCTGGTATGATTAGAGACCCTGGGCCGAGTAGCTGAGGCGATCCTTTTATGTTGCCGAATATTCGCAATGCGAATATTCGTATTACGAATATTCGCAAATACTTTTTCTGCCCTTCTGTGTTTTGTGTATAAAAAAAAAAATTTAAAAAAATTAGCTTTAGTTTAGTCATACAAGTTTGTGTAAGTAGAGTTAGTGTTTAGTGCATATTAGTTTAGTAATCCAGGAAATGATCTCCGTTTTCGCGTGTTGACGAGAATTTCGCAATCAATTTCGCATTCGCATTAGCGAAATTTTGCAAAAATTTTTTTTGATAAAATATCACGAATATTCGATATTAATGAATATTTCGCGAATATTCTTCTATATATTCGTGAACTATCGCAAAATCGAATAGGGCGTATTCCGCTCATCACTACTCCAAGGTTCGCTGGTCTGTTACGCTGTTCTGTTTCACAGATGATCGGGAGTTCTCAGTTACCTCCTCCAAGGTTCGCTGGTCTGTCACGCTGTTCTGTTTCACGGACGAGAGGGATTTCCCAGTTACCTCCAAGGTTCACTGGTCTGTTACGCTGTTCTGTTTCACGGACGACCTGGAGTTCTCAGTTACCTCCTCCAAGGGTCGCTGGTGTGACCACACTGCTGATCCAGCACGCTGTGGTGTATAGCAGAATCAAAGGGCTGCTGTTCTGCTCTACACAATGTAGGCCCGAGCTCTATGGGACACACAGACATACAGAGCTCTGCTGGCAGGCCATGTGTCTCAGGAACAAGAGACCCAAGATGGCCACCACAGGGCCTTTTATCTCCTACCCAGCATGCACTTCAGCCCCAAGTTTTCATGGGTAGGTTATTTGCATATTTCACCATGTTCTTGAAAAAAACACAAAATCAATTAAGTCCATTTCACGTTTTAACCACTAGATGGTGCCAAATACTAATTTATAGCACCAGTCATGAAACAACACTGCACAATATTAATATAATATTAAGAGGCAAAAATGCCTGCGCTACACCCATATTAACCACTTGCTTACTGGGCACGTATACCCCCTTCCTAACCAGGTGAAATTTCAGCTTCTGGCACTGCGTCGCTTTAACTGACAATTGCGCGGTCATGCGACGTGGTTCCCAAACAAAATTGACGTCCTTTTTCCCCACAAATAGAGCTTTATTTTGGTGGCATTTGATCACCTCTGCGTTCTTTATTTTTTGCGCTATAAACAAAAAAAAGCGCAGATTTTGAAAAAAAAATCAATATTTTTTACTTGTTGCTATAATAAATAGCCCAATTAAATTTTTTTTTAAAAATATCTCAGTTTAGGCCGATACGTATTCTTCTACATATTTTTGGTAAAAAAAAAAAATCGCAATAAGCGACTGGTTTGCGCAAAAGTTATAAAGCTTACAAAATAGGGGACAGAATTATTATTAATTTTTATTATTATTTTTTTTTAACTAGTAATGGCGGCGATCTGTGTTGTGGAAATCTGGGGGTTTGCAAGGCACACCCCCATCTTGCCTAGTGCTGTAAAGCACATTCCCAATCTTAAATGAAATAATGCCATGTTTAAGCTAAAAGATTTACTCACCATATATTCCATGCCATTCATCCAGTAAGCAGACATTACAACAGCTGTTCTCAAGTTACCATCCTTGCAATCATCTCCCTCCACAGGGCTGAGCATGGCTCTTTTATTTACACAAAACAGGAAGTCATCACCAGTAAGTCGCCTCCCCCCATGGGAGGCGACATTACCAGATGTCTCCTATACACAGAACAAAACATTCCTTCTGACAGGAAGTCAAATTGAATACATGAATAGAATATAATACAATGAATACAATACAATGAATAGAAATACAAACAATGCTGTCTATGGTCTTATGGGCGTGTCCGGTCAGGGTGTGCATGTGCCCCCCCTGACCCAGAAGCGTTCACAAAGCCCTCAAAATATACGCTGATAGAACCTTTAATCTGCACCATTCCATAGAATAATGCATATAAAGATTATACCCTTATTGAGGCTATTTACAGATGCACGCTATGAATCCCAAATCCTGCTGATCAGACATGACCCAGATAAGAGTGTACATCTGTCCATAGCCACTAGTGTGCTTGTGAAATGAACGCATCCCCCTCAACGATCGTCTGTGCTAAATGCACCGAGGGGGCCCCTCGCTGGTGGGCATACGTCCATGCCGCAACCATCACACTCCAACCTCAAGACGAGAGTCAACCAGCCTCAGGACTGCCACAGTCAGCTCTATGTAGAGCTGGTTGGGGAAGTGTCAAGACTGGGTGCCAATTATGACAATACATAATAAATACATCTTCAAATTTCCACCACAGTCCTCCCTTTTTGTCATATTGCTCCCACTTGTCCTTCAAATCTTGATAGTCTTCTTACACCTAGAAACTAATCAGTCCTTACAGTCCATAAAAAGGAAAACACGGCTTGACATGTAGACTTTGTTCTTCAGGAGACATGACATAAGGAGGACACAACATGGTGAGCTGTAGTAATCGCAGATTGGGTAGGGGTCCTCTGTGTCTTGTCCGTGGGTCCGACATCGGGGCGTCTCATCTGGTACGAGGGTCATCTGCTCCGGGGCGTCTCATCTGGTATGTGGTCATCTGCTCCGGGGCGTCTCATCTGGTACGTGGTCATTGCTGCTCCGGCTCTGGTCACGCGTCCAATCAGGCAAAGGAGCGCTCATCACGACATAGAAAGAATAGAAATAAAAACGACATGAGTATATATATTCCCATTTCAATCAACCACGATCCGCTGAAAAATAAGAATTAAATCCCCTCAGATTCCCAGACCCTTCAAAGGACTCCCAACCTTCACTCAGTTACAGCTCTGGCTTTGCCTTGTAGGGACGCAAACCTTATCCATATGGGCCTGAACTCCAATTCCCAGTACCCCCGAACCAGATATAACAATATTTACTTGTAAATTCCCAGAAACCCCCCTTGGACTGTCAGAACTTCCTTGTAGCTTCAACAGTTACATGAAACATTCCATCCTCAATAGGTGTGAATTGTTCAAACGTATCATAAGCTCAAGCCCCCCCCACCTTGTACATGCAGGAGACCGTGCCCAGACCTAGTCCAGGTTGGTGAACAATTCCCTTCTAGCTGTCCCCGCCATTCCAATTTCTCTCGCGCCATCAGATCCTCGCAATTGGCCGCGACATAGGACAGGGACAGTTTCACCACCACGCATGAACCTCTTGCATTGGGGGAATTACCTTATAAGCTGTAGATCTGCATAAACACCAAACAAAGTTACACACTTGTGGACTACCCAGTCCTGATACCCAACCGACAAGAGGCGGAGCCATAAAAACAATAATCAATTTTACCCTCTAAAAACATATTAATAAATTCCATTGACAAGTGTCTGTTTGGAGTCTTCACTAGTTTGTCAATAATCCTCATAATTAGCATGTACCACTGTCATCGCTGGGGACTAAAGCTCAACGGAGACTCAGAACAGACCCAGCAATCGGTCCCGTTCGTCTTCTTAATTAGTCAGAGAATACACTTTAAATAATAACTTGGAATGCTTTCCATCGTTACCCTTGCTAAAATTTACTAAACAAACAAATACAAAATAAACAAAGATACTCCTCATTTCTTTGATGTGGTTGAGCCGCTTCTTGCAGTGGCTGGCGTGGTCTCGTCCATCAAGCTTCTTTACAAACGAACCAGTCACCTGGTTGGGGAAAAATGAAAACCAATTACCGTGTTGGGGTCCAGGAGAGACTCCTGAACCCTGTGAAGTTCATGTTACAGGGATCGTACCCACCCCATCACCCAAGAATGAGAGTGACAGTTGAGGGAGTACGACCATGGTTTTGGTTGGCCTTCAATGACAACAACCCAGACCTCGTAACTGTGGTCGCTGCTTAACCTGTGCGTGGCTCACCGTCGCCTGTAATCGCTTACCATCTCCTGTAATCGCTTACCAGCGCCTGTAATCGCTTACCAGCGCCTGTAATCGCTTACCAGCGCCTGTAATACCCGGAACCATTGACAGTTTCTTAGCAACTAAAATGGGAACCTACTTCACCAGACTGCTGCTTGCCGATTCAAATTCTATCAAAGAAAGACAATCTTGGCACAAACTTGATTAAAATTAGAAAGATTAGTGTTATTAGTTCGGGAGAACTGTCACCTTTATATTTTATCTACCACCCCCCTCCCCCCTTTTCTTCCTCATTACAGACTGGAGGAGAAATGATAAAAAGAAACAATGAAATAGCCTATGATACTTTCACCTCCTTAGACCCGTAATTATCCATGTGTACAGCTGTCTACATACACCTGCTCTCTATGTACAAACACTTCCGGAAACTCTTTGGACCTGAAAAATACTTATAAGCAGAAATCATTACTCCATCCTTCATATTTATCCTGCAGAGAATGGCAAACAAAAATGACATTCCTGTACATTGTCAATGACATTCTTCACAAAACCGATTCAAACAAAAACCCTTTGTAACCCTTAACCCTTACTTTTCCCGTTCCTACAAAAATACAAAAGCCGCGACGCGTCAGAAGATCGCCGCGGTAAGTTTGAATAAAAAAAAAAACATTCACGTTACTACATACAAACATTCAAATACAAATGTGGGGGAGATATTCATAGCTTTCAAAACAAAAATGAAAAAAAAAAAAAAAAAACAGCCTTCACTCTTTCCGCAATACAAGAAAATACAATGGAAAAATACCGAGAACAGCGCGAGAAACTTGCATAGACCAGCTATACAAAGTTCTCCTGAGGAGCGTACCACACCTCCATCCACACTCATCATTACAGATTTCTGAAACCACATCAGATCTACATCCAAGGTATCTTTAATTCTGAGGTCTCATACCTCCATCCAGAGTACCTTCCAAAGGAGTACACCTTACTGTACCCTCTGACCACCTATGACATTCTTTAGGGGTCTCATGTCCGGAGCCCCTAATCCAGACCTCATGTGCGGTGCAGCTGTCTGACTGGGTGCACTGCATGGGCGGCACATCCCATGACGATTCGAATCGCTTTTTTTTTTAGTGAGCTCTGCGTCCAGAACACACCGCGCTTTGTTTTCGGAGCGGTTCTGACTTGCGCCTTTATTATCAAAAACCGATGCCTGCATTCCGATTATTCTACACAGCCTTAGCAGGACACTAGCGTACTACTCCTACACATTTATGCTAATATATCGCTAATAAGATCTCCGAATATTATACACGGCCTGATCTGTATCATGATATAAGCCTCTTAAAATGTGTTCGTCAGACAACCTACAAAGCACCATGAAATCCTCCACTTTTCAAAACAATATTATGGCTTCTTTCTACCTGCGTCTACATGATACAACAATAATGGTGACGCCCCTCTGTTCTCACATACCCAAAACTGTATTTACGGTATAAAACTTCACAAAAACAACTGAAATTAAACTTTAAAACACTCTTTCAAATGCCAAAATATTTCTGTTGTCCCTTCAGGACACAAATCTCATTGCTTCATCTTTCAGAAGACTTCAAAACTCCTCCCACTGACTTCCTGCTTATATATAAATGCTGAGAAAGGACATCCTGTTGTATGCTCAGCTCTTAAAACCCAAATCTGATTTATTTACATAATGACAGAAAGATGGAGAGAGAGGGAAGTCTGTCTTCACTGCCTCGTCTCAACACATCAAAAAACTCCATGGACCACATATATCCCCTGAAGTTTTATAAAGTAGTAAACAAAGCCAAAACTCAAATCTCCTGCGTTTTTTCCTCTTAAAAACAAAAACACTTTTGGTTCAGGGAAGGTAAAACATCTCCTCCCATCTGCAGAATGGGAGTTGATCCCCCCAAAAAGTCTCCACTTTTACACTGCAAAGTCAGCCAACAGGTTAGTCAGATCCAGTATATATTGGCCCTAGCGTCCGCAAACGCTACTCAAAAGATAGCGCTTTACACTGAGTCACAAAATGGCCGACAACAAACCAAGCGACAATGGCGCCATTTACGCTTGTAGTAAAACAATTTAACTGCGCTTCCAAATCACCTGTTTATCACAGGACATACCATACTACACACACATAAAAGGAAAACAAAAATGTTCTCCACCGATCCTAACACAGAAAAGAGCGCGCTAATCAATTCGCACTAAACATCGAAATCTGCCCCAAAGGCTGCTAAAATCCACCAGCAAAATAGCCAGAGAAAAATACCACACAAAAAGGGAGAGGTGGCTGCACCTCCCCCCTGGGGTGACCCACAGTGCAAACAGACTACGCCCCAAAAATGGCCACTGATGACCAA